>JAOWBW010000205.1:435715-1035715 GCA_026119855.1 Campanula takesimana
ACCGGCAACAAACTCGACAAAGATCTAAAAGGTAAACGTGTTGATCAAACGCTCTATCGAGGTATGATTGGCTCACTCCTTTATCTTACTGCTAGCAGGCCCGATATTATGTTTAGTGTTTGTGTTTGTGCTCGTTATCAATCCGACCCTAGAGAAGCACACTTATTGCTGTGAAACGTATTATAAGATATCTCTCTGGCACTGTTAACCTTGGACTTTGGTACACCAAAGATTCGAACTTTAAACTTGTAGGTTACTCAGATGCGGATTATGCAGCGTGCACAATTGATAGGAAAAGCACAAGTGGCACTTGTCATTTCCTCGGATATAGACTTGTGTCATGGGCGAGTAAGAAACAAGCTCAGTATCTGTCTCAACAACCGAAGCCGAATATATCGCTGCGGGAAGTTGTTGTTGTCAAATACTCTGGATGAAGCAGCAATTGGTGGACTATGATATCATCGAAGAAAATTGTCCCATCTACTGCGACAATACATCAACAATTGCGGTTTCTGAAAATCCTGTCATGCACTCAAAGACCAAGCACATCGACATCAAATATCACTTCCTCAAAGACCACGTGGAAAAAGGCAATATTCATTTGGAACACGTGGGAACCGACTATCAAATCGCCGACATTCTAACTAAAGCACTTGACGCGAAACGGTTCATGTTTTTGAGAGGTGAAATGGGTATGCTTGAACTCAACTAAATTCAATATAGTTTTGTCAATACTAATGATTTTATGTTGTGTTGAGTTATGAGTATATTAGGTACAAATGATTAAATCAATTTTTCAAAAGTTTCAAGGAAATTATGCGCCATCTATGCGCCTTACTAACTGCGCGCCCATCTCTCGTTTTCTGCGCGCACAATATCTGCGCGCCTATCAATTCATGCGCGCGCTCAACCATCTTTGCGCGCCTTGATGTGTAATGCGCCTTGATGAATAATGCGCCTAGATGAGTATGCGCCTTGCTGAAGTAATGCGCCTCTTCATGCGCGCATTAACTATTGCGGCTCAATCATTTCTCAAAATTCAATTTCAATGATTGAACGTAATAAATACACAAGTACCAGTATGTTCATTCTGTTCATTTATTATAGGAATCTATGTCTTTTGACATTCCTTTAATTGTTCAAGGGTACTTGTGCAATTAAAATTTTTCCCGCGTTTTACGCTTTTCGAAAAAATTTATTTTCTGGGATATATTTCTTGCACCCCAAACTTACACCAAAATAGATGTTTTTGGTGTTTGTGCAAAAATTAGTCAAATTGCTCATACACTTAAAGGGAAAGTGGAGCAGTTTTTCAAAAACCTAAATGTCACATCATGACACTTTAGGTCATTCAGCCATTAATGCCCCTCAAATCCCAAAAATCCCTCATTAATGAATGTCCTTTTTGTCATGATGAGCCGCCATTTTTCAAAATCCCTCATAAATGCATCCCTTCAACTTCTCATCTTTTAAATTTTGACTGTGTTTTTGCTTTATCAGTGCAAATTTTAAACCTAAACCTATAAAACACATCATCACCTTCCTCTCTTCTCACCTACTCTATTTCTCTCTCTCTCCCTCTCGTCTCACTCCCTCTCTCCCAGACTCGCCTCCTTCTCTTCATCTTCATTTTTCTTCTTCATTTTACATTCATATATATAAATTTATGGGTCCTAAGAAAGCATCAACATCTACACAAGACGATATGGTATGAATTCTCAACCTTTAATCTCCTTATATTTCTGTTTTTTCGTCATTTTCAGTGATGTTTTTCGTTTTTTTAAAACCCGGATTCATTTTCTTTGATTTCTCTTGATTCGATGATCCGTTTTCTATATCGTTTGTTGGGTTGTGTTCTATTCTTGATTTCGAATCTTTTAAAACCAACATTTTAACGATCAATGCTCTGTTTGTTACAAATCTGAGTTTTTGTTTTCAAAATTTTTCAAAATTTTCGGGCATTCTTTTGATCATTGTGCTTTCATTATTGATTTGTTCTTATTTTTGTTTGCATATTTAGATTCCTTGTCGTCATGCGGTCATTTTGATATATTATTTTCTAGTTTGGTGAAGTTTCATGATTTTCGTGTTCTTGGTGTTCTTCGAGCATTCAAGGGTCGTTCTTCGTGTTCTTCGTCATTTATGCATGTTTTGGTCTCTAAAAATTTTCTAACTTGTTTCGAAAATTTGAACTTTTTGATTTTCATTTCTTTCATTTGAATGCTTGTTGTTTGTTTTTCTTTCTAAGTAAAAATTTTCACGTCATGCGCCTATGTACTTCTTATGCGCCTATTTTTTATGCGCCTGAATGATTTATGCGCCTCTACTTGTATATGCGCTTAAATCATTCTGCGCCTAAAAACCTTATGCGCCTAACTTCGTACTTAGTCAAATTTCGTTGTTTTAATTTTTCCTTAGTATTCACATAGAACCATATTATGCGCCTTGTAACTCTATGCGCCTTCAATATTTTATGCGCCTATATATTTCATACGCCTATGTTACTTTGATCATTTTATGTTTCTATGCGCCTATATCACTTCTAACATCAATCATTTTTTTTTCAGGACCTTGCAAATTTCAAACTTGAAGAAACTCTTGATCTATTGGAGTTATCTGGTGAAGTGATGGGAAAGAGAATAATAGAGACTCTGCGCGTCGCTGGTCTGCTCCCTTTATTCACCATGGACCAAGATTTCTTCTCTGCGCTCCTCGTGGATGAGTTCTTCTCCATGCTGTTCTAGTGGAAATTGACGTAAATGGGCGCACTCACTACCGGATTGAGGCGCGCGTTCAAAATGTTGACGTCCATATTTCATCATCTGTGATTCGACACTTGCTCGGTTTTCCATCTACCGGTGAGATCGCATTATTGGGCGCCCGATGACTTACTCAATTGATGATCAGAACAAGATGGCTGCCTCACTTCTAAATATTCCCACGCTTCAAAACAATATCAAAAACACCGAAATTCGAGATGGTGGAGAACTCTTGACTCACATCGCTCACTTGGTGGGAACTTCAATAGTGTTCAAAACTGGGAACGTAAACCGATTCACGGTTGAACAATGGGAATACACAGCTGCTATCATGGCCAAAGAAAGCTTCACTGGCCTCATATTCTGTTCAAGACTCTGCGTGAGCAAATTGATAAATTTGTGAAGAACAAAAGTGATGGAAAGACCCGATTCCGCTCACACTGCCTTATTCTCACAAAACTTTTTCTAACTTACCTGAGTTAGTTAAGTTTTTGAATGAGAATCCGGAGTACAAGATCAACGATGTTCCAATGTTTGGTAAAGCTAGTTTGGACCTCAAGAAGCGCAGGAAGAAGCCCACAAAGCGCGCAAAAGGAATCCAAATCAAGACTGTTGAAGGCTTAGTAGATGAAGACACAGAGACCGATGATGCGCCAGTCCTTAAAAGCGCACCATTATTAAAGAGCGCAGTAAAAAGCAAGCGCTAGACAAAGCGCAGATCCAGTGCCAGGCGCAGATAAAAGCAAAGGCAAACGGGTAGTTGATGACCCTACTCCTGCGCCTGTCAAACGCACTAGATTTGAAACTGATGATGAGCGAGATCTGAGGCTAGCGCAGGAAGCCAGCAGGCTTGAGGCTCAACGAAAAAGAGATGAAGACTTTCTAGCCAAACAAGCTGCTGAGTCAGAAAAGTTAGAGCGCATGAAAGGCGCCGGATCAAGCGCAGATATTGAGAAAGGGCCTTCTGTTTCCGCGCCTTCCCAGCGCGCTCCTTCTCAACGCCCCCCACTCCTCGTGCGCCCTCATTCAAATTTCAACCTTCCAATATGTCAAGGGCACAACTCCTCTCTGATTTCTTCGGCGATGACATTTCAGACATTGAGGAACCCGTTCAGGGGAGCAAGAGACCATCCCTCAGCGCACTCCTTCTCCAGTTGCGCCTCACACCTGGACCAGATCCGATCTCAACAGAAACTTTTGATGTTGAAACAGTTGTTGTTGAAACTGTTGAAATTGAAACTGAAGATGAATTTGAGTCTCCTACTCATTCACCTCCTCCTGCGCCTCCATCTCCTTCTGCGCCCCTTCAAGATTCTGCGCCCCTTCAAGATGATGCGCCACTCTCTCCCCTGCGCCTCCTCCGTCTGCTCCTGATTGAGCGAGGTACTTTCCATTCTTCATTCTTTACAGCAGGGGCAAGCCAATTTAGAGCAAGGACAGGCGCATATAAAGTCTCAATTGAGCTTCTTACTTCCTTACTCACTGATCAATCTGAAGAGATTGCTGCCATTAAGGGGGAGATGAACTCTCTCAAGGCCAAACTTTCTGCTCCTTCTCCTCCTCCGGCGCAGACTCAGGTTCAAGCTCATACTGACCAGGCGCAAACCACCGCTTCTGCGCCTACGTTCATACCTCAATCTGCTGCGTCTCAATCAAATATGAATGTGCTTGTATCTAAGTTGGATGTCCTGAAAGGTTGGTCGTCACTCATTTCACTCACTGCTGCTCACTCAAGCTCCGACAGACGCGCTGAACATATTTCTTCAGATATTATCACGGCTCAAAATGCCATTGAAGCTCACATTCAAATCTTGGAAGAAAACATTTCACAGCAGCAGCAGATCACTCAGCGTTCCATTGATGAATACCAAAACATCAATGTGAATCACTTGAGTTATATTAGAGACGGTATTACTGCTACTCACTCCAGTGTCACGGACACTCAAGGGTTAGCGAACCGTAGTCATCAGCTCGCAAAGCAAATTCAGCGTTCTGTTTCAGAGATCGTTGAAGGATTGAAGGAAGATGATGCGCCTCCCAACCCTTAGCTTCTATTTTTTTGTAAATTTTTAGAATCTTTGTAATAGAACAATCTCTTTTGTGATAGTGATTTTGTGCTTACTTGTTTTAGCACCTTTTGTTTTTGTTCTATTCAAAACTTGTAACTTGTAACTCTTACACCCCAAGTTTTAATGAGAACAATGCATCACTCATTATCAAACCTTGTTCACTCAAACTCCTGTTTGTAGAACAATGAATATTGTTTAAATTCATAATGCATCATATTGAATTGTTTCATAACTTTCATGCATTAAGTTTAAACTTGGTTTAAACACATTTCAAAACTAAAAATCATATATCATCTTGAATGTGTTAAACTGTTGTTTCTATCTTTCCATATGTAACTCTTTATTCTTATTGGAATAGATTAGGAATCTATATTTTGGACTAGTGTGTACATTAACTTGAGACATGAATTACCAATTTCATTCATTTGGACATGTTTTTATCAAGTATAATGTTTGTCCTTGATATAGTAGGTAATGGCATCAATCAAATAGGGGGAGATTGTTGGGTATGCCCACATATATCTCAGTTTTAATGTATTAGGATTTATTAGATTTGATTGATCCATCACCTAAGTTTTATTTCATGGACTTTAGACCCACATGTAAGAAGTATTTATACTTCATTTTTTAGGTTGTCCATTGTTATAGAATAGGCTTAGAAATAGGGCAAGAAGATCAAGTTTCAAGAAAAATCACTCAGTGAGTTTGAGCCGCGCTTATGCGCCTCCTGCGCCAAGCGCCATGCGCCTCTTCACTCGCGCCTTGCGCCATTTAGAGCGCGCGCATAAGGATTTCTTCATAAGCTTACGCGCCTATGCGCCCCCTTGTTTTAAGCGCACGCTTACTGTGCGCCTATTGGCTAAATGCGCCTCTTGGCTCAAACGCGCCTCAAAGTGTTTATTTCAAACACTCAGTGATTTATTGAAGACTCGAAGACTTGAAAAGAATTCAAAATTACGCCAATGATCCAACGGTGGTTAAAAGATGCATATGCCCTAATCTGTTGACACGCGTCCATAACGGTCACTTTTATGTTGACTATCAAAAATGCCATAATATATGCATGCTCCAATCAACAAGCGACAGCTCATCTTATCCACAAGGATTTCCAACGGCTAGTTTTTTGAAGTTCACTATAAATACCCAATAACTTCAACATTTTGAAGTTGCTGAGTTTTGCTAAGAATTTCAAGAATTTCTCTCTCAAAGCATTTGTTTGAAGATTTGAAGATTGCCTTCGTTTTTCCAGATTTCTCAAGAACATCTTCATACCTTCATCCTAGCCCAGATCTTCAAAGCCTTAACACTTTAGTTTCTTGTGCTCTCCATCTCAAAGATCTAAAGAGCCTTGATTCTAAGAACACACACGCACCTCTTTAAGATTAATCATTTAGATTCATCTTTTAGAGATACACGGTTATTGTTTTTGGATTTGTTCTTTCATAGTAATAGATCTTGAGTTAGTGTATAAGCTCAAACATTGTAATTTGTAACACTCACTCATTATATAAGATCTCGATTAGAAATCCAAGACTAACCATCTTGGTAGAGGACGTAGATCTTTCATTGATCGAACCTCTCCAAATAGCTTGCGTTATTATCTTGTCATTTCTTTCAAGTTATTATTTTCACTCACTATTTGCTTGTTTACTCATTGTAGATTGATTGAACTGAATTGTGTTGTGTTTGTTTTATCATTGCCTTAGTTTCCTTATTTCACTCACTTTGAGCCAAAATACTTTAGTGTGTGTGTTGCTCCCTTTTATCACTTTGCGCCTACTTTCATTACTAAATCCGCTGTGCATTTCACTCACTCACTTAGGCGCATTTCATAACGCTTACTTGATAAAGTGCGCATTCGCAATTGAGTTTTTTCAAGGGTACGAAAAGAATTTTAAAACAGCTATTCACCCCCCCCTCTAGCTATTTTCATACCCTTGTTGCCCTTTGGGACCAACACCAATTCAACCTCAATGATTTATATGTTCAATTCCAAGCACTACATAATATAAATCTATTTAAATCATGATCATAAATCAATCTTAAAAATAAAGTAGGCATGAAGATCATTATTTCACCATAGCAACTTGATTAAATCAATTTTCCTTTTAGGATTTTACCAATAATTACTATCATGCAAACCCTAATTTTGTATTCTTAAACCATGTATACTTAGGATTTATAATCCAATTCAATGAAACAAATTTGGAGAGTAGGATTTAGCATTACCTTGAGAATGATCGGATTATATCTCCAAACAATGCCGGAAAATCTCTTCTCCCTCCTTCCTAGTGCTCGACCGGCGCTATAGGTAGAACTAGGGTTTTGTTTTCTTTTTTTTTTTTGAGTTTATGATAATAAGAATTCCTAATTTGACTAACTCATTAATTTATACTTTGGATTGATTCTAATTGGGTTGGGTTTACTCATACAATTTCGGCCAATCAAATTCCTTGGGCCCACTTCTTTTCAATACTTTATAACTCTAATTATTGATTAATTAAATTTGTAAAACCGCAAAAAAATAAAAAAAAAAAAAAAAATTAACCCGGCTATTACATTCTTACCCCCTTAAAAGAAGTTTGTCCTCAAACTTTGACAATTCTTAATCCGAGAAGATGTCCGGGTAAAATTCGCGGCATTTCACTTTCTTGTTCCCATGTTTGCTTCTCTTTCCGAGTGATTGCTCCATTGCACTTTTACATAGGGAACCGTACGCTTTCTTACGACCTCGTCTTTTCTGTCGACGATCTTGATTGGTCGTTCATCGTACGTCAAATCTGCCCGAACTCTTAACTGCTTGTATTCTATCACATGACTCGGATCATGAATATACTTCCTTAGCATGAGACATGGAATACATTATGCACTCCAGCTAATACCGGCGGTAACGCCAATCGGTAAGCCACTTCCCCGATCTTATCAAGAATTTCGAATGGTCCTACATATCGTGGACTTAACTTTCCCTTGATCCCAAAACGCATAACTCCCTTCGTAGGCGATATCTTTAGGAACACTCGTCCCCTGGCTGAAATTCCAATTCTCGCCTTCTATTGTCGGCGTAAGATTTCTGCCTGCTTTGTGCAGTCTGTAGCCACTTTCGAATCTGTTGTACCTTATCCGCCGTGACTTGTACGAGTTCCGGTCCACTTAACTTCCTCTCACCGACTTCATCCCAACACGCCGGTGATCTACACTTCCTCCCACACAACGCTTCATATGGGGGCCATCCCAATGCTTGCGTGAAAGCTGTGTTGTATGCGAATTCCACTAACGGTAAGTGTTCGTCCCATGCGTTTGGCCAATCTAATGAAGTAGCCCTCAGCATGTCTTCCAATGTCTGGATAGTCCCTTCCGACTGCCCATCTGTCTGTTGGTGAAATGCCGTACTCATGGTCACTCTGTTCCAATGCTGCTTGTAGGCTGTTCCAGAACTTCGAAGTGAACCTAGCATCTCGATCAGACACAATTGTGACCGGGATTCCATGTAACCTTACTATCTCGTCGATGTACAACTTGGCCAACTTCTCCAACGAATCAGTCTTCTTGATTGCCAGAAAATGTGCTGACTTAGTCAATCGATCTACTATAACCCATATGGCATCATACTTCCCTACCGTCTTTGCAAAGCCACTTACGAAATCCATAGCAATATTCTCCCACTTCCATTCGGGAATTGGTAATGATTGCAGTTACCCTGCTGGCTTCTGATGTTCACTCTTAACTTGTTGACCGTCAGACATTATGCACATACTCTGCCACGTCATTCTTCATATTATTCCACCAATATGACTCCTTAAGATCCCTATACATTTTAGTACTTCCCGGATGTACAGAGAACTTCGAGCAATGAGCTTCTCTCAGTATCTCTCTCTTGATCTCATCATTGCTTGGCACCCCACTCTCTTTTGGTATCTCAGAATTCCATCTTCGCCCATATGAAGATCTTTTGCTTGCCCTTTCCGATTAGAGTTTCTCTCTCCTCGTCTAATTCTTGTGCCTCTTTAATTCTGCCCAGCAATGCAGGTGTTAACGTCAGTCGCGCCAAATACCCGTTTACTTTTACTATCAAGTTCATCTCCTTGACATCCTTCCATATGCTTACCCTTTAGAGATCAACGTCGCCAAACATTCCGTGATTCTTTCCTACTCAATGCATCTGCCACCTTGTTGGCTTTCCCAGGATGATACAATATTTCACAGTCGTAATCCTTGAGAAGTTCTAACCACCTCCGTTGTCTCATATTCAATTCCTTCTGCGTGAAGATATACTTAAGGCTCTTGTGATCCGTAAAATCTGGCATTTCACGCCATATAGATAAGTCTCCAAATTTTAATGCAACACTACTGCTGCTAATTCCAGATCATGGGTCGGGTAATTCCTTTCATGCACTTTCAACTGCCTAGATGCATAAGCTATCACCTTCTCATTTTGCATCAGTACACAGCCTAGTCCTTTCAACGACGCATCACTGTAGATAACAAAACTTTCCGTCCCTGTCGGTAGTGTTAATACTGGTGCAGATACCAGTCTATTCTTCAATTCTTGAAAACTTCGTTCACATTCTTCTGACCAAACAAACTTAGCTGCCTTCTGCGTCAGCTTCGTCAATGGCCCAGATAACTTTGAAATCCCTCTACGAACCTTCTATAGTAACCAGCTAAACCCAAGAAACTTCTTATTTCGGTTACCGTAGTAGGCCTTTCCCAATCCATTATTGCTTTTACCTTCGTCGGATCCACAGAAATTCCTTCTTTCGACACTACGTGCCCCAAAATGCTACTTTCTCCAACCAGAATTCACATTTCTAAATTTCGCATACAATTTCTGTCTCCTCAAAATCTCTAGCACTATCCTCAAATGTTCAGCATGCTCCTCCTTTGTCTCGAGTACACCAAAATATCATCAATGAATACTATCACACATTTGTCTAAGTACTCTTGAAATATTCTATTCATCAACTCCATGAATGCGGCTGGTGCGTTCGTTAACCCAAATGGCATCACGACAAACTCATAATGCCCATACCTCGTCCTAAATGCTGTCTTCGCCACATCCACATCTTTGACTCTCAGCTGATGGTATCCGGATCTAAGATCAATCTTTGAAAAGTAACATGCTCCCCTTAATTGATCAAACAAATCGTCAATTCTCGGCAGCGGGTATTGGTTCCTAACCGTCACCTTATTCAATTCTCTATAGTCAATACACAGTCTCATAGATCCATCTTTCTTCTTCACAAATAGTACCGGTGCACCCCATGGTGACACACTCGGCCTAATCAATCCCTTGTCCAACAATTCTTGCAACTGCTCCTTTAGTTCTTGCAACTCCGTCGGAGCCATCCTGTACGGTGCTCTCGAAATAGGTGTGGTTTCTGGTACTAAGTCAATGGAAAACTCTACTTCCCTCACTGGTGGTATACCAGGTAAATCCTCAGGAAATACGTCTTGAAATTCATTCACGACTTCCAGCGACTCTAACGTACTCCATTTTCTTCCGTTTCACCTATGTGTGCCAGAAATCCTACACATCCTTTTCTCAACATTTTACGGGCCTTCATCACCGAGATTAAGCCTATCCTCTTCCTCGGCCTTGAACCCACAAATCTGTACTCTTTACCTTCCTCTCCTAGGAAGGTCATTATTTTCTCTTGACAGTCTACTTTGGCTTGATGCAAAGCCAACCAATCCATTCCCAGGATTATGTCGAATTCGGACATGTCTAGTTCAATGAGGTCGATATTTACATTCGTGCCTCCTATCCCTAAAGTACAGTTTCTATAAGAGGTAGTAATGGGAATAGCGTCTTTAGTAGGTGTATCTATTACTAAAGGTATCTCTAAATTCTTTGGGTGTAGTTTTAACTTCTTTGCCACAACATTACTAACTACTGAATGAGTGGCGCCAGTATCTACTAACACATAAACATCACGGGAATTTAATTGCATTGTACC
Organism: Campanula takesimana; assembly: GCA_026119855.1. Taxonomy (NCBI): domain Eukaryota; kingdom Viridiplantae; phylum Streptophyta; class Magnoliopsida; order Asterales; family Campanulaceae; genus Campanula; species Campanula takesimana. The sequence continues at coordinate 446,501 of JAOWBW010000205.1, forward strand.
TGCTACAAGATCGGTATTAACTCCAGCTGCTTTCGCGGTCATAGTGTACATCCTACCACGGCCTCCACCGTTTCCTCCTCCATTGTCTTTATTTCCTGCAGCTGGTTCATCCTTCTTAGTTTCTGGGCACTTCCACTTTGGTGTCCCACCTTCTTGCAGTTGTAGCACTGCCGCTCCTTATACCAGCAAACGTCTGACTTGTGAGCTCTATCACAAATGGTACATTTATCGTAACTGGTGAAACCTTGGCCCTTGCCCTTGTTCCACTCACGCTTGTTGTCATTAAAGTTCCGACCATTTCCAGTATGGCCGTTGTTTGAGTGTTTATTCCCATGACTGCCCTTATCTCGACTGTCATCCACCACTTTTCTCTTGTTATTGTTGTGGTCCCTACCACCCTTGTTTCCTTCCGACTTTTCAGCCACTGCCTTGCCTTTTTCTTCCCGTCGGTTACGGTAGTTATCCGACTCCCGTTCTACTATCTTAGCTCTGTCCAGCACTACTGAGTACGTAGGCAGAGCCAATGGCGTGATTCTGTACTGAACTCTATCACTTAATCCCGCTTCAAACTTTCTTGCCTTCTGTTCTTCAGTATCGAAGAATCTTGGCGCAAATTCTAGTAGGTCAGTGAACTTTTCACCATACTCTGCTACAGTCATACTCCCTTGTACTAGAGTCAGGAATTCCGTTATCTTGGCATTCCTCGTGCTTGTAGGATAATACTTTTCGTTGAAAATAGCTTTAAATCTGGTCCAAGTAAAGGCCGCATCACCACGAGCCACAGCAGCTCGCTTTTCCGCTTCCCACCAAGTCTGAGCCTTCCCCTTCAACATAAAGGTTGCAAATACTACCTTCTGTTCCTCAGTACAGTTAAGGGTCTCGAATATTCTTTCGGTGCTCTTAATCCAGTCCTCGGGTTTCTCTTTAGCAGTGTCCGAGAATGAGTCCGGATTCCTCCTTTGAAATAGCTCCAACGGATCACGTAATGGAGCCTGTGGTGGTGGTTGCGCAATTCCAGCAACAGTTTGACCTATCCCAGCTACTGTCTGCGATAATGTCTGCAACAGGTTTACCAGGGCCGGATCCAACTGTCCTCCCGCATTACCGGTGTTGTCATTTCCTTCACCGTTCCTGTTATTTCCTCTTCTGGTATTCATCTGCAGATTTACTTTTACTTTAGAACTGGTTCATGTTCTAGCAATATTCATCACTACAAAATACTTGCAGTATTCATGGTATACCTAACATTACAATTCTTTTACTAACGGTCACTTGTTAGTTTTGAATCGTGTTCGTAGGTCTTTTGTACTAGACCGTTATTCAGATTTGGTTAGTTTACTTTAACCTTTCTTCTCCGGTTCAGGAGTTTTCATACTTCATAATTTACAACCGTTTTACTTGGTTGCTTATTATTTCTTTGTTTCACTAGTTTTTATTACTTAACTAGCTTTAACTTATTCCAATGGTCGTCTTACTTCGTACCATGGTTACGGAGATTATTTCAAATCACTCCGACACTTTCCCTTGTCTTTTCTCGACAAGTTAACTTTTGTTTACACAACAGTAGTAAATTCAAAATTTTGGGTAGTTAAATTAAATAATTAACTTTATTCAACTAAGGTGTGAAGATTTAAACATCTCAAAATACACCCAAAATTCAATTTTAACATAAGAAAAACTCTAACTGTATTACTCCACTAATAATAAAGTAAAAGAATCTATTCTTATAACTATCTGTCATTAATTGCATCACTTCCCACAGTGTGCATGTTCTGCCGCAAGTTGGTCATATTTTTCTTGCAACTCTAACTTCTCAGCCCAAATCTGATAGCCTGAAGTCCTAAGCTCTTCCTCATAAGCTTCTTGTTCATCTATCTTCTTTTTCAGTTCATTATTTTGTTCTATCTCATCCACCAGTTGCACACTGATTCGATTCCATTCGCGGTTAGCTCTAACCACATGGCTTTCTAGGCTTTTGACCTTCTTCAGCTGTACTGCTAACTTTCCTTCCACATACATTATGTCCTCATCGCGTTCTTTGATGACATTCTGTAAGCTGTCGACTCCTCGAGTCTCCTTCCTAAGCTCTCTTTTGGCTGAGCGAAGTTCCTTAGTTAGCTGCTTAATAATCTCCTCTTTAGCTTCTATTTCTTCCCTTAGAGTAGCACTGTACCTTACTGACTTCATGGGTCTCCTCGGCATGATCCTACACACACCAATAGTAAACTTAATTAGTACATAACCCCAAGATTCCATTATAACATATTAATAGAATGTAAATAGACATACAATGAAGAGGTTCCTATTTCTCCAAGTATATTCATACTTTATGCACACCCTTAGTATCATTCCTAGAGTTAGACTTTATCACTTGAACTTCCTCAAGTAAGATCTTATTCAAGTTAAGTACTAAGTTCTCCCATTAGTCCTAACTTTCAGTTTTCTCCCATAAGACCTAAAGCCATTGCTCTGATACCAACTGTAACACCCCGAATTTTCTTATAATATCTGAGCATTTAATGGCATTAAATATCCATAAATAACAATAATAAATACTTCAAACTAGGGTTCACAACGGCCCCTTATTTAACCATAAATTCAAACAATAGCGGAAGCGTAACTTAAACTTGTCTTGGTAGGTAACAACCCTAACCATTAATGTACTTTAACTTACATCAAGATAAATAAACGTACTTAAACTATTAAATTAAGAATCTTCAGTCCACCGTCTTCCTACGGCTGCTTTCCTTGTCTTGTCCTTCTACTTAAATCCTGAAAACAAATTTATAGAGAAGGGATGAGCGAACGAATGCTCAGTAAGTTCATACGTGGCCTCTCCGGTTACTAAGGAGAGACGACCAGAACGAATACTTCGAATAACTTTTACAAGGATAGGTTCAGTTACTTTTGGATTCAAGACTGCAGAACAATGCAGTCATATTACTTTTAAGATTTTACCTTCAAAGGATTATGGCACTACAATCCAAAGGGATTCATTCAAGTTCCGTCAATTCCTTGGTAACGTACATTATAACCTCAATTCCAAAGGTACAATTTATACACCTAGCTTTTCCAGCCAATAGTGTGGGTCGTAACATATATGGTATCCACACACATATGCTCGGGGTCTAGAATCATCCTTGTAATCAGACAATTCCTGAGAGAAGGCATGTGATCACTCATGCAATCCCTAGTTTAAGGACGAGTCTTTTCTAACTGGACTGTCCGTCAATGTCTTTTCTAACTGGACATTGGATGCCTTAACGAGTAAGCGATTAACTTACAGGTTAAAATTGAATGCCTTAACGAGTAAGCGATTAACTTACAAGTTAAAATTGAATGCCTTAACGAGTAAGCGATTAACTTACAAGTTAAAATTAGAACATACCATGGTACAAGTATGTGATACAAGTTTCAAACTTCGATACTTAGTAGATCGATGGGGACATCACTAAGTATAGATTCTTTCAAGGAACGTTCATTAACGCAGAGTTCATTCAAATACCATCATGCCATACTGATAGCTAACTTTAGAAAGAAATACCGAATTCCAATAAACAGGAGTTCAAATACTGTAAGGAACGTAATCCCTTACCTGAATTGCTTTTCCTCGCAATCTCCTCTCTGTGCGAATCTACAAGGCACGGAGTAATTTACTTTAGTACTCTCTACATTGTTAACTATTTCTACTTAGTTAACTGAGAGATGCGTTTTAACTTCCTTACTTCGTTACTTCTTTCTTTACGTTTAAGTTTCTGACTTTGATTTACTAGTCAGTCCTTTAACTTGATATAATTGCAATTAGTCCTTTAACTTTGGGTTAATTACAATTTGGTCCTTCAACTTTAGTTCAATTACAATTTAGTCCTTCCACTTTGGATTAATTGCAGATTAGTCCTTCAACTTTAATTCAATTGCAATTTAGTCCTTCCACTTTGGATTAATTGCAGATTAGTCCTTCAACTCTAATTCAATTGCAATTTAGTCCTTCCACTTTGGATTAATTGCAGATTAGTCCTTCAACTTTCCTTTAATTACAGGAAGGTCCTTGGACTTTGGTTTCGTTCATAAGGTCCCCTAAGTTTCTCTTTTTAATCACTTAGGCCCCTCTATCTTCAAAGTTTCCTTTTTTATTTCTTTTAACTTTAATTCTTTTCAGTTTAGTCCTTTTCCGTTAGGAAACTAACTGAAACTTCTAATCTTTTCCTTTCTCGTTAACTTTTTTAACCTTCAAGGTCTTCCGAGTGTTTATTCTATTTCCTCAAGTTACTTTTCTAACTTGTTAACAATCCTTTTAACGATTTTGTTTTCTTTCCATTAGAAACTTAACGAAAACACTAACTTTCCGTCCCAATTCTTAACATCTTTAATCAAGAATTAACCCCCAAGTTAGGTCATCATTGCCGAATCATTCTTCATCAAGATCCTTTGATTTTGATCCATTTTTTCTAATTCTTTAAATTTTTCTAATTCCCAAACATCAATATTATTTACAATACACTTAACGAGGATCATTTAAATCAACAAAATAAATTTTCCATGGCCTAGGGCCATTCGGCCGAAACATGTTCAAGGGGGAAATCCATATTTTTTCTTCTTTTGATAAACCCAATTCAACCTCAATGATTTATATGTTCAATTCCCAAGTACTACATAATATAAATCAATTTAAATCATGATCATAAATCAATCTTAAAAATAAAGTTAGGCATGAAGATCATTATTTCACCATAGCAACTTGATTAAATCAATTTTCCTTTTAGGATTTTACCAATAATTACTATCATGCAAAACCCTAATTTTTGTATTCTTAAACCATGTATAACTTAGGATTTATTAATCCAAATTCAATGAAACAAATTTTGGAGAGTAGGATTTAGCATTACCTTGAGAATGATCGGATTATATCTCCAAAACAATGGCCGGAAAATCTCTTCTCCCTCCTCCTAGTGCTCGGCCGGCGGCTATAGGTAGAACTAGGGTTTTGTTTTCTTTTTTTTTTTTGAGTTTATGATAATAAGAATTCCTAATTTGACTAACTCATTAATTTATACTTTGGATTGATTCTTAATTGGGTTGGGTTTACTCATACAATTTCGGGCCAATCCAAATTCCTTGGGCCCACTTCTTTCAATTACTTTATAACTCTAATTATTGATTAATTAAATTTGTAAAACCGAAAAATAAATAAAATAAAAAAAAATCCGGCTATTACAACTTGTACAAACAATTACATTGTTATATATGAGTTTGTTACTTTTCAAATGTTACTTTCTTTCAAAAAATTAAATCAAAATACACAATATTTTACATTTTTGCAAAAGCATTATTACATTTCAGTATAAATGATACTCCCTCCGTCTCAAAATAGATGTCGTTTTGGGAGTAAAATTTTGTCTCAAAATACTTATCGTTTCACTATTTTCAAAGCTTTTTTATTGCTATATACCACCTTTAATAATGATAGTGAACTATCTCTTACCTAACCATTTAATTATCTAGGTAGTTGAATTACTTTAGGGGTATTTGAGTCTTTTTCACATGCATTAATGGTATTTCTTAATATGTGTGAAACACTCTAAAACGACATCTAATTTGAGACGGAGGGAGTAATTACATTTAGATATTGTTTGGGTTACATGTAATTATAGTTAGTATTACATTTGAAAAAATGGGTAAAATGAGCTTTTGTTTTTGTAAAACAGGTGTTACGTTTACTTATGAACAATATTACTTTATAAGTATTCAGTCATTAAATTAAGTTATGGTAAATATTACTTTTGGTCAACGGCTGAAAAGCCGAAAAAATAATATAAAAACTCAAAAAAAAAATGACCTCTGGGAGGCTACCACGTGGCGGGTCATGCCCATGGGTCATGGGGCGACCCGTCTCATACATGAGACGGATCCCCTTGTTCTCATGGGAGACCACCTCTTCATAAAATATTACGTTCGTTTTTTTACCATTAAGTATTGTGTTGTTTTGAATATGTTTTACAAGTGTATGTTACACTCTTCCTTGATCCTACAAATTAACATATATTGTTACTTGGTGAGCTTTGTAGCTCATTCTTTATGATATTTTATTTTTAGAGAAAGAGCATTGGAGCATTAGGCGAAGAGTAGCTAGTGGAGCTTTAAGTGAAAAGTAGCTAGTGGAGCTTAAAATATTTTTCTATCCTCTATATTATATCTTATACAAGGATCCATTTGAGGTAGCCCTTTTGATTCCATTTTGTTACTTATGAAAGTGGCCTAGAAACATGTATTGATTTTGAATATAAACTAAGTGATGTTGCATTTCATTCAAAAAAAAATGTGAGCTTAGTCATGCTCATTTGTAAGTATAGGTAAGTTGGGCGTAAATTGTGGTGTTTTGGGTGTGGTTGTGTATGTGGTACGAACCTTGCTTGCTCGTGGTTACGGGCTTGCGGCGATTGTCATTTCCCTTGATCCATAGTATATTGGGTTCGGGGCGTGACAGTGGCTATCTTGTTAAATATGGACCCCCTTTTGAACTCCAACATCGTTGAGAATGTAGAATCTTACTTATTCATATTTACAAGCTCGGTGTGTCAATACATAAAAGCTTTGGGTTTTATCAAATCAATTAATATCTAATCAATGAATGTGGTAGATGCTGGGAAACTATTTCAAAGATGACAAATAAATGACTATTTTTATCACTTTACTTTGTTTAAGTAGGCAGAGGTGTTAACCATATTGCCAAATTTTGAAAATATAAACACACTACTTAAATATTGGTTCGTAATCCATTATTTTATAGGGACCGGTGATATCAGTAATAAGTTAGTATAAAGCACGCTCTCCAAGAAAATTGTGATATCAGTAATAAGTTAGTATAAAGCACGCTCTCCAAGAAAATAGAGCATTTTTTAATTTTGATAGTGATGCAGCAACGCCTCACCTACACCTCTTTACCATTATTCAGAATCAGTAGAACTATTAGCTCATATAAAATCAAAAGCTGTACATAGAGTTACAGGGTCGTCACAAGGGGTGGGCAGAGTGGGCGCTCGCCCAGGACCCATAGTAGTAAGTGAGTTACAGGGTCGGCACAAGGGGTGGGCAGAGTGGGCGCTCGCCCAGGACCCATAGTAGTAAGTGACCCAAATTTTTATTGTTATGCGCATATACTGTATGTGATGTTCAAATTTATTTCTTTTAAGTTATTTTTTTAAATGAAAAATTATTTTTTAACATAAAAGTTCAGGAAGACAATAACTAAAAATTGCAATCTAATTATATATGCATAAATGTTGTATTAAAACAACTAGAAGTTGTTTTGATCATATACTCCCTCCGTTCCACTCGAATTATGATATTTTTATTTTGGGTGTCCCATTCGAATTAGGACAACCCAAAAATGGAAGTGCTTCATTATTCTCTACCCCACTTTCTCTCTCCTATTTCACTTTTCATACTCACAACACCTAATCCACTAACACTTTTTCCTTAATCCCGTACCCAACCCAAAAATCCTATTTCGGGTGGGATGGAAGGAGTATATTTATATATATAGAAAGACAGAGAAGCCACTAACAGCAACGCCACATGATATCTTTTGGTGAAAAATTATCCCTCCAAAATCAATTGCTGACTATTTATTAATTAGGTTATTTAATTTTTCAGTCTTAAATATTTACCTACTTGCATTAATTATATTATTTCAAAAACCACTCTTTTCTTTTATATTTTTATTTAATTATTGAGCTTAAAAAATTTACTTACACCAAATAAAGTTAACCCTAAAGGTGAAGGTAATGTCAACTTTGTATGTAACATTTTACATCCATCCTAAAATAAATGATCTTTTTGGCAACATAAATGATTCTCTAAATGAATTTGTACCATTTTTATCATATTTTACTTTATACTTGCAAAATTAAAAATTTGAAAATGGATAGCAAGAATATTTATGAATTTTTACTATTAAAAGTCAAACGTTCAGAGTGTCTTTAAATAATAAAAAAGTCATTCATTTTGGGACACAGAGAAAATTAAATTGCTTATAAAATATTAGGTTATAAAAGCTACAGGTAATAAATACAAACAATCTAACATTTGTGGTTGTAATATATTTGAATGGTAAACATTCAAAAATAAGTATATATTTTTAGTTTAAAATTCTTTTTAAAAATATGATATCCTCTAATTTAGTTTAAAGTTCTCAAATTCCATGTAAATATTAATATCAGATATTAAAAAATCTATATTCAACCATTTCTTTCTAGGCGTCATATGTTAATTTATTTTTAAAAAAATCCTTTTATTACTAAGTAACAAAAAAAAAATTGTATTTTTTTTTTCTATTGTGAGACCTCTATATTTTTTAACTTAAAATTTTAATACTTCTTTAATTTCTAAATAAACATATATTTTTTATTTAAAAAAATCACAAAAATTTATTCACTTTCAAACAATAAGTTTATAATCCCTCTGTCTCGCTGTAAGGTTCTTACTTTCCTTTTTAGTATGTCCCAATTTAAGGTTCTTGCTTTGCTTTATTACCTAAAATGGAAAGTGGGACCCACTTGTCATTCTCACAACAAAAACTCCCTACCTACTTTCTCTCTCCCACTTTACTTTTAATACTCACTGCATTTACTTTTTTTTAATCTCCGTACAAAGTCAAACTAGGAACTTTAAATTGAGACGGGGGGAGTATTTATTATAAAGTAGGAGGAGTTTTTTTTAAAATATTTATGTATTAATGCTATTAAATTTACTTTAAGATCTATCAAAATAAAAATTAAATATTTATTTAAAAATATTTCATAAAATAAAAAAAAAAATCGTGTATCACACGTGCATTGCACGTGTATTAATCTAATATATATGTATATTGGTCTCAAAAAAATTATTTGAGTTTGTTTTAAAAAATAAGTTTACAAAACAAATAATATTAAGGCCCCTTAATTTGACTTTGCCTAGGGTCATAAATCATTAGGAACGGCCCTGTAGAGTGACCAATAATATATACTCCCTCCGTCCCACCTCACTTGAGACCTATGAGGTGGGCACAATAACTAAGGTAAAAGAATAAAATAAGGAAATGTGTGGTAGAAAATGAAGAGAGAGAATGAGTGAGGTTAATAGTAGGTTGGTTGAATGAATTGTGTGGTGGAAAATGAAGAGAGAGAATGAGTGGGTGGGGTAGATTGAATATAAAATTATAAAAAGATTTCCATTTTAGGAAGTCTCAAGTGAAGTGGAACGGACCAAAATGGAAATAAGTCTCAAGTGAGGTGGGACGGAGGGAGTACATAATAATATACCATGGTATTCCTTATCATGTGTACCCCTTATTAAAGTGGAGACACATATAACTGTGCATAAGAAACCATAAGAAACCAAATGAACTGCCATCTGAAACACTAACGAAAATTGTTGAATCAAATGCAACAGAGATGAATCAAAACCAAAACATTTACACGAGTAGTTTAAAAAGCTTAATCTGTTGTGGGCCTATCAGTAATTTCATTATCAAGCATTGACACAAGAACAGAGGTCTTGATAGTAGTTATTATGCACTTCGAGTAAGATAACCAAATGAAACATTTTCTTTAGCCTTCTTGAATAACCGCCTCAAGAAATATTTCCCAAGATCTTTACCCCATCTCATCATTTATGACTTTCCCAGTTGCATCTTCGAATTCTCGTACTGTCTAAAGTTCCCATAATCTTTACTGTCTTCTATTGTACATCCTCACCAGGTAATCTATAAACCTCTCCGGATTCGCGTACGGTCTAAAGTACCCATCCAGGACGTCCTTCCAGCTCCTACACCTACACCTACACCTACACCTGGCTGAGGCGTGCATTAGAGGCCGCGCTCCTTCAACCGAAGTAATGAGTATAACAACAAAATTCCTATCTCGAAGCAAGCTGAGGGTGTCCGAAAAGGCACTATCCCCCAAAATGCAAAGGACTTTCGGCCTATTCTCCTTGTTGTCGAGAGCCAAGATCATCATGTCGGTGATCATACGGATATCAGCACTGTCTTCTCCTACAACAATAGGAGACACACATTAGCATAAATTAATTAATTTTATTGTTAAATATAGAAAGTAGCTAGAGAGTTTGTAGTATAGAAAAAGGGTAGGTAGGAGAGAGGAAGTGAGGTAGAGAATAGTTAGTAGATAAGTGTTGTGTGAATGACATAAAGAGCCCACCAAATAAAAAAGTATAAAAAAAGTTGAATTACCCGAGGAATATGGAATACTGTCACTTCTTGATTACGCAAAGACGTCGAGAGCTAACTGGCCAATCAATGGCATTTCCATAGCATAAAATGCAAATGGGGTCAACTATCCCCCAAGCATAACTTCAGGTTTCTGGCTATATCATATGGGGTTGAGCTGGGTACTTGGTGAACGTCCCAATAAATGAATGTCGTGTTTGAGATGTCATGTGGGTTAATTTGGGGGAATTGGGTAGTGCAAGTCGAGGAATTTTGGTTCATATTTAAGTCAAACAAATCTGGATTTTTGAATAATGACATGTAATTGGAAGGGCACCTTATCCACACATAAAATATCCAATACACTTTCATTAGTGAAATAAAAAAAGTAGCTCTTAGTATGGGTTTGTCTAAATTAAATTCAAGACAAATCATACATTTAACCATTACTATGGGGTTTGTATATTTATTAAATAAAAATATTGATGAATGACATTTTATTTACTAAAAAAATGTTTTCTTCGTATTCTGTTAAAAAAATGTTAAATTCTGGTAATACAAACTACTTTCAATTTTCTAAAGAAAACAATTTATTTATAAAAAATAAATAAACTGCAACAAAAATAAGATGACACTAACACTTTGGGATGACTACGCGAAGGAGGTTCTTTATTTATATTCAGATATAAATTGTGATACTTATAACAAATTTCTGCAACATATGAAAATACTGATTACAATCATACCTCTATTTGTATTTCACTAATATAAGTTAACGATAGGATTTGTTCAAGGGCAAACTGCAATTTGGTTCCTCACATTTACATAGGTTTGCAATGTTGCTCCCAACAGTTCAATTTCGCAAATTGGTATCCTAACATTTACAATTTCTTGCAATGTGGCTACAAAACTAACGCCTAATTAAAATTCTAAACAAATAACACCCATGTGACTAGCACATTTATTTTAAATGAATAAAATGGTCATTCCGCTACATTTTAATAAGATCATCACATTTATTATTATTATTATTTTTTGGCATAAATACCCTTTCTAATTATGATAAAGTATTCAGTATTAAAGTTGTATGCCTTCTCTCTCTTTTCTGGCTTATTTATATTATCAATTAATTTATTGAATTTCTTGGTTTGATTATATTGCATTTTAATTTCCTTCCAAAACAATATAACAAACTAAATCGTAAAAATTCTCTCTTATTTTAGTTCATTTAATTTAGACCAAACATGCATGTCTTTGTTGGAACAAATTGATGAAACCCTGATTGCCACGCTCAGTTTAGAATGAGATAGAGGAAGAGATGAAGCGGAAGCGTTAGGAATAAATACCTGTTGAATCCATCGTCTTGATCTTGAAGAGAGAAACGAGATAAAGAACAACTATTTAGGGAAGTGCTCTTCTAAATGATGAATGCCTTTTATTTTCTCAATCACTTCTTAACAATAATGAAGAGAATATTTAGAGAGAGAAATAAAAAAATGTAGTTTCTAAAAGGGATGATGGTGATCCCTTTATATACTAGACAAAGAGGTACTTCATTTAGGGACCACACCTATTCAATTCCTAAGCAATGTTAATTTACCATTTTGCCCATCAAAAATCGATAAATTACATTTCAGGGATTCTACACATTGACTATTGTTGACTACACTTTATATTAAAATTATAGACATGATTTTATATATGGAATTGACAAATAACTTGTGTTGCAATCCACAAAAGGTCTAACAATCTCCCACTTAGGTTGCAAAACAAATATCTTCCTTTTAAATCATGAATATAACATAAATGACAACCCGAATGTGCACTTTGTTGTCATCTACAAAAATCTCGTCCATTAGTCATATAAGTAAAGGACTAAAGGGGCAGTCGTTGTAATTGATTCGCAACTAAACCCACTATAATCACATATACAAATCTAACTAAATGACATAGATCAAAAGTATAGATGTGTAGCATGGAACTTAATGAATATATACATATTCTTCCAACTAGTCCAACTTACCAAATGAGATCAAACTTTAATAATTAATAGAACAATAAATGAAAAAACAACACAAACTCCCACTATATTAAATGTTATCAAAAGTTGTTACACCCATATGAGCAACATGCTCGTGAAACACTAAAGATGATAACGTTTCATAAATGGATCCGTTAAATTATGGAGTGTTCTAATAAGTTGTATTTCTCTGTTCATTTTGTACTCTTTTCTTTATAACAAGATACTTAATGTCTAAATCCATAAACCTTTTGTTAGAGTACGGAACTGCTACCTGATAGTCATATCTTAATTGGTCTTTCGACACTTGTTTTGACAAATCACAGTCCATTAAAACTTATGTAGCGATGTAATTTTAACAAATATCAGAATACCAAATGATCTCAATATTATCCGATTAAAAATAGGCATGTATATCTTTGTATTTTGTAAATACTATATCATTCTTTTGGCTACTACTTAATGTTCTTTCTGGATTGCTTTAGTATTGACCAAGCATCCCAACATTGAATGCAAGACTTACGCATTTATTAAGCTTTCTTACTGCTGATGCAAAGAGGGATATTTCTATATACTTGGATTCATAATTAACTTTAGGACACTGTTTGAGACTAAGCATGTCTCCTTTAAAATTAGGGGGTGTCAAGTGGTTTATAGTTTTGCATGCTATACCTTTTGTAATACCTTTTCTATATAGGCCTTTTGTGATAATCCCAAAATACTCCGTGAATACTCACAGTGAACTTGGATTCCTAATACAAAAAGATGCCTCACCAAGAATTTTCATTCCAAAGAAATTTATTAGTTTCCTTATTAAGGTTTAAAACATTACTAGCAAGCAAATATTACCCACATATAAGACCAAAATTATAATTTTTACTCCCACTGAACTTATGGTATATACAATATTTATCAAGATTCATTTCAAAACCAAATGAAAGAATAACTTGATTAATCTTTAAATACCATTAATGAGAAGTTTTACTTAAGTCCATAAATGGATTTCTTCATATAGATAGTTTCCCCAATGTTTCCATTAAGAAAAGTTCTTAATATCCATTTGATGAAGCTTAAGACACAAATTGCTACTAGTGCCATAATGGTTCTAAAAGAGTTTTTAGAAGATATCGGGAAATGTTTCTTTCTTGATAATTAATGCCTTTTTTATAAGTTGAATTTTTTTTTTTAGCAACTAGATGGGTCTTTATATCTTTCAACATTACTTTTGTGAATCCTTTTAGGTCTTAGAGACCCATTTATAGGTTTCACATCTTTTGGTAATGTAAAAGATCCCAAAAGTTGTTATCTTTCAAAGATTTCAACTCTTTATATATGGTATTAATCTACTTATGAGAATTAGGACCATTAATGGCTTTATGGTAGATGAATGGATCATCTCCCACTAAATCTATGTGTCTTTTATTTCTCGGTAAGATACATCTCATAATTATCCGGTATTGCAATCCTTCTTACTCTATTGTATCTCTTTAAGGGCACTTGGTTCTTCCTAATTTTGAGGTTGTTAAATTTCCTTCTTATGATCAACATTTTCATGTTGTTCAATATTTATAGGGAACCCATATTTATTTTGAATTGCATGTTCTTCTTGAATATCAAGTACAAAATTTGAAATCCAATTGGAACTTATGGAAGAGGTGAAGAAATGGATGCCTCTTCTATTCCAAATTCAAAATATTACACCTAATCTCCCACTAAATTCAACATCCTCAAAGAACCTAGCTTTTCTCGTTTCAAAATGTTTAAATTTTTGGGTTGTAAAATTTATATATCCCCTAGATCTCTCGGCTTACCTCATGAATAACTACTAACAATCTTATGTCTAACTTGCCCTTAGTAGACTTATAAGGTCTACCCTTATGTTAGACAACCCCATAAATGAAGATGATTTAAGGATGTGTTCCTTATTCGTCCCAAAATTATAAAGGGTTTTTATTAGTAGCTTAGAGGGAGCTTTAATGAGAATAAGGGCTGCGGTTTTAATGTATCGCCCATAATGAGTGAGGTAAAAGAAGCACAAAACATGCTTATTACCATTTCCTTAAGGATTTTATCATGTCTCTTGTGTACATCATTTATGCTAGGCGTACCCGGCTTAATGTAGATGGAGACAATCCCACACTCTTCAAAATAGCGAGTAAAAAGGACCTAGACGTTGTTCCCTTTAACAAACATTCCAACCATGATATACTCTATCATGATTAGACCTAATGTTCTTAATAGTCTTTCAAAGTTGATTTCCAACTTTGACCTCATAAGACTTGAAAACGTCCATAACTTGAGTCTTTGCATGAAGTAATAAATGTATCCATATTGAGAGTAGTCATTTATAAACATAATAATTATTGTTGACCTTTCCACGAAGGATTAATGAATGGCCCACAAATATCCGAATGTATTAGTTCTTTGAGACACTTGATGCTCTCGAGAATACTTATTCTTTTAATGTTTGTAAATTTCCTTTAAGGCATTTAATGCAAAAGTATTTTTCAAAATATCAAGTTTGTTCAAGATTTCCTTTAACATAAGCTTATCAATTTTCCTCTTGGATATATGACCCAAACGCCTATGCCTTAAAATTTACTTGATAACTTTTGCTTTCTAGTTTTGGTTTCATTATTTATGGGATTCATTTATTGTGTAAATAAGGTCAAGTGAATAAAGACTACTTGACAAAGTACTAGTACCATCAACATTGGAATAAAAATAAAAATCACATTTATAAAATTGAACAAAATAACCTTCTTTGTTCAATAGTGTGATAAATATCAAATTCCGTCTAAATGACGGTACAACAAATGTAGTATTTATACAAATATTACTAAGTACTTTAATAATAACAAAAATTCCCGATGCCTTGCACTTCAACCGGATCCTGGCTTCCATATAGATGAATCCTTCATCTTCTCCAGGACTTCGGTATTTCAGGCAATCCTACATAAACTTCCTTTATGTGAGTTGTCGTTCCAATATTCAACCACTATGTATATTTAGGAAATGAAACCAAATTACCTTTTATCACAAAACAAAGACCAAATGACATACCTTTCTTAGCACGCCAAGCGTGATACTTAGGGCAGTCATACTTCATGTGATTGAGGTCCTTGCAAAAGAAGCATTCTTCATGATCATTAGATGATCCCTTACGCTTCTTATTTCTTGCAACCGCAACATCCCTCCCTTTTCTCTTTGTCCCATGAGAGGAGGTAGATGCCAAACGTTCCTCAAGCATATCAAAGAATATTTTAGCATCAATATCCTTGGAGATACCGATCAAAATGGTATCCGGGACAACTATATTCATGATCATTAGGCTCACACGATTGAAGCGTTTCCACTTCTCCTCATTTAAGCACTCTTCTTGAGTGCTTTCGTTAGAGAGAGGAAGAGGAAACGGCTCCCTTAATGCATGATCTATGTCCATATAGCCTAAGATCATCATCAATTTATTTTTCCAAGTTTTAAAATTAGTCCCATTAAGCATCGGTACGGTACTCATAGCAGTAATCACGGATGAAGTTATAAGTAAATCTGTTGGAATTTCGAGAACAAGAATGAATACAAAACATGTATAAGACACTACATAATGAAAAATGATTAATTATATCAACGAAATCCATCAACAAGACAATCAACATGACATCAAAACTAATCTTTGGATTGCGAGTTGACTCATATATGATTGCCTTAGGCAACAAGTAATTTGAACTTATATTTTAATAAATACTTAATCTTCCTTTGGGCCGACATAAGTACCTAAGAAAATAATCTAATGTTCATTTTACTTGTTACCACATGAATGCCCAAGTTTAGTCAAATGTCAAGATCTTCTTTGGAAAAGTCAAGCCATTCACATATCAACTTAAACATCCAACACTTTACAATTTTAGGGTTTAAATAACGTAAATCACTTAGGCGACAATATTATTTAAACAATGAATAAAATTGTCAAAGCATATAATTAATCCAAAAAAAAATGTTTGAAAAATGTATGTTTTGTTAAAAAAAAAAAAAAAATATGACCCAAATAGCATAATATGCCCAAACGACACATCATAAATTGATGTCTTTTAATAGCCAAAAAGCAACGGACATGATAATCATTGTACCAAGTCCATTAAATTAATGAACCGACACATGATTTCTATCAATTCCATGTTCCAAAAAAAAAAAAAAAAAATCATTTTAATGGAATAATTCGGCAAAGACTAATCCACAAAAAAAATGCCAATAATTACGGGTCAAGCAAGTAGATCGACATGGTATGTACTTAAAACATAAAACCATGCTATTAAGGATAATCTTGCCAAAAAAAATGGAATCAAGTAAGTAGATCCACATGGTATGTACTTAAAACATAAAATCATGTTATGAAGGGATAGTCAAACTTGAACCATTGAGTTTAATTAACAAAACATTTTTCAAACCATTTTCTTAAATTCAAATGATGATTATCAGTACTCTAGAATGAATTAGAGTCCCTAATCAACATCAAAAATTAATGATTCAACAGAAAAAAAAACGAATCAAAAGAAGCGTTTTAAGGCTTTCTTAAAGAACTCAATCTCAAACAAAATGAACCAGGCTCTGATACCAATTGTTGGAACAAATTGATGAAACCCTGATTGCCACGCTCAGTTTAGAATGAGATAGAGGAAGAGATGAAGCGGAAGCGTTAGGAATAAATACCTGTTGAATCCATCGTCTTGATCTTGAAGAGAGAAACGAGATGAAGAACAACTATTTAGGGAAGTGCTCTTCTAAATGATGAATGCCTTTTATTTTCTCAAGCACTTCTTAACAATAATGAAGAGAATATTTAGAGAGAGAAATAAAAAAATGTAGTGTCTAAAAGGGATGATGGTGATCCCTTTATATACTAGACAAAGAGGCACTTCATTTAGGGACCACACCTATTCAATTCCTAAGCAATGTTAATTTACCATTTTGCCCATCAAAAATAGATAAATTACATTTCAGGGATTCTACACATTGACTATTGTTGACTACACTTTATATTAAAATTATAGACATGATTTTATATATGGAATTGGCAAATAACTTGTGTTGCAATCCACAAAAGGTCTAACAGTCTTCTCTTTCTTTCTTGTCTTTAATTTGTATAATTAAATTTAAAAGAAAAAAAAATTACTTTCTTATACTCCCATTTGCAACGATAAGATCATTACTTATTTCCTTTCACTTGAAGAAAAATATTTAGGAAAATTTATTTCAAGTAAAAAAATGCTTAATAAATTATTGTAAATAAGGCTGCATAACTATTTTGAGTTATAATCTAACATAAAATGTACTTATATAGATTTTTTTATGAAAACATTTCTAATTCCTAATTATATAATTTTTAAAGTATTTTAGTTATTTTTTATTATTATAAAATTTTAAATTATGCTTAGAAAAATAAATAACTTTGTAAGGAATACATAAATTATAAATACAAAAAAAAAATACATGCTCAATATTAATTTAATCTATAATTTTTAAACTACAATATGAATAAGGTAAATAAAAAAAGAAAACCTCACATGACCGGAACATGGCCCCTTCAAAATGACAATTTTGTCCATTTAGTAGACATGTGCTAGTCACATGGTTGTCATTTGGTTTGAATTTTAACTTGGTGTTAGTGTAGTATTCACATTGCAAAAAAATGTAAGTGTTGGGATACCAATTTGCGAAATTGAACTGTTGGGATCAATGTTTTAATTATTCAGCTCTGAACCATATTGTTTTTTCACATTAAACATCGAAAATGCATCTTTTTATTAAAAAAAATTAATCAACAGTGTACAAATAAATAATTAGTTATTGGTTTTCAAACCGAGTCTATTTACATGATTTATATTACAAGCACCAGAAAATAATTTTTTCCCTTTTCTTTTTATATAAATAATAATAAATTATTAGATCTGCATGCACAATTAGATCTAAATTATATCCAACGAAAAATTGAAAATTTATTAAAAAACAATTGATCAAAGAATTTTATCATATCTTGATATTTTACATAAGATTCAAAGACGGACTGATATATAAAATACCAAAACTTTTCGATTATAGTACTAAATGGTCTAAAAATTCATGTTTAATGCATTCAGGACTACATAAATATATGTGGGGTGAAGCCTTGAAAACGGCTTGCCATATTCTGAATAGGGTACCCCTAAAACATAAAGATAAGTGTCCTTATGAACTTTGGATGGGTAGAAAACCAAGCTTAAAGTAGTTTAGAGTGAGGGGGTCCTTTGCAAAAGTGTCAGTCTGTGAATATAAAAGGAAAAAGCTTGGACCCAAAACTGTTGATGCGATCTTTTTAGGATACATTGAAGACTCTTATGCCTTGATATTTTTGGTTATCAAATCTGAGATTTCAGGCATAGATGTTAACACTATAGTAGAATTTCGTGATGCAACATTTTTTGAAGATGTTTTTCCCATGAAAACTGGAGTGACTAAAAATATTTCTATTGAAAATCCAGACACTACTTTAAAGTCAATTCCTGAACAAGTGGAAAAGATTTTAAATGTGGGGGTTGGACCAGTAGTTCTAGTACAAATGACGTTGAGTCACAAAAACTAGATGAACCTAGAAGGAGTAAACGGGATAGGGTCACAAAGGAGTTTGGAAGTAACTATATCACTTAAAATCTCGAGGGTGATCCTGTAACCTTCAAAGATGCTATGGCTTCGCAAGAATCCATTCATTGGAAGGATGACGTTAAGGATGAAATGGATTCCATTGTTCAAAACGGAACATGGGAACTCGTTGATCTTCCTCCTGGTTGTACTATTATTGGGTGTATATGGATTTTTAAAAGGAAGTTGAAACCAGACGGAACCATTGACAAGTATAAAGCTAGATTAGTTGCTAAGGGTTTCAAACAAAAAGAGGGCATAGATTTCTTTAATACTTATGCCCATGTTGCACGCATGACTACTATCAGAATGCTTATAGCATTGGCATCCGTATTGGATCTTAACATTCATCAAATGAATGTTAAAACTGCTTTTCTTCCTCGTGACCTTGAAGAAGAGATTTATATGGATCAGCCTGAAGGATTTGTAGATAAAGGAAACGAGAGAAAGGTTTGCAAATTGGTTAAGTCATAGTATGGACTTAAGCAGGTCCCTAAACAATGGAATGAAAACTTTGATAAAGTAGTTTTATCATTTGGCTTTACTCTTAGTGATGCAGATCAGTGTGTCTACTATAAGGTAACAGGTGGTGATTGTATTATTCTATGCCTGTATGTAGATGATATATTATTGTTCGGCTCAAACAATAATATAATAAATGAGACAAAGTCATATTTGAAAACAAAGTTTTGAAATGAAGGATATGGGGTTAGCAAGTGTGATTCTAGGGCTCAAGTTGACTAGGTCAACTGAGGGTATAACCATTTCTCAATCTTATTATGTTGATAATGTTATTGAAAAATATGGCTATAAAAATGATAGGATGCAAAGACACCTTATGATCCTTCTGTAGCTCTATATAAGAATGAAAGTGGTGTTCATGTGTCTCAGTTGAGATATTCTCAAATCATTGGTAGCTTGGGATACCTAGCTAACTGTACTAGACCTGATATTGCGTTTTCAGTTTCTAAGTTCAGTCGTATACTAGTTGTCCAAATAGAACTCACTGGGGAGCCTTGGATAAAGTACTTAGGTACTTGGAAGGAACTAGTTCCTGAGGCTTGCACTACAGTAGATATCCTCCTGTTATTGAAGGATATAGTGATGCAAGTTGGATAACCAAGAACTCTGGGGTTATGGATGTACAAGGTACGTGTTTACTTTTGGTGGAGGGGCTGTAGCTTGGAAGTCCACCAAACAGACAATTTTGTCTTGTTCTACCTTTGAGGCTGAGTTGTGTTCTTTGGATACTACAGGAATTATGGCTGAATGGTTTATAGGATTTATATCCGAGTTACCAGTTATGAGCAAGCCTATTCCACCGATTTGTCTGCATTGTGACAATATGATCACAATAGCAAAGATCAAGAGTACCAAGTACAATCAAAAGACAAGGATACATATTCAAGTTAGACCAAAAACTATAAGGAAGTTTGTCTCAAGGGTTGTTTGTTGTTGATTTTGTTGGATCCAAAGACAATACAGCTGACCCCTTAACCAAACAACTTGATCTTGTTCATGTTGTAAAATCCAAGTTAGGAATGAGACTGAAACCCATTATTGAGTGGAGATCCCACAAAGTAGGTTCAATGTGGAATAAACAAACTTTAAGAGTGAGTTGAGCATCTTAGTAAAAGAGACACGAAAGTGTTTGTGTCAATTCCTTGACAAACCTGGTAGATGCTAGATGTTGCTTGCTAGTAAGAGTTTAATAATCTGAATGGGATTGAGCCTTTAAGGCAAGGTGTTTGCAACACACCCTTGGAGATGTCCAACTATGGGAATGTTATTTTCAGGCCACAATTCGAAAATACAGGTTGATTTTTAAAAATATTATTGAGACAGGATCTGGACGTATGGCCGGTAACGTATCATCCCTATAGATCATAGCTATAACGGTTAATGTGTTGCCATCATCTAAACACCACCACACCAAAGGTACAAGTTCAAGAACTTTGTTCACTTAGTTCCCGTGGGGGGTTTTGATTAATGGCTTAGGTAATGGTTCAAACCGGAAGGTACCTTTACTAAAAGCACATTATGACAGTCTGAGTTGAGCATCAACTATGGATTTGTAGGGAATTGTTGGAAATATGATGAACTTAGTGATTTTGGGAGATCTTTTATAAGATCAATGCCTTTTTAACAAAGCAAGAAATGGAGATTGTAGTTAACATGTAGGTTAAATACTTTCATATTTGGATTAAGTTTAGTTAATGAAAGAATCCATATTTGAGGGGTGGAGATTGACAAAATTGTATCTGTGCCAATCTTGTATTTGCTTTAAATGAAATTTTAACATAGTCAAAATTAGTGGGCCTAAATTAAAGGGATCATTAGGGTTTGAAAACTACACTCATAAGCTTAATTGAGACTCCGTTTGTTGCTGCGAGACTTTTATAAAAATACCAAAAAAAAACCCTCTAAAAAATTTCATATCCAAAAAACCCACAAAATATTTTTTCAATCTAAAAAGTCCTAAAATTAAATTATCAATACCAAAAAGCCCAAACATTAACGAATTAACTAACGCGGTTAGGTTTAAGTATTCATATTAATAAAAAATTAACTTTTCTTTTAATTAATGACATATTACTAATGCAAAATCTTTTTGCAATGAAAAATAATTTAATTTTAATATTCTTAGATATATTAAAAAATAATAATAGTTATACAAACAATAAATATATTTAATTATTATTATTATTTTAGTTAATTAATAATTTTTTTAATAATAGAAGTAATAAGAATAAAAAACAATAATGAATGTGACAATATTGAAAAGAATATTATCATAATTTTTATTATTTTTATGATCTTACATAATAATAAAAAATAAATATAAAACTTAAAGAGGCACCTTCCAATTACTTCTCTAATATATCAAAATTCATATTTTTGTTATTAAATATTAGGTAATTAAATAATAATGATAATAATGATTAATTTTTATTGTTGTGGCAACTATTATTATTATTATTATTATTATTTAATGCTAATAATATTATTATAATTATTTTCCGTTGTAATTTTTTTAATATTCCTAATATGTCATTAATTGAAAAGAAGTTGTGTTTTTAATAATATGAATGTTCGAACTTAATGGCGTTAGTTTAAATAGTAAAATTTTGGACTTTTTGGTATTAGTAATATAAATTTAGGACTTTTTAGATTAAAGAAAAAAATTGTGGGTCTTTTGGATATGAAAGTTTTTTAAGGGGGTTTTTTGTATTTTCCCCTATAAATTTCCCCTACGTCTCCACTTCTATACACACGTTTTGATTTCCCTGTCGAGTTCCACAAAAAATAAAACTCTCTCCCGAAAAAATTCATATAACTATCTTCCGAAAAAATTGTGGGTCGTTTGGATATGAAAGTTTTTTTTAAGCGAATTGCTGACTCATCTGGCATGCACCAGGTATACGGGGGCAATACTTCTTCAAGGCCATTCCGCTTGTCAGACGATTCAACATATTCGATAAGTTTTTCTTTTCATAATTTTTTTATGCAATTAGTGTTTTAATTATATCCATTTTTCCGTCCCTGTCATTTGTTTTGCTCGTGTTGGTTTTTCCTTAGTGAAATTTTCGTAACCTGCTGCCTACACAAAGGCCCAGCCCTAGGGGGCAGGTGGGGCTCCTGCCCAGAGCCCATTACCAATAAGGGGCCCATAAATTTTACTATGTGTAGTATATGTTATACTTTTTATTTTATCAGTCTATAAGACAAAACTAATAATTCAATATGATTAAGATCAGGAAGCCCTTTATATATTCTTTTTCTTTTAGAAAACAAAGCCCGCTAAGTTAAAAGAGAAACAAAAAAAAAAAGAAAAACAAAAACAAATAAGGCCCAGCTACCCACTTTCGTATTCTTTTTATTATTATTATTATTATTATTTATAACAATTCAATGCCTATTCGTTAGCCTTTTAATATGGTAAATAGTACATGGTAAATAGGAAAACAAATAAGGCCCAGCTACCTACTTTTGGCAAAGCATTGTGTTCGGGTGTATGATGTGGTGAGGTGAGGTGTGTAATGCCATTTTGGAGAAGTGTAGGAGTGATTTTTATATATTCGCCACCATTGTCAGAGAAGAATTGAGTGATTTCTTTCTTGAAATTTTTTTCAACAAGTGCTTTAAAGCGAGTGAACGTGGAAAGTGTATCAGGCTTGTTTTTGAGGGGATATAACCATGTGTACTTAGTGAAGTGGTCAACGAAATATTACATAATATTTGAAATTGTCGTGTGAGAGAACCAGGGAGGTCCAAACATCATAAAAGATGAGATCAAGAGGAGCATTAGATATAAGAGTAGAAATAGAAAATGGCAATTTGTGGCTCTTATTGATGTTGCATGCGTTACAATTTGAAAAACGACTACAGGAAATATCTAAAGAAAACTAGTTTTGAAGCAAAGAAATAATGGATGATGTCGGGTGACCGAGTCGATGATGCCATGAAAGGGGGGAAGTAGAGATGCCGGTGTGAGCTTGAGCGGAGGAGGGATGTCAAAGGTAGACTCCTTTATCAATTGTTCCATGAATGAGAATCCGGTGAGTCGAGATTTCCTTGATAAGGAAGGAAGAGTGAGAAAACTCAATAATAGCATTATTATCTTTCCAAAATTGTGAAACGGAAAGGATATTTTGAGAAATACGCGGAACGTGTAGAACATTGTGAAAGTGAAGAGTAGAGAGAGAAAGATTGAGAGATAATGAACCTATGTTTGATATTGAAAGGGAGGAGCCATCTCTAATAAGAACATCGTCGCTCCCATCATATGGAGCATGGAGAGAGAGGTTGTTTAAGTCATTGGTGATATGGTGGGTTGCTCCACTGTCCATGAGCCAGGAAGCGGGAGGAGGGTTGGTAGGGGCTGTTGGCGTATGGGCTTGTGGACGGGAGCGATTGTTTTAGCGTTGGGTGACTATATTTCAAGAAACAATCAAACCAACCCATTTATAGACTAACCCCAATTAAAAATTTAACGGATTAAAAAAAAAAAAAACTAACCTCTATTTTGGTTCATATTCTTCATCCACTAAAATCCACCCACCTCCATCGCCTACAGCAGCCACCAACGATATTCCTCTCTTTCCTGAAGTTTCACAGGATCAAGGTTTGACCCATCAATAACATCAACAATTCCATTTATCCGAAATTGCTCCCAAGAATTGTGAAGTACCAACATAAATTCCAAATTCCGGTGAAGTTTCTAAAGCCCTAATTTCAATTCTAAGTCATTCTGATTTCTCGTCTTTTTTTTACTAGCGTGGATCCATAAATGTGGTTCGTTTAGGAATTCCGACCATGACCTAGCAACTTTTGTTGGGTTTTGAGGCAATATGCGCAGCGGAATAAAGCAATATGAAATTAACAAAACCCTAAGCCCCAAGATCCATTCATGATGATTAAATTAATAGCAAGATGAATTTAGAATACTAACCGTTGTTGATCGTTTAAATTTTCGGATCTTTAAATCTTCAAATCTTCAAGCTTTAGATTTGATCTCCTCGTTCTTCAAGTTCATCGGATCACGATCACAGGAACACGAACTTGAGATGCTAAAGCAAGCATCCTCTATGTGTATCCACACGCGAACGAATATCTAGAACCATTCTAGATCTGGATTGCTAGACCCATTAGAAAACACTTTTCTAATCTTCAAATGCTATATGAATTTTGGTGTTCTTAATCTTTGATTCACAATCTTGGATCAAGAATTATGTTTCTCAAACATACTAGGTTGCATTAGTTTAATGGCTGATGAAAAGATGTTTTTATAGTCCCTAGTCATTAACCCTTAATGACCTAGAAGACCTAAATCCCGTCACCAATTAAACTGGCCAAAAACTGCTCCAGGGACTCTGGCACGGTCGTGCTCACAAAGTGGCACGGCCGTGCCACTTGTGTCGACCCAGATTTCCCTTGGCGAAATAATGGCACGGTTGAGCTTTCATTCTGGCACGGTCGCGCCATTTGGCACGGCCGTGCACACAAAACAGCACGGTCGTGCCAATTAGGCCGAACTGCCAGATTTTCAGCTTTTTCCAATTTTAGCCTTTTTCTTGATTCGTCCTTTTGTGTGTGACCCCATAGGATTAAATTAAGTTGGTAATGAGTCCGACCAAGGTCAAACCCATAAGTCATGAGCGGACTCTAGCAAGCCATCATGACTACCTAATTAATATAACTTAACGACGTTCGTTATCCTCATAGAACATATCGCAACCCTTTTGTCACGCGATATCATATTGGACATAAGTCATGGTCCACGTCAACTTATGTTGTCCAATGCTTTCTCGATCCCGAGTAGATTGATATGAGCAAATGACATTGAACACTTCAATTCATTTGGGTATGGCTATACACTATCATCAATCTCACTCATCGAGAGGCCAAGCAGATATCTCTCTTGAGAGAGGGACAAATCCCATCTTGACTTATCATTCTTCCCTACATGAATCCGATTATGCCAATCGTAGCCTTTATAACCACCCGGTTAGGGGTAGCGTTTGAGTACGTCAAACATAATGTTCATCATGTGGAAGACTATGATAATCTCATGTCTAAGGATAAATAATATAACTATTATGAGATTTAATTATGACATCTGACCATGACATAAATCTCATAGGTGGGTCAAGTCCAGTACTTGTTCTCCAACAAGTACCCATAAGCTTAATTTGTATCATATACACATGATCATTATATGATTATCAATTAAACTTATACTAGTCCTTCATAAGTACTAGGAATGGGGATTATTATAATAAACATGTAAAACATATAACAGTCCAGGGTTGTTATCTCCATAACAAATGAGAACATGATGTAACATAAGGCCTTTCTCAAGGGCCTAGGGCATAATTTCCAACAATCTCCCACTTGAACTAGGCCCAATCAATGTGTATCCAATACCATTGAGCTTAGCTTATGACCATCATAACAGCGTGTGGAGAATCTTATCTAGGAAGATTATCCTTGTTATCATCATAAAGTATTTTGCATATTTTGACATTTCTCATACCAACGATTTCTCGTAGAGATGGAAACGTCTGAGTGTGTGTTTGGATCATGGATGAGCCTTTGGCACCTTAGCTTGTGCAATAACAATTATTTCACAACGGAGGTCAATAGGATTAGTAGTACTAGAAACTATTTCTAGTTTTACTAATAACATCTATATTCAAACAACTCACTTAGTTACAACTCTTGTAACTAAATACTCAATTTTATTTGTAGAATAATGTATAGTGTATTTGCTTGGAACTATTCCAACTAATAGCACTCACTTTAAACATATGTTTATACTGCGATTTAAATTATCCTTGTCTATGTGGAAGCATGCATCTATGTAACCATTTACTAGATCATCTCCCATGTCAACAACTATCAAGAATGTATCATTAGTTCTTCTCAAGTACATAAGGACATTCTTGACCACTATCTAGTGACTTTCACTAGGATATGATTAGTTTGTTCTCATCATACTCCAAGTATACGAGTTATCTCGTCTAAGTACATAATATGACATACATGATAGATCCAATTGCCGAACCATATGGAATCCTAATCATGTATTCTTGTTCATTATTCTTCCACTAAGACTAAGTCTTGACAAGAACATTGTCACCAGACAACCCTGCAAGTTCTTCTACAAGAGTCTTGTATACTGAACAATTCAGTACTTTATCTTTATAAGTACTTTGACACAAATCAATCAACTTCCTAGATTTATATCAATAGATATTAATTTCAAGGATGTAAGCGGCTTCTTCCTAAGTCTTTCATTAAGAACTCTTTCAAAATGAATTATATGTCAGCCACATATACTAGACTAGGAATTAGACTATGCTCCCACTAATTTCTTAGCAAACACAAGTCTCATCTTTGATGAATTTCAAACGTTTTGAACATTTCATCAGAATGATTGTTTTAACTCCAAGAAGCTTGCTTCAATCCATCTCATGGATTTCCACAACTAACATACTTTATTAGACTTTTCTAGACTATCAAAACCTTTAGGTTGTATCCAATACATCCTTAAGTTAGTTCCCGTTAAGAAACGATGTCTTGATATCTATCTGTCAAATCTCATATTCCAAACATGAAGATATGACCATGAGAATTCTAATAACTTAAAGCGTGACTAGGAGTGAGAAAGTTTTATCATAGTCGAAATATGAGCCAACTTTTCACATTTAGTCTTGCTTAATTAGCATGTTCCTTGCTTACCCATGTATATTTTCTCCAAGAAAATTCAATTTCATCATTTGGGTTTTACACCTTAGACTACCCACAATGGGGGTATGAAATGGTGTATGAAAGTGGGGGGAGGTGTATGAAACCATTGTGGGGGTGTATGAAATTTGGGGGTTGAATTTTGGGTTTGAAAAAATTCATACGGGGTGAATTTTTGGGGAAGGCTGCCGTCTTGTCCACGTGGCGCGCCCAGATTGGACCGGAAATGGCGCGTGCACCATACGGCCCGACAGGGCGCGTGTGGTGTAGGGGGGGCTTTTTTTTTGTTTTTTCCTGTGTTTGCCACGTGTCCTTCACTCATTGGTCCCATTGATTTTCGGATTTAATTTTTTATCTCAATTCTTTGAGCTGAATTATCACCTAGTAAAATATATATTTTTTGGCCAAAATTCAGCATTTTTCCCCCTATAAAATGATGCAAGTTTTATTAGATTTGGACATTAAAAAAACAACTCTCTTTTCTCAATTTTCCTTCTCCATTTTAGCCTACACTTAAAAAAATTCATCATCTTTTGAGTGAAATGGATCCCAATAATAATCCTTTCAACACTCAAAATTTCTAAAATTTTTCACAATTCAACTACAATCCTAATGATTTTAACTTGGAGAACCAATATTCCAACCAACCCCGTCCCTAAAATATTTCAAATCCTTTTTTTCCACCAAATTTTATGCCTTCAGCTGTCCCAAATTTCATGCCTTCAGGTGTGCAAAATTGGAATCCATATGCTTATCCTATGCAATTTCAACCACCTCAGCCCAATTATTATCCTAATAATCCTCACATGCCAAGGATGAGAAATGAAATTTCTGGAAATTCTCAACCATTAGAATTTCCAGAATTTTCAACACAACTGGGTGAGGGTAGCATTAGCGCACCTATGGAAGATACTCCCCCTGAAGAATGTCCTACCCCGCATCGCAAAAAAAAAAAAACACCAAATGGATGACGGCACAAAATTCAGTGCTACTTAGTGGGTATATAAAATATGGAACCGACAGTGTTATCGGAAATAATCAGAAAACAGATGCGTTTTGGGGTAAGATTATGAAATATTGTAACGATTATGGCTCATTTGACTCCACCCTTTCATTAAGAGTCTAATTGACGACTACTTTGCTGAAAATGCTACCTACGAAGATTTCTTCCGCCGACGATAAGCTATTTGTGAAATTTCAGGAGGGATGTCGAAAGGATATAGAACGTGCATTTGGAGTGCTCCAAGCTCGATTTAAAATCATTCGAGAACCAGCTCGAATGTGGGAGATAGACGACTTGGCTATCATCATGAGGTCATGTATCATATTACATAATATGATTGTTGAGGATGAACGACATACTTATTCTCAAAATTGGAAAGACTTTCAACCCAAGGCAAGAGGGTCTACTTCACAACAACCCGAGGTAAGTGGGTCTAGTACACAACAACCATTCTCGACTGAGGTACTACCTGCATTTGCAGAGCATGTGCGTACCAGATCGAAAATGCGTGATCCAAGAGTTCATCAACAGTTGCAGAAGGATCTAGTCAAGCACATATGGGCAAAATTCGGAAACCATGTGTGATTTAATAATTTTATTGTCTTTCATTAATTATGTCGCAAGCTAAGTGTATTGTAACTTTTCTTATTTTGAATAATAATTATCGTCATTTATCTAATTATTTAATTGCCAAAAAAAATTAATTTAGTGTAAAATATTATTTTAATTATAAATAATAATTATTATTATTATTTTATTAATCATAAAAATAGAGAATATATAAAATATAAAAATAATATAAAAGTAGTGGGGTATAGAATGATGAGTGGGAGGGAGATGAATTTTTTTTTCAACTTACCATTGTAGGGGGTTGTATGAAACGGGTGTATGAAAGATGAGGTGGATAGGATAAAGTGTTAAAATGGTTGTATGAAATGGGGAGGGTGTTTGAAACCATTGTGGGTAGTCTTAGGTTAGAATGATCAAGTTCCAAACTTGATTATTATACATGGATTGACCTTTTAGATTTTATGACTCCAAGCCATTAATCTAAATATGGAGCGGACTTCGCATTTTGACAGATTGTAAATACGTCATTCTAAATGAACTTTACCTCAATACTTTCTATTACGAGAAATCCAGTATTTCTTGTTATAGATTGTATCCTATCGTATATGCAAGTAACTTGTGTAACTTGAACGAATTTCTCACAACTCCTTGTGAAAATTTGTTCTACTTCCATTTAAGGTTCTATGTTATTTTCTAGGTCTCGAACCATTCGAGATATATTTTACTCCCACTGGTTCTTTTAGAGATAAACAATTTATCTAGAAAAGTACCATTACCAACAAACAATTTGTTTCTTAGAAGTAAAATAATATCCTCAAGTTTCCTTAGGATATTCCTTGAAAATATATTTATTAGATTTAAGTGTGAGCTTGTTCCAAACAAGTCTTTTCACAAAAGTCTCACTTTCTCAAATCTTTATGAAAGACAAACCGAGTTTTCTTTCATTCCATATCCCATATGGTATATTTGAACATATTGTGATGAAACTCAAATTAGTGTAATTATAGCGGTTTCCAATATATAACCCCAAAATAAATAGTGGAAGATCAATTTGACTTTATCATCCAATGAACCATATCCAATAAGGTTCTATACATCCACGTAGACACATCATTCAAAAATGGTGTTCTTTGTGAAGTTTATTGTGAAACAATTTCACAACCTTAACGAAAATTATCAATAAAAAAATCAATTATTCATCATCTCGATCGAATCGGAGTCTTTGAATAGTTTTACCAAGTAGTACTAAAATGCTCTTTTAGCATTGCTACTTAATGGACCATGTTGGGTATGCTTATTATAAACCACTCCTATTACCTAGATTTGATTGATCCCATAACCTAATTTTATCTTTTGAGGACTTTAGGATATATTGTAAGAAGTGTTAAACTTCATTTTTAGAATAGTCCACTTTGATAGTATAGGCTTTAGAATGATAGGCTGAAAATTTTCTAAGTCTGGGATTTTAGTGGTCAAGACCTCGACCGTGAATTCACTTGACCGTGGTAGACCACCTGACTGTGGAAGACCACTGGACCGTGAATCACTTGACCGGAAGTCAGTGACCGTGAAGCTTTGTGGCATATCTTGACAGGTCACATTTGACCCCTCGACCGCAGATGCCCTTAGGCATATTGACCGCAAGAGCTTCGACCGTAAGTCTTGACCGCAGATGAGCAGAAGTTCAAGAACCCAAGTATGTTCAAACTTAACCATGGTCACTTGTATCAAACTATGGTTAGTTTAGAACGTTGCAGAACTTGGATCCCAAGTAATTCAAATTTGAAATTCATCTAAGTGGGACCACCTCTTATCTGCAAAAAGGACAAACTCAGATTGAGCTCCAATCAGAATTCAACAGCTCATTGTCCTTCAACTTGGAGCCCAAGTAAATCCAACAGCTATTTTCTCATTCAAGGCTATAAATAGCCCTTAAGTTCTTCATTGAACTAAGCTGAAATTCTAAGAGAGAAATTGCTGTTGAAATACTTGGTGATTGAAGATCATACTCAAAATTTCCAGAATCCTTTGAATCTTCAAAGAACTCGCCTTCAAACCTTCAAAGATCTCCAGCAACATTCAAGTCATCTCAAGCCTTTTAACACATAAGATTCTTTAGGCTCTAAATCATATAGATTTCAAAGAGCTTCAGATTCTTACACACACTCACCACAATTGATCAATCACTTAGATTGAATCAAAAGGGATACACTGGTCTAAGTCTAGGATTTGTTCTTCATAGAAAGTAGGTGTTGATTCAATACTTCATATCTGTAATCTGTACACTCAAGAATCAATATATACCTCCATTCAAAATCCAAGACTGACCATCTTGGTAAAGGACGTAGATCTTTTCAACAGATCGAACCTTTCCAAATACTTGTGTCATTTTACTTTCTGCAAATTTACTTTCAAGTATTGTTCATCTTGTTCTTCATTGTTCATATTAACTTTGTTTGTCGTTTAGTGTTTTGATCTTTCAGATTTAATAACTTGCTGTGAATTGTGTTTGTTTGTTCTCCACATTGCCTAAGTTAAAATCTGACTAACTTATCTTTTGCCAAAAACTTCTAAGACAACAACTTTCAAATCTCAACCTCTTGACCGCAATCTCTTGACCGCACTTCACCCTCGACCAGACTCACTCGACCGCTACCTGGTTGACCGTGAGTGCTGGTATTCCTACTTAGAGATTTTAGTCAAAACCAACCTTTCCCATTTCTAACGAAAACTTCCGCTGTGCATATTACCCCTTGACCGTGTGGTTTTAACTTGACCGCATATTCAAAAGTAAGCACTTGGTTGAATTTGAAAAAGGGTTGAAATTTTAATAGGCTATTCACCCCCCCCCCCTCTAGCCTCTTTTCATACCCTTGTTGTGTCTTTGGGACCAACAAGTGGTATCAGAGCAAACACCTTTATAAAACTTCTGTTTTTCAAGCTTAACAGCTTGGGTGCCGATTCGATATGGCAAGTCAGAAAACTATGGCAACGGTTAACTTCACTCACGTTCCAGCGTTCAACGAAGATAATTTTGACGTATGGAAGCACAGCATTCTAACTCAGTTCTACTCCATGGATGAGCAACTTGGTGATTGTCTTACCATTGGACCATACTTCCCAATGAAAGCTAATCCGGATCCAGAAACCAATGGTGCAAATCCGACTATCAAGAAACCAAAGGCTGAATGGACCGATGAAGAGAAAAGACTGGTTGGAATGGATGTGAAAGTAAAAAGCATACTTCTAAGTACCTTGAGTACGTCACAGCGTCGACAGATCATGGAATGCTCTACTGCAAAAGAACTTTGGGATGCAATTGAAGATTACATCGAAGGAGATCAAGCTTGAAAGGAAAGCAAAAAGTTTGCAATTCAAAGAAGATTCAACAACTTTGCTAAGATCCCCGGTGAATCACTAAGAGCCACTTACGATCGTTATTGTGAGATCGTGAGTACTTATACAGCACTCGGAAAGAAGCTTACCAAGAAAGAAATCAATGTTAATTTTCTTGCCGCTCTTGGTTCGCAATATCTACACAAAGGAAACACTCTTGAAGATACCAAGCTACTAGATGACATGTCTCTCAGAAGCCTCTATGCCAACCTCAAGGTCTTTGATATCAAGCTTAACAACATTGCTGAAATGGAGGGAAAAACAAAGAGCTTATCGTTGGTTGCTCAAAAGGAAGAAGTGATCGAGGAAGAAGATCCAAAAATCTCCACATCATATTTACTTGATATGGATGATGATGATTTTGCTATGTTCGTAAAAAGATTCCAAAAGTTCAGAAAGACAGCAAGACCCGGATCAACAAGCAAAGCTCCAACAAGGTTTTCAAGGAGCAGCCCTTCAAAGAAGAAAGAGAACTTCAACTTCTCCAAGAAGAAAGAGGATCTCGTTTGTTTTAATTGCAGGAAACCCGGTCATTTCGCATCAGAATGCCCAATTCCCAAGTATGAGTATATGAAGAAGAAAAACAACTTCAATCCAAGATACTCAAAGCAAAAGGGGATGGTTGCTGAAGAGGACTCTACCACAAAAGAGTTAGCTACCTGGATTGAGTCAGATTCTGATGAAAGCGATGAGGATTCTGAAGAAGGTCACATCTGTTTGGTCGTTCAGTCCGATGATGAGGATGATAATAAAAGTCGTCGCTCACCAAATGCAAAACCTAAACGGATAAGTTATGCGGTCGATGAACTTGCAGAAAAAGGATTCCTAACTCCGGTTCAAAAGAATGGTGATCTTCTATTTTCAAGATGTGATGTGAGTGCAGAAAAGAAGGCTCTACTAAACCCCAAAGTGAAGGAAGTTCTGTCTACCACACCACAAGTCAAATTTGAAATTTCCCCCGATGAACAAGAAAAGATGTTTGCAAAAGCTGAACAGGTAATTAGTAAATTCTCTGGCATGAAGGAAGCTTTAGCACTTTCAACTGAAGAAATTTCCCAGCTTAAGACGGAGAAATCTCTATTAAGATCTGAACTCACCCTCCTTAAGGAGCAGATCAAGAGTATGACTCCTCTTACTGATAGAAACCGTTTCTTAGAAGAACAAAATGCTATATTTAAGGTTAAAAACGAAGAATTGGTTGCTGAGATAAATGACCTGAAAAGGATCACAAATGAGTGGACCAATTCTCGTGTCACTATGGAACAAATCTTAGAATCCCAAAAGTCTAGTGGTGATAAGGAAGGCTTGGGATTCCAAACTAGTGACAACCTTAAATGTGCATCTTGTTGTGAAAGAGATGAGAAATTTACCCAGCAAACTTTGGAAGAGTCGAAGGCTAAACATCATGTTTCAAAGGGTGTAGGACAAGAACCAAAGAAGAAACTAGTGTTTAATTATGTCTACCCTAAGAAACAAACTGGCAAGGCAAAGTTGAAAGGTATTGCCATGGATGAACCTGCTGCTGCGGCAAGCACCAGTAAGGTTGCTAAGTCTCCCGACCGCATGTACTTACCGCGAGGTCAGTCGACCGCACCTAGGAAGATGGCGACCGCATCCTGGAAGCCGGCGACCGCAAGTGGCGGCAAGGCAGCAAAGTTCAAGAGGATGAACTTTGTTAAGGAGACCTCATCCATACCAGTAAACAATGTTGTGCTCAAGACTTCAACGAAGTTTGTTAACCCTAAGTTGGGTGGCTTCCACCATTGTTCTGTGTGTGATGGTTATGGTCACAAGGCTGCTGAATGTCTTTTGAGATTCACACCCAATCCCAGAAAGAGTAACCCTCCTTCTGTGAGGCAAGTGTGGGTTGTCAAAAGTTGCTAACCCTTTGGACCCAAAAGAATAAAAAGGGGACCTTGTTTTTAAATGTCTATTTTGTAGGTCCTCTGCTTAATGGCTGGACATTCCAAGGATAAATCAAGCTTATGGTATCTCGATAGTGGCTGCTCAAGGCACATGACCGGAGATATCAATTTATTGGAAGATGTCCGTGAAGAAAAAGGGCCATCAGTAACCTTCGGAGATAATAACAAAGGAAAGACTGTAGGATATGGAGTCATTCGTAAAGGAAAAATCACCATCCAAGAAGTCTCTCTAGTTATTGGACTACAACACAATCTACTCTCAATATCTCAGTTCTGCGACAAAGGATTGCAATGCCACTTCACTTCAAATTTCTGTCTCATCAAAGATGGCATATCCGGCGTCACTTTGCTCAAAGGGATTCGTAAGAAAAATGTTTATGTTGTTGATTTTAATTCATCTTGCATTTCTTCTAATCTCTGTTTTGTAGCAAAGAATGTTAGTAAGAATAGTTGGCTGTGGCATAAAAGACTAAGTCACTTAAACTTCAAGTATCTCTCCAAGATTGGTAGAGAAAATCTAGTTCGTGGTCTACCCAAAGTAGCTGATCACCACGATAAGAAGTGCACAGCATGTCAACTAGGCAAACAACCAAAATCATCTTTCTCCAGCAAGACGACCCCTTCAACTTCAAGATGTTTGCAATTACTTCACATGGACCTGTTTAGACCTGTTACTACCGCAAGTATTGGTGGAAATAGATATACATTAGTTGTGGTAGATGATTATTCAAGATATACGTGGGTTGAAATGATGATCTCAAAGGATGATTGTTATGACATTTTGACCGCACTCTTTAGACAGCTCCAAACACAAAAGGAAGATGACATCGTTAGTGTTCGATCCGACAACGGTACAGAATTCAAGAACAACGGTGTAGCTCAGTACTGTGATGACCATGGTATTGACCACAACTTCTCTGCTGCTGGAGTTCCACAACAAAATGGTGTTGTGGAAAGGAAGAACAGAACGTTGATAGAGGCTGGAAAGACAATGATTGCTGAAGCAAAGCTACCTCAATACTTTTGGGCTGAAGCCGTCAACACAGCATGCTTCACTCAAAATAGATCCCTCATCAACAAGACCTACAACAAAACTCCTTATGAACTTTGGAGAGGAAGAACCCCCAACATAGCATACTTCAAGATATTTGGATGCAAATGCTTCATACTCTACAACGGTAAAGAACATCAAGGCAAATTTGCTCCTAAGGCCGATGAAGGTATATTTATTGGGTATGCTAAACACTCAAAATCTTTTCGTGTATTTAATAAAACCACTCTTAAGATAGTTGAATCTGTTCATGTTACTTTTGATGAACATTCTCTCCTTGAGCCACATATGGCTCCAAATGTTGCTGATGATTTTGTTGAGCTTAATGAGACAGGTACAAATCAACCACAAAATCAATCAACTCAAGGAAACCCATCTACCTCAACTGCACCTCCATCTACCTCATATGAAGAACCAGAAGCTACCTCATCTGCTGCTACCTCAAATGGAGTTGAAGTTGAGACACCCATAAATATTGAAGAACCTATCCCTCAAATTACTTATGATTGGGATGGCACAAATGATGTACCACTAGAAGACTTACAACCACCATCAACTCAACCAGATATACCTTAAGAAGTTCGTGAGGTTAGAGATCACCCAATTCAGAATATCATTGGTGACTTGCATTCTGGCGTTCGAACAAGAAGATCAAACTACGATGCACTTACAGCATTTATATCTCAAGTTGAACCCAAGAAAGTTGATGAAGCACTCCAAGACTCAAGTTGGGTTGTTGCTATGCAAGAAGAGCTCAACCAATTTGAAAGATGCAAAGTTTGGACCCTAGTTCCAAGACCACAAGATCAAGGAGTGATTGGTACAAAGTGGGTGTTCAGAAACAAGATGGATGAGAATGGAAGCATCACAAGGAACAAAGCTAGGTTGGTTGCACAAGGATATAGACAAGAAGAAGGCATTGATTATGATGAAACATTTGCCCCCGTTGCAAGACTCGAAGCTATAAGGATATTCTTAGCTTATGCCTCTTACAAAAGATTCGAGCTATATCAAATGGATGTGAAGAGTGAATTCCTCAACGGTGAACTTCAAGAAACAGTCTTTGTTGCTCAGCCACCCGGATTTGAAGACCCCAAATTTCCAAATCATGTCTACAAACTCCGTAAAGCTTTATATGGACTCAAACAAGCTCCACGTGCATGGTATGATACTCTATCTAAATTTCTCCTAGAGAAAGGCTTCAAGCGTGGTAAGATCGACACAACTTTATTCATTGATAAATATCATGATCATACTTTATTAGTTCAAATATATGTAGATGATATTATTTTTGGTTCTACTAATGAATTGTTGTGTAAGCGTTTTGAGAAACTCATGAAAAGCAAATTTGAGATGAGCATGATGGGAGAATTGACATTCTTCCTTGGACTTCAAATTAAACAATGTGCTGAAGGCATCTTCCTCAATCAAGCAAAGTACACAAAGGACCTTATCAAGAAATTTGGACTTGAAAATGCAAAGGCATACGACACTCCTATGGCTACTGGTAACAAGCTAGACAAAGACTTGAAAGGTAAGAAGGTTGATCAAACCTTGTATCGAGGTATGATTGGCTCTCTCCTATACTTAACTGCTAGTAGACCAGATATCATGTTTAGTGTTTGCGTTTGTGCACGTTATCAAGCTGATCCTAGAGAAGCACATCTTATTGCTGTTAAACGTATTATTCGATATCTATCTGGGACTATTAACCTTGGACTTTGGTACTCTAAAGATTCAAACTTTGATCTTACAGGTTACTCAGATGCAGATTATGCAGCATGTACAATAGACAGGAAAAGCACGAGTGGAACATGTCATTTTCTTGGAAATCGACTAGTTTCATGGGCAAGCAAGAAACAAGCCTCAGTCTCTGTATCTACCACAGAAGCTGAATATATAGCTGCTGGAAGCTGCTGCTGCCAAGTGCTCTGGATGAAGCAACAATTGGTTGACTACGGAATCAACGAAGAAAATTGTCCAATCTTTTGTGACAATACATCTACCATTGCTGTCTCCAACAACCCTGTCATGCATTCAAAAACCAAACACATTGATATCAAATACCACTTTCTCAAGGATCATGTGGAAAAAGGTAATATCCATCTAGAGTATGTGAGTACTGACAATCAAATTGCAGATATTCTCACCAAGGCTCTGGATTCCAAGAGATTTAGGTATCTTAGAGGAGAGATGGGTATGCTAGAACTTTAATTACTTGTCCATATACTTTGATTGTGCCAATGTCTTATGTTTTATCCAAGTTCAAAAACAAGTAGGTCACGGTCAACACCCTTACCGGTAAAGCAATCACGGTCGATTACCATCTCACCGGTCAAGTAATTCGAGTCGAAGCATCAAAATCTATCAAAGCTTACTGACCTCATCAATGCTGACCGCATAAATATCGACCGTTCATATGCCAACCGCCCCATTAACCGCATATAAAGATGTAATTTGTTCAGACATTAAAGAAGCCGACCGCATGGGAAAATGATGATATTCGTTCACTGCTTTAAAGAAGCATACATAGGCCAAGGTAACATTCTTGACCGCAAATACTCACGGTCAAGCACCTGACCGCAAAAGTTTGGTGACCAGGTAAGTGTTTCTAACTTAGCAATTTTTAGGATCCTCCTAGTCATCCAAAAGGGTAATTTTGTAATTTCCTCTCTTCCCTCGTTTTTCATTTAATTCAAATCATTTGCAATTAATTTTATTCCCTTATTTATGTCCGCCGTCACTATCCATGCATTTATGGCGAAAGGACATCATTGGTCAAATCCCTGATTTTGCAGAGTTAACCTCCCACTTCTCTGCACAAACGGCTCCACTACTTCCTTAACCTCCACCTCTCTGCAAAACACTTTTTCAGAAACCCCTTCTCTCTCTTCATCTCTCTACTTTCTCTCTCTATAAACCCAGTTTATTCTCTCTCATTTCTACTCGATTTTCGTCTATAAATGGCACCAAAATCATCCCAACCAACGAAATCATCTAAGAAACCCCAAGAACTACTCTCTGAAGACACAATGGTATGATTTCTTGACTCAAAACATCGCTATTTTCAGTTTTTCACTTTTCATTTTGGCGGGTCTGTACAACCCTTCTTATTCTATGACTGATTCATTTTCTGAGTTGATTATATGCTTTGATAATGATTTTTTTCATGATTTCGAGTTCAATATTATGTTTAGATTCAAATTTCAATTGATAAATCTCCTTGTGCCATGTAAATTTTTCAAAGCTTTTGTTAATGTTCTTCATTTTGCCCTTTCATATTCTGATGATTATTGTGTTCTTGATAATGAAATTGATGATATTTTCGTGTTTAATCGGTTTCTGTGTTCATTTTGGTATAACCTTTATGGATTTTCATGCTCTGGATCGTTTTCTGAGTTTTTCGCCATGAACAGTATCTTCGTGTTCTTATAGTGTTCTTCGTGTTCTTGAGCAATTACTTTTTGATTCTCATTTTTTTTGCTACACATAGTGATATGGTGTTTGTGCGTGTTTTTAGAATTGTCATTGAAATATTCCTAAGTGTTTTCGCCTACCGCCATTTCTGTCTACCGTATGCATGTCGACCGCATCCTCTCGGTCATTCGACCGCATACTGGTTGACCGCACCAGTGTTACTAACTTCTAATTGTTTTAGGAGGAGCAATCATTTATTCCCGGCTGCGTTATTGATTATGAAGACCTCCAGAAGGATGCCATTGGGAGGCACTTGATCAAAAGAATGAAGAAATCAGACATACTTCATTATTTCACTATGAATCAAACCAGTCACTACCTTGCCGCAGTCGGAGAATTTTATTCTACCGCGAAGGAAATCAAAGGACGAGATGAGCAGAACAATTCTCTTAACTGGATTGCCGCAGAAGTTTACGGTCACAAGATAGAGATTGACTACACTGATATTGCCTCCACCCTTGGTCTCGACATTGACAATGAGGCTCCTATCTCTCTATCTGACGAAGAATATGATGGATTGGCAATGAGATTGATTGGATCTACTGACGTATGCAAGCCCTACCGGAAAACCTTTCCAGAGGTGATGTATTACATTGGTCACTTGGTTGGCCACGGTCTGCTCTGCAAGAGTGGTAACCATGGAAATTTCAATACCACTCAATGGAGGCTGTCTACTGCAATCATTCTAGGCAGGAAGATGAACTGGCCCAAGATTCTATATGATCTCCTGTTAGATCACATTTCTGATTATAAGAAGC
The DNA here is from genome assembly GCA_026119855.1 of Campanula takesimana. Taxonomy (NCBI): domain Eukaryota; kingdom Viridiplantae; phylum Streptophyta; class Magnoliopsida; order Asterales; family Campanulaceae; genus Campanula; species Campanula takesimana. The sequence goes on from JAOWBW010000205.1 coordinate 485,827, forward strand.
TGATGTCTGAAAAGGCCGCCACCAAATACAAGAAAAACTCAAGGTTCCTTTCTCTACTGTTTAAGTTCATTCCTGAACTCAGAAGGGATATCAACAGAGATAAATATGCCAAAGTTCCCATCTCTATATCCAAGGTCTTTGATATCAAGACCATGAGATCTACCTACCGCAACCGTTTTGGTGATGATCAATACCAGGAATATAGAAATCGTGAACCTGAGCACAAAAGAGAAAAATACATCCCTCCTGTCTACACCAAGGCTGCCAGAATAGCCTTAGGACTTGACGCACCAAGGAAGTCCTCATCTGTCCATGATGATGATGATAATGAAGAAGCTGAGGATGAACAAGTATCAAGACGAATCAAAGGCAAAGGAATTGCTAGTGCCTCGACCGCTCCTCCCAAACCAAGACCATTGACTGGAGTTGTCATCAAGGAACCTTCAACCGATAAGTCTCCTTCCAATATTCCTCCTACCGCACCATTGAAAACCAAGTCTACCGCTCCCATCTCCAAATTAACGGTCTCCAAACCAACCGTGTCCTCTCCGACCGCTCCATCCAAATCCTTCAAGTCAAAGTCTTCTGCACTCCCCGTTCCATCTCAGGGGGAGAAATCCAAGAAAAGGGATCTCTCTCTTAGTCCCATCCAAACCTCAAAGAAAACCAAGGTATCTCAACCGCCTCCGTCGACCGCATCTCCTGTCTTCACTCCATCCGGTTCACCTATGCAGGGCGACCGTGATGAGGATATTGATGTCCCTCCTACTCAACCGCAACGTCAAAGAGCAAAGCACACTCTTAACTTAGTTGATGAACTAGATGATGTGGAGTTGGTAGAATCAAGTGGTGAATCTGGTAATCAAGATATTGAAAGTGGTGATGTTGAACATGTTGAGAAAATTGTGAATATAGACAGTCCTGATTTTAGTGATGATGATCAAGTGCGTCCTGTTGAGGCGACCGCTGAACAAGGCAAGTCCACTGATGTTGAGCTTCAGGGTCACGGTCAAGATGGCGACCGTGTACCCAGTGACCATAATGATGTATTAACCAAGTCTCCTGCTCCCTCGCCCCCTCAGTCTACTCAAGCTCCTCCGACCGCCTCTGGTACGGTCAATCAAATGGCTCACATTTTAACTGCTATTGAGTTCTTGACTCAGATCAACCTTGATACTCAAGGTGAGATTGCAAAGCTTGCTGCAAACCAGATTAAGATGCAGAATGAGGTTGATCAGCTCAAGACTTCTGTTGTTGAGACCATTAAGGGGGAGAGTCAGATCATAACAAAGGCTATCCTTGAAAGCCTAGCTACCGTGAATCCCAACATTGCCTTGACCGCATCTACTTCTACCGCTTCTCTCACCCGTGCTGATCTTAAAGAAGAACTCAAGGCACAATCCAATTCCATTGACCATTCACTGGTCAAAACAATTGATGTAGCTGGCAAAGAAATGTCAAAGGTGATGACGGGCAACAAAAATTTTCTCTTTGAAAAGATGGATAAGGTCAAGACCTCTCTCAAAGCGGAAATCAACGCAAGTGTTTCTGTTGGTTTGTTATCGGTCGCAGAAAAGTTCACGCCAAAGATAGAAGCTATGAAGCAAGCTATGCAAGTCCACACCCAACGGCTTGAAGGTCAACTTCCAAGATTGATAGGGTTTATGAAATTGCTAACTCAAATGTGCAGGAAGTTATTAACAAAATTTCAACTCTTCAATTGACCGTGGATAGCATTGCTGGATCTCAAGGCTCCTCATCTCAAAATCAAGCGACCGGACATGGGAACAGACTTGCTGCTGATGAAGATGAAGGTGAAGACAGCTTTAAATTTCCAACCGTGAACATGGACTTCCTCGAAATCAACGATCTCAAAGACCCCATCATCATACCTGGAGTTGGCCTCTCAACCAAACTTTGCTACTTTAAAGGAGATCCATATCTTGGTTAATCCCACCATTTGATTATGACCGTGTGTGGTCATGTTTGAAACAATTTGTTGATGTTTGTCTAAACAACTTTTATTTCTGTTTCTTTCATTTGGGTTGTAAAACTTTTAATCTCTTTTGTCTGCACTCCTCACCTTAATGATTATATTTTTGTGGAGTACCTCTTGAATGATGCATTTGCATACTTATTGTTATTTTCTCTAAAAATGCATTCAAGCCTTATATGTCTATCTTGCTAGGATTAGTATCTTTTATCTTTTTAGGCTGATAGAAATCTATGACACTGGCTTAGAGTGTGCATTGACTTGGGGCATGAAATTAATAAAATATTATTTTCTTGAAAACATGTTATTACCAAGTACAATGAATTAGCCTTTGTTATAGTAGGTAATGGTCTCAATCAAATAGGGGGAGATTGTTGGGTATGCTTATTATAAACCACACCTATTACCTAGATTTGATTGATCCCATAACCTAATTTTATCTTTTGAGGACTTTAGGATATATTGTAAGAAGTGTTAAACTTCATTTTTAGAATAGTCCACTTTGATAGTATAGGCTTTAGAATGATAGGCTGAAAATTTTCTAAGTCTGGAATTTTAGTGGTCAAGACCTCGACCGTGAATTCACTTGACCGTGGTAGACCACCTGACTGTGGAAGACCACTGTACCGTGAATCACTTGACCGGAAGTCAGTGACCGTGAAGCTTTGTGGCATATCTTGACAGGTCACATTTGACCCCTCGACCGCAGATGCCCTTAGGCATATTGACCGCAAGAGCTTCGACCGCAAGTCTTGACCGCAGATGAGCAAAGTTCAAGAACCCAAGTATGTTCAAACTTAACCATGGTCACTTGTATCAAACTATGGTTAGTTTAGAACGTTGCAGAACTTGGATCCCAAGTAATTCAAATTTGAAATTCATCTAAGTGGGACCACCTCTTATCTGCAAAAAGGACAAACTCAGATTAAGCTCCAATCAGAATTCAACAGCTCATTGTCCTTCAACTTGGAGCCCAAGTAAATCCAACAGCTATTTTCTCATTCAAGGCTATAAATAGCCCTTAAGTTCTTCATTGAACTAAGCTGAAATTCTAAGAGAGAAATTGCTGTTGAAATACTTGGTGATTGAAGATCATACTCAAAATTTCCAGAATCCTTTGAATCTTCAAAGAACTCACCTTCAAACCTTCAAAGATCTCCAGCAACATTCAAGTCATCTCAAGCCTTTTAACACATAAGATTCTTTAGGCTCTAAATCATATAGATTTCAAAGAGCTTCAGATTCTTACACACACTCACCCCAATTGATCAATCACTTAGATTGAATCAAAAGGGATACACTGGTCTAAGTCTAGGATTTGTTCTTCATAGAAAGTAGGTGTTGATTCAATACTTCATATCTGTAATCTGTACACTCAAGAATCAATATATACCTCCATTCAAAATCCAAGACTGACCATCTTGGTAAAGGACGTAGATCTTTTCAACAGATCGAACCTTTCCAAATACTTGTGTCATTTTACTTTCTGCAAATTTACTTTCAAGTATTGTTCATCTTGTTCTTCATTGTTCATATTAACTTTGTTTGTCGTTTAGTGTTTTGATCTTTCAGATTTAATAACTTGCTGTGAATTGTGTTTGTTTGTTCTCCACATTGCCTAAGTTAAAATCTGACTAACTTATCTTTTGCCAAAAACTTCTAAGACAACAACTTTCAAATCTCAACCTCTTGACCGCAATCTCTTGACCGCACTTCACCCTCGACCAGACTCACTCGACCGCTACCTGGTTGACCGTGAGTGCTGGTATTCCTACTTAGAGATTTAGTCAAAACCAACCTTTCCCATTTCTAACGAAAACTTTCGCTGTGCATATTACCCCTTGACCGTGTGGTTTTAACTTGACCGCATATTCAAAAGTAAGCACTTGGTTGAATTTGAAAAAGGGTTTAAATTTTAATAGGCTATTCACCCCCCCCCCCCTCTAGCCTCTTTTCATACCCTTGTTGTGTCTTTGGGACCAACAGACCATATACATCAATATGTATTAGGTCTAATAAGATATTAGCCTTTTACTACTCCTAGTAAAAGATGCCTTGGTCCAAGTAAATAAGATTTGCATAAATCACATGATTCAAAATCATATGACTTTTAAAAACTCCGTCCCATGAAATTTTAGATATGCGTCTCTCATTTATTTGATCAAAACAATAATGCCTTAAGAATTTAATAATTTATGTTATAATCTTATTCATTATTTTGTTCTTCAAGATTTAGGATATAAGATTTATTTATATGATTTAACAATACGATAAAGTAAATCATAATAAATAAAGCCCTTTTCTTATTCCAAATAAGAAATAAATATCCTTCATTATCTTATAACAAAATAATACTTTCTACTTAATAAATAAAGTCACTTCATAAGTGTTCTACGAACAATGTTGCAACTCTTGCATCATTACCATTCATAGATTAACTTTACTTTAAGTAGTCTTTCAATTTATTAATTCTTGCACATTTTTACAAATGTGGGATCAAATCCGGTATCCAATACCCAATAATTAAAATTAGAAAGATTAATCTTATAACATAAATGTTCGAACTGGTAGTCTCATTACCATTCACTTTCTTTGATCATCCAGAATTTTGATTGCAATTTTAAATGGTCAATCCAATTGCCATATTACAAATTTGCATTATTTATAGTTATAACCTCAGCCACAATTATTTCCTTTAGGTTTGACAATATTTGTCTTACCTTTATCTTTTAATCCTCTTTCCTTTTAGAAATTCATTAAGTCAAAAATTAAATTTTTGACTTGTGTCATCATCTTTCCGCACTTTAGTTCAGATATTGAGAGAACAAATTGTACGGCCGAAACTAAGCCAAAAGGCATCCACAATTCCGTACATCATTCAGAAATTTAGAGAACAGTCCATACGGCCGAAACTAAGCCAAAAGGCATCCACATTTCCGTATGAACTTGTAGTCTTGTTTCTAAATTCCATGTCTCACCAATTTAACTGATTTCAGCAATCAAGAACAATTCATGATTCTGATTTCAGTTTATCTGAATTCTGAATTGACATCACTTTTCAGAAAACACGGTTTCATAAACCAGCCATCTGAAACTAGATTCAACCCAAAATAGTTTTGAACTTGACATTTAATTTCAGGAAACACGGTTTCTAAAACCAGCCATCTGACAATTAAATTCAACTCAAAATATTTATAAAAGCGGTAGATTTCAAATTTCCAAAATATATCTAAAATTGCTTTCCTTGATTCAATTAGGATTTGGTGTTCATGGTGATCCAATCATCATGATTATCAAAACCCAGAATAAACAATTTATTCATGAATCTAAGATCATCAACAAGTTAATCACATTAAATTTTGATGATCCTACGGAACATATTAATCAAATTAATATTGCAATTTAGGTTACTTAGGATTATTAAGAATGTATAATTTCCGTTCTTGCTTTAGAACAATTCTTAAGCTCATGATCCAATCAAAGAAATTAATAACATTCTCATTTAACTTTTCCTTTTAAAGAACATATCGCATTAATAAACATAATTAAAGCATAATATAACATTTTACATAAATATGCAAATAAATATACACATATATTTCATACCAATCATTTAAGAGATAAATTATTTGTATATCATAAATACTGCCACTAAATTATATAACCTTCATATATAATAATTGTATAATATAATTTATGTAGGCTAAGATCCAACTTTAATTTAACTTTAAGTCCGCTTTGGCGATACTGCTCAAAATTAAATTAATTAGGTAGATAACTCTTATCAATCACATCATATGTGACTCTTAGATCTTTTATGAGATTTAATTAGACATCTTATGTCAAACATGTTTTAATCTCATCTTGTGCCTTAGGCCCAAAACTTTGTCTTTTGATAGCCTAATTAAGTCAAACCATGATGGACGCATAGGAAACTCTCATTCACTCATCTTGCTCATACACTGATAGAATTAATGCACCTCGCTTTGGCAGAGCCCACATAAAAATACCCGGTGTACTCACAAGTGTCCATCATGGGTTGGCACATGACTTAAAATTTTTAAGAAGGTTCTTTCATATAGCAACGCGCATAACAAAGGTATAATTAATCCAATTAATTAATGAATGGATACTATGTGAATATAATTATGAATTTTAGATTTTCATATAGTCCCACTCTAGGTATAATACATATTGAATAATGAATTCTTTCATAGAGTCCAACTCTATTAAGAATATATTACTTCATAGAATCCAATTCCATGAACAATACGTATTCTACAATGCATCTCCAAGTCTGAAAATCACAAATTCAGAAATCTGCACTGCACGCGAACTGCACGAAAAATCTGCACGAATTCGTGCATTGCACGCGAACTGCACGAAAATTCTGGACTGCACGTGCACTGCACGTGATCTGCACGAAAACATGCATTGCACGCGAACTGCACGAAAATTCTGCACAAAATTCTGGACTGCACGTGCACTGCACGTAATCTGCATGAAAATTCTGCACGAAAACGTGCATTGCACGCGAACCGTACGATCGCAATTTATCAAATCTTAATCCTTTAAGAATTCAACTATTTATGATAATCAAATTATCATAAACATCAAACCCTAAGAAAAAAACAATTTGTTCTTCAAGATCAAGAATCATCAATTCAATAATCCAATTAAAGACATTGATGATCCGATAAATAGATTAATCATATTAATCATGCAACTTGAAAACCTTGTTCATAATCATACTATATCAAATATATAATTGTTTCACCAAAAAAATCACATAAATCCCTTATTCTAAATTCTCATCATGCTAGATCATATAATCAAATTATATATTAAACATGATAATATTAAAATAACCATACATGAATGGGGCTCTGATACCACTATTGGGTTTTGAGACTACATGCGCAGCGGAATAAAGCAATATGAAATTAACAAAACCCTAAACCCCAAGATCCATTCATGATGATTAAATTAATAGCAAGATGAATTTAGAATATTAACCGTTGTTGAGCGTTTAAATTTTCGGATCTTCAAATCTTCAAGTCTTCAAGCTTTAGATTTGATCTCCTCGTTCTTCAAGTTCATCGGATCACGATCACAGGAACACGAACTTGAGATGCTAAAGCAAGCATCCTCTATGTGTATCCACACGCGAACGAATATCTAGAACCATTCTATATCTGGATTACTAGACCCATTAGAAAACACTTTTCTAATCTTCAAAGGCTATATAAATTTTGGTGTTCTTGATCTTTGATTCACAATCTTGGATCAAGAATTATGTTTCTCAAACATACTAGGTTGCATTAGTTTAATGGCTAATGAAAAGATATTTTTATAGTCCCTAGTCATTAACCCTTAATGACCTAGAAGACCTAAATCCCGTCACCAATTAAACTGGCCAAAAACTTCTCCAGGGACTCTGGCACGGTCGTGCTCACAAAGTGGCACGGCCGTGCCACTTGTGTCGACCCAGATTTCCTTTGGCAAAATAATGGCACGGTCGAGCTTTCAATCTGGCACGGTCGCGCCATTTGGCACGGTCGTGTACACAAAACAGCACGGTCGTGCCAATTGGGCCGAAATGCCAGATTTTCAGCTTTTTCCAATTTTAGCCTTTTTCTTAATTCGTCCTTTTGTGTGTGCCCCCATAGGATTATATTAAGTTGGTAATGAGTCCGACCAAGGTCAAACCCATAAGTAATGAGCGGACTCTAGCAAGCCATCATGACTACCCAATTAATATAACTTAACGACGTTCGTTATCCTCATAGAACATATCACAACCCTTTTGTCATGCGATATCATATTGGACATAAGTCATGGTCCACGTCAACTTATGTTGTCCAATGTTTTCTCGATCCCGAGTAGATTGATATGAGCAAATGACATTGAACACTTCAATTCATTTGGGTATGGCCATACACTATCATCAATCTCACTCATCGAGCGGCCAAGCAGATATCTCTCTTGAGAGAGGGACAAATCCCATCTTGACTTATCATTCTTCCCTACATGAATCCGATTATGCCAATCGTAGCCTTTATAACCACCCGGTTAGGGGTAGCGTTTGAGTACGTCAAACATAATGTTCATCATGTGGAAGACTATGATAATCTCAGGTCTAAGGATAAATAATATAACTATTATGAGATTTAATTATGACATCTGACCATGACATAAATCTCATTGGTGGGTCAAGTCCAGTACTTGTTCTCCAACAAGTACCCATAAGCTTAATTTGTATCATATACACATGATCATCATATGATCATCAATTAAACTTATACTAGTCCTTCATAAGTACTAGGGACGGGGATTATTATAATAAACATGTAAAACATATAATAGTCCAGGGTTGTTATCTCCATAACAAATGAGAACATGATGTAACATAAGGCATTTCTCAAAGGCCTAGGGGATAATTTCCAACAACTTTCTCATGGATTTGGTCCAATTTAGGGGGTCGGTTATGTCATTTTTCTTTCCTTGCGATTTTCCGGCGAGTTTCTATGATTCCAGTGAGTTTTTCATCTTTGTTTTCTTGTTGTTTTCGCTTTAACCAGTCCATAAACATTAGCCTCCTTGCATTTCCGAGTTTAATCTTGGTATTTTTAAAATATTCAACCCGTTTCATAGTCAATAAGCTTCGATTGATCTACCCTCGTTTTTTCCCCGTAAACCTTCCGGCGGACCTTCATAATTTCCAGATTCCGGTGAACCTAACGGGACTAGTGTTCTTTTTTAACGGTTGTTAGGGTATTTAATGAATTTTCATTTTCTCCATCGTGGCTTGTTGATTAGGATGTCACATTGGTATTTCCATTAAGTTTTTAACACCGTTAGTTTATACGATTACATTATTTGTAAAAAATGTCAAAAGTACGTATCATTAAGATGTCACTAAGTAGAACATTACATTAATTGTAAAAAAGTGATAGTACATTATACTGTTTGGTCATTCAGCCGATGAATATATTCACCTCATAAATTAGTTCAAATCAGTTTTTCTAAAGATGAGAGAGGAATTACAAGAGGTTGCCAGAGCAAGATCCAGCGAAAGTCTGCAAATGTTCAATCTCGAATATGTATATATGTATATATATATATGTGTATGTATATCCAGCAAGTCACACACGTTGAATTTTTGAATGCAATCGTATTAATGATTTATTATAAAACTTGTTAATGGCAGTTTTTACAATGGTGTATTAGTAAGAAGTTCTAAATTTTCATTAGGATATTACAATAGTGTATTAGTAAGAAGTTCTAAATATGTGATTCTTAACAAAGTTTTTGTTATCTGAAGAGTAACTATATAATTACTCTTTTTTCATGATTTAACACTTACGGTCTTCTATATGCAGCACTTGCAAAAGCCCAACAGCTTTTACTTGATCCACTAGAAAGAGAGTATCATATAAACCAAATTAATTCAGCCAAAGGTGTGTACTTCTCAGTTCTTTCTTTCCATATGCTCCTTGTTACATCCTTGCATGTCTTTTATATATTTTTTAATTTTCTCTAAACATGCTTGTTGATGTATACTCCCTCCGTCCCATAACAATGTGAACAAAATGGGTTGTGCACGTGAATTAAGGGAAGAATAGTTGTGGGTAGTTGTTGTGAGTGTGAAAACTAAAATAAAATTGAGAAAGTGGGGTAGAGAATAGTAGGTTGATTGGTGTTGTGAGTATAAAAGTAAAATAAGAGAGAGAATAAGTGGGATGAATAGTAAAGATTCTTTGCCATTTCAGGAAAGTGTAACCTATCAATGGAACTTCCAAAAAGGAAAGTCCACATTGTTATGGGACGGAGGGGGAGTAGTGTTGTTGTTACAGTGTTTCAAATCAATCCTCCCACCTTCCCACCAGAAAATATAAATTTTAAATACCTGCTTTGGACAAAGTCAAATTAACATTTTACTTAAATTCACTTGTTTAGGTTGAATAGCTTCAAATATTGGAACTACTGAACTACATCAAAATTAATAGCAATTGCAGAGAACCCTGGTCAACACAAATAATCTGTCAAAACTCTAGTTAAGTTAAGGCCAAAATACGTTTACCCCGAAAATATTCACCGATTCCCACTTTGCACCCCCGTTTAAAAAGTCAGTCTGTTTGGTACCTAAACTTTCATATTTTCCCACTTTGCACCTCAGCCCTAACGAATGTTAGAAAATTTAACAGAATATGTAACGAATGGACTTGTTTGTAATGATTATTAGTTATTAAGCGTCAAATGCAAAGTTTTTAATATAAAGTACTAAAAATTTATTTCTTGTTCCAAAATAATTAGCATTATCTTAAATTTGCTAAAATAATGTTCGTAAAATCTTATACATTCACATTATCTTAAATTTTCCGATTGCTGGGTTGAAGACGGCGGGATGAAAATAGGAATCAAGGTCTTGCTTCCTCGTCCATGGTCACTTGGAATATCAGAAAATGGCAGCTTAATGTAAATTGGCCAATTGGGTTTTGAAGTTAGTTTTTTTTTTTTTTTTTTAACTTAAACACTCAAGTTTTCAAATTTACTTTTTCTTTAAGTTATGAGGCTTAAAGTTTCATTAAAGTCATGTTTGAAAATTTAACTAAACTTTTCGTTAAGTTATTTAACGCCCGTTAAAATAATTTAATGATCGTTAGAAAAATAACGTCTGACAGAAAAAAATAAAATAGTTCTTTGGTTAATTTTGCTAATAAAACTATAATACTCATCATACATTTAGTGTTTAGACAGTAGTACGGAAGTAAAAAAGTTATTCTGAGATAATACGCGAGTTTTGTTTTGGGGGCTTGGACTCTAGGGCCCCTGAGCCCAGATACAAACCCAACCAAGGAAAATCCAGATATAATATTCCCCATACACCCTTCACCAACAAAAAAGATGCAAGAAGACTAAAATACCCCCATATCTCTTCCCACCCTTACTTTTTTGGTCCAATCCTAGTCAGCTCTTATAGCTTACACATAATTATCATATAAGAGTTTAAAAAATTGTTTTTTTCATTTTTACAAAAAATAATATATTTTTTTTGGGTCAAATTTGGTCAAACATGGTCAAACAACAGTCAAACTCTTATAACTAACTCATAAGACCATTTACAATGGTAAAAAAAAAAAAACCCATTTAACACTCACTTTATCACTCCACATCAGCTTCTCTCTCATCCAACTCATCCATTCAACACTCATTCACATAACACCCTACAATGGTTTGTTTAATCTCTCATTCAACACTTTTCTCACTCATCATCCTATACCCACTACTTAAAATTTATTTTTTATTTTTTATTTTTATGATTAATGTTGAAATAGTTATTATTGAGATCCATTTTTAAAAAAAAATAGGTTTTTTTTTTTTCGTCGGAATACAATGAAACTTACGTCAATTTAAAGAGAATTTTTTTTTAGGAATTTTGGTGTAAAAAAAAAAAAAAAAACTCATTTTCTGTGAAATAATTGAGCTCAAAAAATTGGGATAAAAGTAAAAAATAGAGCCAGCCAATCATGCGCTGACAAGTGTCAACACCAAAAAAAAAAAAAAAAAAAAAAGGCTGACTTCAGCGCACAGACGCGCCCTTGTCTGCGCGTGAATTACACGCGCCTCTCTGGCCCAATAGAGAGGCGCCACGTGGCAAAAACGGACCCATCTCTTTCCCATTCACAGTGTGAATTTTTTTCACAAAAAAATTCACACAAACTCATTTCAACAACCATTGGAGCAATTCATGGGAATTTTTTTTGTGAATTTCAATTCAACACCTTTTTTTTTCCCCATTGTACATGGTCTAAGAGTCAAAATTTTCACTTTTTTCATTTTTTTACAAAAAAAAATAATAAATTTTTTGGTCAAACAATAGTCAAACAATTTTAGTCAACTCTTATAACTTACACATAATTATCATATAAGAGTTTAAAAAATTACTTTTTTCATTTTTTTACAAAAAAATATGAATTTTTTTTGGTCAAATTTGGTCAAACTTGGTCAACAGCAGTCAAACTCTTATAACTAACACATAAGAGTCAAAATTTCACTTTTTCTATTTTTTTACAAAAAAATAATAAATTTTTGGTCAAACTTGGTCAAACAACAGTCAAACTCTTATAACTTACACATAATTATCATATACTCCCTCCGTCCCAGCTCACTTGACACTTATTTCCATTTTAGTCATCCCACCTCACTTGACACTTCCCAAAATAGCCTACTTTTTATAATTTTATATTCACTCTACCCCACCACTCATTTCCTCTCTTCATTTTCCACCACTCAATTTATTCAACCAATACTACTATTTACCCCACTCATTCTCTCTCTTCATTTTCCACCACACATTTTCTTTATTTTATTCTTTTTCCTTAGTTGTTGTGGCCACCTCATGGGTGTCAAGTGAGGTGGGACGGAGGGAGTAAGAGTTTAAAAATTACTTTTTTCATTTTTTTACAAAAAAAAATATATTTTTTTTGTCAAACTTGGTCAAACAACAGTCAAACTCTTATAACTAACACATAAGAGTAAAAAAAAAAAATCACCTTTTCCATTTTTTTACAAAAAAATAATAATTTTTTTGGTCAAACTTGGTCAAACAGCAGTCAAACTCTTATAACTAACACATAAATATCATATAAGAGTTACAAAAATTACTTTTTTCATTTTTTACAAAAAAACAATAATTTTTTTGTATCAAATTTGGTAAAACTTGGTCAAACAACAGTCAAACTCTTATAACTTACACATAATTATCATATAAGAGTTTAAAAAATTACTTTTTTCATTTTTTTTAGAAAAAAATAATTTTTTTTTGGGTCAAATTTAGTCAAACTTGGTCAAACTCTTATAACTAACACATAAGAGTAAAAAAAAAAATCACTTTTTCCATTTTTTTACAAAAAAAAATAATAATTTTTTTGGTCAAACTTGGTCAAACTCTTATAGCTAACACATAAGAGTAAAAAAAATCACTTTTTCCATTTTTTTACAAAATAATAATAATTTTTTTTTGTCAAACTCTTATTACTTACACATAATTAATTTTTTAGTCTTATGAACAACTTAAAATAAGACTTTAGTCTTATGATCAGGTTCAGACCATGTTCATGAGACTTTTCAGTCTTGTTGGAGCAAAAAATCTTATATATTAATAGTGTAGAGTCTTATATATTACTCGTATAAGACTAAAAATCAATTTTTCATATTATAAGACTTTTTAAAAATAAAATAAGTCTTATATAGATGCATCTAGCTAAGCTTCGTAGGCTATAGCTCAGGTTTGCTTTAAAAAAAAAAGGCTATAGCTCAGGTGTGTACAGAATCGGAGAAAGGTGTAAGTCGCCGGATCTAGATAGATCGAAGAAATCGATATCTTTTAAGGCACATTTTTTGCTATTCGCTTACAATGACATAATGACATCCTTAACAGCTCCTGCTATCAAACTATATTGTGAAGGCCATACTACTATTATTGAAGAGAACAAAAAAAAAAAAAAAGACTCTGATCTCCCCCTCACTCTATCCTACCCAAAAAGAAAAGAAAATGAACAACCAGATTCAACACCAAGGCAAGGAACATAATCAGAAGAAATACTGGCCTAAGCAAAAGAACTGCAATAAATTGGTGTGGGGGCGGTTATGTGCGCCGGAGCATGAGGAGGAAGGATCTGAGAGAGAGGGGAACAGATCTGTAGAGAGAGAATAATAGAGACGGTCGCCGGAGATACCTTGAATGACGCCGGTCGCCGGTTTAGATCTGAGGTTCGCCGGTTACTACGACGGCGTTGTTGTGGTTGTGACGACGTGCCTTTGAGAGGTTGTTGAAGAGGGAGACCCGAAAGAGAGAAGAGGATGGCCGGAGAAAAGGTCTCCGGTGGGAGGATTGGCCGGAGAAGAAAAGGGCAGTGAGGTTAGGGTTTGGGTTTGAGAGAACGTGAGATTTAGTGTGTGTGTGTGTGTGTGTGTTTTTGAGAGAGAGAGAGAGAGATGTGGCAAAATGATGTTGAGGAGAGGGAGTGAGGCCTTTTATATGCAGGGTAGTATCGGTATTTAGGAATTATTTTTGACTCGTCAATGGATCTTAACGGATCCTAGGGGTGTCTGCGGAATTTTGATCTCACCCCAGCTCCTTTTCTGGTATTTAATCTGGGGCTCTCCTTATCTGTAATAAAATCTGGGACTGGGGGCCCTTAGGGAAATTTTCCGTTTTGTTTTTGCAATAAACTGGTAAGCAAATACCCTAATAATTAATCCCACACCAGACCCGGATTAAGCCTAACCCACATAACCCAATACTCGACGCCCCGGCCCCGCAAAACCATCATCCGGTGTCAACCATTTCCTCGTCTTCTTCTCCCCCGCCTGAAGTGGGAAACTGAAAATTGAGGGCAACGAAAACGGAAATTTGGGGCCAGTAGTATGGGAGAAGCTGGTTCAACCACCGTCGACGACGATTTACTTCTCAAGAACTTCTTCGCCGAAGTCAGCGAGGTTGAGCGTGACAATGAAGTAGCAAGGTCTCTCTCTTTTATTTTCAATTTAAAGATAGTAATCGAACGAGCTCATTCTTAGAGGAACACTATTTCATTATTTTTTTCGTTCCACTCGAAATTACCATGATAATATTGCAAACATGAAACTTTATACGATCTTAAACATTGTGGATTGATGAAATATACTTCCTCTGTTCCAAAATGATCTTCCTACTCTTTTTTTTTTTTCGCCGTTATTACGAAAGAACTTTGAGCAAAACTTGTAATTGATGCACCGTCAACAATACCATGAATAACAAGTTTTAGATTTCAATTAGGATAATTAAATCAACTTTAAAACTATTGCAAATCATCTATAAATTTTGTTTTCCAGCTCAAATGAACATTTTCCCAACATTACGTGAGGTTGTGGTAGGTTACATGAATCCTTTTCCAATTTGATATTTCGAAGATGAACAGAGCCACTCATCATTCTAAAAAAATATTTGGTTACCATCAGTCGCGGACCTAGGATTTAGTATAAAGGGGGGCCAAAAAAAAT
Organism: Campanula takesimana; assembly: GCA_026119855.1. NCBI lineage: Eukaryota > Viridiplantae > Streptophyta > Magnoliopsida > Asterales > Campanulaceae > Campanula > Campanula takesimana. The sequence continues at coordinate 500,867 of JAOWBW010000205.1, forward strand.
GTTAGTGTATTTTTATTTTACATCTAAGGGGGGCAAAGTATACTAAATTGCACTAACACCCCTAACTTTTACAAAAAAAAAATTGCATTTGTAAAAAAAAAAAAAAAAAATCAAACGGGGGCCGCGGCCCCCGAAAGGGTCTACCTAGGTCCGCCCCTGGTTACCATGCTTGTTTTCTTCTTCCTGCACCTTTATTGCAACTGTATATTGTTATTATCATATTATTTGGTTGATGCACCTTTCAGTTTATGCTATATTTGTTCAACCATGTAAAGTGATTGGCTTTTAATTGGTCTGCTTCACAGTCACGAGAGTTTGAGCCTTTGTTCATGTCTATTTGCGGTAAGAATAAAAAAACGAAGGTTCTTAGGAATATTAGCATATGTAAGAATGAGGTTTTTACTTCCATCATGGAGATTGACAGGGTAGAGAAGACTAGAGTCTTTTTACAGAGGATCTTAAATTTTTGAGTGAGCTGAGGATGATTTTTAGGTGAATATTTTGAGAGGGAATACTAGTTGGTGTCGTAATTCCAGGGTCAAGTGGGTTAGAGAGGGTCATTTTAAATCTGAATATTTTCATCATCCAGCGGTAGACGAAAGCTGAAAGAGTTAAAGATTGGGGGTTCACTTGGATTCAGGAAAGGTTGTTATGAATCTGTTCCTAGTCTTCAAGTTTGTTACTACGTTTTACAAACTTGTTCATGAGGTGTTAATGGTACAAGGGACGTGTCCATGCTGTGGTATCTATCATAGAAAAGAGAAAACATGACATAAATTTATAGTAAGTGGAATCCTTATGACTTCGTATTTGCATGTCATGCTTGGACCATGTAAATACCACCATGCCAAACGTTGGATTGAAATGCAACGCGTAGGGTGATTTTGATTGATTTGGTTTCTCTCCCTAACTTTTGCAGCATGTTACGTTTGTATGACTTCCTAAGTGTTGACTATTGATCCATCAGTTCTTGACCCGTAGAAGGTCTAAAGTTAACATTTACAGTACATGATATGGAAGAAGTGCTTGAAAGTAATTTTGTGAATTTGGCTCAGTCATATTCGTACTTGTCATCAATGTCGTAAGAAGAATGTAATGCTTCTGAGGTGGCCTATTGACTATATAAAGTACTGGGCTGATGTCTATTTATCCCTAGGATGATCCAAAAATGTGGAATTAAAGGCTGTCCTTACTGCTTTGGGGGTCCAAAAGAATACTAAATCATTTGGCAAGTTAATCATGTGGCCATGAAAGTATGTTGAATGCAAGTAGCATACGGCACAAGATCTCATATCATGATTAAACTCTCTATACTGATGCTGAATCTTAATGGAAAAGGTCATATGTAGCCATGTAGGTTTAGAAGATCTTTTGTTGTTGCATAACTCTTACTATATAGTTCCAAAATGAATGCCAATTTTGGTAAAAGCATGGAAGTTGAGAAATTGAGTTTGACCCAGACTGCGTCTGTGAAAAATAACGACATATATTTGGGGACAAAGTAATGTTGACAGTGATATAGGATGGAAGTATTTCTCTTACTAGCTGGGCAGATTTCTCTTCTCTATATATAGTACAGAAGTTATCTTACTAGCCGGTGGGATTATAATTTATTTGCTGAATCGTATTCATGTAACTGACACTCAACATTTTGCAGGATTCTTTCATGTTTTAAGTTGAATGCATTCGAGTATCTTAATCTACCCTTTGATTCAGCTCCGGAAGATGTGAAAAAACAATACCGTAAGGTAATCACATCTTCCTGATAAGTTTACTGTTTTTACTCATTTCCTTCATGTAACACTTGTAATCCTATATCTTTCCGTGCGGCCGTAGGATCACTCTTTTTTACTTGATTTTGCCATTTACAGTTATCGTTACTGGTTCACCCTGACAAGTGCAAGCATCCAAAAGCAAAGGAGGCATTTTCTGGTAAGTAGAAATGTGGAACCGTTCTGCTACCAAGTGCCTGAACGCATATGTTAAGAATACAATACTGGGGATGGTTTGCATTAGGATTATTAGTCAAAGGGTGAATGTTTCCAATGCCATAGTTCAGTATCGTATCGCAGACCATTCATAAATATAGTTTCTTAGCAAGGGCCATTTGCGGTATTTGTAGCATTTTCCTTTTGTTGTAAATATTGCCAGGTAATTATTTCTGTATTTCAACCTATGATTCTGTGGAAGGAAGGTGTTGTCATACCAGCATTATACATTGGGAAGCAGTGGAAAAACCAGCGCTAATGGATCTTATTGTAACCTGATTTTCAAGCCTTCCTTCCCTCCCCCCTAAGCACCACCACCTAGACCGGTAAAATAAACTGCATCGTGGCCTACACCCTGAAGCAGAAACAAATTGGATTCATCCGAGTCTTCTTAAATTGAAGTGATTTCGTGTTGCATTGGAGCAATTACTTATGATATGTTTGGTAGGAGAGGCGGAAAAAAATAAAGGGATGGAAAATGAGAGTGGTCTATTTTCTAGCCCTAGGGGTTTGTTCAGTAGGTGGGGTGATCCATTATCATTACTAATATTGTCCTTTACTTGTTTTCCAATTTGTTTAAAGTTAATTATTCACAAATTTTCCATAAAATTTAAGTCCAACATTTCTTTTTCCTCTTTATTTTTGTATTCCCTCTGTCCCAAAATGAATGTCCGATTTTTTTTCCTTTTCAAATTTGCCCTTGATTAAGAGCTAATTTAATTTTTTTTAGACGTTCATTTTGGGACGGAGGTAGTATACAATACCGCTATCAAATTGGAATTGGTCGACAGCTATCTGCTCGAATTGATTTCAGAAAATAAGTTGCTATTTGCAGACTGTTTAGTTCTGATTTTGTTCTATTATTTGTTTATATGTGATTCTTAACAAAGTTTCCGTTATCTGAAGAGTGACAATACATTTACTCTCTGTTCATGATCTAAAACACTTACGGTCTTCTATGCAGCACTTGCAAAAGCCCAACAGCTTTTACTTGATCCACAAGAAAGAGAGTATCTTATAAACCAAATTAATTCTGCGAAAGGTTTGTACTTCTCAATTCTCTCTTTCGATATGCTCCTTGTTACATCCTTGCATGTCTTCTATCTATTTTTCATTTTCTCTAAACATGCTTGTTGATATCTATTGTTGTTGTTACAGTGTATCAAATTAACCCTCCCTTCTTCCCACCAGAAAGTAAAAATTTCAAATACAGGCCAATTGCTATATTGAAAAAATCTCCTTTGGACAAAGTCAAATTAATATTTTAGTTTTACTTAAATTCACTTGTTTGGGTTGAATAACTTCAAATATTGGAACTACTGATTTACATCAAAATTAATAGCAATTGCAGAGAACCCTGGTCTTTACAAATCATCTGTCAAATATCTAATTAAGTTAACCATGAAAAGTCAGAATGGAAATATCTTCTTGGACAAAGGGGTTAGTATTTAGATCATTTTTGAATAGTTTCTTGTTTGATAATTTAGTCATGTAACGTTTGTTTTATATTACCAAATTTTTCATTGGTCACCTTCATTTTATTTCTCTGTGGATACTATACGTGCTATGATGTAATGACTATGTAGTTTAGCTTTCTTTAGAAGTATCTGTTTTTCATATTTGAAGATATTATCTATAGCAAAAATACATCTTCCTTCTTTTGCAGAAGAACTTAGAGCGAAGAGGAAGAAGCAACTGAAGAAGGACACAGCTTCTAAGTTGAAGTCATTAGTTGATGAGGTAGTGTCATGATTCAGCTTTAGACATTGTTCAGTAATTTGGATAGACAGTTTTGCATTACACTTAAGTGTGCATAAACAACACATGGCTTGTGAAGCAAGTGTTCATATCCTTAAAAAAAATTGAATAGTCAAATGCGAAGATCATTTTGGGACGGAGGGAGTATGATATGTAGAAGCTGGAGTTTCAATTGCTCAAGGTCAAGAAACACGATTGAAACAATAAATACCAAGAAAACTAAAGTTACAAGTATCGTATGACTTCAAGAATCAATCTAGAACTCAATTCTAAAGAAGGTAAATTCCTTGACCTAGCAACATAATCCTTTGCACTCAACATGCAATAATACAATTAAACTACCCTCTTATTTAAGATAAAAATTATAGTAACATTCATTTACGACTATGAACAAGAAATAACTATTTTGGATTCTTTGTAGTAATATCATAACCTAAATGTAATACTCGTGATTTAGACGTAACGGTAACATTATTTATAGTATTTATATGTGTAGTACAACTTACTAAAACTTTCATCATCAAATATTTAACTTGTGTTAAAAAATATGCACGAAATTAGTTTGATTCAATTTGATACCCTTGCTTTTAACTTATCAAGCACATATACTCCAAAATGGCCGTATAGGACATGGGTGTGGTGCGATACGGCTGGGTGTGTATTAGACATGGAAAATTCGTGCTAATTTTTGGATACGGCTAAAATGCATTTTATTAAGTTGTTTGGGTCATGTTTACCAATTTTACTAAAGGTGAGATTTACTGGAATAATACCAAGAGATTTCACAATGCTCACCCATTTGGTATGAATTTTGTCGATCAAGAGCAATTTCGGACATTCATTTTGGGACAGGGGGACTATTACTTTTTAATATATATATACTCTCTCCTTAATTCCCATGCATGGCCAATTTGGTGCCCCTTATTGTGGGGCGGAGGGAGTATATCATAGTGTCTTCTTGTAGTAAGGTGTAAAACATTATAATATGGAATATGGAAAATAACACCAATATATATATATATATATATATATATATTTGTAATTTTGTACACCCTTTGTCCCAAAATGAATGTCCCAAAAACATTTAAATTCACTCTTGATCAAGAGCCAATTTGATATTATTTTTTTTTGGGACTGAGGGAGTATTTTATATCGCTGTATCCTTGCCGTACAGTATCCTACAGTTACAGACTTTGACAGATTGCTGTACTCTCCGTAGCTGTAGCTGGGCTTCATAGCTTTGAACCTTCATAAGTTACAACCCAGAAGTTCTATTTATCTGATTTCGTTTATATTTGTTAGATCATAAAATCGCTTTTTAAAATGATATCTTGGACTTTTCTCTAAAATTAGATGAAACTCTTTTCTCACATAAAGTAGGTATCTTTGGCATTCAAACACTGAGATTTGAGCAAGTTATGTTCAGTTTCCTAAGACTGTTTCTAAACAGAATAAAACAGAACAACTCCCACCACAAATATTATCTTTACAGATGTGATAAAAATATGAAATTTAGGAGGACAAAAATAGACTCCTTATTCTATAAACTGAAAGAATATGAAGCATAAATCATTACAGATGAGCAAGAAATATATGTTCCAATTCAGCATATAAAATTAGTCGGTCAAATCACATTGTATTATTATTAAATTGAACTAAGTAATTGAACAATTAAACAATAAACAAAAATGAGGTATTTGAAAACTGCTTGTGAAGTGCAGAGTGGTTCCTAAAGTAAGACAAGTATACATAGACAGGAAGGTATTTGGCCCTTGTATCTGCCTGCAGCACTCTGTCCACCCGCTTTACTTTAACACTAAAAGGTCTCCTAGTCTGCATGTTATATTTGGTTCCATATGTGAAGTCTTAGGGATTTAAATTAAACTCAAGTCATAGAAGTATTGGGCTGGATGGCATTCTACTAATCTGTTTCTGAAATGTTAGTTGCTTGGCATATTTTCTTCTCCTTTTGGGTGTTTAAGTCGTAGATTAACAAAAGTATCATTTCAGAGAAGCATTGCTCTCTACCTACTAATGCTTGCTACATATTAACAAAAGTATCATCTAGTAGGTTCCCTATTCATGGGTTGTATGTTATAGTTACATTTATTTGTATCAGGGAAAGTATGAGCAAGAATATGAAAAATCAGAGGAATTTCAGCAGCAGCTGAAATTGAAGGTTCGAGAACTGTTAACTGACCAAGAGTGGCGGAGGAGGAAAATGCAGATGAGAGTATGCTTTAACATTTCATTTTCTTTTTCCTTTTCTACTTTCCTCCCCATCCACGTTATCTTCTACTCCTTTTCTGGATCTTCCATTTAAAGAGAAGAGTCCACTTAAAAAAATAAAAATTAAGCTATAATTTTTTCATGTTCAAACGTGGACTCTTTACATGGAGTGGAGGAAGTATTTGTTTATTTGTTCAAGATTCTCATTTTATTAACCTTCTGCCTGATTTTTGTTCTATAGATATCAGAGGAAGAAGGTCGATTGAAGAAGGATGAGGAAGAATCAAAAGAAATGTGGAAAAGAAAACGTGAGCATGAGGAACAGTGGGAAGGAACAAGAGAAAACAGGGTTTGTCCTTTGCCTTCTTTCAGCTTATTAGCTTTGGTACTGATACTTTCTGCTGCAGGGCACATTAGATGTGTGTTCACTACTATTGAAGGGTAGATTTTTGGGGAGTACATGTACGTTTGTAGTTATTGCTATGTTAAGACCATGACATCACACACTATTGACCACTTGATGTGAAGGAGAGCCTCTAGGGTTAGATTAGAAGGTTCTCAGTGTCTGCATTTTTTATTTGTAACGGGTCAGACGGGTTGACCTGGTTTAACCCGCAAATTCTAACGGGTTAAAGCGGGTAACCCCTTTCAACCCGAAAGTGTTAGCGGGTCCGGGCGGTGTTGGGTCGGGCGGGTTGCCAGGTAACGGGTAAGAATTCCCATGCCTGGAGACAGTAGAGAGGGAAGAAGGAAGTAGTTGACACACAGGGAATGTAACTATTAAACACCTTCGGAAAGTAGGAAGGTGTTAAAGCACATAACATGAAGCACAAAGCAGAAACCTTAAGGTGCATAATCCCATTATCCACCATTGTCACAAATGCGATAAGGATGCAGTCAAATTGTCCACCTGGCAAACCAGTGCGGTTCTTTCATGACTCAGCCAGACCCTGTACACATATTTATTTGAGGGTCTCTTGTGGCGAATATTCTCTTGAATGGTCCGTGAACTAAATGGGGGCATGTAGAGCATCATATGAGTTCCCATCAAAATGTGTATCCTCAGTATTGTGCCGACAGTCACCCTTTTAAGGTGAGAGGCAATAAAATTCCCTTCAGAGTCTGAAGCGAATAGCTTAGGGTCCATGAGGTGATTAGGATTCGCATGTTTGCTGAAAACTAGTTAGAGTTATCATGCTTCCTGATTGATATTACCTTGATATTCCTTCATACTGGAGTTCCCGAATATCCAAGTTACTTTGTAAGATATCTCCTTTATCATTGCCCCGTGTCTAAGTTTGAGCTGTGTTGTATTATCAGTATAATATGATATGGCAAGCCCTCTACTGGACCCTGGACCAACAACTACTATCACGGTGGTTAGCTACATCTCTACTGTAATAAGGGTGGAAATGTGTAAAGCCTTGTCACACTTGTTTGGATTTCCAAAACAACCCATTCAATTTAAATAAGCCCTGAAAAACTCGACATTTTTCAGGAATTGAAACACCAGACTTGTGATTGTAGATAGATTGTCACCAACACTAATAGTGAACTTAGACTGCATTAAAATTCTAGGAAAGATGACACGCACATGCGTGTCTTTTTACTCGTTATGATTAAATGTGTTCAAGTTTGATGATTATTTCCCCAAAGATATACTTTGAAGCACTTTCCCAACAGCCATGACCCTTTTAGCAAAGTTAACATCTGGCATCAAGAGACATAGCCAGTCTTTTTATTCAAGCCCCGACCAATATCACTAAACAAAGCTGTGAAATTGGCCGTTTTCATCTCTTGTTGGATCCCTTTGCTAAAATCTCTAGCCTTGGTTAGAGACATTCGCCAGCAAGTTGGGACCTAGGGATGGCCAACTCCGGTTCCGGTTCGGAACAGGCGGTTCCGGTTCGCCATTTATATGAACCTTAACCGGCCCTTGGTTACACCGGTTCCGGTTCCGGTCAATAATGAATAAACAAGTTAAAAATTATTGAAAAACAAGGGATTTTCGGTCCGGTTCCGGTCCGGTTCGCCATTTATGCGAACCTTAACCGGCCCGGATGACTGGCGGTTCCGGTTACTCCGGTTCCGGTTTATTCGCCGGTTTGCTCCGGTCCAGTTCCGGTCCGGTTTGGCCATCCCTATTGGGACCTATATTGCACTGATGTTCGTGGATGATTATGGAAGCACAATATCTACTGGATCTTAACATAGAACATGATATGCCACACTGTCTAAAACATGTACTACTGGGGCCTGAGTGACTTATTTAGGTGCTGGTTGACTTCCCACCCACCCCCCCCAACACCCCCCACCCACCCACCCACCCACACACACACACGCACCACTCCTTCCCTCTTACTCCCTATGGCCTAATGTGAATGTTCATTTTTTATTTGAGGTACATTTCGTAAATGTTAAAATTTAATGGCAAAGTATATAAACATTCTTGTTATTAACTTCTGAACTTCTAGTTTTGTAAGTAAACAATGAAATGAGAGAAATTTGTTTGGTAAAAGAACATTTCATTTAGAGACAAAGTTATTTAGAAAATGGTCACATTTTGGGACAAAATTTTCTAAAGAACAGACATTCATTTTAGGACGGAGGGAGTATTAATTTTACTTGTTATGCATACGCGATGACGATATCAGTTTGGTGTCAATTAAAATGTAGAAGTAGAAAAGTAGACTACTTATCAAGTATACTCTGCAATTGGGACATGAGAATCTGGGAATCAACAATCCTATCGTAAAGCACACAAGCAAACTTAATTTACACACTGAAGACAATTCGTATGGACCAGACAATTTCAAGTCATTGTTAAATACTTTTATTTTTTTCCCAACTGTGTTTTTTTCCATCTGACTCTGGCTTTCATATTACTTCATTTTCTTGGATCAGGTTTCCAGCTGGAGAGACTTCATGAAGGGAGGAAAGAAGGTGTGATGTGATAATTTGATTTTGTGTGTTCGTCTTGTACATAAAAAGAAAAAAGCAAACAGATCATATTTGTTGATAGTGTGTTGTGAATAACAGTAAACTATGAGAGAGGTGGTGAACAAGTCTAATACTTGTGTTTATGCAGGTGAAGAAAGGAGAATTACGACCGCCCAAGCTCAAGACAGAAGACCCTAACAAATCTTATGTTCAAAGACCCGTCAACCGGGGTTAACCACAGTTATGCAATCACACTTGGCTTTCTGACATGATGTGTTTGAGTTTAACAGTCTCCTGTTGTGATTGTACGAAGGTTGATTATTTTGCAATAGGGATTGGCTAATGTAAATTGTATTTGGTGGTCCTTTTTCCTTACCTTGTTAGGAAAGGGAAATCCGTGTATATAGATAGCAATTTATGATAAAAGGGAAATAATTCAATGATTAATCTATTGGGGGGGGGGGGGGGGGGGGGGGGGGGGGGGGGGGGTTGAGATGATATTGACGAGATAGGTCAATATCTTCTCCATATCCTCATTGTTATTTTGTATATATCTTTTTCCTTATTTAAGCTTTGTAAGTTAGGTAGCATAATCATAGGGATTGATAGGATTCTCCTTGATCACCAATGATTGTATTTGTGTATATATTCTCATGTATTGCACGGCAAAAAGGCCAAGGAAATAAAATCATTTTACTTCCTCCATATTCTCGGTTTCAACTTGGTAACCAGAGCTTGCCAAGAACCGAACATGACAAACACAGAGGCTAGTGAGAAGAAGGTCGTTGTTGATGGGAGGCGGTCTCCTTATTTTCTGTCGACAAGTGACAACCCGGGGCAGATTATCACTCATGTTCAACTAAGGGGTGATAATTATGAAGAATGGGCTCGTGTCTTCAAGGATCGCTGCGGGCGAAGACGAAGCATGGCTTCATTGATGGGTCGATCAAGATGCGAGAGGAGGCGGAGGAGATTGATCAGTGGATGACCGTCAATTCCATGGTGGTGGCTTGGATCTTCAACACTATTGAACCATCGTTGAGATCCACTGTCACGTATACGGGAGGAGGCACAGGCTCTATGGAATGATTTGAGGGAGAGGTTCTCTGTGGGTAATGGGCCACGGACTCAAGGAATCAAGGCGTACATAGCCAATTGCAAGCAAGCGAAAGATGAAAGTGTGGCGGCTTACTATGGCCGGATCAAGAAACTATGGGATGAACTCAACGACTTTGAGACATTGCCATCGTGTTCTTGTTGGTTTGCAAAACTTTCCACTGCTTTGAAAAAGTATGGGTTTATTCAGTCATGTTCGGATTACTCTCTCCTCTTACAAGACTTCCGCTGTTGAAATTCATGTGTTAGTATATGTTGATGATTTGGTTATTGGTGGTAATAATCCTACTGCTATTTTTCGATTTAAGGCGTATCTAAGTGATTGTTTCCACACGAAAGATCTTGGACATCTCAAATATTTTTTGGGTGTTGAAGTTGTAAGGCATCCGGATGGCATTTTTCTTTCTCAGCGTAGGTATACGCTTGACATTCTCTCCGAAACTGGCCTTCTTGGTGCTCGTCCTGCCGTTACACCTATTGAGTAAAATCATCGTTTAGCCTTGACTACAGATGATGATTTACGTGATCCTGAGGCTTATCGGCGTCTTGTTTGGCGTCTTATTTATCTCACCATCACTCAACTGGAGCTTTCGTATAGTGTGCACACTCTTGCACATTTTATGACCAGTCCTAAAGTTGCTCATTGGCATGCTGCCTTACGTGTGTTCGTTATCTTAAAGGTCATCCTGGTCAAGGCATTCTTCTACGAGCTAAGTATAATCTTCGTCTTCAAGCATATTGTGACTCAGATTGGGCGAGCTGTCCGATTACTCGTCGGTCACTCACAACCTATTTCGTCTTCTTAGGTGATTCTCCCATTTCTTGGAAGACAAAGAAGAACTACGACTTCTCGCTCTTCGGCCGAAGCCGAGTATCGGTCCATGGCTAGCGCCACATGTGAGCTCAAATGGCTCCACAGTCTCCTGAGCTCGTTTGGCGTTTCTCATACAGATCCTATGCGTCTTATATGTGATAGCCAATCAGTAGGGCTGTAAACGAGCCGAGCCGAGTCGAGCTTTGGGTGTGTCGAGAGCTCGTTTAAAACTTATCGAGCTCGAGCTATCGAGCTCGAGCTCGAACCCACTTGCTTGTTCCAGCTCGAGTTGAATCGAGCTCGCGAGTTGCTCGCGAACGACTCGAGTCGATATCGAACTCGAGTTTTAACGAGCAAAATATGTTCTTAACGAGCTAAATGAGTAGAATACGGCCGGCTCGTTAACAAAACGAGCTTGAAAATTGGTTCGAGCTCGACTCGAGCTACACCTCGATCTTTCACGAGCCGAGCTCAAGCCAACTCGGTTCGGTATAACAGCCCCTACCAATCAGCTTTACATATGGCTCAAAATCATGTCCATCACGAAAGAACGAAGCATATCGGAGTTGACTGTCATCTTGTGCATGATGCTATTCAGACAAGTGTCATCACAACTCAGTATGTTCATACCACTGCACAACTCGCTGACGTTCTCACCAAGGCATTGGGTAGTTGTCAGTTTCAACATCCACTGGGCAAGTTGGTGTGTGTGTGATCTACACTCTCCAACTTGAGGGGGGGGGGGGTGGTGGTGTTGAGATGATATTGACGAGATATTGTCAATATTTTCTCCATACCCTCATTGTTATTTTGTATATATCTTTTTCCTTATTTAAGCTTTGTAAGTTAGGTAGCATAATCATATGGATTGATAAGATTCTCCTTGCTCACCAAGATTGTATTTGTGTATATATTCTCATGTATTACACGGCAAAAAGGCCAAGGAAATAAAATCATTTTACTTTCCTCCATATTCTCGGCTTCAACTGGGTGAATTATGTGGGTTGTAGTCCCGGCCTTTGTGGAAATATGTCAATCCATTTAAGATGGAGGTATCATATTTGGGATTGGGAGGGGTTTGACATGTCCCAAACCTCCTCATATTCAAAAAGGGTAAATGACAAATAAGGGTTTAAAGTTTGGAGGATCGTTTGTGGGGTTCGATATTTTAAAACTCACAGAGCAGTGTCTAAAGATGATGAAAAAGTTAACGTAGATAGTGATAGTGATAGTGACTACCGATGAAAAAAAGAGTAAATTGAGTGTTTTTTTTTTTTTTTTTTTTTTTTTTTTGCAATTTTCCTTAGTTAAAAATTAATTATTTGGACTTTCAAAAAAAAAAAGTTATTTGGTGCAAAACCAAAGCGGAAAGAGGGAGTATAAAACCTTGGTTAGGAAAACTGAGTTTGAACTACAGTCCAGGTCCAGTTTTGGAATATGCGGGAGATTTTTAAAAATCAGCTGAAAAAAGTTGCCATTTTTGACGCTTCTGCTCTGCTGTAACCATAGACTGATCACCTCGATCCAAACTCAATTCCACTCTCCGATCACCCGCTTTGCCCCCAAATCCCTTTCAATTGACGATGAATGCCTGAATTCGAGATAATTTCGAAATCCTGTTTTTTTTTTTATTATTTAATTTGAATCTATTTTGTAAATTGTGAGTGTACGATGATGAGATTTACGACGAGGAGGTTAGGGTTTTTTGTGTTGATTCTATTAGCTGCAACAATCTCTCCGCTACAAGCTTTGGGTTCTCAGAAATCACATCAAGCTTACGTCACTCTTTTCTACGGCGATGAATTCCTGCTCGGCGTTCGAGTTCTCGGCAAGTCCATTCGAGATACCGGATCCACCAAGGACATGGTCGCGTTGGTCTCCGATGGAGTCTCCGATTATGCTAAAAACCTCCTCAAGGTACTTCTGTTTTTACTGTTTCCAATTAGGCTGTGTTTGGCAACTCTAATTCCAAAATTGAATTAAAAAAAAAAAAACAAAAAACTTTCAATTCCAAATCTTATACTTTGAATTGAGTTCCCAAACTCATCTTTATTTGATTTTATTATTGGAAACTATTTGAACAATGTAAGCAGGGAATCACACTTGTTACAACAGAATTTTAATCAACAAATTCAACTGATATTGAAATTTTGGCTGTTGCTGTTAACTTTAATATAATCCTGAATCTATCTTCCGCATTGTGATTTGTCAATATAAACTCACAGGGCAAAGTGGAATAGATGCATTCAGGCCCCCTTACTTCCATTCAATGGAGGCATTAGTATAAGAGATCCTTTATATAGAAGCTTGAATTTTGCTGAAAACTGTTCCGTTGCAGATCTTACTCCAACACAAACATATAGAAACTTGTTCTAACTAGCTGCGACAGTTTTAGTGACAAAAATTCTGATAAGTGGAATTGTTTTAATATAACATCTTACTTTAGCTTCTATATAATTTCAAACGTATTATTCCATATCTGGAGATGAATGTAAGAGATGATTAGAACTTCAAATAACAAAAGCAGACCCAAAGTAAAGAGAAAATACAAGGTAAATTAGTAACCATAATAAAAATTGCAAACCTACATTTAAATATTAGAATAAAGCAAGCTATTGGTTGTGTTTTTGTCGCACTTCTTTGTCTTTCTAATTAGTTGTTTATAGCACTTATTTTCTTTCAATCTCACGAGATAAATTAGGGCTATTTTTGTTTCTTTCGCAAACCACAAGCTATCTTTACCCCATATTTTTCTATAACAAAACATTTTAAGTTAAAACATTAAAACTAAAATTACGAAATGACACCATTTAACATTACACATATGCCTATTATGCCTTTTTGACAAAGGCGGATGCTTCACGCCTCTTGCCATAACCATGAAAGGCTCCGTCTGAGCCAAAAAGGAGCAGAACAGGCGCCGTAAAACCAAAAGGCGGTCGACCCGTAAAGGCCCCAAAAGGCGAGGCGGGCGCTAGCCTTTCGCAACTATGGTTAGATCCATTTCTTGCTCCTGAGAACTGCAAAACAAGTATTTGACTGGAAAGAATATGGAATTATATTCTTATTACTTGTTCCATCCCTACATAAGTGTCCGTTTTTTTTTTGAAATTGACTTTAAATGATTGTCCGCTTTCTAGTGGAGTTACTAACGTTGGTTATATATTATTATTTTATGTTTGCATTTGCAATGAAATAGCACTCTAATTAATGGTATCTATCCATATACAAACAACCAAAAGTTCTTAAATTGCACCAAAAAGGTGCTTAAACGGAAACTTCTTTCATTTCCTTGAGAAACTAGACATGAACGCTCATTTGATGATGGAGGGAATACGATATTCTGAAGATCTTTTTGCCTAATAAAGTAAGAGCAATGCTAAGAGCACAAAATAAAATCACAAAATCTTGCTCACATAATGAGGTGGCGATATTTTATTGGTTGTATCGATAATTGACCCGCCACACTCTAGTTAAAAAAACCAATAACATCATTACACCTAAGATTTTGTGAACAAGTTTTTGTAACTTTTTTGTACCACTAGTATTATTCATAAAGTAATACATTGAAGATTTGGAAAGTAGCTTTACATCCTCCTTGGCATTTAATTTCTTAGTGGTACCTCTTGGTTATCCTAACTCGGAGACTCGGAGTGGATTGTGTTCATGCAAGTTCTCCACATGTTAAATCTGCTTTCCCAGGTTGCGTTATGGGGTTGGGTCAAAAGGAAGAAAGAAGATGAGGGAGTGTAAGAAAAGTGAAAGGAGACATTAGTAGTTGTTGAGCTTACTACCCGTGGGGAAGGAAGATTATCATGTATCTCTTTCAGGACCCTCATGATTCATGCCCTTAAAATGTCGGCATAAAAGCAGAAGAGAAGGACCAGTTATCAGTTACGAACTCTCTAAATATATACTTTCACACATGGAAGCACGTTATTTATGAAAGACCCTAAAACGCGAAAACTGACTATATGGTCATTTTTATTGTCTATGAAGTCATAAAATACCATTTGCATTTAAAACATGATTTTGTTATCACACTAACTTTCTTTGTAGATGCATATAGCCTAGATTTTCGTCGTTGTGTTAAGAATATTTGGTCATACCAGTGGAGCTGTCATCTCTCAGGAAAACTTAGCATTTGCTTCTTAGATGATGAATGAAAAAGTTTTGAGTCTAATTTTGCATAGCTTATGCATTCTATTTTTTAAAAAAATTTACAAGATAGTAAGCAGATATAGTGCAGATGGTGAACTAGAATGGTAGAGAATTACTGATTCCTAGCAGAAAACTTGATTGACTTTGTTTTTGTCTTGCAAGAAATTTCTTACAAAGGAGAGCCATCACGGCTATTGATATCATTTAATGAGGGTAATATTTCCACAAATAGAGAACTCGATTAATGGAAATTTTCCATTGTTGTCACTGTAAATCAAGTAATTATTGCTTCCATACCTTCAGCATCCTTTTAACATATCTCTTTCACTCAAACCAAATGGACATTAGTTAAATATTTCTACTTTCTGTTTCTTTGTAATTCATCTTTTATGTGTGTGCCAGCTAAAATTAGCTCCTATAGTTCATTCTTATCCTTGCATTCTGCGAAGGCTGGAAGATACTTTTTTCTGAACACTGGAACGGTCTCGTACATCTCTCCCCTCTCTCTCCGTTCAACCCCTACTGACACAGTTTTTCATTTAATTGGCTAGAAGCTGCAAGAGGTGTTTGCTTCGAGTAGAAAGATGAGAGGGTGAGGATAGTGTAGGCATGCTTGTAATGAAGTTAATAGTTTCACAGAAAGCCCTTAAAGCTCTATACATATCTCTTTCACTCAAACCAAATAGAGACTTTTTTTTAATCGATGGTAGCATCAAAACGTTTTTTCATCTCTATATGATCTTCTCTTGTTAATACAGGCTGATGGATGGATTGTAGAGTTAATCAGTCTATTGGCAAACCCTAATCAAGTGCGTCCCTCAAGGTTTTGGGGTGTCTACACAAAGCTGAAGATATTTAACATGACCAATTACAAGAAAGGTAATGAATTACCCCATTTAGTTTTATCAGAATAGTTAGATTATCTGTCTGCTTCCCGAGAGAGAGAAAAAAAACTACTGGTGTTGTAGACTGGTGTGTGTAGACTAACCTCTGAGTGCAAAGTACTATTTGCTTTCTGTTTTGGATTTTCCCAGTCTCATTTTGGTGTGATTTTGTAAAGTAATATGTTAGTGTACTTGGTGTTTATGGAGACTTGGTTATTTTCATATTATGTGGTCTGATTGTTTATCCTCCTCAAATCTCTGCAGTGGTTTATCTTGATGCTGACACGATTATAGTCAAGAGCGTTGAAGATCTATTTAAGTGTGGGAAATTCTGTGCTAATTTAAAGCACTCAGAAAGACTTAACTCCGGCGTTATGGTAGTGGAACCTTCTGAATCACTTTTCAAGGATATGATGAGCAAAGTCAAGACTTTGCCTTCTTATACTGGAGGTACATCATTTTCTTAATGAATATTCATGTGTTGCATTTTTGTGGGTTTCTATGTTAAGTCTAATTTTGTCCCTATATTGAATGAAGAAATTGTGATCTGGATGATTTTAAGGATTAAAATAGGGTATTATTGTTTTTTATTACAAAATGACCAGATACTAACCATCAAAGTTGTCACTATGACATCAATATACTGCTGATATGAGGTGCTATAACTTGTGGCTTGCTTTGAAATCCAGAATCTGAAGTAAATACCCAGACGCAAATCTGTCTAAGGAAAACATATTCATTCATAAACATCTGTGGGACTACTGCTTCTGTGGAGGGTTGACTCAGAATAAAGGAAAAAAGTAATGCAGGGTGATAACAAAGGGAAACGTCTCTTCCAAAATAATGACATTATATTAGAACTTTCGCGTTATGCCGGTATGACTGGTAATTATAAATTCTAGTAACATAAACTGCATGCTACTTATTAAATTTAACAATCAACATAACCAGACAAGCACATAGTATATAAATCAAATATAAGGATACAAGACCTGCAATACGGTACTAGTTACTTGGCTACAACTCCTTGCTACCTGTAACACTATTGTAAATGAAGCTATACCATAAATACTTCCGTGCAAAATTCTCTTCCTACCATCTCTTTTTGAAATCAAATCCTTGGGTCAAGAGGAACCCATCATATACTATACTCCCTTCGTCCCAGCACAAGTAGGACTAGAGGAGTGGGCACAATAATTAAGAGAAAAGTAGTGTGTGTGGTAGAAAATGAAGAGAGAGAATGACTGGGGTAAATAGTAGTCTTGGTTGAATAAATTGAGTGGTGGAAAATGAAGAGAGAGAATGAGTGGGGTTGGTTATAAATATATTACAACATTTCCATTTTGGGCAGTCTTAATTGTTTTGGGACGGCTTAAAAGGCAATGAAGTCCTACTTGTGCTGGGACGGAGGGAATACTTGATTAATGTTTAAACTGCTAATGCTTTTCATTCGAGATACTCCCTCCATCCCAAAACACCTTGCACTTATTTCCTTTTTGGGTGTCCCATTGGTAAGTCCCCTTTCCTAAAATGTTCAAAATTTATTGTTTTTCTATTCTCTATACCCCACTTGTCATACTCACACACTTACTTTTGGGCCCCACTTGTAAATCCCACTCAACTTATCATACTCACAACCTCTTTCCCACTCACAATACTTTTGATTATATATACTCACTCCTTAATTCCCGTGCATCCTTAAAAGTGTGCAAGGTGTTTTGGGACGGAGGGAGTAGTTGTTAAGACAATTGGTGATATCTAGTCTCCTAAACTTTCAACAACAACAACAATAACAACAACAAAGCGTTAGCCCCAAAATGATTTCGGGTTGACTAACACGAATTGTCGTATGGATTTGTTGTATGGACTTGTCGTTGAAGAAGTGAGAAAACAATGAAAAAGTGGATAGATGGCAAAAAGAAAATAAATAAATTGTAAGTCCTGAATAAACGTGAAGTCTGGTATTGGTTCATGAGATCATCTAGTCTTTGAGCTACTTATCTCACTTTGTCTTGAATTGAACTTTTGCTGCATTCATTGACACCCTCCGCGAAACTATTTGGCTAGCTGAAAGAGAAGGACCCAAGTGGGCAAGCTACTCTATGTAAAGCATGCTTGAGCAGAATATGATTTGATTGGCTTTTAAATTACTTGACACAAATATATACTCCCTCCGTCTCACTCGAAATGGGATTCTTGGTCCCGACACGGGGATTAAGGAATACTATTAGCTTATTAGAAAAAGTGTTTAAAAAGTAGGTGTTGTGAGTATGAAGGAGATAGAAAGTGTAGGGAATTGTAAATGAATAGTTGTTGTGAGTATGACAAGTTGGTCCCATTAATAAAAAAGTGATAAAAACTTTTCATTTTAGGATATCCTATTTCGGGTGGGACACCCAATATGGCAAAACGTCTTATTTCGGGTGGGATGGATGGAGTATAGTTTTTAGCTTTATTTATCACACACATTCAAAGTTATTTATAAAGTCTCATCTGGAAAGCAATTTCCAGATGTATCTGCAGTCTTTGACTATCACTTATAATTTCACAAGTATTACTGGGCTGAGACTGTATCTTTAGGAAATTGTTCGCACCAACCTGAGCGACACATTGATGATGGTCAATCTGCCTGTTATGTCCACACATAAACTGTTCAAAGTGATTATACTCTTATCATTGCGGATTGCATGATTTAATTTGGTGTTGACCACTCTTGTGTTTGTTATTTATTCGGTCAAATTTAAGGCTCTCTCGCTCTCCCTCTCCCTCTCCCTCTTTTAATACCCCTTTGTTTTTCTTGAACAGGTGATCAGGGTTTTCTTAACTCCTATTACACTGGGTTTGCAAGCGCACCTGTTTTTAACCCAGACATATCTCCAGAAGTTCTGAATACTAGACCAGTTCCGAAAATGGAGAGACTTTCTACTCTTTTCAATGCAGATGTTGGACTTTACATGCTTGCTAATAAGGTAATGATTTGTAAGGTTCCATAAGGCAATTTCTTGTATCTTGCCATATTATTTTCTAAATTTTACTTGTACCAGTTTTCTGATACTACTTTCAAGACTACCTTTTACATGATTGTTTGTACAACAACTGATTGCACTTTTATTTTTCTTTATTACTATTAAGTCTAAATGATTTCCTTTTTTACTTATTAAGTGTTTTTTCTTCATTTCCATCAAATAGTATACCCTTGTATATCTGTTAATTTCACAACTACGGTTAGTTGCTTTTAAATGTTGCCTCTTTTTTTTTACAAGTTGTAGATTGAATGATAGGTTTTGAAATGTTGCCTCTCTATGATTCCAGTATCTCAATCTCTCTTCTGTTCTATCTTTCTTCTTTGTTAGTTAATCTGAAGAGTTCCCTGTTCACCTTCTTAGATGGAAGAGTTGAACCCTCCCATCATACGCAATCAACTTCCTGTCCATCTTTGGATGTTATATTTATTCATTTACAGTGTGAATGCGGGCCAAAATCTAAATCAAGGATACAAGCAGGTCACTTTAAGAATAAGATGTCATCGAAGTGGGGGGGGGGGGAACTACCTTGGGCTTGTCTTTTCCCTTCCGCCCAAACGAAAGAACATGTGTCTTGCTAAGTCTCTTAACATTGCCTTGCCTTTTTGCTACAGATGCTGAAGAGTTGTGTGAGCTTGTCTCTCCCGTCATTGTTGCCTCAGCTCATGTTTCATAATTATGACCAAAATGAGACATAAGTTGAGTCTTTCTCTTATCTAAGAACTTCAATATGAATTATTCCTGCGTAAAGGAGCAGGTACTATACTGCCGTTTGCTACATCTTAAATTTGGATGCCTGGTGAAGTAAGAGAATAACAGGACATTCATTAAACTAATCCTGATTGACTGATCATAGTTCCTGCCGTTTGCTACATCTTAAATTTGGATGCCTGGTGAAGTAAGCGAATAACAGGACATTCGACTAAGTTAAACTAATCCTGATTGACTGATCATAGTTCCTGCTTTTTTGTGAAACGAATTTCACTAACAAAAGACACAGATAAATTGGCAAAAATGAATAGTGAAAAAGGATTCATCTAGCCGGCTGAAAGTTGCTAGGGCAACCGCCAGGTAGTTGAGTTTCCTGACCTGGATTGACTTTCCCTGAATAAAGATCTATCTTGCTCTGTGAGGGTAGGACCTTTCAACAAAATTTACAGATGTATCATTACGTCCGGACTTGGGTTGACTTTCCCTGAATGAAGAAGTTCGACTAGAGCAGAAGAAAGGGAGTTTTATACACGTATGCATATAAAAATATTTAGATTGCTGAAAGAGATTGATTTTTCCTGATTGTGTTTGCAGTGGATGGTAGATGAGAAAGAGCTCCGTGTTATTCACTATACACTAGGCCCTCTAAAACCATGGGATTGGTGGACATCTTGGCTTGTGAAACCTGTTGATGCTTGGCAGGTACTTCTTTAAGAATAAACTCCCTCCCTCCCAAATTGATAGTCCCATTTGGCTTTTCAAACATTTTAAGGTTACGTTGTAAGTTTTAGAAATTCATTGATTATCAAGCCTTAATCTTAGAAATGGGACTAACATTTCGGGACAAGCAAAAATGGGAAATGGGGCTATCATTTTGGGACGGAGGGAGCAATTCTGTATGTGTAATCACAATCTGCTGTTGCTTGACTTTTCACATTTAGCCACTTCACCTCCTCTTCCTTTTCCACGTTTTGTGATTCCTCCACTTTGAACTCATTGGCGATTTTGTCTGTGGCTGTGGAGTTAATTGGCATGACTTAGAATGTGTAACGATTTTATGTTTTATGATGCTTCAGAATATCAGGGAACAACTTGGGGAATCTCTTCCTGGAACTGCAGGGGGCAAAAATCCTAATGATGATCTTTTGGTCAACTTTCTCTTTCTGCTCCCAGTAGTCACTTTACTATTTTGTTACTATAGGTCTTCTCTTCAGGTTAGCTGTTTCAGACCTTGTGATTCCTTGACAACTACTCCCTCTGTCCCGCTTTAAGGTTCTTACTTTCCTTTTTAGTTTGTCCCAATTTAAGGTTCTTACTTTGCTTTATTACCTAAAATGGAAAGTGGGACCCACTTGTCATTCTCACAACAAAAACTCCCAACCCACTTTCTCTCTCCCACTTTACTTTTTATACTCACAACATTTACTTTTTTTTAATCTCCGTTCAAAGTCAAACTAAGAACTTTAAATTGGGACGGAGGGAGTAGCAATTACATTTTTGTTATTTGAATCTGATACGCCACTGAAATTTGCTTCAGACACGCTCTTTTAGTGATCATGTCAGGCACTTTTATTACAAATTTAGATCTGGAGGGATACTATCATATTCCACAGTTGCTGTGTCTACTGTTAATGCTGGTCAACAGGTTAGTCTTGAATCATGTTCTGCTAAATTTTATTGAAAGGTCACCAAGGTTTCATTTTTTTATCTATGAGACAGTGGTATATTCTTACCAGTGGCGCAGCCCCAACACACTTATGGGTGCAATTGCGTCCATTTGATTTTTAAAATTAAAATATTACTGGTCGTGTAATTTTGACATTTTTTTTAAAAAAAAAAATGGGGATGTTAGCGCAAAATGACCCCATTTCCTCAGAAAAAAGTGCACTATAATTTTTTTTTATGACAATAATTTCGCTCCCTTTAAACAAAATCCTGGCTCCGCCACTGTTATTTTTACTTGAACATATTGCAACTAGTAATGTCAGTTGGCCTTATTCCGCTAGCTGTGTCCTTCATGATTCACACATAATGTTAACATGTGCCGTACACTGTCACTCATTGATCATGAATAGATGTATTCTCATGTCATTAAAACTCTCTCTTGTGATGATAAATAGTTGTCACATGGTGCATACTCCAAGGTGCCTGTTTTCCTGGGCGGGATTTCTGTCTTGGTCTGTTTTATGGCTGCTCTGATGTCCCTTGGACTTTCTCTATCGGTTGTGCCTCGACAAGTAAAGCCATGGACTGGTTTGCTCCTGATGTATGAGTGGACATTCACGATTTTCTTCCTTTTGTTTGGAGGTTATCTGCACCTAATACATCAATGGGGGAGAATGGTTGCAAATCAAACAGGATCCTCTTCCCCTCGTCTGGATTCAGATCGTGAATCTGCAAAAGGTTTGCTCAATTTAGTACTCTCTCCGTCCCAAAATGAATGTTCGAATTTTTTCAAACTTGCTCTTGATTAAGAGCAAGTTTGAATTTTATGGGACATTCATTTTGGGACGGAGGGAGTGATAAACTTGAGTTTCATAAGCAAGCTCGTTCAACACTCAAATCAGAGCTAATTTTTTTTTTTTGTAGGTTATTTGCGACATGTACCTTGTGATCATGCAGCATGGTATTATGGCTTAGCAATGGCATCTCTTGCTATTGCTGTTCCTGCCGTGCCTGTTCTTTTTGGCATCACAGCTTTATTTGCAAGGTACGTTACATGACATGTCTAAATTGGTGTTAAAAACCGGAGCGGAGCCATGCCTTGGGTTAAGGGGGCAGTTGCCCCCATTTGGTTTTTAAAGTGTTCAAAATTAGTAGCTAGTAGTAAAATTTGAAATTTGTGATTTTTATCCCCACCCTAATACTGTATTATAGTTTTGGCCCGTTTAAACTAAACTTAGGTATTCCATCAATATATTCTATATTAAAAATTTATGGCTCCGCCACTGGTTAGAATTATGCTTCTGTTGCTCTGTAGCTTGATGCTTAGTTTCTCGTTTCATTTTAATTTCTTAGTATCAAGTACGCCATTTAAAACCCGAGCTGTTTGTTGCATTTAACAGGTTAGGTTTGATTGTAGCCGGAGGGGTAGTTTTGGCATCTTTATTAACATACGCGTCGGAGCACCTTGCGATTAGATCATTCATGCGAGGTCTTGAAGATAAGGATATACCAAGGAGCCCGAGCATGTGTCACTTGTGCTAGCAGAAGGTTAGAAAATGATGTAAGATTTATTTTTGGGAGCAATGCTAGGGGCACAAAATAAGGACACGAAATCTTGCTCTCAAAATGAGGTGGCGATATTTTATTGGTTGTATCGATAATGGACCCGCCACACTCTAAGACCATCTCCGACCCACTTCAATTCCATCTTCATTTCTTCAAAAACCCCACTATTCACCTCTCCAACCCACTTCAATTCCTACTTCAAAAATGAAGTAGATGAATAGTGTTGCTTCAAATTTGAAGTAACACTATTCATCTACTTCATTTTTGAAGTAGATGTTTCAAAGTTACAATTAAATTTAAAAGTTGTATATTTTGTGAATTATGTAATTAAAAACTTATCATTGTGTAATCCGAAATTATTTTTATTTTTAATTTTAATCTTAAATTATTTTTAGTCTATGTTTTAATTGCGTAGAACAAGAAAATGACATAAATATTAATTAAACAATATCAAATATATTAAAATTTATATAAAATACATAATACATAAATTAAAAACATATTAAAAGTACATAACAATAATAATTAAAAAGACAGAATATTAAAACAAGCAAACTAATAAGACATAAATATAAAGTAAACAACAACAACAATAATTTAATATTCCGGTATATCGGACCCATTTAAAATAAAATAGATGGTTCAATATACAAAATGACTAAAGTTTGTGTAGTGTTTGTGAAATTAAATGAGTAGTGGAATGATGATGTGGAAGAGAAAGATGCTTGGTATATTCTTTTTGAAGTCAAATTAATCAGCATTTCTCAATCACATAGGCATGAGCATACATCATTCAGAAAATGATATCTACCTTAATTTGGTGCCAAGTTTCATTCAATTATTTGGTAAGAAAATGTTATTATGGATCACATTAATTAGCATTTCTCAATCACATAGGTTATGGTGGAACCTAATCTAAATGCTACTTATTCACTATAACTCCCTGAGTCTTGTTTCCTTCTTTCAAAAAAAAAAAAAAAAAACTCCCATGTGATGATAGCCCTATTCAATTATTGATAGTCACAGTAAACGATATTGACCAAATATTAGTGCCGATGAAATTATCATAGTGAAGTTCTTAAAAATGTAGGAGTAATTGATAAACTGTTTATTAAGTTATCGATAACAATTTTTAATTTTTTTTTAAATGATTATATGACATTAATGTTAGGTCTAAGTTCACTTGTTTTGATCATCAGAAATCAAATATAATTTGCTAAACAAAATGACGTTATAATATAATATTCCCCCTGTTTTAGTTGATTTATCTAACTTTTTAATGAATTTGTTTACTTATTTGTACATTATTTTTCATTAAAAAAATACACTAAAACTAGTGAAAATCTCCAGAAAAAAAATTGTTTTACATTCGCTTTAGTGTAAAACTTGTTTTCAGCTCATGTAAAACAAAATTTCTTAATGTAAAACAGGTTTAACACATCTTTTAATGTAAAACACGTTTTTTATAAAATTGACTCTTAAAATTATTTTTTAATTAAAAATATGCATTAGTTATTTTAAAACAGACAGACTAAAAGAAGGGCCACTTATTATACTATACGAAGTAGACTATGCAATATTATTTGGGGACTATTGTTTCTAGTGAAGTCACACACTTGACACTAATTGGTGTACTTTTTTATTTTATTTTATGACTTATCTTATCTTATAGAGTAGCAACCCTATCACTCGATGCTTTCACTTTCATGTTTTAAGGGGGCACCGGTGGAGGGATACATATGAACAAGTTATCATTATTAATTGGGCTTTGGACTCTAGGCCCCCTGGGCGAGATCCAAATGCCATAAAAACTCAAGGTCAGATCAAAATCCCATTTAAATCCACCACAACCCACAACCCGCCCCAGCCCCGCCCATGCCCTGTCCAGCCCATCCAACCTCATACCCGAGCCCGCCCATGCCCCAGCCCAGCTCACCGTTTGGATACAAAATTAAAATGTTGAGTATGAGAATTGAACCCATGACTTATTGTGAAAACTAACAACTTAACCACTACACCAACCAACTATTTGATACAAAATTTGCAATATATTCTATTACTATTGCGCCTAAATGAAACTAAGTGAAGAAAAAACAAGATTCTAAACCAATTTATAAAATTTTTTATTATTCCCAAAACATCAACTTTTTGTTAAAAAAAAAATGAAAAACAAGATTAAAAAAAATATAAAGTATTTAAATATTTTATTAGAAAAAAATATAAAAGACCCAAAGATAAATTAAATTATAATTTTGTGCAATATCGAATTTTAATTTTTATTTTTTTACTAGCACCCTCCAGTAAACTATTTATATAAAATGACACTATTTAAGTCTTTATTACCAAATTGTCATTATTTGCACTTATAAGACCTTTTGAGAGACTCATGAGTCTGCTATGAGACCTTGTAAATAGACCCTCATAAGTCTTATATGAGACTTTTTTTTACATGTCTCATAAGAATTTACAAAGACTTTGATACAAATTATAAGACCTAAAAAATGCACTTATGAGACATTTGAGAGACTCATTAGACTGCTATGAGACCTTGTAAATAGACCCTCATAAGTCTTATATGAGACTTTTTTACATGTCTCATAAGAATTTACAAAGACTTTGATACAAATTATAAGACTTAAAAAATGCACTTATGAGACATTTGAGAGACTCATGAGTCTGCTATGAGACCTTGTAAATAGACTTATGAGTCTGGTATGAGACAATTTACATGTCTCATAAGAATTTACAAGGTTTTGATACAAATTATAAGACTTTAAAAATCACTTATGAGACCTTTTAAGAGACTCATGAGTCTGATATGAGACCTTTGTAAATGGCTCTCATGAGTCCGATATGAGACAATTTACATGTTTAATAAGAATTTACAAGACTTTGATACAAATTATAAGACCTAATAAATCATTTTTTTAATGTAAAATGATATTTATTTTACAAATTTAATGTTTTTGTGAATAATCAAGAATTTCATTAATTGATTGGAAAGATTTAATTTATATCATTTATTTTGGCCAGAATGATACTTCAAATATTAAATGTTGAGAAACATTAAATAAGATGTTCTGTGGTTCAGTGGTTAAGTCACACTTTCCCCTTGGAGATCATGAGTTCGAAACCTTATGGCAACTTTTTTGTTTTTCATTTACAATGGCGGGTCTGGAGCGGGTTGCTGGGGTCCGAATCCGCTTAGGCTGGGGGAATCGGGTTGGGCGGGCCTGAGTGATGGTGTTTGGGGGGTTTTATGGCATTTTGATTTCAAATTTGGGGTTAGTTGGAATTTTGCATCTCACCTGGGGTTTTATGGAATAAGAATCTGAGAGGAGGGGCCTTGTGGAATTTTTCCTTATTAATTTGTACTAGTAATTTATATTATGCTCTTACCTTTGATGACTATGATTGATACCAAGATGAAAAAATACTCCCTCAGTTTCAAAATACTTGTAGTTTTAGGATTTTCACACAAATTAAAAAAAAAGCAATCAATGCATGTCTAATGGACTAAATTGTCCTTAAAATATTTCAAGTACCAAGACAATTAAATGCTTTTACAATGACAACTACCATTATAAATAAGGGTATATTTGACAAACAATGTCAAAGATGTCTAGATAAAAACAAAACTACAAATATTTTGGAACAAATTTCAACCCTTTAAACTACATGTATTTTGAGACGGAGGGAGTCCTATAGTGCATCATAATGACCAAACATCTCTTCAATTTTTGAAGATTCCACCACATCAGTTTATACTCATATACCTTGCAAATTTCTTGATAATTTATCAAAAGAATCAAAATAATTAGAAATTTAGTTTTAAAAATTGAGTATTTATAATATATATTTATATTATATACACAAAAACTTGTGTGAGACGAGTTTCGTTAAGGGAGTAAATGATTTGCACCCTATGGGTGGGCGGCGCATGGTAAATCCATTTCCTCTCTCATCAAGACATGTCTCATACATGAAATGGTCTCACAAGATTTTTCCTCTATTATATACTCCCTCTGTCCCGAAATAAATGTCGCCATTTTTCGGACGTTTTAACGAAGGAACTTTGAGCACTAATTTGAAGTTAATGAAACATTCTAATAACAATTTGAAAATTGTTATTGATAGTATTTATATTGGTATATCAATAACAAGTTTTACAATTATATTAGAATAGCTAAATCAACTTAAATTTATCGCTCAAAGTTCCTTCATACTAACGTCCGGAAAACGGCGACATTTATTATGTATATATTTAAGAAGTTCAATGGTTAACTGAATAAACTTTGACAAAAAATGAATTTTAATCCTCCGCAATAGTTTTTTTAAATTGTCATGATGCACTGAAAAATAATAGAATTTATAATACTTAAATTAATGTCACGAGAACAATTCTTTTTAATGTTGGGGAATTGGGGGATCTCCGCATCCACTAGCCCATACTAGCAGTCATCAATATGGAGAAAATATTCAACACATAAATAAAGTATGAAAGAACAAAAAACACCATGATTTGTTAACCCGGTTCACCACCCCCACGTGGCTACATCCGGAGGCCCCAAGCCAGGATATCACTATAATAATATGTTGATTGTTATAGTTTACACATACACTCACACAGATCTAGTATGTATACTCTCCCATGAACAACCCTCTCCTACATATTATTATCTCTCCCCATGAACACACAAACAATATGACTATGGTCGGGTTGTAGGATCGCCCCCATGGCTCTCCTAGGCCCCCGGCCCCCTCCTACACACTATTTTGTGCTCTCTCTTGATATCCTATCTTTCCCCTTTTGGGTACACAATATTATGGACGAAATCATGCTTATATAGGTGTACAAGGAAACCCGAAGTCGTTTGGAAGAGATACAGTCAAAATAGGAAACAAATCAGGAATCCTTTCTGTGCTCGGAATAGGTGTGCGGTCACCCACTTTGATGTGTGCGGCCGCCCAAAATAATCCATCTAAGCCTAGAAACAATCCTGCAAGGTTGGGCGGTCGCCTGCCCCCTTTTTTGGGCGGTCCCCCTCTCCTTCGCTGCTGCAGTTTCCTTCTCCTTTTCGAACTCCTCTTCGACTCTTCCACTTCCTTGACTTGGACTCCTTCTCTCCCTTTGTCTCCTCACGGTTTAGGACTCCAATCCCAACAATCTCCCACCTGGAGACTAAACCCATAAGCATAGTAATCGTCCCGTCAAGCTCCCACCACGAAGATGACCTCGTTTTAATATTGTAACAACGTGCACTAAGCTTTTCCATTGTGTTGATGATAAGCCTCCACACTCCACCATTACACCATGTTGAGCCTCCACGCTCCTCCACCATGAGCCTCCACGCCCAAGTAATAAGGCTAGTTAAAACCAAGCGATGCTTCAACTTCTCCGTGTTAGATTCTTCTTGCCTCCCCAAATCAACTTCACTATCTTTGTGAGAACGGTAAGATCCGCTTTCCTATGAAATGTGAAATGGGAAGACTTTCTTTCCTATCCCCTCGTTTTCACGACCCAGAAAACATTTCTCACCTATCTTTATCTTAGTTGAATCTTTCCCATCTCCCCTCGTTTTCAGATTCAATTAGCTAGTGATATGCTTAACACATGCAAGTCTTTCATTCTTTTCGTGGAGCGGCCGGCTGTTGACTGACTGGTCGTAGATTACTTCTCCTGAAATAGAAGAGTCGCGGGATTCTCTCTTTCCGGGGCATCTGTTACCGGAATATTCTTATTGAACTCCTCTCTCTTGATTGAGCTCATCTATCGATATTCTTTCCGGACTCTGGCAAAAGTAGTGACTTCTACTTGAAATTTGTAAGAAAAAGGACGAATACGTACCTTGAGTGCCCCCTTTTCCTGCTTTAGAGTAAGCAAAGACTTCACCAAGTCTAGGTCATTCGGTCGAAGTTCCTGTTTGCACCCGGCATATCTTTCATAGCGGAATATTCGGCCAGTTTATTGTCGTTCCCAAGGAGTGCCCGTGCAATCTCTAGGGTCAGTGGATTGTTTTCCATTATACGGGGTGAGGGACAAGGTTCCTTTGTTTTGCTTTAGCAAGAGGCCTATTGTTCGCAGACACCTACTTCTATTAGCTGACATAAAAGACAAAGATTCTTCGTTGTTTCTGAGAAAGAGTTCGAGATCAGAGAGGGCAGACCGGCCACAACGTCTGGCAGAGTAGGAAATGGTGCCCTTGGCTCAGTCCTGCCAGCAGTAGTTCTTTCGATGCTCTTACTATTGGGCAGAGCGCTAACCGAGTCTGAGTCTTGTGCCTCAACTTTAGATTATAGTCGAGTGAGCTCGCTTACTCTGATCCTACTGCGTAGACGTCAAATCCCATTTGAAATGGATGGTGTGACTTTGTCAAATGCTCGGCAAGCCGCTACATTAGCGGCGCATAAACCATGTTCGTCAACCAAGTTTCTTCAGTGGTCGTAACCTCACAAATGATAACAAGAACTTCTTCAGCCAGTATGCCGACTATAATGGTTAAGGAAATAAAATACAAAGAGCAGGCACTCTACTGACAGTAGGCCTTCTACATCCGGCCGAAGAATCGTAGGATGGCAGAGTCTTCCTATTCCGATGTACGAAGATGAACAACAACTGGGCAGTGAAAGATTGGAACAATTGAGAAGTAGAAAAACAGCCGAATCAATCTAGTGATAGAAGACGCGCTTACTGGTCTCATACCTACTGCTCGAGTGAAAGTAGGAATGCCTTGATTTCTTTGCAAGACTAACTTCGCCTTCTTCCTCCTAGATCCACTCCCCTTGCAATGCTTCCCACGAAACTCGGACATACCTTGCTTCTTATATTGTCTTCTTGTGGTCTTTTTATCGCTCTCTGTTAGGTACTTGTGATTGTCTCCTTGCTGATCAGCTACACATTGTCACCTCTCCACCCTAACACACCGTTTATTGATGTCTCCCCCTTTTACACCAATAGGCTGGTCTTTACGCCTCTTGCTCCCACCCGGAACAAATCTGATGTTGTCGGTAGAGTACAACATCCCCCTAACCCCCATCCATTGTTTGCGAGAAGTCCTCCTCTTCTCACGTGGTCAAACCGGCTTATACCACTCACCTTTGCATCGTCGGTTGCTTACGAAAGTGCTTGATGAATTCCTCCTTTCTTTCATATTTTTCTCAAACCACCTTGACTTCCCTAAAATCCCTTGAACACCTCCAGATCCATCTTGATCTCTGCATCTCCAAATTCCACCTCGAATTTCTGCAGATCTCATAAGAAACAAACGAACTTTTCGGACTTTCTGATCTTCCGCACGATCATTGACCTATTTGGCACGTGTATTGCTTCAACCATAAACCGTTCAGATCCCTGCACGTCTTCCACACGAAGAATCTGCACTGCACGAAATCTGCAGGTGCGTTGCACCAAGCCGGCACGTGCATTGCACGAATTCTGCACGTGCGCTGCACGAAAATCTGTTGTCGCTTTTCTTCACCTTGGATCTCCCCTAGATCTCGAATCAAAGCTCTGATACCAGTTGTTGGGGAAATGGAGGGATCTCTGCATCCACTAGCCCATACTAGCAGTCATCAATATGGAAAAAATATTCAACACATGAATAAAGTATGAAAGAATAAAAAAACACCATGAATTGTTAACACGGTTCACTACCCCCACGTGGCTACATCCGGAGGCCCCAAGCCAGGATATCACTATAATAATATGTTGATTGTTATAGTTTACACATACACTCACACAGATCTAGTATGTATACTCTCCCATGAACAACGCTCTCCTACATATTATTATCTCTCCCCATGAACACACAAACAATATGACTATGGCCGGGTTGTAGGATCTCCCCCATGACTCTCCTAGGCCCCCGGCCCCCTCCTACACACTATTTTGTGCTCTCTCTTGATATCATATCTCTCCCCTTTTTGGTACACAATATTCTGGATGAAATCATGCTTATATAGATGTACAAGGAAACCCTAAGTCGTTTGGAAGAGATACAGTCAAAATAGGAAACAAATCAGGAATCCTTTCTGTGCCCGGAATAGGTGTGCGGTCGCCCACTTTGATGTGTGCGGCCGCCCAAAATACTCCATCTAAGCCTAGAAACAATCCTGCAAGGTTGGGCGGTCGCCTGCCCCCTTTTTGGGCGGTCGCCCTCTCCTCCGCTGCTGCAGTTTCCTTCTCCTTTTCGAACTCCTCTTCGACTCTTCCACCTCCTTGACTTGGACTCCTTCTTTCCCTTTGTCTCCTCACGGTTTAAGACTCCAATCCCAACATTTAATTAATTAAATAAGTTACTAAAATTAAACTAATACAAGCTGTATAGGATGAAAAGAGTAGCTTGTGGACATAGAGAGAGAGATGAGATATGTTTATGTCGCAATTTTCTTGTTCATTCTTGTTTGAGTGTCTTGTACATTCTTGTTTTAGTTCTTAACTAATGACATGCATCCTATATCTCTATATTTAATTATATCACCCCATCACCATTTGAACTAGTGGCCGACCTTCTCACCAGTGACCCTTTGCGCCAACATTATACTACAAGTGAATGCTATATTTAATAATATAAAATGATACTCTTTCCGTCTCGAAATAAAAGTCATAGTTGACAAGTCAATGTTTTTAGTTTTTTGTTATGTTTCTTTGATTGCACCAATTTATTCATAGAGCAAGTCTCCTGTGAGAACAGAGGATCCGTCTCACGGTGTGAGACGGTTTTTCTTGACCCACGACCCGGATCCATGACCCGGTCTTGCCACGTGGCAGTCAAAGGTAATAGTTACTGTGACCAAAAGTAATAGTTACCTGGACCCAAATATGGATTGGTTTATATACACAGCCCCTTATTTCCACAGCCCCATTAAATTACCAAAGTACCCCTATATATATATTTTATTTTTTTTATTTTTTTCAATTTCACTCTCCCTCACGTTCGCTCCCTAACCCCCTCTCTCTCTCTCTCGGTTTGAAATGACGAAAGAAACGAACGGTCTCTCTAACGTCTCTCTCACCGTCGTCGCTCACCGTCGCCGTCGTCTTTCTCTCTCGCTCGCTCTGTTCTGTTCTTCTCTCTCACCTCTCTCTCTCACAGTAAAAAAAAAAAAAAAACTTTCGAAATTGAAATGGTGAAACTTAAAATACCCAAGACCGCCGCCGCCACAACCGCCGCCCACATCGCCGCCGGGACTAGCTCGTCTACAGCGCCTGTGAAAAAGGTAAGCAATTTTTAACCTTATTTTACATTTCTATATTCCCAAAGTACGTTGTATTTTTTGAAATTGAAATTGGTGTGTCTCGTGTAACACCACTCGAGATGCATCTCGGGTGTGTTTACACGAGACAAGTCTCGTATAAACCCACTCGAGATGCATCTCGAGTGGTGTTACACGAGATGTCATCTCGTGTAAACCCACTCGAGATGCATCTCGAGTGGTGTTACACGAGATGGATCCTTCTGAATATTGTGAATTATCAGTCAGCATTGTGTTCATTTATTTAATCTACTGTAACTGTCGCTAATGTATTGTCTCTTATTTGTGTTTTTTGTAGGCACGTGATCCTATGACCGTTTCAGCTAGAAAGAGGAAGGCTGAAGAGAGTTTGGAGAGAGGAGAAAACCGGAGCAAGGCTCGGAATGACGAGGATGCCACAGCTGATGATGAGCAGGAGGATAGGGAGGAGGAGGCGGCAGCAGCTGATGATGTTCAGGAGGAGGAGGCGGCGGTCGATGGGGATAGTGAGGAGGAGGAGGAGGATAGTGATGATGGGGAGGAGGAGAGTGATAGTGGTGATGGGGAGGAGGAGAGTGATAGTGATGATGGGGAGGAGGATGGGGAGGGGCAGGAGGGGGGGGGGGCAGGATGATGAGGAGGAGGAGGAGGAGGTGGAGGTGGGGGTGCAGGAGGAGGAGGATGATGAGGATGATGATGTAGTAGAGCCGCCTAGACCTCTGAGACACGGGAGGAGGCGGGGTCAGGATGCGCCACCATCATGGCAGCTTCAGAGGGACCCCGGTGGTGGGCCAGAGGATGTTTCACTGATGTACGGGTTCGGTGACCACCGAGCCAGACAGATTTGGGGTGACTCTACTACTGAGGGATTGGTGACTTTCCATACGAGACTCACGCATCTTGCACAGTAAGCTTAGCATTAATGTGAAATGTTTTAAATATTGAAGTTATTTATACCACACACTCTAAATATTCCATTAATTATCATCCTATGCTGCTTTTCTTGAGTACTGAAAATATTTTTTGTTTCGAATGAACAGGTTCAAGCGTGATGAGCAGCCGGTTGCTGATAGAGCCTGGCTGGCCCTCGTAGATGCATCTGGCCTCCAGCATCTGCATGATTCCGTCATTCATAGGCCTAACCATGCCCTCCTAACGGCATTTTTGGAACGGTGGTCTCCTGAGACTAACTCGTTCCACATGCCGTGGGGGGAGATGACGATTACTTTACATGACAGTTTTCATATCCTGGGTATGTTTTTATAACATCGCTTCGATACTCCATTCACAATTATATAACTGTCTACATATATTATATGAACTGTCTACATTCATCTCTTATACTAAAATGTGTTATTGCATCTTCAATTTACAGGTATCAGGATTGATGGTGGAGTTGTTCGCTATACGGATCCAGCGCCTGACGTATCTGGCATCTCTAGACACCTCCAGTTGAGCGGCACTGGTTATTTATTGAGGGATGTCAGGCGTCTATTTACTCAGCGTAGAGGCGGCATGACAGATGCCCATCGTGCGTCCGCGTATATCCTGCACCTATTGGGTTGCACGATGTTCGTGGACAAGAGCGGGGATAAGGTGCCCGCAGCCTACCTGCCCCTGTGCATGGATCTAGCCAGCCTCCCCACTCTTTCCTGGGGATCAGCCACTTTGGCATATATGTACCGAGAGTTGGGGAAGGCGTCCAGATCCGGATGCAAGCAGATGGGCGGTTGTGCGGCTCTCCTAGAGGTACATCTTACTCTATTCACTATCTTTTTACTGTCTACTCCCCCCCCCCTGTTATTAAATGTTGCATTTGAGTAGTATTTAATACTTTTTTACATACATCTCAGGCCTGTATATACGAGTACTTTCCGGGTTTTCGGCGAGTTACTGACCCCCATTGGCAGCAGGGGCAGCCGAGAGCCCGTAGATGGTCTCGTGATGATTCGGCTGGGAGGACGTTCGATCATCTTGTGCAGTATCGCCGCATTCTTGACAGGATGGGGGCTGACAGTGTGAGTTATTCATATTAAAACTATTATACGTTTTTGTGTCGTTCCTTCCGATATTCTCTTGACTTTGCCTAACAATGTCTACTCACAGGTTATTTGGACTCCTTATGGGACCGGGTCGGACGCGATACTGCCTGTTTCATACTACAGGGGTGTTATACGCTTTTGTGACATCACAGAGGCGTATATGCCTGATCGTATGACTAGGCAGTTCGGGTACCAGCAGAGGATCCCCAGACTGCCCCCCATGGCGACCGAGTTATGCGTTTTGGCAAAGGGTCAGAAGGGGTACCAGAAGCGTTACGGTGACGGAGATCAGGTTTGGCAGGAGTGGGTGGCTTTTGGCATGGCGGAGTTTAGGGCCGATGTCCGTTGGGGGCCACTATTTACTGGAGATCATCCCGTGGCTGTTCCCTTCGTGACTCCAGATTATATGTCTTGGTTTAGGGCTAGGAGTCATGTTCGGATAGCTAATCCGATACACGATCCACCCGGTGACATTCCACCTCCCCCACCTGATGTTCCACCGCAGCCTTCTGTCGCAGGGATTGCGGAGTTGCGAGCTATCATACTTCCATTTTTGTCGGATCCTAGTGCCCCCGAGCACTGGCTAGTTGGTCTTAGACAGGGAGTATCTCGTGTAAGTCTACACGAGTTTCATCTCGTGTATAGATACACGAGATAAAACTCGTGTAGACTTACACGAGATAGATGTATGCTGGGGCTTTGAAACTGAATTTTCATCTCGTATTTTGCAGGGTCCATTCCCGGATACCAGTGATGAATTCACGACATCAGAAATATTTCAAAGTCAGGATGCGCTTCTTGCACATGTACGGGAAATAGCGAGGGGTCGAAATATACACCTAGTTATACACAGCTCGAGGAATAGACGTGGAAATAAACTAGCATATGCTTACATCACATGTCATTTTGGTGGAAAACACAGGGCCGGAAGATCAAACAACATTAGGAAGACTAGTACAAAGAAACGAGATTGCAGTTTTAAACTATACGCCACAGAGAGGGGTGTTGATGGGTCATGGGGTTATGTTGTGAGGAATGGCATACATAATCATGCCTTTCCTTTGTACCCGGAAGGTTTTCCTCTCGGGAAATTGACACCTGGGGAATATGACGCTGTGTGTACCGCAAGTGAATGTTCAGTGCGTCCAAATGACATTGTGGCAATGCTAAAGATGCAGGATGAGAAGAACGTGAGCACTCCGATGCACGTCCGGAATGCCGTGTCAAAATATAGAGAAGGGGAACGACAAGGGAGGAACCCGCTACAACAATTCCTTAAGTTACTCAGTGATAATGAATATACTAGCTACACGAGGGAAGACGCTGAGACTGGCATGATCGAAGACATATTCTTCTCTCACCCATTAGCAATGAAGATTCTGAACTGTTTTCCATATGTTGTACAGGGTGACTGCACTCACAACACCAACTGCTACGGACTGTACTACTTGCAGTTTGTAGGTTTTACTTCCACCGGGCATAATTTCACAATAGCGTCTGCGTTCCTCAGGCATCAGAGTACGGGTGATTACGAATGGGCATTGAACAATTTGCACAGTCTGTTTACACCTCCCCGGTTGCCTACAGTTTTTGTCACTGATCGTGAGTTGGGTTTCATCAGCGCTCTCCGTACAGTTTTTCCCCACACCGCACACTTCTTGTGTCGGAGGCATATCGAAATGAATGTTAGAAGGAAAGGGTTGGAGCATACAGGTAGCGAGGACTTCGCAGAATCATTCATGAGGACGTTCAATTATGCAATCTCAGCCCCTAACCCCGACGAATGGGACTTACGTTGGGCAGAGCTTCGTGACCGTTTCAGATCTTATCCTGCACTATTGGATTACCTCCGCGAGACATGGCTTAATTTGTACTCTCAGAATATTCTTTCCATGCACACGGATGTGTTAACACACTTCGGGACCCATACCACAAACAGGACTGAGGGTGAGCATAACAGGTTGAAGAAGGCATTGGGGAGTGCTTCTTCTACTTTTGACACACTGTTTAAAAAGGCTCATAAAATCATAGATATCCAGCTAAAAACTATCAAACAGGGTATGAATAGATCAAGGACCAGATATCCAATTGATTTGAGGACCCGCAATCTATATCGCAACATATTCACTAGAGTGTCAACGGTAGCCTTTCGCATTATCAGACAAGAGCATGATCGAATTCAGAAAATCAAGCAGCGTCATAATGGGGGTTATGTAATCACTGAGGCTGCCTGCGGGTGTTACTACAGGCGGACACATGGACTTCCATGTAGTCATGAGATTGCACAGATAGAGGAGTGTCAAGGACGGATTGAGCTGTCCACGATTCGTGAGTTTTGGAAGAAGTTGGACATTGAAGTAGACAACCCTTCATCTAAGGAGCCTGAACCGGTAAGGAGACAGTTATTCAAAACGATGGAGCCGGATCATATTTCAAAGCCGAATGAACCCCGGGCCGGAAGTTCCAGAGAACTGTCAGATTGGGAGCATACTAACAAATTTTTTCGAGTCCCCGCTACACCATCCTCGACTGGCAAAGGGTATATATCTTCATTCAATTATGTCTCAAATTTTTTGCTGTTGTATTGTTGCTGTTGTGTTGCTGCTACTGTTTAACTGCTGCTGATGTGTCTCGTGTAAGTCCATACAAGACATATCTCGTGTTGTATTACACGAGACTTGTCACGTGTAAAACCACACGAGATATGTCTCGTGTGGACTTACACGAGACACATCATCAGCAACATCAAGTTTTTTTTAACACTTTCAAACAACAGTATGAATGCTTCTCACTCTTTTTTCTTTGCCCTATTTCAGGTCTAGATGTGCATTCATTGCATCAACCCAAGCGAGTTCGGAGTCCACCCGCAAACGGAAATCACCTTCAGGACCCACACCATCTACCCCTGCTAGTACTCCTACGCCTCATCCACCAATAGCTCCTTCCGGTCGTGGGAGAGGACGGGGTCGAGGCCGAGGTCGAGGTCGAGGACGAGGACGGGATCAGGGTCAGGGTCGTGGAGAGGGAAATGGACAGCCCAATTATACTAGTTTATACAGCTCCCCGTATGTAGAGTCTTTTCCGCCTTTCATTACCCCGCGTATTGGAGGCATCATAGATGTGGCATCAGATGGACATTGTGGCTATAGAGCCGTAGCAGCACAGATATACGGAGATGAGGAGAAGTGGGATGAAGTGCGCACAAAATGTTACAATGAGGTGCTTGCTCGCCAAGACCTTTACGAAAGAGTTCTACCTTGGATATCGGTAAGAGAACTCTTACGTAAGATTGCTTGCTATAGCCGGACGGCGCCCAGTGATTATTGGATGGAGCTCCCAGATCTTGGGCACATCATTGCCACGAGGTATAATGTGGCGTTCATTTCTTACTCGACTAGCGGTGGTATGTTATGCCTTCCAGTGACTGCACCAGTACAACCACCGGTGAACACAGTTGTGGTGGGACAAGTCAATGGAAACCATTTTATAGCGGTATGAAACTTAATTGTCTCATCTATATTAGTTATATTTAGTTGTCTTACTTATATTCATTATATTTCATTGTCTTGTATTTAACTGTTATTACTTTTGCAGCTGCGCATGTTAGGCAATGATTACCCAATACCACCACCACCAAACCTTTATCGGAACCGCTGTGATCCAACCGCAAGCCAACTACTCCTCCCATACCAAGATAGGATAGCAGAGTTCAGTCAACTCTATGAGGAGGATACCGATGCAAGAAGACAAAGAAGATTACATATAGGATAGTATATGTGTAATGGTTTTTGATTTATCCAGTTTGTATGAATGTTTGAATTATATGCTTATCCTTGTTAACACTTTCATTTCGTATACAATTAGGCGATAGTATATGTGTAATGGTCTATTGATGTTTTGTGGAGATGTCCTATTTGAGAATCAAATTTCATTCCAAGTTATGTTTATTGTTGCTTTTGCTGTTGCGGTTGTGGAAAAGCAGGCTCAGATGCCTATGTCGTGTATACTTATACGAGATGAGAGCTTACATCTCGTGTATACATACACGAGATCTCATCTCGTGTGTACTTACACGAGATGTATCTCGTGTATATGTACACGAGATGTAAGCTCTCATCTCGTGTAAGTATACACGAGACGTGCAAGGGCAGCGATGGAATTAAATGGGCTGTGTATTTACCGGGCTGTGTATATAGTTTTTGCCCCCAAATATATATATATTGGTTTTTTTAGTTTTTATATTTATTTTTTGGCTTTTTTCTGTCGTTTGCCAAAAGTAATAGTTACCATAACTAAATGTTACAAACGTGTTACTTATACGTAACACTTTGTATACATAAAAGTAATACATATGTACAAAAAAGTAATAGTACTTTTTTTATTATTTTTCATTGTTTGCGAAAGTAATACGTATTATAACTAAACTGTAACAAACGTGTTACTTATATGTAAAAGTGATTACACATAAATGTAATATGTATATAAAAGTAATAATTCAACCATTTACATTTTTACAACTAAAAAACACTTGTTTTAGTACTACATGTTAAAAAGTATTACATTATCTATATAAATATGTTATAATTTCTTGTATTAAAGTGTTACATTTACTTGTACAAACAATTACATTCATATACATAAGTTATTATTTTTCAAATGTTACTGTCTTTTAAAAAATTACATTAAAATACACAATTTTAAAAATTCTGTAAAAACACTATTATATTTCAGTATAAAGTATAATTATATTTAGATATTGTTTGGGTTACACGTAATTATAGTTAGTACTCCCTCCGTCCCAGAGTAAGAGTCCTACTTTCCATTTTGGTACGTCCCAGAGTAAGAGTCTCATTCCTAAAATGGCAAAGAATCTTTACTATTCACCCCACTCATTCTCTCTCATATTTTACTTTTATACTCACAACACCAATCAATTCACTATTCTCTCCCAGTCATTCTCTCTTCTACTTTACTTTTACACTCACAACATTTACATCACTTCCAATATTTATTAATAAGCGTGCAAATGAGGGGTATGACTCTTACTCCGGGACGGAGGGAGTATTACATTTGAAAAATTGGTAAAACGAGCTTTTGTTTTTTGAAAAACAGGTGTTACGTTTACTTATAAACAATATTAATTTATAAGTAGCACAGGCATTGCATTTA
Organism: Campanula takesimana; assembly: GCA_026119855.1. Classification (NCBI taxonomy): domain Eukaryota; kingdom Viridiplantae; phylum Streptophyta; class Magnoliopsida; order Asterales; family Campanulaceae; genus Campanula; species Campanula takesimana. The sequence continues at coordinate 540,167 of JAOWBW010000205.1, forward strand.
GTTATATTAACTATTACTTTTGGCAAACGTCAGGAAAAGCCAATTTTTTTTTTATAAAAACTCAAAAAAAAAAAAAAGCAAAAAAAAAGGCCTATGAGAGGCTGCCACGTGGCAGGGTCGCCCCCATGGGTCATGGAGCCGGTTTGTGTGTCGGGTCGGGCGGGTCTAAATGACCCGTCTCATAGATGAGACGGGTTTTCATGTTCTCATCCAAGTTTTTGTCTTATTCATATGTGTAGAGCGACACTTCTTATGACATTGCAATGCTTGTGCCTATTAGAATGGGTAATACAACAAGATCACCAAACTTCATAACTTATTTTTAGTAAGACTACATTTATATTGGGGTAAACAAAAACGGAAAGTAAGATATTTATTCCGAGACAGAGGAAATAGTAAAGTAGTATTTTATAAGGTGATATTACGGCCAATAATGACTTGAAATCAATTAAAATTATAATTAGATTGGTTTAGGCCGCCTGTGATTCATAAACTGCCAGGTGGTATGTTAACACTTAAAAGCATTAGAAACTCTGTCAACATCAAAAGATAATGATGCACCATTTGGCTTTTGCATGAATAAGTTTTAATTAAGTTAATAAATACTAGCTTTATTAATATTAACAAACCTCGGACCAACCACATTAAATATTATTATTTTTTTGAAAGAACCACATTAAATATTCTTAAGTCAATAATAATGCTACATAATGATATACATTTCTTTATAATTAAATCAAGGCCTTATCTAGGGACCCATTGTTTCGTCCTGTACTATTTATTTACTCCCTCTATGTTTAAATGAATATGTATGTTAAAAAAAAAAAAAATGATAACTTTTTTTAAAAAAAAAATTGAACCTAAATATTTTTTTAATATTTTTTCAATAATTTATTTGTATTTGCAAAATTAAATATTTGGAAAGAGGGAACAAGAATATATATGGATCTTTGACACTAAATTGTATAAAAAGTAGATATTTTTTTAGGATGTCACTTTAAATGAAATTTATATTCATTTACGGACAGAGGAGTAGTATTTTCACCTTTTAATTAAGGCATTTTTATTTTAGTTTCTTTAATTATGAATTATGTTTATCGTGCTGTGAAAAGTATTGATTAATAATGAATGTGGTGATAGTATAGTCGAACACATAATCAATTTCTTAAAGCGCTTTACATAATTAATTAAAATTTTAATTTGGCTTCTTAGTTGTAATGATGAGGAGTAGACAGCACCCAATTAAAGGTGGGCACATTTTTAAAATTTAGGTACAAGATAAGATTCTTCCTTAACAAAACCAAACATGAATCCAAAGCATTAGGAGGACAAACAACAATAATTCACGACCCGTACTACATACGGAAAGATCTACTATTTCACAAGGACAAGTAACATTGGAAATTGGGTTTAAAAGAAAAAAAGTAATGTTGGAAATTTATCGGAAACTTAAAAAAGTTCGCTCTCAAGTTTTTAAGGGAGAGAAAAAGGAAAAAAAGGGAAAAAATTAATACCCCCTTCGTCTCAAAATAGATATCGTTTTGGAGCGTTTCACACATATTAAGAAATGTCATTAATGCATATGAAAAAGGCTCAAACACCCCTAAAGTAATTCAACTACCTAAGTAATTAAATGGTTAGGTAAGAGATACAGTAGTTCACTATCATTATTAAGGGTATAATTGGTATAGAGCAATAAAAAAGCTTTGAAAATAGTGTAACGACAAGTATTTTAAGACAAAATTTAACTCACAAAATGACATTTATTTTGAGACGGAGGTAGTAGTAAATAGGGATACACATATCCACCAGTTTCAATTTAGTTATATTTTTGATAGAAAAATATTTTTTCTGAATTATACTAATGTATAAACAAATAAAAAACTATTACTCCATTTGTCCTGAAATAAATATCTTATTTTTCATTTTTATTTGTCTCAAAGTAGATGTCGTCTTATTAAAAATATGGTACGAAGTTGGTGATCTCCGTATACTACCTATTCTAATAGGTTTGCATTGCAATGCATACGAGACAGTGGCGGACACACAGCCACCATAGTGGATGGCAGTATCCCAACTATTTTTACATTTTTATCTTCATTTTTTACCCTCTAGTGCTAAGTGTAAAGAATTTTTTTTCCACTCTGGTGTTAAGTGTACCCACTTATTTTTAGTCCTTGATTCGCTAGGAGGTGTCACTATATCCATATGAATAGATCTGGCAATCAAGGAAACATAACTAAAAGTTTAAAAACATTAACTGTTCAACTATGACATTTATTTCGGAACCGAGAAAGTATTACTAGCCGTAGCGGATACGTCAATTACTACCGTCATCAACGGACAGATGGACGTGACAAAATGAAAACAAAGTAAAATATCAAACAAATAATTACAAACTAAAACTGCGTTCCTTTAAAAGATGGATTAATTTTTGGGACATAGAGTGATGATTCCTATATTTTTTTTTTTAAGAGTATAGGCTCTCTAATTAAAGAAAGAACAATACTTATATGCGACCGTCTCACGCTGTGAGACGCCCCCCCCCCCCCCTCCCAAAATTCACGTGTTTGTTTAAAAAAAAAAAAAAAAACTCTCCAATAATTTTAAAATGCTATATCTTGAAATTTTGAAGTCGATTTTTTTAAAAAAAAATACCGTGTTGTTCGTCTGGACGAGACGAATAAAACTACATAGGTCATTATATGGTTTATTTTTTTAAATATATATATATATATATATATATTGTAACATACAAAACAAGTGAGTTGCTCGTCATAATAAATGTAACACTTTCTTATGAAGAAAGTAACAGTTTGGTCTTTAAAAAGTAATACTTTTTATTGTAAGATGTAACAGCAGTTTCGCAAATAATATAAATATTTTTTGTGATTAGAAAATGTAACACTTTCTTATGAAGAAAGTAAGAGCTTGGTCTTAAAAAAGTAACACTTTATTGTAAGATGTAACATCAATTTCGCAAAATAATATAAATAGTTTTTTTTTTTTTTTTAAAAGTGTTACATATGAGAAAAAAGTGTTACATTTCCTTATAAAAAGTGTTACTTTTGCTTGCTAGCAAAACATGGCAGGAAAATAAATAAATAAATAAATGGCGGGAACGGTCGCATAGTAGTCCAGCTCTAGTCCAGCTCTTGAAGAGAAGGGGTGTTTTATTATACAGGTTTTTCTTCGTTGGCTTCAAAGAGTGAGAAATAGTCTCAAATCTCACCCGCTTTTCTATTATTATTTTTTTTTTGGTCAAAATGATAAATAAATAAAAGGAGTGATGAAAGTTTGCAAGACCGGCCAATTGACAAAGAATAACAAATGAGCAATATTAGAAGTATTAAATCGTTTTACAAAAATATATTACAAATACGGTTGATAATGTATGATTGTAAAATTATTAAATGAAAACAGTAAAATTTATAAACACGACATTCAATCATTTTTTTAATTTTTTTTATCACCAAAATTTTATAAGATATTTTCATAACTTTAGCATTAATCATGACAAATCAAACCAAGTTTTTTTTTTTTTTTTTTTTTGACAATGTCCACGTCAGAAGGAGGACAAATCAAACCAAGTTGAGGAGACAGTTTTCCTCTTAATAACAAGTGTATTTAATTAACAATTTTGATTTAGTTAACTACTCAAAGCTAACATACTCTTTCCGAACCAAAATAGATGTCATGTCACTTTTAGACAAGTTATTTGATCTAAAAATAATTGTCGCTTTTGAGTTAAAAGCATTAAAATTTCACCTTTACATTGCTTTGAAACTTGTTGCAAAGTATTTATTATTTTATTGTTTGAGGTAACGTAGGTGAGAAAGATAAATTAATGAGAGTAAATTTGATAGTTTCTTCATTACTCCCTCCGTTCTCAAAATACTGTTAGTTTTAGTGGCTCAAGTTTGTCTGAAAAGATTTGTAGATTTGCTATTATCTAGGCATCTTTAGTATTGTTTACCAAATATACCCTTATTTAAGACTATAGTGGTGTTTGTTTTTTTTAAGTGTTAAGTCTTGAAATCTGATTTCACATCTGAAATTGGCTGAATGAATAAGAGGCAGCGTCTGAAGTCTGATTACTGAACTATTCAAAATGTTTGATTTTTCATCTGAATTCATTTTCTGAATTGTGTTTGTTTACCATTTTAACCTTTTACTGTTTGGAGATTATATAATTGATATATAGTATAATTCCTTCCGTCTCATAATAAATATTCATTTTTATTCAAATTATTCTTGTTCAAAAATACTCCCTCAGAAAGATAGTCTCATTTTGACTTTTTATGGTCAACAAAAATAAACTTTGACAAACATTAGTGTCAATTTAACGATCACAGTGAAATTCTAAAATGTGTAAATGATAAAATTAAAATATTTGTTTCATTAAGAACTTAAAAAGAAACAAAGCATCATGTTTCTCTCTCCTCCATTTCAATGGCAGTCATAAACCCAAGAATGTCTTCTTTCTCTCCTAATGGGTTTCAACCTGTTCAGTCTTGCACGCAACTGGAAATTGAAACTTGAATTTATTTGAAATTTGATAGAAATAAAGGGTTTGAACAAATTTGGGTTATAATATACCTCCCAAAACCCCCAACTCCCTGGATCCAAATTCTTCAACTCACAACCAGGCTCCGGCCTCTGTTCTTTTCCGTACCGGCGTCCTAGCCTCCGCCGGTCTCTCTATAGCTCGACAGCCCAAACGTCGGTCAACACCCCATCTGCGGCCCTTGTTTCTACAAACCGATCTAATAGCTCACCATTCAAACAAATTACGTGATGTCTTCTCTGTGTCGATCAACACAAAAATAGGGGCGATCGTTGCCGAAGGACTGCAAGATGGAGGCGAGAACGACGGTGGAGGTGACGGCAATGGATAAGGAAGAAGAAACGATCTGAGCGTGATAGAGAGAACCCAGAGAAACCAATGAAAGGGGAAAAAAATGAGAGGGGTAGGTTGGGAATTAACAAAATATGGTATGGGTACTTTTGTCCAAAATTGAATCAGAGACAAATCAGACTTGTTTTTACATCTTAATCATTCAGTGGACATTCAGAAGCTTTCAGATCTGAACAAAAAAAACAAAAAACAAAACAAACGCCCGGAATGTGCCATTGTCTGATTCGGTCAGACATGGGCCTTAATTCAGATCTGAATTTGAAAAACAAACACCACCTATGTAGTTGTGACTTGTGACTAACAAATCATTTAATTACTTAGATACTTGAAATGTTTCAAAGGGTAATTTAGTCTATTAGATACTCCCTCCGTCCCATAACAATGGGCACACTTTGACTTTTTTGGTCAATTAGATCAATCTTTGACCATAATTTTATGAATATCTAGATATCTCTAGACAATTTTAAAAATTGTTAATGATAGTATTTCTAATAGTGAAACAATAACAATTTTTAGAATTTCATAGAGATATTTAGATATTCATAAAATTATGGTCAAAGATTGACTCAGTTGACCAAAAAGTCAAACTGTGCCCATTGTTATGGGACAGAGGGAGTATGCATTAATTATTATTTTTAATATATGTAAAAAATTTAATACATCAAGTGTTTTGGGACAGATAAAGTATTTAGTGGGAATAATTGTTTTTAAAAAATATAAAAATTCAAAAACAACATCTATTTTGTTGTAACAGAAAAAAAATGCATGTCAATAAGTACGTGAGCAATGACCTGCGATTGCGTACCAATAAACTTTAGCTTCATGTTTTTTTTCAAAAAAGCTAGTTTCATGCTTTTAAGTTGTGTTATTACTATCATCTCACTCCATATAAAAAAATAAAGTTAATTAATCAATAAATTTATAGTATCATTCGAGAATTTTAAATAATTTACCATGGCATGCATCATCTCGAATATGGAGAAATTGCCAAACACCTCCTTTCGGCTTGAAAACGGCCTAGGGATTTCCGCAATGAGTTCTTTGATGCTTTGTTATAGTGTGTGAATTTGATTGGATCACTTTTTTAATCTTTTGAACATTGTCCACTCTCCTTTACATTTCCTAATCAACTTTTTACTTACTAGGGCATCTCCAATGGACACCAAATTCTACACTAAAACACTAAAAAAGCCACTATTCACTTCTCCAATGGACACTATATTTTACACCAAATTTGGTGTAAATGAATAGTGTTACACCAAATTTGGTGTAACACTATTCATTTACACCAAATTTGGTGTAATAGTTTCACTTGTCACATTTAGTCCCTCTAAATTCAAAAACTCACACATTGTAAATTATGTTAATTAACTTATATGTTAATAAATTATATAATATATTTTACTTAAATATTTAGTAATCTTTTAAATTTCAAATATTGGTTTAAGATAATTATATCATCTCAATTAAAAGAGAGGGGTTTATATGTAAAATCATAGACTTCAAGTATTAGTTTCACTTGTCACATTTAGTCCCTCTAAATTCAAAAAACTCACACATTGTAAATTATGTTAATTAACTTATATGTTAATAAATTATATAATATATTTTACTTAAATATTTAGTAATCTTTTAAATTTCAAATATTGGTTTAAGATAATTATATCATCTCAATTAAAAGAGAGGGGTTTATATGTAAAATCATAGACTTCAAGTATTGTTTGTGTAACAATGAGAGTTAGTGGAAAAATGAGGTGGATAGAGAATATTCCTTTTTAGTGTGAAAAATAGTGTGATACATTGGAGGAGATTTTTTTTTAGTGTAACATTTGGTGTAAAAGATACACCAAATTTGGTGTTCTCCATTGGAGATGCCAAGTCCACCTATATTACATTTTACTTTCTCTCCGACCACTATCAACTCAGGCTACCCCTCACCACTTTCTCCGGTCAACAACTCCGGCGACCACCATTTCCGGCGACCACCAACTCCGACGACCGCTACGGGAAAAAAAAACAAAGAAAATCTTTTTTAACTTCAATGACCTTCCAGCGACCAAACAGTTGAGAACTTATCAGTAAGTTCTCAATTGTCAACTAAACTACTAAAAACACGATCAACTCCGCCGACCACCAAAACTCTAGCGACCAAACAACTGAGATCTTATCATTAAGTTATCAGTTGTCGATTAAACTACTAAGAACACGATCAACTCCGGCGACCACCAACACCGACGACCAAACAACTGAGAACTTATCTGTAAGTTTTCAATAGTCAAGTAAACTACTAAGAACACGATCAACTTCGACGACAAAATCCGGCAACTAAACAATTGAGAAGTTATCAGTAAGTTCTCAATTTTCAACTAAAATACTAATAACACGATCAACTCCGGCGACCAAACAAATGAGAACTTATTAGTAAGTTCTCAGTTGTCAACTAAACTACTAAAACACGATCAACTCCAGCGACCACCAACTCCGGCGACCAAACAACTGAAAACTTATCAATAAGTTCTCAGTTGTCAACTAAACTACTAATAACACGATCAACTTCGACGACCAAATAAATGAGAAGTTCCTATATTATTCACGGTTGTTTCAAGAACAACTTAAATATTCATAGCATATTTACCGCACTTTTTAAAGTTTTCATTAATTTATATATAATTTCTTTAACATAGTGAAATACTCCCATTTTTCTTTCACATTTATTTTAAGATGGTGTGAGTATATTTTTTGTTTATAAAATATACCACTCCCTCCGTCCCAAACTACTGGTAGAGAGCGAGCGAGCGGTATAGAGAGAGGAGGGGAGTGTATGTCTGGGGAGGGGTGAACTTATTTCATTTAAAAGTGTTAAGGGACAGTATGGTTAGGTAAAATATTTTATGAGACTAGGACGTAAATTGAAAATGTCCTTATCCTAAGACGTAGATTCAGTATTATCGGGGGATTAAGGCGTAATTTTATCGATTTTATTCCTTTCCCAACCCACAACACCGATTTTCACACTAGTGATAAATAGTGCAGAAAAAATCTTTTCCAAATAATACTCATTTTTTCAATATATTGACCCCCTCTATTTTAATTGAGATTACAAAATTCCAAATAACCTATTTATAATTAAAAAAGCCTAGGTTGGAATAGTGTTAACTTATACTCCTCTCTATGTTTCGGAATAAATATCGCCGTTTTTTTACGTTTTTACTAAAAAACTTTGAGCAATAAAATATTTTTAATTATATTAATAAAACTATAAAACTTGTTAGTGATACACTAATATAAATACTATCAATAACAATTTTTAAATTTTTATTAAAGTAATCAAATCATCTTAAATTTATCACTTATTTTTTGTTGTCATATTACATAAAAACGGCTACATTTATTCGAGAGAGAGGGAATAAGGGCATGTTTGGTAACCCAATTAAGCTCTTAATTTGGAACACAGATTAAAAAAGTTAAGCTTGTTTGGTAAGGGAAATTTCAATCACTTAAATTGTTAAGATTAACTTAAAATAAGCTATTAATTTTAAGCTAGTATAGCAAGTCTTAAGAAGGTAAGAGGAGGTAAGATAAAAAAAAAAGGTAATGGGTTCAAACCCACCCATCAACATTTTTGTTTATTTAATGTTACTTTCTTAGTTTCTTTTGTTGAAATATTTTATTTTTTCATACAAATTAATATGATAAAATGAAAATGAGCTTCTTTTATATTATAAATTTTGATAATATTTTACTTGAGTATCATAATTAAATTTTATCAATTTATTTTTGTCAAAGTTTAGTAAAATTGATCAAAATAGTGAATATGAACTTTATTAATGTGAGACAAATGAAAGTACTAATAAAAAACTGTTCAAATATTATTATTATCGGTCTAAGTAAAAGATAATTTGACAAATAATATTTTTGAATTATAATTATTTATTTTAAAAAATATGACTATTTTTGTTTGAGGATAAACAACAAGAATAATCAAATGAAAGAGATGAGACAAATTTTTGAGTGTTTGTTTACAATTTTGATTAAATTCAGATGTATGTAGTTTGTCAGTACCGAAACAAATTGAAGTCTTACAAAATTCAACAACTAATGATTTCAGCTCTACTTTTTCAGCTCTACATTTTCAGAGCTTAATTTTCAGCTTTACCAAACATGCTATAAGTGTGAAATTTGGAGAGATGGTGGAATTTGTAAAGTGGGTTTATAAAAAATTGACCTAAAAACCGGCGTGTTTGTGGGTCCAGAATATGGCGGTTAAGCAGGATTATATGGCGCTAAAAGAAAACGTTCCGTTCCATATTGGCAGGATGACCCAATAAAACCCAACGGCTGACATACGCCATGACTTCTGACTATAAAACTATACACAGTCTCACATGGCGTAGTCTTTTCCTTCTTCTTCCACACAACAATTAATAAGTAAGAAACCAATAGAAGCTTCTCAAGTCAAGTCAAATCCACAAAGGGAATTGGACACTCTTCTTTTATTTTCTTCCATAATATACAATTAATTCTTCCCCTTTATTAATTTTAGTTATTTTCATTCTAATTCAAATATTTAAAATATGATACTTCAAAATATGACTGAGCTTTTGAAGAACCCACGCCAGATGGACCGGGCTCAGAAGCTAGACCGGATACTATCGAACCGGAGTCGTTCCAGAACCGGTTCAGTACCAGCAAGTTTTGTCAACCTCGTCTCCTCTACGACGACATCGAGATCACTCAGATATTACGAGCCGGAATGAGCTCTTAGATCACCTCTCAGCCTCCGGGGTCCGCCACCTCGGCGAGCTCGGGGCCTCCTCGGCGAGTCCGGAATAAAGGCAACATTAATGGCATGATCAGAGCCATCCTATCTCATTAAATGCCCCATGGACTTCCTTGTCCATCTACCATGCACGGCGCCGAATGCGTCCCATCACGACATCCCTTGGTCAGAGCCTGTCAAGTCCGAAATACCGACCTATCGCAGGGCGACACATGCCCAAGTTGGTAAAGTCTACTCCTAGACATGCAGTCGGACCGTTGGGTAAAAAGGGGCATATATAAGTGTAGACACCCCGCCTTGGACCGCTCACCCCGATTGCACACTTGATTTTGTGTTTCTCCTTCTTTTAAGTGTTTTCTGTTAGTTTCTGTTACTTTGGTTAAGTTCCAGACGGACTCCGTTAAGCCCAGGACTAAACTGAATAACAGTTCTAACTCTCTAGTCCATTCTGTCAAAAATTGCTTCTCAGAGTCGCGCGCCTCCGCCCCTTGAGGCCAGACGCGCGCGCCTTCCGCCGCCTAGGTGGGATGCGCGCGCTTCTGGGGTGTGTCAGTTACAGATTCTGCCCAAGAATCTCTCCCTTTTCTCATTATACATGATTTTGCCCGGGAAAGATTTCTTGGAGACTCCGTTTGGCTCCAAAAACAGTCTTTTTTCAACTATAAAAACCCCTCCAATCCATCATTGGAGGGGACCTTGGACATCATTACTTTTAGACCTTTTACTCACTTCTTTCCTAGACTTTTTCATGGGATTTCTTCAACTAAGGATTCAACCTCTTCTTCAAGCCTTTTCAAGAGGTTCTCTTTGAAGGATACTATAGGTAAATGTCTTAAGCATTTCTCTCCTTCTTCTTCTTCTTCTTCTTCTTCTTCTTCTTCTTCTTCTTCAATCAAATGTGCAATCACCCAAAACCATTTGGGACATGACACCGACGGTCCTTTCATTACATTGAATTGGCCTAGGAGTCATCTCCCTACATTTCAAACTTTAAAACCCCTTTTTATCATCATTTTAAGAGGAAGAACGTATTTATCTTTAAAAGTGAATTATGAACAAACAAGACCGACCTTGCTCGGGCGAAATGGGTGTTTATGTACTTCCCATTTCGTAACCTAACCCCCGAACCCCTCATCCCAAAGAATCTCTATTTTCGTAAATCAAACTTAGGCTCATAAACATTAGGTTTTCTTACGTTCCTCAAAAACGTGGGTGGCGACTCTAAAACACAATTAGACATCCTAGGGTAATTCACGCGCTCTAGCAAAGCCGTGGTTCCCCCGGGGTATCTACAGTGGCGACTCCGCTGGGGAATGCTTGAGGGTTAAACTTGTGTTTCTGTTCATAATTCACTTTTCTGGGCATTCTGGAAATTGACATGGGAAGTGCGTGCCTCGGACCTTCATGGTCCAAAGCGCGCGCGTCCCGCGTCAAATTCCAGAATCGCCCGCCTTCCATGTGTTCTTCCTATTCCTCCTATTATTTCGTGCTAACAAACATTGCAGGGGTTCCATCACACAATCAGGACCAGGGCAATCCCCTGAGTCCATAAGTTTCTGATAATCTGACAGGTGAGCCCAGAAGCGGGCGCCTCCCAGATACAATGCGCCAGGCGCGCGCTTCCCACAACACTAGCCCGAGGCGCGCGCTTCTGGGCCAATTTCCAGGGCAAGAACAGGTTTCAGTGACTGAACAGAACAGTGGGGTGTGGGCACATTTGCCTGCATCAGAACAGAATTGAACCCTTGGACTGTTTAATTTTGTGTTTTATTTACCGGTCACACGGGTGATTCGGGAGTTGTAATTTACGTGCTTATGTGTTTTTATCTTTTCTTTTCAAAAAAAAAAAAAATTGTCGCGTGATAGACCTCACACTACATGAACAATACTCCTATAAATTGCTCACTATCGAGTCACACAAGTCCAACCCCAAACCCGTCGAGGCCCGTCCTAGAAAGTTTCAAGCTCCACTCGACCTTGGCTCTTTTGAAGCGGTAAACCTCAGCCCGTGGCGTAGTTCATGACTACATGCCGGGGTGACCTTTAAGCCTCTCTTTAGCCGAGCACAACCACACAATTCTAGTTAGGGTCTAACACTCCGTGACCATCGGTTTCCATGTACCGAGATTTCCCTAAACTAATGTTTTCAAATCATACATGCCAACTTGTTGAAACGAACGCAATAAAAATCCGTCCCCAAAAGTGGTTATTTTGGACGAAAATAAAAAAATATGTCCCCGCATGTATGCTTTACTACATTAATTTAGTTTAATCCCGACACATGTAGGATTCACAAACGCGATGGAATCCGATGAGTATATGGGACCGCGAGATGGTCTATATACTAGTGTGACGATTCCATTATCTTCTTAGAAACCCAAAAGGGACCCATTCCCTCCGACTTATAAAATAATAATAATAAAAAAGAGTCTTTTTTCCTTATGTGGTTCGAGTCGTGTGCCCAACTGTGTGTTCTCAACCTCTTCATGGACCGAAAGTGTGAACCGAGACTGACAAGGGCTACTTCTCCAATTATAGGTCCGATTGGTACTCTCCGCATCTACAGGGATTCATCCAACAGGCTTGTCCGTGAACCGATCACTCCAACAGCTTCTACATCATCAATGGCCGGCGACTCCAGCACCAATAACGCCATGACTCTCGAACAGCTTTCTGCCATGGTTCAAGCACTCCAACAACAAGTCTACCCTTAACCAAGAGGCTCAAACCAAAGAAGCCTTATGGCAAGCTCATGTCGACAGTCAAAGGGAGGCCCACGAGGCCGAGGTTGACCAACTGAAAGCCAAGCTCCTCAAGCTCTCCAAGAACAAGGGGGTTAATGACAATGAGGAATCCGAGTGGACCGAGGGTTTGTTTGAAAGCCCATATGTCAGTGCCCGCACCAAAAAAATGAGGGGACCAAGCACCGACAATAACGACCCCAAAATGGTCGATTCCATCATGGCCTACATTGATCAGAAATTCGACGGCCTCAACATGGGAAAAGGCTCCAACACAAGCATTTATCAGTCATCCATCCTCATGAGCACGATGGCCGCTCTCCCCGACAAATTCAAGATGCCCGACATTAGCAAGTTTAAGGGCAACTCATGCCCGATGGCTCACATCGAGACTTACATTTGGGCTATGGTTCCGAAGAAGGTCTCCCCAAAGTTATGGCTCAATGCTTTCCTCTCACCCTCGAGGGGGCGGCAAAGGATTGGTATGCAAGTCTCCCGCTCACTGTCCGTCTTGATTGGGATGCCGCTATGCTTGCCTTCAAAAATCAATATCAAGGCAATACCACTCACCGGCCCACAAGGAAAGAGCTCGAGAACACCACTCAAAGAGACAACGAATCCTTCATTGACTTCACAAGGAGATGGAATGAAAAGCTCTCTGAAATTGTTGAGAGGCCAAACACAAAAGAGCAAATGGACATCTTTCTCAAATGTCTCAAGATTGATCTCCGCACCCACCAAAGTGGGCTTGCTACTCCGACTTCTCCCAATGTATGAGGCGGGGGTACGCATGGATGACTTGCTCAAGGAGATTAAAAAGGCCACTCCTACTTACCGATACAAGGCCGCCTCTAGTTCAAACAAAGAGGCTTCTGTTAATGCCGTTACTACCGACAAGGGAATTACAAGGTCCCTCTGCCACAAGGCAAGCGGTTCCAAAACGACCGCGTCTACACTCCTCTCAATGGCATGACCATCACCGAGGCCTATGAAGCTCTAAAGGCCAAGGGGCAAATAACTCCTCTCCAAGGGTACAAACAACCAAAACCGCTCCGTCCCAATCATGCCCACCACAAATGGTGTGACTACCATCAATGCACCGGCCACCTCACCGAAGATTGCTTCTCCATCGGCAAAACCATCCAAGACCTCATAGACAAGAAGGAATTCATAATCCCTAATGAGGGTGGTGTCAATGTAATAGAGGTAGGAGAGTTTGAAGGAAACCACTCATTCGATCCCAATTGTGAATGAGGGCTCCGATGATATGAATAAACTTGATAATTCTTGTTATGTTGTGACTTATGATGAGATTATGAGGGAAGTCTTAGAGAATAGAAAAAGAAGCTACACGGGACCGTGAACGTGCTCACTCGCAGTGGCCGAGTAACAACGAGCACAATCCCTCCAATACCGCAGCAACCAACACCTCTTCTCAAAGATCGCAAGCACGCACGTACCCGAAGATACCTTTGTTAACACAGCTCAAGAAGACGCAAGCTAACATATCCATCTGGGACCTTATTGCATCATCAAAGAAACACCGAGACCTCTCCATCAAGAACTTGGATGACACATCAGTCTCTCCCGACACGACTCTTGAGGACCTCACAGTAATGATAGGTTACATTCACTTCGGCAATGTCATTACTTTTGCCTACATGGACCTCCCGCCATTTGGGTCCGAACAAAACAATGAAGCCATCTACCTCAAAGTAAGGGTAAGGGGGAGACCCATCTCAAGAGTTCTAGTAGACGGTGGTTCTGCACTCAACTTAATGCCGAGCCGAGTCATGGGCATACTGGGGCTCAAAAGCTCCGTTTACAACCATCCGCACAAGTCATTAGAGGGTACGACAGACTGCCCGTACAGTCATGGGAATGTTAGAAGTTGATATCGAATTTGGAAGCATGATCATGTCCGTCCCATTCCAAGTACTTGATGTCCCTGCGTCATTCAACTTACTTTGGGCCGACCTTGGATCCACAGTTCCAATGCGGGACCTTCCACTCTCCATCAGTGTGTCAAGATCAGAAATGGGGATGAGATAGTCACCATCATGGCCGAGAATGTCACCATCCACAGAAATGGGGACAACCCCGTTCACCAAGTCCAACACGGGATAGAAGATGCCACTCTCTCCGGCGTCAACACCATCGACAAAGAAGGGGGAAGCAGACAATGGACCCTCGGCAATCCTAAAATCCTCTGCATGATGAGGGGCATGGATCACTTTCCCGGTCTAGGCCTAGGGAGCATCAACAAGGGATATTGCACCCCGTAGAAGTTCCTTTTGTCAAGAATCAAAAGACCCGAGCTCGCAAAGAAGGGTGACAATATGAAATCCCTACTTGAGGCCTTACCGCAACACACTAAATGGTTATTTTGTTCGCCAAGGGAAGATGTTTCCGTACATGATCTTTCCCGAACCATGGGTTAACGATAAGGGCGTCAGAAAGCCCGGTCTTGAGATCTTCACTGATTGTGAAATACTGACAAAAGAAAGGGAGCCTACTCCAATGTCACCTCGAGAGTGGTGGGGCAAGAAAGTGACTATAGAGTCCGAGGTAGAAATTACCGTGGGGGAAGAACTATCCGATCTAGCCTCTATGTTCGAAGAATTTGCCATCATGGACGATTGTCAAGTCAACGCCATCTACGACACCGTTGTCAGAAAGGAAACCATCAGTGAGATCCCGCCAAGCTCCGAGCCAATCAACAACTGGTATTCAACGAAGGGGCCAATAGTCTCCGACGATTTCTTGATCCGAGAAATGGGTTGCATACCCCGTACAGCAACAAAGAAGAGCGTCTCACACTTACTTTCGAGTCCGAGAGTGTTTCTAATGCCCTCACCCAAGAGGAAATGGAGGCAATAGCCGAGCGTGTGTTTCCTTTCTTTGCTAATGAAAAATTTGATATTTCTGAGTACCCCGAGATTGCAAACATCATAAATGATGAATTAACTAACAGAGAACTTAATGAACAAGTTAATAACGATTCAAATTATGATGAAATAGACCACGAAAACATAACATACCTAAATGAACTAGCTCAACAGGTTCGTTGTCATGGTGAAAATGGTCCAGGGGCTGATGAGGAATTGCATGTTGTTAATCTGGTACCGACGAAGAGCCGAAAGAAACGAAGATTGGCAGCTTCTTCAAGGGGGAAGACAAAGACAGATTGACTGCACTACTCAGAGAATTCGGGATGTATTCGCATGGTCGTACAAAGACATGCCGGGTTTTGGACAGAAGGTCGCGGAGCACAGAATTCCGATCAGAGAGGACGCCAAGCCAGTAAAGCAGAAGCTCCGAAAGATCAAGCCAGAATGGTCTCTAGTCAAAGAAGAGATTGAAAAGCTCCTCAGTGTGGGTTTCATCAAAGTCATTGAGTATCCGACTTGGCTAGCCAACATCGTGACAGTCAGAAAGGCAAACGGCAAGGTTCGAGTTTGTGTGGACTTCCGGGATTTGAATAAAGCTTCCCCGAAAGATGATTTTCCACTACCAAACATCGACATGCTCGTTGATTCAACTGCCAACTATGAAGTCCGCTCATTTTTGGACGGTTTTGCCGGTTACAATCAGATTCTCATGTCCGAAGAGGATCAACACAAGACAGCCTTCACAACTCCGTGGGGGACCTTCTGCTACACAGTCATGCCGTTCGGGCTAAGGAACGTTGGGGCTACTTAACAGAGGGCTATTACGGATCTATTCCATGACATGATTCATAAGAGATCGAGGTCTATGTAGACGACATGATCATCCATTCGAAGGAAACCGATGGTCAACATTTGATCGATCTTCGCAAGTTCTTTGAAAGGCTTCGACAACACAACATGAGACTCAATCCCGCAAAGTGAACTTTCGGGGTCGTTAGAGGAAAGGTTCTTGGTTACATGGTCACTGAGAGGGGAATTGAAGCCGATCCCTCCAAGATCAAGGCAATCATTGACATGCCTCCTCCAAAGACGCAGAAGGAAATCAAAGGTTTCATGGGCAGACTTCAATACATCAGTCAATTTGTGCACCAACTCACTTCCATGTGTGAGCCAATCTTCAAGCTACTAAAAAAGAATGTGGCTCTAGAATGGACCGATGCTTGCCAAGAAGCCTTCGACCAAGTGAAGAATTACTTGACATGCCCTCCAGTTTTGGTTCCACCACACAAGGAGAAGCCTCTCTTGCTCTATCTCACTGTCAATGATGAAGCCCTAGGGGCTATGTTAGCACAAGAACAGCGAGACTCCACAAAAGAAAATGCTATCTACTTTGTCAGCGCGCGCGTTTCAAGGAGCTGAAAAGAACTACTCTGTCTTAGAGAAGTCTTGTACTACATTGGTTTGGGTTACTCAAAAGCTCAAGCATTACATGGAGGCCTTCCCAATCAAGTTAGTAGCAAAAGTGGACCCGCTCTGCTACATCTTCGAGAAGCCTTTCGTGTCAACAAGAATAGCCAAATGGTATTTCATGCTCGCCGGCTACGATATCACTTACGTCACACTCAAATCCATCAGGGGGAAAGTGTTCAGTAATCAGCTTGCTGAATTTCCGTGTGACGAAGTGAAGGGGGAAGATGTACAGTTCCCCGACGAGCATTTAATTTGCGCAACAACAGAAGAAAATAAGTGGCAACTTTTTTTCGATGGCACAGCCAATAAGCATGGATATGGCATAGGGATGTTACTTGTTGATCCTAAGGACATGTATACTCTAATCGCTATCCGCCTCGAATTTGAAGCCACCAACAACATTGCTGAGTATGAAGCATACACAGCGGGGCTCGAAGCAGCCCTCGAGAGAAATGTCACAAGTTTAGAAGTATTCGGTGATTCCTTGCTCATCATCAATCAAACATCTGGAAAGTGGAAGATTCAAGACTCGACTCTGCAACGGTATGGTCAACATCTCGAGGAGTTGGTTGAACAGTTTCAAGAAATCACCTTCAACTACCTGCCAAGGGACAAAAACCGTTTCGCTGATGTACTAGCTACCATCGCTTCACTGGTCGAAATACCTGAGGGTAAAATGGTGAAGCCCTTCAAAATTTCCCGATGAAATAGTCCAGCATACTGCATGATTATCGAGATCAACGAGGTCCAAGCAAACTCCCCGTGGTATGCGGATATCATGAGTTTCCTCAAGGATGGTACTTATCCCGAGAATAGCAATAAGAAGTCTCAGATGGCATTGCAAAGACTAGCCTCCCGATATGTACTGATTGGGGACCGATGTTGGGTTTCGGAGTAACATGCGCAGCGGAATTAAGCATTTAAAATTTAAGAAACCCAAAGCCCATAGATCCGTTCATATGATTAAATCAAATACAACATAATGAATAAAGGAAAAAACCTAACCCTTGATGACTATCAAGTTTTCTTTGGTCTTGGTGGAGAAACTTGAAACTTTATAACGGACAAAATCACGAACTTTGTAGATGATAAAATTCACCCTCTAGCGGTGTCCACACTTCGAACGAATATCAAGAGGCTCCTTGATCTTGGTTGCTAGACCAATAATTGTGAAACACACTTTCACAATTTAATAAAGAACTATGCGGAATTTATTTGTGAATTATTTTGTTCCTCAATCAAGGATGTCTTAGAACAAAATAAAATATCTCTCAAACTCTTTGAGACTCACAAAAATTACTTGTTAGTATGGTCTGGCCGAATTGGGGTTTTTATACACAATTTAGACCTATTCCAAATAGGTAACTTGTGCCAAAAAACCTTTCCTAATTGAATTGGGAATTATTCAGCCGCCAGACCGAGTGCCCGCCTGGTCCAACCCAGGCGCCCGCTTATTTGATCAGAAGGTCCACTCCTTTCAGAACTCATTCAAGCGACCGCCTGGTCCAACCCAAGCGCCCGCTTGGTGGACCAGGAAGCCCATAATTCATTCAGAAATTCCTTTGAGGTCCTTCGACCCTAAATTCCAATATAGTCCTCTTATTTAAGTTTCGTTCTATTGTGTGTGACCCTCTAGGATTATACTAAGTTGGCAATGGGCTCAAACATGAAACCATAAGATATGATTAGGTTCTAGCAAACCGTCATACCTACCCAAATAGTATAACTAGATACAAGTTCGCGTTCCTTTAGAATATGTCACAATTCCTTTGTCCATGATGTCTTTGAACACAAGTCATGGTTAAACAGTCAACTTGTCTTGTTCAATACTTTCTCGATTCTGAATATGTTGATAATTCAAATGCTATTGATTCAATCAATCCATTTGAGTCCGACCGAACATTTCATCAACATCATTCCTTCGAGGGGCCCAAGCTTGACATCTCTCCGTGGAGGGACAAATGCATTTAGCTTATTATTCTTCCCAACGGGATTCCGATTATGCCAAACATACACTTTATAACTACCGTGTTAAGATAGCGTTTGAATATGTCAAACATAATGTTCATTAAGTGGAAGACTATAATAACTTCATGTCTAAGGATTCGAATGACATAACTAATATGAGATATATGTTCGACATAGACCATGACATAAATCTCATACAGCGGGTCATGTCCAGTACCTTGTTCCAAACAAGTACCCATAAATCTAACATGATCATCCCATGATCATTTAGCCTTTATACTAGTGCTTAACAAGTACTAGGGACGGGGATTATTATAAGTAAACATGAACAACAATAATAATCAAAACATCTCTTTATTGATATGAAATAAATGATAACAATTACAACGTTTATTAAACGTGCCTAGGGCACCACTACCAACAATCTCCCACTTGCCCTAGGCCCAATCTCCCATGTATCTAATACCCATGGACCTAACATGACCATCATGTTTAGCTTGTGGAAGTCCCTTTGTTAGCGGGTCCGCAACATTGTCATCAGTAGGTACTCTGCATATATTTACGTCTCCCCTATCAACGATCTCTCGAATGATATGAAAACGCCTAAGTATGTGTTTGGATTTCTGATGTGCTCTTGGTTCCTTTGCTTGAGCAATAGCACCATTATTATCGCAATAAAGGTCTATTGGATTAGCAACACTAGGAACCACTTCAAGTTCAGTTATGAACTTCTTAATCCAAACAGCTTCCTTTGCAGCATCCGATGCAGCAATATACTCAGCTTCTGTTGTAGAATCAGCGGTTGTACTTTGCTTGGAACTCTTCCAGCTTACAGCTCCACCATTTAACATAAACACAAAATCCTATTGCGATCGGCTATCATCTTTGTCGGTTTGGAAGCTTGCATCCGTGTAAGCATTTACAACGAGATCATCTTCCATTCCTCCATAGACCAAAAACGAGTCTTTTGACACGCCCCAAGTCCCGGGATCCCCTAATAGAACCTCGAACCTGGTGCGCGTAACTAACAAGAAACAAGAAACTAACGGGAAATAGTAACAATACCTGTTAAAAACAAAACTGACATGATATGTATACTCAAGAGTAGGGAGCTAAGATAGCTCACACGAGTTCTAGACCAAGAAATTTAAAACCAAACAAGGTTACATACAGCGGAAGACATGCCTAGCAAATAAGCTGACATCAAGAACTGTCTAAGGACAACAAATACTACCCCAATACAAGCCCAGAGTTTATCAACTCATACAAGATCGTCCTTACCAAAATATAAAAGGACACTAACTTCGAACAAGAATATCCTGCTGAGTAAGTTCCCAGCTAAGTCGAGCCTCACTGCGTACTATCCCCTGCTTTCCTGGGGGGGGAAACAATTAAACAAATAAAGGGTGAGATAAATCTCAGTAAGCTATTAACATGCAACTATATGTCATGTTATCATGCAATACAAGTAGATACTCAACTAAACATATATCAAGTATCATCAAGTAACAAGTATAGGAGAGGCTAAGCCAACTCAACAAGTAATCAAGCTCAAGATATGATCAGGTAACAAGTAGTCAAGTAGTGCGAGAGGCTAGACCAGCTCACAAGATGCACATAGGCCTATCACACATTGTACCTGAATCCTTCCTTATTCCTCCCAAGAATACCATTTGTTGTCGATGCTTTTCTAGCTGAGGACAACCAAGAACAGGAACAAGAGACTGCTGTGCAGTATATAAGAAGACCTGGTAACCAGTGTCATCCACAAGAACAAGATCCATGAGGTGAACAGGACAGGAGTTAGCATTCACTTAGGTCAGGCTTATTGCTCCAACCAAGGAAGCTATGCCCTTACTATGGCCGGTAGTAAGGGGTCAGACGGAAATACATAGGGACCCGATTGTCACTTAAACCCCAGCTCTCGCGACAAGCGTGAACCTATATATTTTCGAACAAGCAAGGAGAACCAGCTGGACTCACACAAGAATGCACAAGTAGATGTTTACTTGAACTACGAGAACAGAACTCAGTCCCTTATTAGTGGACTATTCTTTATGCACCATGTAATCATGTATCATGTGCTCACGAGAATATGCACCATGTAATCATATATCATGTGCTCACGAGAATATGCACCATGTAATCATATATCATGTGCTCACGAGAATATGCACCATGTAGTAATGTATCATGTGCTCACGAGAATATAAGTAACGTACGCAATTATTGCGAATACCAATCAAGTTCAACTATGGCACGTAAGTGTCCATGTAACACGATCAATCCAAGTTAGGGTCTATTAATAACAGACCTCAATCACGTAGTAGGGTATATCACTTAGTCACATGCCAAGTTTGCACGTACATATTCATATCACGTTTAACACCTTAAAGTGTCTATCACGATACCCTTACTATCAAATAGAGCTCAACACCTTGGACTCTAAACACGTAGTAGAATAGGTCACCTTGTACCTAGACACAGTCATACTTCACGTATATGTATCGTTAGTAATCGAATACATTTTCTAACACATATTG
This sequence comes from Campanula takesimana, assembly GCA_026119855.1. Lineage (NCBI taxonomy): Eukaryota > Viridiplantae > Streptophyta > Magnoliopsida > Asterales > Campanulaceae > Campanula > Campanula takesimana. The sequence continues at coordinate 561,478 of JAOWBW010000205.1, forward strand.
TGTTCTGTAATCATTCTTATTAATTTAAATCGTAGTATTCACGATTATATGAATTATCTTCATATTACACTAGTCCCTATTTTCTTTAGGAACCATTTCAAGACAAGATATCTTCTTTATATTTTATATACTTCATTGAGTATATACACGATTAAAACCAATCACTAGCACTTTAGTGTTTGTTCATAACACTTACAATACACACGTATCAAGTTCAAGTATGTAGTAGAGTTAATCATTCTCTATCTAGTTCCATAACCCAATTCTTTGGTTATTCATGTCATGTATCAAATAATCAAGAAGCTACATTCTATCAAGTAGCTACATGCAAGATTTGCATATACAAATCAAGAATCTTTCAAGTTTATTACCATACTCATGTAATGGTTTCAAGACATTCAAGACTTTCAAGACAATCAAGACAGTCAAGACTTTTACAAGATTTTATCATCTTGTATCCAAGTTCTCAATCCATTTTCTTGGATGGTTAAACATGTACAAGAGTTAATTAACTTATACTTAAGTTATCAATCCAACTCTTTGGTTATTTAAGACAAGTACAAAATTTACTCATCTTATATTCACGTTTTAATTAAGAAGATGAGCTATACATCTCCCAATCAAGTTCACGATCCTATTCCTAGGATATTCAAGTTCAAGGCATAGCTTTAATGCCCTTAAGTTGTACAATCTTTAGATTCAAGACACGTAGAAGAGTCCTTACTCTTACACTCAAGTTCAAGTTCAGAAGATGAATTATACATCTTACTCGTACAAGTTTTCAAATCCTTTTCTTAGGACATTCAAGCTCAAGACATTAGTTGGTGCCCCTAAGGTACACAAACATTAACTTCAAGACACATAAAAGAGTTTCTACTCTTATACTCAAGTTATCATTTAATTATGATTCAAGACTCACTTCTGATACCCCTAAGGTATCACAATACTTACTAGGACATCTTATCCTAAGGCTATATGCCTTAACAAGGGTTATTTCCAACTTATATAATCATTAAACAAGTTTTACAATTTTTCAGGACATATGGGCGGCCGCACAAAATGGTATGGGCGGTCGCCCAAAATCAGGCTTTCCAAGAACAAAATACTTCAGATAGATGGGCGGTCGCCCAGCCCAAAATGGGCGGTCGCCCAAGGCCCAAAAATGCCAAAATCCGAATTCTTTCCCAGGTTAAATAATTTTCCGTCCCAAGCGTAGGAGTATAATTTTTATCAATATATTATCAAACCCAGGAGTATAATAACAAGCTTAAATCACTCATTTCAATTATACTTTCTTATTTCAACAGAGACTTTTATACTTACAAATTCTCCGTCCCAAAAGTATAAGTACAATTTTATATTATACTAATATACCCATTTAGAGATACTTCCATTCATTTCCCCGTACCACAAATAATGGTACAATTTTTCTAATAATATTTAAATCAAGTTACTATTTTACCGTCTCACGAATAGGAGTGTAATTTTTCAATACTTTTTCAAGTTTCTTTTCCCAGGTGCAAGCTATTCCTTCATATTTAGCATACGAATATTCCCTTCGTCCCAATTTTACAAGTATCACAAAAATTGCTCAAAACACAATTTTAACAAGAACAAGTAGCGGGAATAACATATATGCAGGTTATTACAAGTAAGGGGGAGTCAATAACTTACCTAGTCAAAAATCAAGTTGACCCAAATTAATTTCTGATCGGTCTGGAACGCTCTATTCAACGCCACGAATATTTATCCGGGACCGGAATCACGAACAGAGGGATAATTAAGCTCGAGGAGTCGAGAATAGGGTAAAAGATTAACTTTCTCTCTGAGACAGAGAGAAAGTACGAGAAGAAACATGAAAAATGAAATGCCTTTCTCAGGCAAACACATGATATACTTGGAACTTTCCAAGAATTGCCGCTAGGTCCCTCAAGTTCTAACTTTGACAAAAAGGCCCCTAAACTTTCAACTTTGACATTTAACCACCTTAATTTTCTAAAGTAATTAAATAATTAACTCAAATAAAATAGCATATAATTATGCTAGTCAAGAATTTTAGAAGCAAGTCAATAATTTAACAAATAAGTCAAATATTTAACGAGATTAAGGATGGGCGTTACATCTTTAGTTCTTCTCAAGTACTTAAGAATCGCTTTTACAGCTATCCAGTGATTTTCGCCAGGGTCGGATTGGTATCTACTTGTCATGCTCAAAGCATAAGATACATCCGGCCTAGTACAAATCATGGCATACATGATGGACCCAATTGCCGAAGCATATGGAACATCATTCATTTTCTCACGCTCATCGTTTGTCTTAGGACATTGAGTCTTGCTTAGAGAAACTCCATGTAACACGGGCAAGGTGCCTCTCTTAGAATTCTCCATACAGAATCTTCTAATGACCTTGTCAATGTATGTACTTTGGCTTAAACCAAGTAGCCTCCTTGATCTATCTCTATAGATCTTAATGCCAAGAATATATGCGGCTTCACCCATATCTTTCATTGCGAAGCACTTTCCTAACCAAGTCTTCACATACTGAAGTGTAGGAATGTCGTTTCCAATGAGTAATATGTCATCCACGTATAAAATAAGGAATAGCAATATGCTCCCACTAATCTTCTTGTATACACAAGGATCATCTTCGTTCTTGATGAACCCAAACTCTTTGATCGATTCATCAAAACGGAGATTCCAGCTCCTTGAAGCTTGCTTTAATCCATAGATGGATCTTTGCAATTTGCATACCTTAGAATCTTGTTCAAAACCTTCTGGTTGTGTCATATACACATCCTCTTGGAGTTTTCCATTCAGGAAAGCGGTTTTGACGTCCATCTGCCATATTTCATAGTCATGATATGCGGCAATGGCAAGCAAAATTCTTATAGATTTGATCATTGCTACGGGTGAAAAGGTCTCATCATAGTCAATACCATGAACTTGCCTATAACCCTTCGCTACAAGCCTAGCTTTGTAAGTATGCACCTTCCCATCCATGTCAGTCTTCTTCTTGAAGACCCATTTGCATCCTATGGTTTTCACACCTTCGGGCGCATCAATCAAATTCCAAACTTGATTGTCTTGCATGGATTGCAATTCGGATTCCATGGCTCCAAGCCACTTGTCCGAATCAGGAGAAGACATCGCCTCTTGGTAGGTTGACGGTTCATCATTCTCAATCATTTCTACCTCATTACTATCCGTTACGAGAAATCCATATCTCTCGGGCTCGGATCGTAACCTACTAGATCTGCGAGTTACTTGTGTATTTTGAACAGGTTCCACAACTCCTTGTGGTTCTTGTTCTTGTTCCACTATTGGTTCAATGTTATTTTCTGGGTCTAGAATTTCTTCAAGATTTATTTTACTCCCACTGATTTCTTTGGAGAGAAACTCTTTCTCTAGAAAGACACCAGTTCGGGCAACAAACACTTTGTTGTCCTCACGGTTGTAAAAGTAATATCCTCTAGTTTCCTTTGGATATCCCACGAAAATACATTTGTCAGATTTGTGTGCAAGTTTGTCTGAGACAAGTCTTTTGACAAAAGCTTCACAACCCCAAATCTTCATGAAAGATAAACAAGTTTTCTTTCCGCTCCACATCTCATATGGAGTCTTTTGAACCGATTTAGTTGGAACACGATTTAGTGTGAAAGCAGCGGTTTCTAGAGCGTAACCCCAAAAGGATATTGGAAGATCAACTTGACTCATCATTGATCGAACCATGTCTAACAAAGTCCGATTTCTCCTCACGGACACACCATTCCATTGTGGCATTCCGGGTGGAGTCAATTGTGAAACTATTCCACAATTCTTTAGATGATCATCAAATTCTTGACTCAAGTATTCTCCACCACAATCTGATCGAAGTGCCTTGATACTTTTGCCAAGTTGTTTTTCTACTTCATTTTGAAATATTCTAAATATCTCAAATGCTTCACTCTTATGTTTCATTAGGTAAACATACCCAAATCTACTATAATCATCAGTGAAGGTTATGAAGTATTGAAATCCTCCCCTAGCATTGCTACTTAATGGTCCGCATACATCGGAATGTATCAACCCCAATAAGTCGCTTGCCCTTTCACCCAACTTGATAAAAGGTGTCTTAGTCATTTTTCCAAGAAGACACGACTCGCAAGTATCATATGACTCGAGGTCACATGAACCTAAAAGTCCGTCCCCATGGAGTTTTGAGATACGCTTCTCATTAATATGACCGAGACGGCAATACCACAAATAAGTATGATTTACATCATTAGGTTTAGATTTCTTATTTACATGATAGACATTGTCATTATTTTCATTCTTGACATCCAAGATATAAAGACCATTAAATGAATTAGCAATACCATAAAGCACATCATTTAAATAAATATAAAATTTCTTATTCTCAATAAGAAACTTAAAACCTTCATTATCCAAACAAGAAATTGAAATAATATTTCTACTTAAATCCGGAACATAATAACAATTGTTCAAAACAAGAATTAATACAGAAGGTAAAGTGACTTCATAAGTCCCTACGGCTAATGCAGCAACTCTTGCTCCATTCCCCACGCGTAGGTCTACTTCACCATCTTTAAGCAGTCTCCTATTCTTTAGACCCTGCACATTTAAACAAATGTGAGAACCACATCCGGTATCCAATACCCAGGAATCAGTGGTAGAAAGGAGAATATCTATCATATAGATACCTGAAGTCGACGCAGCCTTGCTGCCCTTCTTCTTCTTTTGCTCTTCCAAGAAAGCCTTGCAATTACGTTTCCAATGACCAATTTCTTGACAATGGAAACAGATTGCATCCTTTTGTGAATCGGGTTTTGCCTCAGAAGCCTTGGCAACCTTTGCCTTGCTTATTTTGGGTTTGACAACTTTCTTACCCTTTCCTTTGGCACTAGCCTTCTTCCCATCATGAACCAAGAGCACGGGAGAACCTTTCTCCACAATTTTCATCTCTGCAGTTTTGAGCATCCCATGCAACTCAGAGAGATTCTTATCCATTCCATGCATGTTATAATTCATCACAAACTGATTATAACTTTTAGGCAATGAATTAAGAATGAGATCCGTGGCTAGCTCCAATGGGATTGGATAGCCAAGTTTCTCAAGGTGCTCTACATAACCTTTCATTTTAAGAAAGTGAGGACTCACTTGTTGCCCTTCATTCATCTTACAGGTAGTGAATGCAACAATGGTCTTGTACCTCTCTTGCCTAGCTTGCTCTTGAAACATAGTTCTCAACTCCACGCCTATCTCATAGGCTTCCAAATGTTCCAAACTTTGTTGGAGTTTTGAGCACATAGCATCAAGCATGAGACAACTTACATCTCTAGAATCATTACGATGTTTCTTGTAATTGTCTCTTTCTGCCCTAGGGGCAGTAGGCGGTGGTTCAGCGGGGAGAGGCCCATCGAGAATGTACAACTTATCTTCTTGCCTAAGAACAATTCTTATGCTACGGATCCAATCCATAAAGTTAGTACCATTCTCTTCGAGCTTATCCTTCTCAAGGATCGATCGCAACGACATTGATTGAGTGTTATTAGTCATTATCTACAAATATGCAAAATTTCCAAAATTAAATAAGTACCGATTTTCATTAAAGAAATAAATAATGTATTTTTCAAACAAAATACTCCAATTAAATTATATATCCTTCATATACATCCAATGTATAATATAATTTAATTGGGCTAAGATCCAACTTTAATTTAACTTTTGAGTCCACGGAGGCGGACCGCTCAAAACTAAATTAATTAGGTAGACAATCATGTCAATCGTATCTCATATGATTCTTAGATCCTTTTATGAGATTCTTTGAGAAATCCAATTTCAAAAAGCATGTTTAATCTCATCTTTTGCCTAGGCCCAAAACTGTTTTGACGCCTAATTAAGTCCAACCATTTTAAACGCATAGGAACCATCCAATTTAATGCACCTTGCGGAGGCAAGCCCACATTAAATTAATGAACCTCATCTTGCTCATACATGAATAAGATTAATGCACCTCGCGGAGGCAAACCCACATCAAGATTACCCATGTATAAACAAGTGTTTTAATCATGGCATGGCAAAGAAGGACTTAAAACTTTCTTTGAAGGTTCATCACATATAGCATATAACACATTTATGAGCACATAATATAAACATGTTACACATCAAGTTTAGCCACTAAATTAATCTCCATTAATTTAAGCATGATATTTATGTGTCATTAGTTTCTCTATAATTATGAGGATGAGACTATTTCAACTTTGGTTATTATCTCCAAATCAAGACAAAAAGAAGTGCGGTCGAACTAAGCCATTACGCAACCACAATCCCGCACTAATTCAAGAAACCAAGAAAGTAGTCCATGTGGCCGAAACTAAGCAATAGATGGTCTCGTTGAACGTAGGCCAATTGCATTCACAATTCCACATGGATCTCCAAACTTTGAATCAAGAACTTTGTTTCTCAATTTTAGCAATTATGAACTCTTCATAATTCTAACTTCGTTTTATCTTTGAAACTTTGATTACGATCAATTTTGGGAAACACAATCTCGATGAACGCAGATTAGCCATCCAAAACTTGAACCAATCTAGGAATCACAAGACTAAAACAAATAGGAAAATCAAACCCCAAAATCCACACACAAACCAACTACCCAAAACCCATTCCAGATCAGCAAGTCTGGACTGGTTCTGTTACTGGTTTTGTTGAATTTAGCGAAAATTCCATATTCAGATTTTAACCAAAATCAGAACATATTTTGACCACTGAGCGCCCGCCTGGTCTTCAGCGAGCGGGCGCCTGAATGGTCAGAATGGTACAGAATTTTTAAAGTTCGAAAATTTTGTCTCAAAATTGTATTCCCCGATTATTAAAACTTTGATCTGATCAAAAATCAATAATCTAAATAATTCAGAATCCACCATAATTTTTATTGCGATTGAATCGTGCGATTAAAGTTGCAAAACAATAAACAACATAAAATCACAAAACACATAAACATCATATATTCCAATATTCATATCATGCAAGGCACATAAACAATTTATATACACAAAACATGATCCAAGTATTGAATTAATCAACATGAACGGGGCTCTGATACCACTGTTGGGTTTCGGAGTAACATGCGCAGCGGAATTAAGCATTTAAAATTTAAGAAACCCAAAGCCCATAGATCCGTTCATATGATTAAATCAAATACAACATAATGAATAAAAGAAAAAAACTAACCCTTGATGACTATCAAAGTTTTCTTTGGTCTTGGTGGAGAAACTTGAAACTTTATCACGGACAAAATCACGAACTTTGTAGATGATAAAATTCACCCTCTAGCGGTGTCCACACTTCGAACGAATATCAAGAGGCTCCTTGATCTTGGTTGCTAGACCAATAATTGTGAAACACACTTTCACAATTTAATAAAGAACTATGCGGAATTTATTTGTGAATTATTTTGTTCCTCAATCAAGGATGTCTTAGAACAAAATAAAATCTCTCTCAAACTCTTTGAGACTCACAAAATTACTTGTTAGTATGGTCTGGGCGAATTGAGGTTTTTATACACAATTTAGACCTATTTCAAATAGGTAACTTGTGCCAAAAAACCTTTCCTAATTGAATTGGGAATTATTCAGCCGCCAGACCGAGCGCCCGCCTGGTCCAACCCAGGCGCCCGCTTATTTGATCAGAAGGTCCAGTCCTTTCAGAACTCATTTAAGCGCCCGCCTGGTCCAACCCAAGCGCCCGCTTGGTTGACCAGGAAGCCCATAATTCATTCAGAAATTCCTTTGAGGTCCTTCGACCCTAAATTCCAATATAGTCCTCTTATTTAAGATTCGTTCTATTGTGTGTGACCCTCTAGGATTATACTAAGTTGGCAATGGGCTCAAACATGAAACCATAAGATATGATTAGGTTCTAGCAAACCGTCATACCTACCCAAATAGTATAACTAGATACAAGTTCGCATTCCTTTAGAATATGTCACAATCCCTTTGTCCATGATGTCTTTGAACACAAGTCATGGTCAAACAGTCAACTTGTCTTGTTCAATACTTTCTCGATTCCGAATATGTTGATAATTCAAATGCTATTGATCCAATCAATCCATTTGAGTCCGGCCGAACATTTCATCAACATCATTCCTTCGAGGGGCCCAAGCTTGACATATCTCCGTGGAGGGACAAATGCATTTAGCTTATTATTCTTCCCAACGGGATTCCGATTATGCCAAACATACACTTTATAACTACCGTGTTAAGATAGCTTGAATATGTCAAACATAATGTTCATCAAGTGGAAGACTATAATAACTTCATGTCTAAGGATTCGAATGACATAACTAATATGAGATATATGTTCGACATAGACCATGACATAAATCTCATACAACGGGTCATGTCCAGTACCTTGTTCCAAACAAGTACCCATAAATCTAACATGATCATCCCATGATCATTTAGCCTTTATACTAGTGCCTAACAAGTACTAGGGACGGGGATTATTATAAGTAAACATGAACAACAATAATAATCAAAACATCTCTTTATTGATATGAAATAAATGATAACAATTACAACGTTTATTAAACGTGCCTAGGGCACCACTACCAACAACCGAGTCTACAAAAGGCACCACGAAGGGATCAACCTCCTATGCGCAAATGAGACCGAAGCTCAAGAAATAATGCATGAGATTCACGAAGGTGAATGTGAGCCCCACATGAACGGGTTTATGTTGACCAAAAAGATACTCCGCATGGGTTATTATTGGAGTACCATGGAAAGGGACTGCATCGAGAAAGTCAAGAGGTGCGCCAAATGTCAATTCCATGCCAATCTATAGCACGCTCCACCCTCACAGCTTTACAATATGACCACGCCTTGGCCTTTCTCTTGTTGAGACATAGACATCATTGGCAAAGTCCACCCTACTGGCAGCAACGGACAATCTTTCGTCCTAGTAGCCGTGGACTATTTTACAAAATGGGTCGAAACACAGGCTTACCGAGTTCTCAACGCCAAGAAAGTGGCCGAATTCGCGAAAACCCACATCATGTGCCGATACGGCGTTCCTCATGAGATCATCTCAGACAACGGTTCTCACTTTGAGAAAGAGATGGACGCGCTCCTGGTAGAATACAAGATTACTAAGCACAAGTCATCTCCATACCGCCCTCAAGCAAACGGCGCGGTCGAGGCAGCTAATAAGACAATCGAGACCATTGTGAAGAAAATGGCCTCCACTGGAAGGGACTGGCCCGAAAAGCTACCTCTAACGTTATGGGGTTACCGCACGTCAATACGGACAGTGACTGGAGAAACTCCTTATGCACTGGTATATGGTTCCGAAGTTGTACTACCAATAGAGCTCGAAGTTCCATCCCTACGGGTCCTCCTCGAGAACCAAGTCAATGAAGTCGATTGGATGCAAAGTCGATATGAACAGCTAGCCCTACTCGACGAGAAAAGGCTAAGGGCAATCAAACGTACGAGGGCCTATCAACAAAGAATGGCTAGGGATTTCAACAAAAAGGTGAAGCCCCGAAACATCAGTGTGGGAGATTTGGTCCTAAGACAACACCCTCCTAATGCCATGAACCCCCTTGGAAAATGGGGACCCCGATGGATCGGTCCGTACATAGTCAATAAGATATTAAGCGGCGGTGCAGTCCGACTCGTGGATTTAGACGGAGATCAGCTGCCAAAGGAGGTCAACCTCGACAAATTGAAGAGATTTTACGTCTAATAAACGAAGACCTTAAAAAAAAAAAAAAAAAAAAAAAAAAAAAAAAAACAAGCTCGCTAGGTTGAAAACCCGCAAGGGCGACCTAGGCAAAAATTAGAGCACGTGCAAAAAAGAAGCCCGCTAGATTGAAAACCCGAAAGGGCGGTCTAGGCAAAAAACAGGGTGTACACAAAAAAAAATTGGTCTTCGTTTGTTTGAACTACGGAGACCTGAGCCTCTACACTGGAAGAACGTAGGCAACCTTCGGGTGCGGTCTAAAACATAAACAAATACCCAAATCATTTCAAATTTAACGAGATGCAATTTTTATTCATTTCTTGAATTATTTTTATCATTACAATGGAAATGTTGAGCTATTAAAAGACATTAAAACATTAAATCCTAAACAAGTGGTCTATTTTAATTGCAATCTCTTGGGGGTACTAGGAAAAATCTAATTTTCTCTTGGCCTTTGAAGGACCACCCGAGCGACCATTAATCCTACTCTTCTTGGGAGGCCTAGGGACACTGATATGGACCGATATCTTCTGGGCAACAGAGCGCCTCCGAGCATAAAAGTCATCCAAAGGGGTACCGAAAGGGTAGGTCAGAATGTTGTTCACATCAGCAGCAGCTTCCTTGTACCTCAAAGCACTGCTGGGCTCAAAGTCCTTTCCTAGCAACTCAGCCCGAAGAGCATCTACCCAAGTAATGCCGCGGTAGAAGGTACCAAGCAAATGATCCAAGTAACTCTCGGGAAGAAAAATACTACCCCGGTGCAATGGAGCGGAAGCCCAACGGTTACGATCATCTCCCCAAGCCGACTGAAGCTCATTCGAGAAGTCCGGACCCATATAAGAAACTGGACGAAGCCTCCCGTTCCTCGGAAAAGGAATTATCTGCTGACGGCCAAATTGCCTCAGAACCCGTTCTGGTTGGTAAAACGAAGAATCTCTCAACCCGGGTAAAACCACGTACTGAAAACCGGACGTCCACTCCACAAAAGGGCGAAGACCCCAAGGACACCACTCAACGTCAGGTGTAAGACGAGAAGCAAAAAATATCCTCCAACCCTCTTCAGTCAAATCTCTAATCAGCAACCGTCGCCTATGAACAGCAAAAGGAGAAAGGTCGCCATCTGACGCATAAAGCCTGAAAGGCTCCCGAAGCCATATGGTCAAAAGCAAGGGGCTTCCTCGTCGCATCTCGCCCGTACGGTGCAATTCGTCCAAACCATGCAAGGTCTCTCCTACAATGAGCGGAACTATGCTAAATCGATGTCCTTTCGCCTGCAACACAATTTCAGCCAACTGCGCATCCGCAGTACCCACAGGAGTGACAAGCAAAACCTCGATGAAAAGGCAGACAGCCATGGAATTTCTCTTAAAGGACTGAACCGCGACATCTTCCGAATGCAAACTGAAAAACATCGGAAGCTCAGTTATGTCAACAACGGTCCCGTGCATCATCTTCTTCACCTCTCCAACAGGGAGATTCAGAAGGTCAACCCAAGAGTCAACAACACCGCGGTGATACTTAGGGACGGCAATCCGACCGGCCAAAGGCATACCCATAATGGCCCCAAAATCATCGACGGTCGGCACCATTTCATTAGCCGAAAAGTTGAATGTATGGCTATCACAATCCCAAAAGGCTGCAGCAGCCTTCAACAAGTCCCAATCCGGCTTCAATGTCCGCAAAGTGAAAAGAATTCGAAACCCGAAATCTTTGATGAAAGCGTTTTTGGGATGGGTCCTGAAAGAATACACGAAGGTCGACAAATCCTTCTCGTAACTCTTGACAACCTCGGCATCAAGACTAAAAGGGTTAGAATCCATGGGAAAGAAGACCACAAGCAAAATTGAGCAATAAAATGGTGTTAAAAAAATGGCAGAAAAAGACTGTTGGAATCGAATTATCGACCAGAAGCAGATATTATAGCTGTTGGGGGATCTTTTGGTCAGCAAATATCAGGCCCTGAATTTCACCTCCCAGAGTCGCGCGCCTCCCGACACCAGTTTACAAGGCGCGCGCGTCCCGTCTTCAAGAGAGGAAGCGCCCGCATCCCAGGTAGAAGAAGGCTCCAGAAATAGCCTCTGTCAGTTCAGAACAGCACCCGGGCGTTCCAGCGCCTTCAACCTGCAGAAAAGATCAATCCCAGCAACAAGAGAAGCTCAAACGACGATAGCAAACACTCGGCTGGGCACACATTAATTTGGTCCGCCCTTAAGGCATGTCTAAAAACTGAATTAAGATAGAAACTCCCACTCAAAGTAGGGTGTCTTTTATTTTCTCAAAAATCAGTTTTTACAATTCATCCCCAGCACAAAGCACTCCGCAGTCAACTGTGCTCGCAACCCATCAAAAGTACGACTCATGACAACAATTTGGTCCGGGGTGAGCCACAGAATCACCGTTTCCTCATCAAGAAAGATCTAAATCCATTCAAAGCAAACGGTCCTCTGGGTCCCGCACTTCAGCAAACGGTCCCCCGGGTCCCGTACTTCAGCAAACGGTCCTCCGGGTCCCGCACTTCAGCAAACGGTCCTCTGGGTCCCGCACTTCAGCAAACGGTCCTCCGGGTCCCGCACTTCAGCAAAAGGTCCTCTGGGTCCCGCACTTCAGCAAACGGATCTCGCTATCAGCAAACAGATCCCGCTTCCAGCAAATGGATCTCGCTATCAGCAAACAGGTCCCGCCTCCAGCAAACGGATCTCGCCATAAGTAAACAGGTCCCACCTCCAGCAAACGGATCTCGCTATCAGCAAACAAGTCCCACTTCCAGCAAACGGATCTCGCTATCAGCTAACAGATCCCGCTTCCAACAAATAGATCCCGCTGTCAGCAAACAGATCCCGCTATTGGCAAAGCCGCTCACACAGGGAGCGTACCCTTATCTCTCAAAGCCGCTTACACAGGGAGCGCACCTCTATCCCCGCAATTTCAAATTCCTGCTTTTATCGAGTCTTTTCCTTTTCTTGGTGATGTCCTAGGCGGATGTCTGTCCTTCGTCGACGCGTTTACTTCGCAATCCACGCCGCCGAGGGGCTCTGTAGACACCCCTTGGACCGCTCACCCTGATTGCACACTTGATTTTGTGTTTCTCCCTCTTTTAAGTGTTTTCTATTAGTTTCTGTTACTTTGGTTAAGTTCCAGACGGACTCCGTTAAGTCCTGGGACTAAACTGAATAACAGTTCTAACTCTCTAGTCCATTTTGTCAAAAATTGCTTCTCAGAGTCGCGCGCCTCCGCCCCTTGAGGCCAGACGTGCGCGCCTTCCGCCGCCTAGGTGGGATGCGCGCGCTTCTGGGGTGTGTCAGTTATAGATTCTGCCCAAGAATCTCTCCCTTGCTCATTATACATGATTTTGCCCGGGAAAGATTTCTTGGAGACTCCGTTTGGCTCCAAAAACAGTCCTTTTTCAACTATAAAAATCCTTCCAATCCATCATTGGAGGGGACCTTGGACATCATTACTTTTAGACCTTTTACTCACTTCTTTCCTAGACTTTTTCTTGGGATTTCTTCAACTAAGGATTCAACCTCTTCTTCAAGGCTTTTCAAGAGGTTCTCTTTGAAGGATACTATAGGTAAATGTCTTAAGCATTTCTCTCCTTCTTCTTCTTCTTCTTCTTCTTCTTCTTCTTCTTCTTCAATCAAATGTGCAATCACCCAAAACCATTTGGGACATGACACCGACGGTCCTTTCATTACATTGAATTGGCCTAAGAGTCATCTCCGTACATTTCAAACTTTAAAACCCCTTTTTATCATCATTTTAATAGGAAGAATGTATTTATCTTTAAAAGTGAATTATGAACAAACAAGACAGACTTTGCTCGGGCGAAATGGGTGTTTAAGTACTTCCCATTTCGTAACCTAACCCCCGAACCCCTCGTCCCAAATAATCTCTATTTTCGTAAATCAAACTTAGGCTCATAAACATTAGGTTTTCTTACGTTCCTCAAAAACGTGGGTGGGGACTCTAAAACACAATTAGACATCTTAGGGTAATTCACTCGCTCTAGCCAAGCCGTGGTCCCCCCGGGGTATCTACAATAAGCCTTTTTCTACCTCTCTCTCAGGTATGAAAAACCCCATACCCACACTAAAAACACACAGAGAACTCTAAACTTCTCTCCTAAGGCATTCCACACCTTATTCTTAGACTCCCAAGAGAATCTTACTCTTACGCCCGAGGGTCTAAGCTGGGATCAAACCCGGCCTTGACGGTTTCATTGTCTTTGTTGTGTTAACAGGTGGACCGGTGATTAAAAGCCAGATATCCTTTCAATATATTGACCCAAATTCCGTGGCGTCATCAGTGGTTCCATTGCCGGGAAACGATTTACTATCTTTAGTAATATTTTCCACGAGAAACTAGTATCTCTTGATACCATTAACACTCATCAGTTCCTCACGAACATAAAAATAACTCCTCATTACTAAACGGTTGAAATGGCTGGAAATGGAAAAAAGCCAATTCAAGCACATGAACTAATGACCCCTTCAGCCACCAGGCCTAGAGCCGTGTCTGAAGGAAAGTCGATTCATGACCGTCTCGAAGCAAGAGTGGGTTCTCTAAAAACCCATCTCAAAAGAGACGGGATGCTGATCTAAGAATACAGATCACTGCTTCAAAGAACACGAAAGCACCCCCACCCATGACTGACCAGAGGAAGCTCATGTTAGCCGCCCTCCAGGAACAGTCACGCCTGGTGGCCCAACAATTGCAAATCAATACTCAAACCATCAGGCTATTGGAAGGGGATGATAGGGCCCAGAAGGCTGGAAAATCCCACGTGGACAAGCCCGGCCCTAGCAAATTTCAGAGCGCAAATGTCAATGACATCTCTGACGAGGACGACGACGAATACTATGATCAGGAAGACGAGGAGGAATCAAAAGGGGAACCTGAAGGTGAGGGAGAATCCCAACCAAGAAGGAATCTTTCTTCCTCGAAAAATAAACATCATAAAGCGCTGTCCACGCATAACACCAGGGGAATAACCCGAGAAACCCGAAGCGGCAGGACCGCGGGAACTCAGGGAATAACCCCTGCTATGGAAAAAATGATCAAGGAATTGTGGAAAGAGCAAAAGGGGAGCCCGAAAAAGAGCGCATCAGCCCTAGACGCCTTCACAGATGGGATCAAGAACTCGCTTATCACCAATCTTCGCCTTCCTAGCCTGGATTCTTATTCCGGGGCAACTAGTGCGAAGAGCCACGTGGGACGGTTCGAAGTTCAGATGTCCCTATTCACGGAATCAGAAGCCATTAAGTGCAAAGCACTGGCCTCAACCTTCCCGGGAAAAGCGCTGCCCTGGCTCCTAGCTCATAACCAAGGCTCTATCACCAGTTATGATATGTTGAGAAGCAATTTCCTCAACTCGTTTGCCGGAGCGGGAGTGACAGCAAGGCCGAAAGAGAACTTGATCTGAATCCGCCAGCAAGCCTATAAAAGCACGGCCTCCTATATCACCCATTTTCAGAATATGACGGAACAGATCTTCGATCTGGAAAGGAGGGATATAAAGTTATGTTTCATAGGAGGCTTGACTTGCCAAGCCCTCAAAACGGAATTCTCACTTCGCAAGCCTGGCGGAGTTGAAGAAATGTATGAGAGAGGTATGGCCGTAGCTGGGTCGGAAGATCCATATGTGCCCGAGGTGGCCCGGAAGCCCGTGAAAGAACAAATCGAGTTCAAAACAGAGCCTGAAACGAGCTCGCGGCCTGGAAGAAACCGCACTCGAAGAACCGACTCGTTCAAAGACAACTTCACTCCCTTCACAGCCCCGAGAGAGGTGGTAATGAGATCGGTGGAATTGCCGGCACCACCTCTATTGAACAAACCTGCGTGGCAGCGAGATCCGAACCAATACTGTACGTATCATAGCGACCACGGGCACTCCATGAAAAACTGCATGAACCTGAAAAGGGCATTGCAAGGGTAGGTAGACCAAGGAAAGTTGAAAGAGTGGGTAGCGAGGACGAAGAATACTGGGAACAACAAAGGTCCGGGAAAAAGAACCGCCGAGCCCGAGCCCGAAAGAGATAACAGACGACTCCGCATTGACTTTATCGGGGTCGAGCCGGCTAGCAATACCCAGTTGGAAACTCAGATCAGGAGGCTAGAAAGGGTATACCTAATTCCTCCAATCCCTCAAGAGGAGGAAGAAGCGATATCTTTCAAACGCTCCGAGCTCGATGCTACCTTATTCCACTCAACTCAACCACTCACTATTGACATCGCTGTGGGGCGCGCCGATATCGGAAGGGTCTTAATAGATACCGGTGCATCAAGAGACATCCTCTATTTTCATTGCTTGAAAAAGATGGGCATGGAACAGGCAAATATGGCCCCCTACGCAGGCCTGCTGGAAGGTCTTACCAACCACACCGTCAAAGTCATGGGGATGATTGAATTCGAGGTGACGATCGGAGAGAAGGAATTCTCCAAAACCGCCAAAATAAATTTCATTGTGATTGATCTGAAATCACAATTCAATGCCATATTGGGAATGACGGCCCAGGCTACCCTGGGAATTGTAGCATCCATCCCCCATCAGAAAGTAAAATTCAGTACTCCTGCCGGAGTTTCATGTATCGAAAACAAACCGGAGGATCTACTGAATGGAATCCTAAAGAGGAAAAGAGCAGAGGCGGCAGCCACCAGCTTGGTGAAGCCAAAACTCAGTGAAACCACGATAGTGGTTGTTCCCGAGGTCAATACAAAAGAAACTATGCACATCGGCACTATCTCTTTCCATTCCTCCCGAGCCGAAGTGAGAAAAAGCAGAAGGAAGAAGAGGAATGAGCCGTAAATTGAGCTCTTCCTCGAATCCCTAATCGACCGCGAGGTCCCAAACATACTACCAAACGATGAACTGGAAGAAGTCATCATCAATCCGGAATATCCCGAGCAAAAGATCAAGGTAGGCCTGGAAATTGACCCACAGGAAAGAAAGCTGATAATAGAAGTCCTTCACAATAACTTAGATGTTTTCGCATGGAAAGTGGAGGATATGGAAGGCATTAGTGAGGAATTAATTGTGCACAAACTCAATGACAGTGATGCTTTCACCCCGATCCGGCAAAAACCTCGCTATTTCGCCCCAGACAGGAAGGCAGCCATAAAAGAAGACGTGGCACGGTTGGTCAAACTGGAATTATCAAGGAGATCTTGTATCCTAAGTGGCTATCCAACGTCGTCATTGTAACACCCATCCTTAATCTCGTTAAAAATGTGACTTACTTGTTAAATTCTTGAACTTGCATATTATGTGCTAGTTTTACTTGGGTTAAATTCTTAACTGCTTTAGAATATTAAGGTGGTTAAATGTCTAGTTTTGACTTTTGGGTCATTTGCGAAAATATGACTTTAGGGGCCTTTTTGTTAAAAGTGAAACTTGAGGGGCCTAGTTGTCATTTCCCAGAAGTTGTTATGTATATCTTGTTTTGGGTTTGCCTGAGAAGGCATTTTACCCAATTTCTTCTCGTTCTTTCCTCTGTTTCAAAGTTAGGGTTAGAGTTTTACCCTATTCTCGACTCCTCGAGCTTGATTATCCCTCCGTTCTTGATTCTGATCCCGGATAAATATTCGTGGCGTTGAATAGAGCGTTCCAGGCCGATCAGAAATTTATTTGGGTAACCTTGATTTTGGACTAGGTAAGTTATTAGCTTCCCCTTGCTTGTAATAACATGCATATATGTTATTTCTGATACTTGTGCTTGTCAATTTCGTGTTTGGCGTAATTTTTGTGATACTTGTAATTTTGGGACAAAGGGAGTATAACCCTCTGTGTAAAATGTTGAAAGAAATTGAAATAAGTGTCTTGAACAATGTTAGTGCACTTCTGAGATTGTTAGTTTGTTAGTACAAAGTTACTCCTACGCTTGGGACGGAGAATTTCTAAGCCTGGAAGGAAATTGGGTTTTGGCTGGAAATTGCACCAGGCGCCCGCCTGGTCAGCCTCGAGCGCCCGCCTGATCTGTCTTGAGCGCCCGCTTGACCTCATATCAAGCGCCCGCCGCTAGCCTCGTTTTAGTGCAAAAATCTCTGTTGAACTTTGAGCGCGCGCCTGGTTGGCGCCGAGTGCCCGTTTGCCCTGCAACCCTAGACCAAGCGCCCGCCTGTGTAGTAGTAGGCGCCCGCTCGGTCCCCTGTCCTGATGAAAGTGTTTTAAACCTAAAGTGAAATGAAATCTTACCTCTCCTAAGGCATAGAGACTTAGTATAAGATGTCCTAGCAAGTGTATATGTACCTTTTGAGACATTAGAACTTAGTCTTGAACATGAAAACTTATAGAACTCAAATGAGAACTTAAGTATAAGAGTAGTAACTCTTTTATATGTCTTGAAAGTTCTATGAACAAGCACTGATGTGTTATACTTGTTTTGAATCCAATGATTGTGCACCTTAGGGGCATTAGAACAAAGTTTTAGACTTGAATATCCTAGGAATAGGATCAAGAACTTGTAAGAGTAAAAAGGTATAGCTCTTATACATGCTTGAATGTCCAAAGATTGTAATTATAACTTGAATATAAGATAATAAAATCTTGCACATGGCTTGACACCAATACATGTGTATGGTAATGAACTAGAAAGTGCCATGAACAAGCACTAACGTGTATGAGACATGTTCTTGATGTATTTATGCAAACATGGCACCGGAAGATTACGCTTCAACCTGCTTTTACACCGCAGACAAAACTTACTGCTATCTAATGATGCCATTCGGACTCAAGAATGCCGGTGCAACGTACTCAAGAATGATTGCCATTGTCTTCAAGGATCAATTGGGAAGAAACATTGAAGCCTACATAGATGACATGGTGATCAAAACCAAAGAGAGCTCCCACGAGGTCGACCTCAAGGAAACCTTTGAAAATTTGCGCCGCAACAACATGATGCTGAATCTGAGCAAATGTGCTTTTGGAGTCCGAGCTGGGAAATTCCTAGGGTTCATGGTCAATCAAAGAGGCATTGAGGCTAATCCAGAAAAAATTCAGGCCCTTGTCAACATGACTCCGCCCCGATCCATCAAAAGCGTACAACAACTAAACGGAAGGATCACAGCTTTGGGTCGCTTCATTTCAAGATCCGCGGAAAAGTGCCTTCCTTTCTTTAAAATTTTGAAAGGGGGTAAAGGATTTGAATGGGCCTCGGAGTGCGACGTGGCCTTCAACGAGGTCAAAAAATACTTGGGCCAGCCACCGCTTTTGAGCAGCCCGAAATTAGGAGAAAATATTTTTCTTTATTTAGCCGCTACTGATATGGCAGTAGCTGCTGTTCTTGTAAGGGAAGAATCTAATTCCCAAAAACCAGTTTATTATGTATCAAAGGCTTTGTCCGCCGTTGAAGGGCGTTATCTTAATGTTGAAAAGTTAGCATACGCCTTGCTTGTTGCAGCTCGGAAGTTACGAGCTTACTTTTCTGCTCATCCCATAACTGTGCTAACCGATTCGCCGTTAAGAAGGGTTCTGCATAAACCGGAATCCTCAGGAAGACTTATGACTTGGGAAATTGAGCTTACGGAGTTCCAAATAACGTATGCCCCGAGAAGAGCAATCAAAGCGCAGGCCTTGGTCGACTTCGTCGCGGAAACCTCATTCCGGCTCGAGGAAGCTCAGCTTGGCAAAGAAAAGGGAAAAGCAAAAGAAGCGGAGGCAACAAATAATAGAGCACCCAACTCGCAGACGAGCAGGCCAAGCCAATGCTGGACCCTATATATTGATGGGTCATCTAGCAAAGCAAATAGTGGGGCAGGAATACTGCTAATCTCTCCGGAGCAAGATCGGTTTAAAAGGGTGTTAAGGTTTAAATTTGAGGCCTCAAACAATCAAGCAGAATATGAGGCATTAATAGGAGGGATAGAGCTGGCCAGCGACATGAGTATACCCAATATAATCATAAACAGCGATTCACAGCTGGTGGTTTATCAATTCAAGGGGGAATATGAGGCCATACACCCGTCTTATCCCAATACAGAGACATGGTGAGAACCCTCCTTCAAAAATTTGAATACTACGAGCTAAATCAGATAGGTCGAGAAGAGAACTCCGAGGCGGACTGACTGTCGCGGGTAACTGAAAGCGAGATCACCGAGCTCGACATCAATTGCTCACTCGAGTTCGTCGAATGCCCGGCCGTCTCGCGCATCGTAATTCGGCCCATCGATGAGGTGGAAAAGGACTGGGTTGACGAGATTCAAGAATACATCGAGGCAGGGACAACCCCTAGCAACCCTGATAGGGCACTCATCACTCCTAAAATAGCAGCGAGGTACACAGTGGTGGATGGAATTTTGTAGAGAAGGTCCTTCACCAAACCTTTATTAAGATGTGTCCATGACCGTCTGACTACCAACTTGATGTACGAGGTCCATAAAGGGATCTGTAGAGGCCACCCCGGAGCTCGCACTCTATCAGACAAGATCTTAGCCCATGGGTATTACTGGCCCACAATGAGGAAAGATGCCGAGGAATATGTCAGAAAATGTGACAAGTGCCAACGCTTCGCCGACATTCCTCGTTTACCAGCCACTGAGAAGACAGTTCTTGTCCCAACATGGTCATGGGATAAATGGGGAATCGACTTGATTGGGCCCTTTCCTAGATCCCGGAATGGAATGACCCATGTCGTGGTCACCGTGGACTATTTTACGACGTGGCCTGAAGCAAAGCCATTGGCCAGTTTAACAGAAGAGAATGTGATCAACTTCGTGTATGACTACATCTGGTGCCGATATGGACTTCTCAGGGTAATTATATCAGATCATGGAACTCAATTCCAGACAAGGTTCACAGCCGAGTGCCAACAACTTCTAATAAATCATGCTAAGTCATCAGTCGCCCGACCTCAAGGAAATGGACAAGCTGAGGCAGCAAACAAACTCATCATGGTGGCACTCAAGAAAAACTTGGAAAGACGAGGGGGAAAATGGTTAGACGAACTCAACACCGCGTTATGGGTAGTTCGGACCACTCGTCGAAATTCCACCGGAGAAACCCCGTTCTCTCTCGCATATGGGTCCGAGGCGATGGCTCCCGTTGAGGTCGGACTCCCCTCCATATGAGTAACCTACTTCGATGAAGCGAGCAATGAGGCATCGAGAAGAAGAGATCTAGATTACTTGGAGGAGCGACGGTTAGAATCCCGAGCTAAAATGGAGAACTAAAAAAAGAAGGCAAAACTCCACCATGACAAAAGAGTTCGTAAAAGAGGCTTCGAAGTCGGAGATTAGGTATTAAGAAAGGCCGAGGTCACAGGCAAAGAACCCGGATTCAACAAATTGAGGCCGAACTGGGTAGGACCTTTCCAGATCGCCAGAATAATCAAAGAGGGCACTTATCACCTCCGAGATAAGGACGGGAAAGACATCAAGAATGCTTGGCATAGTGACCATCTCAAAAAGTACTATAATTAATGTAAAAGTTTTGTAATAGAATTACGAGATAGAAAAGGCTATGAAATAAACTTACGAGCAAAAGTTGAGATTCCCGAAAGGTGTAATGTACATGCTAGCTTATTTATATGCATCCAAGGACCTATATCTACAGGCATATTTAAAAAGCAACCCCACAACTGGCTGGGGCCATAGCCATACAAAAAGAAGCAAAAGCCTAAGGGTCTTGTTCAAGAAGAGCCCACTGACTCCTCATCATCCGCGTCATTGCCTCCTTCATCGCCTCCATCATATTCAGACTCATAACCAAACTCCTCTCCACCCCTCTCGGCATCTTTACCGCCTCCACCGGCGCCGTCCTCATTGCCACCGTCGGATTCACCTCCGGATTTATCAGGATTGTCGCTATCATCTTTTGATCCACCACTCTTAGAGCTCTCTTCGCTCGAAGGGGCGTCATCTGATTCAGAAAGAACTTTGGGAGATTTTTCCCTATTGCTGTCGGTAGGAGAGTCGTCGTCAGGTTTTGAAGGCTCAGATGAAGCAGAGGAGTTGGTGGAATCACTGCCGCCCGTTGATTTTTTGCTACCAGGACCCTGATTCGAGTCTGAGGTATCATAGTCTGAGGGAAAGAATCCCAGACAATCCTTTTTGGGGGCCATGGCCAAGACGAGTAAAGACGGTGAGAGAATAAGGGAAGAGGTTTAAGTGCAGGAAGAGAGCACGAACTCAACGTTTAAATGGCCAGTCGAAGTAAAAGTGAAAGATAGAGAAGGCGTGCTTCCCTTTTATAGTCAAAAGATTAAGTAATGGAAGGTGAAAAGCCATTAAGTCGAAAAGACTAGCATTTATGAGGGAAAGATGAAGAGACCTGCGTTTAATGAGGCACAACTTACGAGGGAGACAAAGAGTGAGTAAGACCTGGAACGGTCACTTCAGGCCATAAATACCTCCTGACTATGCAAAAAAAAAAGTTGGAAAGGCCATGGAATGGTGGCCTCGACCTCGGCGACCTCGGCAGTCTCAGCCCCGCCTCGAAAGAGCCACCAAGGACGAAGTCAACTTTAAAATAACAAAGGCAAAGTCAAAAGCATTTAAAGCATCAACTGGATAACAACATAACAGAAGATAGCCCAAGTCCAAAGGGCGGAAGAGCTTGTTCGACAAATCATTACAAGGATCAAAGCGAAAGAAAAAAGTTGGAAATTGTTTGAAAGTTGTGAACCAAAGGCTAGCCTATTACAAGATAAATACTCAGGACGCAGCCTGGTTTGAATTAGCGGGATCAGTAGCAGCGGTAGGGTCAGACTCAGATACGGCAGAAACCGGAGCGGGCACGATCTCCTCCGTGGTAGCAATCGCAGTTTCGACCTCGCCCACCTCGACCTGGCGAACTTCTTCCTCCTCGGTTCCGGCCCTGGCCACCTCGAAGTCTGGGGGGCTCGCCTCAACAGCAGGGGTACTAATGGCTAGATCGGATGTTTCTCCCTCCTGGGTAGCTAATCGTTGGCGCCGAGGGTCATCCTGTAAGATAAGGTCCAAAATCGGTTGAAGGGGCAATGTCTTACCATCCACAAAGCGTAATTCTTGCAATCTTGCCATCAAACTCTGATAAGTAACCTCGGCAACAGGAGGTGGCACCCAATCTTCTCCCCGGTCCGCAGCGCTTTGAACTTGAGTGGTCAGATCGTCATCATCAAAAGGAACAAGGGTATGGCCATCAAGGCATTGAGGATCGCTGACAAGCGGAGCCCCGTACCTTAGCAACTCATAAGCAGTAAAGCCTCTTTGATGACCAATGGTGCGAGTGTACTGTTGGTTGGAGAGTTCATACTGATAAATGGAAGCATCAGTAACCAGCCCGTCATATTCATCTGACGCCAGGAACTTGGCCTTGAAAGCCAGCTCAATCCGTTCCCTCTCCTCCTCGGTGGCTCCCCGGGGCATGGCCTCCAGCTCGGCAATTCTAGTCTTTGAAATCTCCAGCTCGGAACTCGTCGAGGCCATCTCGGAATTGGCCGAAGCCAACCGCTCCTTAAGTAGGTGCATCTCAGCAATCACTGGCTAATCTCAGACAAAGCTTTCTCTCTTTGATCCACAACGTAGGCCAGCCGCCTGTCCTGTTCATTTTCCTCTTTGGTTTTCTCGAGGAGGTTTCTCTCGGCTTTCTTCAACTTTTTGCCCATGACGTCATTGATTTTCTTCAGATCGTCCTGTTGAGTGGTCACGTCGGCACATTGTTTGCTGACTGAGTCAAGTTGCCTCCTATCCTCCTCACCCTTGTGCCTCATAAGGTCGATACAATTGGCAGCCTGAAAAGCAAAGACGTTTATGAACTACGAGATCAGGCTAAGAAAATTCATGTAAAAGAGGAACGAGGCGGTTACTTCGGCAAAATTCAGATCAACTTGACCTGCCAAAGAATAGAAGTTCTTGTCAGCCAGAATGGCCTCCGTGAAATCCTGGGCGTGTAAACGATACAACAACCCGTTGCCAATATAGGCGTTCTTAGCGCTTCTGACAAACAAATCAACCCCGCTTACTTTCGGAATCACCCTTCTGAGCTCGGAACCCCTCGCCTTCTCCTCCTCGCGATCCTTGAGCCCGATAACAGGGTACTTGACACGAGGGAAATAATTTCTAGAGGAAGCAGGGGCTACAGGAAGAGGGGAGCTTTCCCGGGTGTGCTTAGAATGTTTGACGGTAGGGGAATTAGGTTCAATAGAGGCAGGCCTTTTACCCAAAGCCCCAAGCTGGGCAGGCCCCGAGCCCGATCCTGAGGTAGGAGAAGGTAAAGGAAGAGAAGGCGGAGGGGCTGAAAACATAGGAACCGTTAACATCGACGCAGGAGCATCCACTCCCCTTGAACTCTGAGTACCGCTCGCAGGTGCCAAAACGGCCACACCGGCTCGATTGATTATGGGCAATTTTCCATCCAGCTTTCCCCCAGTGCGGCCTGATGATCCGAGGCGGCTTTCAAGTCCGCTGCTGTTTTCTTATTCTTGAGGGCTCCATAGTTGCTCACTTTTCTTGGCGGCATGTTAGGCTCAGGATTTGCTTTTGTAAAAGAGAAAGCATCAAAAGAAAGGCAGTTAGTCGAGCAGACACTTAGCAAGATTCTGTGAATAAAACAAAGCGTGAAGGGGCAAGAAATGACCAGCCAGATCGGGATCGGTGCAAGGAGTGTTGTTAGCACAAAAACAACAAGCATACGAAAAAATAAGCCCTTGATGGACTCTCCAGTCCGGGTCACGAGCCGAAGGGACAACAGGAACTCGGGAACTGGTGAGATAAGGTTGACGAGCTAGAGCCACCCCGGCCCGGATAAGCAATGCCTCATCCTCAATAATAGAGGCCACGTCAAAAACAGAATTAGTATCGAAGTCCTGATCAATCTCCAAAAATGCCTCTATTGCAGTCGACAAATCAACCCCCAAAGATTTATGAGGGTACTTAAATTCAGAAGGACGGACCGGCACCTTGCCTTCAGGCTTGCCAAAACCCCAGCCCATTCGGCACTCCACCATAAGGGGCTTCACTTGCCACTTCTCAAACTTATTAAAGGGTTTGGTGAAAATTTTGGGAACGGGCACTTTGGAGGCAGCCTTAGTTTTCAAACTCAGCGAGGCTGAAGTGATCTGGACGTTATAATATCTAAACAAAGCTGACAAATTGGGCTCGTATCCCAGTATCCTAGACACTACTATGAAAGATGTCAGGACCCTCAGGGTATTCGGGTTCAGGTCCATGGGCAGGCACTGAAAAAATTCTAAGAAAGAGCAGATGAAGGGATCGAGAGGAAGCCTAAGGCCATGATCAAATTGAGGTTGGTAGAAGATACATGCCCTGTTGCTTTCGCGAGCTTCTTTGGCTTCCATAAGGCGAGAGGTGCCATCATCAAAGACCTTCATGCCAAGGTCGGATAAACAGAATAGCCCGGTGTCAATACCGTAAAAAGTGGTGAAGTCAGCCTCGCCTTCAGAAGCGCCAAGGACCTCCTGTTCAGGCTCCTTAGCCTTAGCTTTGCCTTTCAGTTTGGCAAGCTCTGAAAAAGAAGAGGAAGCACCAATTTGGCTCGTTCGGCGCGAGGTCATGCGCTCGTGAGTCTCCTCGAAGCGATCTATAATTTCTACTTTTTGTCTCACTAAGGCGGCCGTCCCCGGGGCCATTCTCTGCAATTGTTCAGCCTCACCCAATTTCTCCGTGTCGGAGTCTTCGTCATCAATAGGGATGGGATTGTTCAGCTCCACGCCCTCAACATCCCCACTCTCAATGGCTGGCCCAAAGGGTAAATCGGGGGACCTAGTCTCCTCATCACTAGAGACGACGGCACTGCCAATATTACCCCTTCGAGTCGAGGGTTCAGGCAACGTCACGTCATCTTCGAGGCCTATGGCGAGCCAATCAAAGTCCTCGGTAGCTCTAGCCGCCCGGGAAGCCAAAAGTTTGGGGGAATTTGCCATATCTACAGAATTGGGGAAAAGGGTTAAGATGGCGCAAACAAAAAGCCCTAATTCTTTCTCTCCCCCCCCCCCCAAAAATCCTGACTCGTCTACCCACCGAAACAATTAGGGGCCCGGACTCCCACAACTGGGGTAGGGTCCAAGAGCCCTATGAGTATGCCGTAGCAATCACTCGCAATATATCTAACTTGAGGCGAACCCACCGGTAAACCACGCGCTGATAAATTCCACCGGTGGTGAGACAGACGGCGTAAGAAGGGGGGAGAAGACTCATCCTACCGACAGATTATCTTATCAAAAGAAAAATTGAAACCTAAAGACAAGATAAGCGAAGTGAAGTACTACCTGATAAATGATCGGTTGAGGATTTCGGAAAGATTATCAAGATTTGACAGACGAATTCGAGAAGGCGAAAATTTCTCTAAGGGACTTTTGAAGCACAAAAAGTTGTAAAAAGTGAGAAGTTGTGAACTGGACTCTATTTATACAGAATCTGACGCGCCGTACCGTCAACCGACAGAAGGGGCCCACACCTCCGATGGCCGACACGTGTATCCCACCGCGCTCTAAGGCCAACTCGGCGAGTTCGTAAAATCTAGAAGGGTTATTCTTCGCTCCAATCATAAATAATTACGAG
The DNA here is from genome assembly GCA_026119855.1 of Campanula takesimana. Lineage (NCBI taxonomy): Eukaryota > Viridiplantae > Streptophyta > Magnoliopsida > Asterales > Campanulaceae > Campanula > Campanula takesimana. The sequence goes on from JAOWBW010000205.1 coordinate 587,715, forward strand.
CTCGGAGTAAGGGGCCACTGAAGAGCCCACGCCAGATGGACCGGGTTCAGAAGCTAGATCGGATACTATCGAACCGGAGTCGTTCCAGAACCGGTTCAGTACCAGCAAGTTTTGTCAACCTCGTCTCCTCTATGACGACATCGAGATCACTCAGATATTACGAGCCGGAATGAGCTCTTAGATCACCTCTCAGCCTCCGGGGTCCGCCACCTCAGCGAGCTCGGGGCCTCCTCGGCGAGTCCGGAATAAAGGCAGCATTAATGGCATGATCAGAGCCATCCTATCTCATTAAATGCCCCATGGACTTCCTTGTCCATCTACCATGCACGGCGCCGAATGCGTCCCATCACGACACCCCTTGGTTAGAGCCTGTCAAGTCCGAAATGCCGACCTATCGCAGGGCGACACATGGCCAAGTTGGTAAAGTCTACTCCTAGACCTGCGGTCGGACCGTTGGGTAAAAGGGGGCATATATAAGCCTTTTTCTACCTCTCTCTCAGGTATGAAAAACCCCGTACACACACTAAAAACACACAGAGAACTCTAAAATTCTCTCCCAAGGCATTCCACGCCTTGTTCTTAGACTCCCAAGAGAATCTTACTCTTACGCACGAGGGTCTAAGCTGGGATCAAACCCGGCCTTGACGGTTTTATTGTCTTTGTTGTGTTAACAGGTGGACCGGTGATTAAAAGCCAGATATCCTTTCAATATATTGACCCAAATTCCGTGGCGTCATCAGCTTTAATTTACACGACATATAGTTTTGTTTTCTTAAGAAAAAGGTTTTGAGTATGGGTGGCAAATTGGGTATTTTGGATCTACCAATTTAAGTTAAAAACACTCAGGTATCCAATAGATTTTTAACTTTAATGGGTAAACCCAGAAAACCTAATTTGCCACCCCTAGTTTTGAGTTGATTTTCACCCCCTTTGTTGTAAAAAAAAATGATTTGAGAGAAAATCTTTTTAAAAAGGATTAAATAATAATTTGGTCACTAAACTTAACCGTTTTAATTAGTTTGGTCCTTTATAAATAAATTTTATTAGCTTGATCCCTTATGATGGCAGTTTTTGCCAATTTGCCCCTTCCTTTTGTAAGATTTTTAAAAATGCCGAATATACCCCTGAAACTAATGATAGTTTGGTCCTTAAACTTGGCGCTTATATTAATTTGGTCATCCATAATGGATTTATATCTTAGTTTGCCTATTTTATTTAATTTTACTAATTTTCTATTATGAAATTATATTTAAAAATTGTTTATAATGCGCTAAAATAATTAATTAATTTTTAAAAAGTCTCAAATATTTTTTTCCTCTAATTTTCGAGTTATTCAACCTTAAAATTAACTCTTTGATGGGTTTGTATTTTGACAAAGTTTATATGATCATTTATAAAAAATATAATATACCTTTAAAAAATATAGTGAGAGAAATAATACAGATCTGTAAAAAATAATTTTTTAATATATTCAACAATTTTATTCAACAGATTCACATTCAAACCATTTTTTTAATAATTTGGATTTAAAAAAATAAATTCATTATTAATTTCATGGATTAAAGAAATAATTTTTTAATTTTTAAAATACTTAATATTTGAGGTTGAATAACTCGAAAAAATTATAGGAGAAAAATATTTGAGATTTTTCTGAAATTAATTATTTATTTTTAGCGCATTATAAACAATTTTTAAATATAATTTAATAGTAGAAAATTAGTAAAAATAAATAAAAGAGGCAAACTAAGATATAAATCCATCATGGAGGACTAAATTAATATAAGCGCCAAGTTTAGGGACCAAACTATCATTAGTTTCAGGGGTATATTCGGCATTTTGAAAAATCCCACAGAAGGAATGGGCAAATTGGCAAAAAAAAAAGCCATCATAAGGGACCAAACTAATAAAATTTATTCATGAAGGACCAAGCTAATAAAAACTGTCAAGTTTAAGGACCAAATTATTATTTAATCCCTTTATTTTTGATAAGCAATACCATGAATAAACTAGATTCTTCGAGTTTTATAACAACCAAATTACACTTAAAATTGTCAAAATACAAAATACTAAGCTGATAGTTTTTGCGAGTTAACATGACAGCTTTACTATTATTGATTGAATTCAATTATATATATATATATATATATATATGCGCTCAAATGAGAACCACAATTGTGTGATAACCGTGCCAAGCATAACTATTAGATTATAATCAAAATTAAGGATACAGATTATAGATACATTTGATACACTTGGATACATTACCTAAATTTTGATATTGCAATTGTATACAGTAGCTAAATAAAATTGTATCAAAGTGTATCCAATGTATCTAGAATCTGGACACTTGATTTTGTATTTAATCAAACGGTTATGCTTGGTTCTCACGGTTCTTATTTAAAATGGTTCTCATAGCAGCGCGACCATATATATATATATATATATATATATATATATATATATATATATATATATATATATATATATATATATATATAGGTGCTCAAATGAGAACCACAATTGTGTGAGAACCGTGAGAACCAAACATAACCATTAGATTATAATAAAAATCAAGGGTTCAGATTATAGATACATTGGATACAGTACCTAAATTTTGATATTGTACTTGGATACAGTAGCTAAATAAATACTGTATCCAACACTTGGATAGAGTAGCTTAAATGAATAATGTATCCAATTGTATTTTTGAAAATTAGCCACTATATTCAAGTGTATCCAATTTATCTATAATCTGGACCATTGATTTTGTATTTAATCAAACGGTTATGCTTGATTCTCACGGTTTTTATTTAAAATGGTTCTCACAGGAGCGCGACCATATATATATCTATCTATATATATATATATATAGGTAGGTGCTCAAATGAGAACCTAAATATCGTGAGAACCGTGAAAACTTGGATACATTAGGTAAGAACCTAATGTATCCAAGTAATGTATCTAATGTATCCAAGTAAACCGTTGGATACATTAGTTTTTACCTAATGTATCTAATGTATCCAAGTGAACCATTGGATACATTAGGTAAAAACCTAATGTATCCAAGTCTCACGGTTCTCACGATATTTAGGTTCTCACATGAGCACGACCATATATATATATATATATATATATATATATATATATATAAACGATGTATCTAAGTGTATTTTGAAAATTAGCTACTGTTTTCAAGTGTATCCATTGTATCTATAATCTGGATTCTTGGTTTTGTGTTTAATCTAGTGGTTATGCTTCGTTCTCACGGTTCTCATTTTATTATAGTTTTCATTTAAGCACCTTCCTATATATATATATATATATATATATATATATATATATATATATATATATAATGGTCGTGCTCATGTGAGAACCTAAATATCGTGAGAACCGTGAGAACTTGGATACATTAGGTAAAAAACTAATGTATCCAATGGTTCACTTGGATACATCATTGTATACATTACTTGTCTTGGATACATCATTGGATACATTAGGTAAAAACTAATGTATCCAATGTGCACTTGGATACATCATTGGATACATTAAGTGTTAAAGATAAATAGTATTCTCGTTTATTTACAATTGTTTATTTGTTTCCTATATTAGTTAGGACTTAATTATAGGTTGATTCTTTACTTGCTCATCAAGCTAGATCTTGTATATATACTCATTCATTGTGTCAATAATAAGGGAGATACCTTTTACATAATTATTACTCTTATATGGTATCAGCTTGGACGATCCTACCCTCGTCTAGTTGATCCAGCCAAGCAGCCTTCCCAACCCTAATTCACATCCATGGCCGCCGACATCTCCACCATCCCCAACCCCGATGAACCCGATCACCCCCTCATCATAGTATCTCTAATACACATTCTCAAACTCACCACCACCAGTTACATTGCTTGGAAAATCCAAGTCGAAGCCACCCTCATTGGCTACAATTTATCCAAATACATAGATGGCTCCCACCCCACCCCACCCAAAGATATTACCACCACAATTGAAGCCAAGCCCGCCACTGACACCTCCCCCGCCGTGGCTGCTCAAACCCTCACCACGTCTAACCCAGCGTACAAAACATGGTACCGTCAAGACAAACTCATTCTCAGTGCACTAATCGGCACCCTATCTCCTGATCTTGTACCTCTGATCTCTCAATGCCCTACCACACTCAATGAGTGGAATACCTTAGCAAAAACCTTTGCCAATCCCTCCCGTGGTCATCTCAAACAAATCAAAGATCACCTCCGAACCATCACCAAGGGCACCCGTACCATCTCTGAATATATGCGCGACATGAAGACCTGTGCTGACCAACTCTCATCCCTAGGCCGCCCACTTGATACGACGATCTCATCGACAGAATCCTTGATCAAATCAATGACCCTGACTACGATACTGTCGTTCATGCTGTTCAAAACAGAGAAACCCTCATCACGTTTGATGAACTGCACGAAAAATTCATCATTCGTGAGCTATCCTTCAAACAAAAGAACCGCCCCACTCAACCCTTCCCAGCCTCTGTAAACTACGCCGCCAAACCACCCACTAACAACAATTCCCCTCGCCCTCCTTCTCCCGCCAACCGCACCACCAACAACAACAACCGACAGCCCTACCGCGGCATTTGCCAATGGTGCCGACAGCCTGGCCACTTCCTCTCCCAATGTCAGGCATTCCGAACCCAATGCCCCAATGTTTCCGTTCCTACCCCTCCCCGCCCCAATAACAACCGCAACACCAACGCTAACCCACCCACCTACCGTAACAACAACAACAATTACACCAATAACCGTCCCAACCCCTCTATACATGCTGCCTCCACCTCTAGTCCTCCCCCTCCTTCTTGGTTATTTGACAGTGGTGCCACACATCATGCCACTAATGACCTAGCAAACCTTTCGCTTCATTCTCCCTACAACGGCACTGATGAACTATTCATTGGTGATGGCTCCGGACTCCAAATCTCAAACACTGGTTCTACTTCCTTACTCTCTCCTCACACTTCATTTCAATTAAATCATGTTCTTCATGTCCCTTCCCTCTCCCGCAATATTATTTCCATCTCTAAATTTTGCCTTGATAATCATGCGTCTGTCACATTCTCATCCAACTCATTTTATGTGAAGGACAACCAAACTGGAACCATACTCCTCCAGGGTCAACCTAACTGTGGCGTCTATGAATGGCATCTGACTCTCTCCACTTTTCACTCTGTGTCAGTCTCCTCTACCACAAATTGGCATCACCGCCTAGGGCATCCTTCGAACTCTATCCTACGTCATCTTAGTAATAGTTTCAAGTTATCAATTCCTACTATTAAAGACTTTCATTGTAATTCGTGTGCTTGTAATAAAAACCACAAACTTCCGTTTTATGATAATACAATTCAGTCCTTTGGTCCTCTTGATATTCTTTATAGTGATGTATGGACTTCTCCCCTTCTCTCCCCTGATGGCTTTAAATACTACATCATTTTTGTTGACCACCACTCCAAATATATCTGGTTCTACCCATTAAAACATAAAAATGATGCCCTCACGGTTTTTTCTCACTTCAAACCACTTGTGGAAAAATACTTTGCTCGCACAATCAAAACCATCTATAGTGACAATGGGGGGGGGGGGGAGTATCTAGGTCTCCGTCCACTTCTTACGTCCCATGGCATCCAACATCTCACCTCTCCACCACACACTCCCGAACATAATGGTTATTCCGAGCACCGTCATCAACACATTGTTGAGACTGGCTTGTCTCTCCTATCCCACTCCTCCATGCCTCTCAAATACTGGCCTCTGGCCTTCGCCACTGCCTGCTACCTCATCAACAGAATGCCCACACCCACCCTCAACCTCCAATCTCCCTACTCCATTCTTCACAAACAACCCCCCAACTACCTCAAACTTCGCAGCTTCGGCTGTCTTTGCTACCCCTGGCTTCGACCATACACCACCCACAAACTCGACCCCAAATTGGTTCCTTGTGTTTTTGTGGGTTACTCCCCTACTCAAAGTGCATATCACTGCCTTGATCTATCCACACACACTTTACACTTCCCGCCATGTCAAATTTGTGGAATCCCAGTTTCCCTTCTCCACCCTACCCTCCATCTCGTCTCCAACCTTCTCCTCCTCTAACTGGTGTCCCCCTTCCACTCCCCAAACCGCCCTTCCGCACCCCTCCACTCCTCTAACCGCCACTCCTCAAACCGAACCTCCTCAACCCGCACCAATACAAACCTCCCACCCTCAAACCGCACAAAATCAAACCGAACCACCTCAAACTGGCCCAACTCAAACCGTATCCCCTCCAACCGGACCTTCTCAAACCGCACATCCTCAAACCGCACCTCCTCAAACCGCAGCCCCTCAAACCGCACCTACTCAAACCGCAGCCCCTCAAACCGCACCTACTCAAACCGCACCTACTGCTCCTCCAGCCGCACCTCACCCGACCGCACCTACTGCCCCTCCCACCGCATCTCGACCCATCACACGCTCTCAAAATAACATTCACAAACCTCTCCAGAAACTTAACCTACATGCCACCTTACACAAACCACCTGAACCCTCCACCATCACCCAAGCCCTTAAAAGCCCTGTATGGCGTGAAGCCATGCAAACAGAATTTGATGCTCTCATTCATAACCGCACGTGGGAACTTGTCCCTCCCTCCCCTTCTCAGAATCTTGTCGGCTGCAAATGGATCTTTCGCACTAAGTATAATCCAGATGGGTCTATTGATCGTTATAAAGCACGCCTTCTTGCCAAAGGCTTCCATCAGAGACTCGGCATTGACTACTCCGAGACCTTCAATCCGGTGGTCAAACCCGCCACGGTCCGCACTGTTCTCACCCTTGCCACTGTTCATGGCTGGCCGCTCCGCCAAGTTGATATTAACAATGCCTTCTTACAAGGCACTCTTTTAGAAGACGTTTACATGGCACAACCACATGGCTTTGCCCATCCCTCTACCCCATCCTATGTGTGTAAATTATGCAAAGCTATTTATGGATTGAAACAGGCTCCGCGGGCATGGTATAATGAACTTCGTCTCTACTTGATCTCTCTCGGTTTTCAAAATTGCGTGTCTGATTCCTCTTTATTCACGGTTCAGCTTCCCCAAGGTGTCATCTACTTGCTTGTTTATGTCGATGACATCATCATCACCGGTTCCAATGATGTTCTACTACAGTCTTTCATCTCTACCTTTTCCTCCCGGTTCTCTCTCAAGGATCTTGGAACACTTTCCTACTTCCTCGGGGTGGAAGTTCTACCTCATCCTCGCGGTATTCTTCTTAGCCAACAAAAGTACATTCTAGATTTATTGACTTAATCCAATATGACCGATTCCCGACCGGTCCCCACTCCTATGGCATCTCAACCGTCCCTCTCCATCAATCGTGGCACACCACTCTCAAATCCAACTGAATTTTGAGCCTTGGTGGGAAGTCTCCAGTATCTCGCTCTCACCCGGTTAGACATCTCATTTGCTGTAAACCGACTGTATCAGTTCATGCACAAACCAACTGAAGAACACTGGGCCGCTCTCAAAAGGGTTCTACGGTATCTCAATGGCACCAACAATCATTCTCTCCTCATTTGTCGTGACTCTCTGTAGACACCCCGCCTTGGACCTCTCACCCCGATTGCATACAAAGTATTTTTATTTAACTTATTTTTGTTAATTTCTGTTACTTCGGTTAAGTTCCTAACTGATTCCGTTAGTTTTGGACTAAACTGCATAACAGAGTTAACTTTTAGGGTCATTCTGTCATTCTGTCATTTTTCACCCGCGGGCGCTTCCGGCACTGCCAGTGAGCCGCGCGCGCGTCCCGCCCCAAAAGCCGGACCCGCGCGCTTCCCACTTTGGCAGTAACGGATTGCACCTTATTTCCCTCCCTTTTCTTATTTACAAACATCTTTTCTTGATCACAAAAACCATCTTTTTACATCCACATTCATCCCCCCTTTTCTCATTAACTTACAATCCCAAATTCTAAGCCTTTTCCCAAAAACTAATATTTCTTTCATTTATTATTTGATTTCTTTTATTTCTTTTATTTTTCTTTTATTCATTTATCTTATTTGTGATTGGCTCATTCCATTTCACATGGATGACCAATTTCCCTCCATCATTTCCCTCTCTTTTTTACCTATAAAAACCATCATCTTCTACCTTGAAAAAGGACCTCATTTTTTTGGACTTGGAACTTTCTCTCTACACAAATTCTATATCATTTTCCCTACACAAATTCTCTCAACAAGAGTTTTACACAACAAAACTCTACACAAATCTCTACACAACAACATCATTTTCAAGTCAAAGTTTGAAGTCTTCTTTCTAAAGGTACAAGTCTTCTTTTTTTTATTCTATTCATGTTCTAGTCAATGTATGCAATCCCCATTAAAAGGACATGACCAACATGACTACTTCACATATTGAAGTTAGTTAAGGTTATCTCCCTACATTTTAATCTTAACTTTAATTCACCATGTTAATTTCTCTTCATCTCTTAATGTAATTCTTTAACATTACTTGTTACATGTAATCTTTATCATTAAATAAATAAAACAATTCTATTTTATTTTCCCTTTATTTCCCCTTTTCTTCTCATCACAATTGTTAGTACATTTCTATTTAATTAATTGAAGGACATGTATATATTAGAACACCAATAGTAGCAAAACCCGCGTAAGCGGGGCGGAGTGGGTGTTTAAGTACTTCCCACTCCGTCACCTAACCCCCGAACCCTTCTCTCCCGAATCTCTGGTTTTGTACATAAATTAGGCTATTTCTAGGTTTTTCTTATGTTCCTTTAAAAACATAGGTGGCGACTCTAAACAATCTAAAAACAAGTTAGACATCCTAGGATAATTCACCGCTCTAGCCAGGCCGTGGTTCCCCGGGGTATCTACAGTGGCGACTCTGCTGGGGAATGTATTAGAGGGTTAAACTTGCGTTTTTAACTTTTGGTGTTCTTATTACTGTTTTCTGGGCATTCTGGTAAAAAGGGTGGGAAGCGCGCGCCTCTAGCCTTCTTGGCCTAAAGCGCGCGCGTCCGATTCCAATTACCAGAATCGCCCGTCTTCCTTCTTGTCCTTCCATTCCATGTTTTTGTGCTAACAAAATCTGCAGGGGAAAGCATTTTTATTTAGGGTCAAGGCAATCCCTTGAACCCACTGATTCGCAGGTACTGCCCAGAATCGGGCGCCTCTGCCCCTCTTTGTCTAACGCGCGCGCCTCCCGAGTAGGCATCCTAATGCGCGCGCTTCTGGTCATTTTCCAGAAATAGAACAGTGCACAGAACAGAGTGATTTTGACAGTGTGTGGGCACTGGGCCTGCACAGAACTTGTTTTACTTTCTGTTTATTTTTATCGGTCACACGGGTGATTCGAAAGTTGTAATTATGTGCTTATTTGTTTTTTTTATTTCTTTTGAAAAAAAAAATGTTTTGTCACATGTTAGACCTCACACTACATGCACATATTCTTATCAATTGCTCACTATCGAGTCGCACAAGTCCAACCCCAAACCCGTCGAGGCCCGTCCTAGAAAGTTTCAAGCTCCACTCGACCTTGGCTCTTTCGAAGCGGTAAACCTCAGCCCGTGGCGTAGTTCATGACTACATGCCGGGGGTGACCTTTGAGCCTCATATTCAAGCCGAGCACAAGCCACACAATTCTAGTCTAGGGTCTAACACTCCGTGACTCAAGTCGGTTTTTCATGTATCGATATTTCCCTAAACTAATGTCTTCAAATCATACATGCCAACTTGTTGCAATGGACGAAATAAAACTCCGTCCCCAAAAGTGGGCATTTTGGACGAGAATAAAATCCGTCCCCGCATGTATGATTTACTACATTAATTTAGTTTAATCCCGTCACATGTAGGTATCACAAGCGTGGTGGAATCCGATGAGTATATGGGACCGCGAGAAGGTCTATATACTAGTGTGACGATTCCATTATTTTTCTAGAAACCCCAAAAAGAACCACGTCCTTCCGACTTTGTAAATAAAAAAAAAGAGTCGTTTTTCCTTATGTGGTTGAGTCTTTTTCTTTGTTTGTGGGTTAATTCATTTTATCCAAAAGGTGTTTGTGGGGCCAATCTAAGATCAACCGTGCTCTTCCAATAGGTCCAATGGCTTCCAACGGCAACAACAACAACGGTGGAAATGATTTCGTGTCCAACGAAGGGTTACTCAACGTAATGAAATCAATGGGGGAACAAATGGATAGGATTGTCGAGGATGCCCGCCGTAAAGACAATTTGTGGCAAGCCCGTTTCGATATCGACAAGAGGATTCACAAAGAAGAGGTTTCCGAACTCAAGGCCCGTCTTGATTATGAAAGAAGAATTCACAAGGAAGAGGTTTCCGAACTCAAAGCCCATTTTCAAGAGCTCACCGACAGCAAAGAAAAGTTCAATGATAAAGCATGCTCAAGTGGCCCGACCCTCAAAAGCTACAAAGGTACCACCAACAACCGAGTTTTCACTCCTCTCCAAGGAGTAACCCAAGCCGAGGCATTTGAAATTTTGGTGGCAAGAGGGAAGATCAAACCTTTGGAGGGGTACAAGCCGAAGGCGATACTGAAAAATCATGCTCATGGTGAATGGTGCGGCTACCACAAGCATAGTGGCCACACTACCGAAGGGTGCTTCCTTCTCCGAAACATCATCCAAGATTTGATCGACAACGGCGAATTTACCGTGGGTGAAGAGCAACTCATCAAAGAAGTGGCTTGGTTTTGAAATGGGGCTTAAACAAAGAGGACGACGACAACAATCTCCGTTTCTCTTTCTCTACCTAGTAGTAGGAATAAAAATAAAAAAAAAAGAGTCAAAAGTCCTCTTTTGTGTGCATTAATGTTTTCTCTCGTCCCATGTTAAGTGTCGAGTCTTCTTATCAAATAAAAGTCGTTCTTGTCCTTATACACTCTTCCAAGTTGTTCGATCTAATTCTTGGCAAAATGATGAAAAAAATGTCTAAACAAGTTTTAGAACAAGGCCATCACTTGAACGCCTAGGGGCTAAACATCGACGCCAACATCAACGACGAAGCCAAGACAAACAAGGTGGAGCAACAATCATGAAGAAGTCAAGCAAAGTTTTCAAAGAGGGATTAAAAAAAAAAAAAAAAAAGAGCTCGCTAGGTTGAAACCATCAAATCAACCTAGGCAAAAGTTAGAGCACACAAAAAAAAAAAAAAAAAAAAATCCCCCTCAATCAAAGAAGTTCACATCAAGATCATCATCATCATCCACCAACGAAGGACGAAGCAACAATTCATCACGAAAAATGGAGAATCCACAAGAACTACGGTGACCTGAGCCTTTACACTGGAGGAACGTAGGCAACCTGCGGGTCCGGTCTCATGCAAGAAAGAAGATATGTTTAGACCTAGCGCGTTATGGTGATTGGCCTTCATCTCGAACTTGTCAAGACATTTTTGTACGATTCATTTGCCAATAAATTAATCACCAAAAAGATTGAACAACTTTCTTAGATTTGGAATCATTTCGCGCTCCTTGTCGAGTCTAGGGACTTCTATTCTTTCTGCATACTCCCAATTTCTTGCAATCAAATTGGGGCTTTCCTTCTCTTCTCTCTTAATGACTTACTTGCCTTCGCGAGTCATTCAATTCAATAAAAAATACATGTCAAGGGACACTTCCCTAGTCAAGTCAATGTCACTCATCATTAGTGACAAAAGGTCTCCACCGCAAAATCACATGTCTTATCTCCTCAGCTAGAGTCAATGCACACTTCCTCATCAATTGAGTCAAAAAAAAAATGATGAAGACGCAAAAGAGATGCCCGCTAGATTGAAAACCCGAAAGGGCGGTCTAGGCAAAAAACAGGGTGCGTCATAAAAAAAAAATGAGAGAGTGAGAGAGAGAAGGGAAAGAGAAATGGAGATCCCCGGCCTCTAAAGAAGACAAGTTCTACATTGAATCTCCTCAGCAAGTCAATTCCCCACCGAGTCAACTTTGGGATTGCAAAAGGCTCGACAAGATATAGCACCATCAAAGGTTGTCTTGGGTTATCGGCATCATTCTCCAGCAGTGTGCATTTTTGGGTTCATGAAAAGAAGGCCCGTGGTAACCAAGATCCATCCGAGAACAAGCCCATCATAAAAGGGCACGAGGTTGCACAAATAATCCCTAGCTAGTCAATTAGCTTGGGTAGCAAATAGCAACAACATGTGTCTCAGTTTTCAAGGCTTCTTCAAGTATGTGCTTCTAAAGTACGCCGAAAGGCTCCCGAGAAATGGAGTAGCTCTTGCCATATCCTCTCATGTTTATTCCCTCACACGAGGACGAGTCACTCTTGCTTTGCTCAACAAATGGTGACGCCCTATGGGCTATGTGACTCAAGAACAAAGGCTTCTTTTACTTCTTTTGACAATCAACAAGCCCTAGGGGCTATGCTCGAAAAAGATGTGTGAGACTATCCTCAAAGTCTCTCAAAAGGGATGTCAAAAAGCCCTCTTGTCACGTGTGCCCGTGCTCGTTCCCCCAATCAAGGATGGACCTTTCTCGCAATCAATGATGGCACTCTAGGGGCTACGGTCAAGTCTTAAAGGCTCCCTCGGCAAAGAGCAATTAACTCCCCAGCAGTATCCCCAGCCAAGTCATGTGCAACATTGGAAGCTTCCTCAATTCGGCACCGAAGGTCTCAACGGGCTTCTCAATCTACAATCTTTTGGGCTACGGCATTACAGTAATTCAAGCAAAGGGCAGTATTAGGGCTTCGCGACCGACAGTCTTTTGGGCAACAATACTCGAGCAACGCAATTTGGGAGTAGTCTCCATGAAAGGGATCAAGCTTCAAAGGGTCTCTCAACACTTCAAGTCAAAGGCCTCTTGGTTTTAAATGAAGACTCCGATGTTATGAATGAAGTTGATGATTTTTGTTAGAACTCACAGCGAGATTTTGAAGGAAGTCTTAGAGAAAAGGAAAAAGATTCAATATGCTAAACTCTAATCAAAACAGGGTTATAGCGGGAAATGCCACGGCCAATCCCAATGTTTCTGTAATTCAGCACCCCCTTCTCCAAGATCAAAAGTACAAGGTGCAGCTCAGATAAAGTTGGGCCACAGCACTAGTTGCATCCGAAGATCCGTCATTAGTTCAACTCAAGAAGAGTCAAGCAAGCATACTCATTTGAGACTTTATCACGCCAAGACCTTATCCTCCGCGACCTCAACGGTACCGCAAGACATTAGTGCATCCGTTGATATAAGCCCTCAGCCATTTGGGTATCGACCACAATGAGTCCATTCATCTCCCCAGTAAGAGCAAGAAGGAGATCTCTATCAAGAATTCTACCAAACGGTACACCCACTCTCAATGCCGAGCCAATCGCGAGGTAATTTGGGGCTTTACAATGAAAGGTCTTCACATCTCACCATCTACAAGCCCACGACACTTGGGGCTTTGCAATCTCTCGAAGCTTGGCATCAACGATCTCCTCTTGGGGCTTGCTCACTACAACAACAAAGGGAGATTTACTCGAATGGGCCAAGAGCTGATTTATCTTGGAGCTATGCAAGTCCCTCAAAATTTGGCATCAAAGGCATTCTAGGGGCTTTACAATCAGCAACCCCTCATCTCGGCATCAAAAGCCTTTTGAAGCCCCATAATCGACAAACCTCTTGGGGCTAGATATCAATCTTCGTTGGGCACACCGGCGACAACAGAATTCAAGCGAGGCAATCCGGACTTCGACTGAACATGACTTGATCTTGGGTTGGCTTCACAAGCACACAATGGTTAAAATGGTTCACCCACGAACTAAAAAAAAAAAAAAAAAAAAAAAAAAAATCTTTTCCTCACATGTGTGCATATTCTTTCCTTTCTAATCTAAAAAAAAAAAAAAAAAAAAAAAAAAGATTTTTCTTTTTCTTTTTCTCCTTCTATGTGCAAAAGTATGTGCTTTACTTTGCTTTGCTCCTAGCCTCTCCTCCAGCGTTCTCCATCATCCTTGAACTACGCTGGTCTGATTCTCTTAAAGAGATACGTAGGCAGCCTTTTGGCACGACCAACCCATCATCCAGAATACCATCTCGCCAACCCAACATCAAGGGCATTCTCTCATCAACATCTAAAGAATGGACATTCTCCATCAAAGCATCCTCCGCGGACATCAAGAATCCATCTCCACTCAAGCGGCAATGGTAAGTGAAGGTATGAATACATCCAATGCTTTCCTCAAAATCACACCGCACACAAGATCACTTTCTACATTCTTACTTCTCTCTCATTACAAAGGTGCTTTCAAATCACATGTCACACCACAATCACAATTTTCTCTCCCAATTCCTATTTCACATCTCACACAAGCACATATATCTGCAAAGCATACACATAACAGGTGCCGCACAGAGCACCAGGTGCCGCACAGAGTACCAGAATCAACAGGTGCCGCACAGAGCACTAGGTACCGTACAGAGTACCAGAATCAACAGGTGCCGCACAGAGCACCAGGTACCGCACAGAGTACAGATCACAGGTGCCGCACAGAGCACCAGGTGCCGCACAGAGCACCAATTCTGGTCGATGGTGGACCGCTCAAATCACCATACCGCCGCACAGCGCATCAGAATATGCCGCACCGCGCACCAATTCTGGTCGATGGTGGACCGCTCAAATCACCATACCGCCGCACAGCGCATCAGAATATGCCGCACCGCGCACCAATTTTGGTCCATGGTGGACCGCTCAAATCACCATACCTCTTCCATCAGCAAAAGTCGCTCACACAGGGAGCGCACTTCTATCCTTTGTAATTTCAAATTCCTGCTTGTCGATGTCCTCGGCGGTTGTCTTTCTTTCGTCGACGCGTTTTGCCTCGCAATCCACGTCGCTGAGGGGCTCTGTAGACACCCCGCCTTGGACCTCTCACCCCGATTGCATACAAAGTATTTTTATTTAACTTATTTTTGTTAATTTCTGTTACTTCGGTTAAGTTCCTAACTGATTCCGTTAGTTTTGGACTAAACTGCATAACAGAGTTAACTTTTAGGGTCATTCTGTCATTCTGTCATTTTTCACCCGCGGGCGCTTCCGGCACTGCCAGTGAGCCGCGCGCGCGTCCCGCCCCAAAAGCCGGACCCGCGCGCTTCCCACTTTGGCAGTAACGGATTGCACCTTATTTCCCTCCCTTTTCTTATTTACAAACATCTTTTCTTGATCACAAAAACCATCTTTTTACATCCACATTCATCCCCCCTTTTCTCATTAACTCACAATCCCAAATTCTAAGCCTTTTCCCAAAAACTAACATTTCTTTCATTTATTATTTGATTTCTTTTATTTCTTTTATTTTTCTTTTATTCATTTATCTTATTTGTGATTGGCTCATTCCATTTCACATGGATGACCAATTTCCCTCCATCATTTCCCTCTCTTTTTTACCTATAAAAACCATCATCTTCTACCTTGGAAAAGGACCTCATTTTTTTTGGACTTGGAACTTTCTCTCTACACAAATTCTATATCATTTTTTCTACACAAATTCTCCCAACAAGAGTTTTACACAACAAAACTCTACACAAATCTCTACACAACAACATCATTTTCAAGTCCAAGTTTGAAGTCTTCTTTCTAAAGGTACAAGTCTTTTTTTTATTCTATTCATGTTCTAGTCAATGTATGCAATCCCCATTAATGGGACATGACCAACATGACTACTTCACATATTGAAGTTAGTTAAGGTTATCTCCCTACATTTTAATCTTAACTTTAATTCACCATGTTAATTTCTCTTCATCTCTTAATGTAATTCTTTAACATTACTTGTTACATGTAATCTTTATCATTAAATAAATAAAACAATTCTATTTTATTTCCCCTTTATTTCCCCTTCTCTTCTCATCACAATTGTTAGTACATTTCTATTTAATTAATTGAAGGACATGTAAATATTAGAACACCAATAGTAGCAAGACCCGCGTAAGCGGGGCGGAGTGGGTGTTTAAGTACTTCCCACTCCGTCACCTAACCCCCGAACCCTTCTCTCCCGAATCTCTGGTTTTGTACATAAATTAGGCTATTTCTAGGTTTTTCTTATGTTCCTTTAAAAACATAGGTGGCGACTCTAAACAATCTAAAAACAAGTTAGACATCCTAGGATAATTCACCGCTCTAGCCAAGCCGTGGTTCCCCGGGGTATCTACACTCTCCCTTGACTCTTCATGCATTTACTGATGCCGACTGGGCCGGTGATATGGACAATTATGTCTCCACAACTGGTTATATTGTATATCTGGGAAAGAATCCCATCTCTTGGAGTTCTCGCAAGCAAAAGTCTCTGGCTCGGTCCTCGACCGAAGCTGAGTATCGGGCTGTCGCCGCTACTGCCTCCGAAGTCATGTGGATTCAGAATTTGTTGACCGAATTAGCTGCTCCTCTCACCTCATGTCCCATCATCTACTGTGACAACCTAGGTGCCACTTACGTTGCTGCAAATCCCCGGTTTCATTCCCGGATGAAGCATCTTGGGCTGGATTATCATTTTGTTCATGAGAAAGTTCAAGCCAATACTCTTCGAGTTTCCTTTATCTCGAGCAATGATCAGCTTGCCGATGTGTTAACCAAACCGCTCCTCCGAGCTCGGTTTCATTTTCTACTATCCAAGATTGGTCTCACTACTCGTTCGTCCATCTTGCGGGGGCATGTTAAAGATAAATAGTATTCTCGTTTATTTACAATTGTTTATTTGTTTCCTATATTAGTTAGGACTTAATTATAGGTAGGATTCTTTACTTGCTCATCAAGCTAGCTCTTGTATATATACTCATTCATTGTGTCAATAATAAGGGAGATGCCCTTTACATAATTATTACTCTTATATTAAGTTCACACGGTTCTCACGATATTTAGGTTCTCATTTGAGCACATCCCTATATATATATATATATATATATATTCCCTCCGTCCCTCTTTAATTTACAAAATTTTCCATTTTGGTTGTCTCATTTTAATCTACTAAGTCCCAAAAAGGAAATGTTTTAATACTTTTAACATAATAGGATCCACTTGTCATACTCACAACAACTATCCATTTACTATTTTCTACCATATCTTCTCCCTCCCACTCAACTAACTACCTTCACAACACATCAACTTTTTCACTTTTCCTTAAATAATGTACTCAACCCAAAATTTGTAAGTTAAAGAAGGACGGATGAAGTATGAGATAGTAGTAAATAGTAATCTGTTTTGCACTTAAAAGTAGCAAAAAGTAGCAATTTTTCATTTTATTGCATAGCTCTAATTAGGCTGTCAAAACCAATACAAACCCAAGTCTTCAGAGATGAAATCCTCTGTGCCACATTTTATGTACCACTTGTGTACCACAAGTGATCTGATGGCTATGAATCACTATTGATATTATAATAATTTAAGTCTTAATAATTTATAACTATTGGATCACTTGTGATACACAAATGGTACACAAAGTGTGATACAGAGGATTTTCTCTCAAGTCTTCAATCCTGAATGAATTCATGATTAATCGAATTTGGCGCATAATACAAACCAATTACGCAAGAGGACATCGTGGCCATTTTTTGGTCTTGATGCTCCAAAACAATGATTGTCTAAAATACTAACCTACTGCCATTGCACATTATTTAGTTTATACTACTCGCTCTGGTTCAAAATAACTGTCACTTTTGATCAAACAGATGTAAGTTTGATCAATAAATTTAAACCAAAAATAATGATCTTAATAAAAATCTAAAAAATGTTATTAAAAGTATTATTAATTATAATACAATGACAAATTTTAGATTTTTATTAGCATCATTATTTTTTATTTAAATTATTGGTCAAAGTTACATCTGATTGACAAAAAAAAAACAGTTATTTTGGATCATAGGGCAATTTATTATGTTTAAGATTTGCCTTTTCATTCAGCCGTTCAAATAAAAATAAAAAATACGGAGTAGTATGCCTTTTCATTTGCTTTCAACGGTGAAATTTTAGGTTTACTTAGCTTTGAATGTTTGATTAATTTATTCTACTCAGTACTCCCTCATCCCCTGAAAAAATATTGTACCTCAGGTCTTACAATTACAATTATAGATAGTGTTGGAATTTAATATGCAACGATCAGATTAATAAGGCAATCACGTGAGCATATAACAATATCAGATTAAGCCAAAAGCAGAAACGTACCCACAAGAACAGGATCCAGGAAAGACAGAAACAAAAGAGAGTTAGAAAACTTATCAGTTTAGATCGAGTCGCCTATAACAGACTCTCCTAAGAGAAACTATTGCCCCCTACTGATGCGGCTGAGGGTTGCGGCAAATTCCTCCGAGGATGAAACGATCTCAGGAACATACCAGAAAATCTTCGCACGAACAGGTACCGAACCACTTGCGACTGCTGTCCCACTTCGCCAGAATCTTACTTCTCAGTTCAACCACAGATTACGAACTTTAGAGAGAGAACAGTTTATCAGCAATTTAATTGCGTGTGTAAAATTGATGCAGGGATCGTATATTTATACTGGTATATAGTCGGTTTAGGTATTCTAGGAGGACTCCAAAACCTACCCGATTTACAGTGACTTATTCCTGAAGGAAAAGAAACTGCGCTGTTAGAGTCCAGTTAGGAAACTAACTGACCTAACAGTTTCGTCAGGGACCATTCTGCAAATATTGGAAACTTCAAATAAACTTTGTCCAAAAAGATACGCCCACGAACCGAACCATTCGCCCTTAGCCCTTAGCCCTTAGCCCTTAGCCCTTAGCCCGGCCCGCGGCCGAGCCGAGCCGAGCGAGCGCGCGTGGGGAAAGGTTCAAGTCCACCTCACATGTAACTTGAACATGAGACTATGATATGCCAAGTAATTTATGGCACATCAACTAACCATTCCAATTCCATGTGGGATGTCTCAAAAGCCTTTTATACTTCCAAGCAAAGGGAAGGTTTGCCTTTCCTTTCCCATGTGGGATGGCAACCAACCCATCTCATCCTTGGAAGCCAAAAAATCTCTTTCAAAAGCTCATCTTTGAAGTCTTAGAACTATGGATTTAATCCATCATTTGCCTTTCACCAAAACACCAATATTGTTCATGGTATAACATACTACAAGTATAAACATTGACAGGGTCAAAGTCAACGGGACCCACCAATGAGACCCACTCAAAGTTGACCATTTCAAGCCAAATTTCCAACAGATAGAGTCTCTCAGTTTTAATGATAGTTTCATCTTTCTCTTTGCTTGTCCCAAAAAGTTAGTCAAATTCTTAAAATTAATATTTTAAAATTACCAATTTTCTAAAATTTATAATGTAACAATAAAATATTTGAAAAGTAAAAAAAAAAAAAAACTATCAATTTGAGGCGGGAGAATAGTTTCATTTGATTTCTTCTGATGAAAACAATTAAACTTTAATTAATATGAATTTAATTATTTAAATGAAATTTTACATATTATTATATAATTAATAAATTATTAATAGGTTTACAAATTACTTTTTGAAGATTTTATTAAGATAACTATATTTACAAAATGTTTAATTACAATTAAAATTCACCCGGAGTATATTCTTATAAAAATTTAAATGAAATTATATTTTCAGGAAGAGGGAGTATTATTTTAGTGATCTGGTTTTATCCCTTTTTTCTAAGTGAATATTAATTTTTACTTAAATCAGTTAGGAACATAAAAACATAAAAATACCAAATTTGAATTTAAATAAAATTCGGATAATTTCAAATACGGCCCCACAGTACACACTCTCCTCCCCCCCCCCCCCCCCCCCCCCCCCCCCCCCCCCCCACACACACACACAAATCGCACAAAAACACCTTAACCGAATATTCCATTTCCCCCAAACCGCCCCCCTTACCCTTCTATAAAACCCTCCATCTAACTCCCACCTCAAACTAAACCCAACAACAAAAAAGAGAAAAAATTATCATGTGCGAAACCCTCAAAAACGAATACCAACTTTACGAAGAAATCGGCCGCGGCCGTTTCGGCGTCGTCTACCGCTGTTACTCCGCCATCTCCGGCCAATTCTTCGCCTGTAAATCCATCGATAAACGCCAACTCTCCGATTCCGATACCACCGACCGTGAGTGCCTCGATAAAGAGCCCAAAATCCTCCACCTCCTCTCCGGTAACCCTAACATCCTCCAAATCTACCGTATTTTCGAAGACGAGAATTTCCTCCACATTATTACCGATCTCTGTGACTCGCCGGACCTCTTCGATCGCGTTTCCAAATCCACCTTCTCTGAGCCGGAAGCGGCGGCGGTGTTTAAGCAATTGATCAGTTCGATTAGCTATTGCCACCGGTTAGGGATTGCGCACCGGGATATTAAGCCGGATAACGTTTTGTTCGATTCGGAAAATAAGTTGAAGCTGGCTGATTTTGGATCGGCGGAGTGGTTTGGGGCTACCGACCGGGGGATGATGACCGGGATTGTTGGTACGCCGTATTATGTCGCGCCGGAGGTTTTGGCCGGGAGAGAGTATAATGAGAAGGTTGATGTTTGGAGCGCTGGTGTTATTTTGTATATAATGTTGGTCGGTGTTCCTCCGTTTTACGGTGAGTCGCCGGCCGAGACTTTCCAGGCTGTTTTGCGTGGGAATCTCAGGTTTCCGACGAGATTGTTCCGATCAATTTCGCCGGAAGCGAAGGATTTGTTGAGGAAGATGATTTGCAAGGATGTTTCCAGAAGATTATCCGCCGATCAAGTTCTAAGTAAGTTTAATTACTTAATAACACTCTTACAAATCCTAATTGATCATTATTTTCTTAAATTGATTCCCCAAATTGAATTTTTACACATATTTCACTCACTAATTAGGTTTGATTTCACTATTTCAGGGCATCCATGGGTAATCAATGGAGGATCAGTGACGGATTTGACCTAAAATTGAGCTGAATCACTGACAGAACCAGTTCTACAGAGCTAACATGAGGGAATTTTTTTTCTAATCCCAATATGGTGTTTATACAAAAGTCATAGTTCATCAATGGATGAATCAGAGCTCCATGGATGAGGATGACTATGGCTGCTACTATTACTACTACTAGTATGGAGTATCTTTTTGCAGTTTTAATTATGTGTTTGGAGAAGGAAGAAAGTGAGGAGATTGTGAATAGAGAATATATGAATAAATTACAGAGGAAGTGCTTATGTGAATTAGGGTTGTTAATCCTGTTGTTTCCATGCCTTGTTTTATCTTTGATTTTCATGTACAAAGGGGTTGAGGCAATGAGAAGATTAAGCATGAATTTTCTGTTCTTTTGGAAATGAAACCACTTGTTCACTTAGTTATTACTCTTTTATTACTCTCTCTGTCTCGGAAATTCTCTAAGATATTTTATCCACTCCGAAGAAGACATGAACATCAATTACGCTATTCGTCCCTAAAAAAGAAATTGTTCATCTGATGTGAAAATCTTGAAAAAAACTTGTTTTACACTCGTTTTATTGTAAAAAACATGTTTTCATCTGTTAATGTAAAACAAATTTTCTTAATGTAAAACAAGCTTACACAGTTCTTAATATAAAACATGTTTTTCATCGTCTAATTATTTTCTATCAATTACTCTATCCGTCCCCGAAAAGAAAGGTATAGTTTCTCTCTAACTTCATTCTTTTTGATGATTAACAATGAACTTTTGTTTTGATTCGGAATCATTTCAGAAGATTGAGAAAATATTTTTCTAGAGGGGGGGGGGGGACCACAAATTTTCCAAAGTGTCAAGTGTAAGGAATAAGGTGAATCTAGGGGAGGGGAGGGGAGGGGAGGAGAGGAGAGTGGAATATTTAGTGGCATATGCTTTCATAATAGTAGAGGTTCTCTAGATGTCGATAAGCTATGGCGGAGTTTAATCACTCTTTTCAAATAATACTGTAATCTTTTATTCACAAATATGAATGTCAATTTTTTTCTACTTATAGAAACTCTATGCAAAAATATTATATTTAAATATTTTAGTTAAGTATTACAAAAAAAAAATTAACTAAGAATCTCATTTCTGTATTATATCATGAGTGTTAGCATGATTTATGGTGTTTGATGTATTAAGCATTTAATGCTTGATGCTTAATAGATTGCAAGGTATATTTTGGAGGTATGGTGCCTTTGATGACATTGAGATATAGATGTTGAAGGTTACGTGAGGCTCTTAATGATTGAGAATCAAAATTATTGCTTAACCAATAAGAGCTTCATGGAACTTTCAACACGTAGAGCTCAATGTTGTCAAGGCACCTTACCTCCAAATTATACATTGCAATCCATTAAGCATCAAGCATCAAGTGCTTAATACATCAAACACCACCTTAGTAACTTCTTCAAAAAATTGAGGATTCACTTTAAAATAAATTTTGTTTTGTAAATATATACTCCCTCCGTCCCAGCTCACTTGACACTTATTTTTATTTTGGTCCGTCTCAGCTCACTTGACACTTCCGTAAATAGTTTATTTTTTATAATTTTATATTCACTATACCCCACCACTAATTCTTTATTTTCATTTTTCACTACTCAATTTACTCAACCAACACTACTATTTACCTCAATCATTCTCTTTCGTCATTTTAGTTATTGTGCCACCTCTTGTGTGTCAAGTGAGGTGGTACCGATGGAGTATATATACTCCCTCCATCCCACCCGAATTAGAATTTGGGGGTTGGGTACGGGGATTAATGAAAAAGTGTTAGTGGAGTAGGTGTTGTGAGTATGACATGTAGGATCCACATTCCATTTAAGGATTTTGACTCTTAAAATGAGATGTCTTTTTAAAAAAAAAATTGACTCTTAAAATGTGACGGGGGAGTATACATCAGACAAGAAGACGGGTAGTGGAGAGATGACACCAAATGTCCAACTGGGGCCATTACGTGCCGTTAGGTGAACTGTGTGTTGGGGAAGAAAGTAAAGTCAAGATCAGTGCTCTTCCAGATCAATAATTCCATAAAAAATATTTTTTTACTCTCTCCATTCCATACTTATTTCTATTAAATGAGAGTGTACTAAAATTAAAAAAACATGTTGAAAATGTAAGTATTGTAAATGGGTAAAGAAGAGAAAATAAGCCAGTGGATAGGAGAGAGAAAAGTAAACATTTTGAATACGTAGCCATAAGTATGAAATGCCCAAAATAAAAATAGGTAGCGATGAGTATGAGACGGAGGAGTACCTTATGGTATACTAATACCACTACTTCCAATTTGATAAGCTTATCTACCGACGTGAGTCGTGACTGACCAGTTTTCTCCTTTCATTTTTTTTTTACTTTTATAATCCCCGATTTCATTGCAATTATTTATATAAATATTTATTCCATATATTATATAAATCCAATTTGAAAATCAGGGTAAATTTCTTGATCATACTTGACATCACTTGATCAGGGTAAATTCCATTTTACCTTCAATGCTAATTATTTCATTAGAAATATAATCTTAGTTTAATATTAATAATTATAATTTTATTGAATTTTAAATAATTAACTATGAAAATCTAATAATATTCTTTTCCGTTGAACCATTACATCTATAAAATTCTAGAATCAGTCTTATGAAAAACCTGCTTTACACTAATATATGAAAAAATATGTTACACTAAAATATGAAAACACGTTTTACACTAAAACGAGCGTAAAACAAGTTTTCACGGGATTTTTACAAAATTCTAACTATTACTATTGATACTACCAATAATTACACTATTATTAAATTTATGACAATAATTGCGTTTATAAAATATAGGCCAAATTCAACCAAATTGCGTATTCCCTCCGTCCCAAAACAACCTGTACCATTTTTGAAATGCACGGGAATTAATAAAATGTATAAGAAAAGTGGGTGGTGTGAGTGGGAAGGAGAGAGAAAGTGGGGTAGAGAATAGTAAGTGGATAGTTGTTGTGAGTGGGGAGGAGAGAGAAGTAGTGGGAATCTTTTCCATTTTGGGAAAGTGAGACTTACCAATGGGACACCAATGGGACACCCAAAAGGGAAATATGTGCAAGGTGTTTTGGGACGGAGGGGGTATGAAAGTCAAACTGAGACTATTACAACTAGTCATTAGCACCCGGATTGAAATTACGTACTCATTAACACTCTCCATACTCCTTCCGTTCAAAGAAGTTGCAACATTTTGTTATTTAAGGTATTTCACAAAAGTTATAATAATCTAAAAATGTGAGCTTTTTATTACTTTTATAGTCCTCCACTCATTCTCTCTCTTCCTCTCAGCTACTCATTATTCTCCACTCATTCTCTTTCCACCACCACTAATTCTCTCTCTTCTTCTCTACCTTTCATTCTTAATATAATATTATATCTTTAATTTTCCAACTCCAAAGTAAATGTTTCAACTTTTCTGGAACAGAGGAAGTATGTACTTTCTCAAAAAATAAAATAAAAATACTCTCCATATGTATGAAAAAATAGTTCCATTTAACTTTTTGGAAATAGTTTCACTTTAATAGAAGTACTAAATTTGATTAAATTTTGATCAAGAAAATATTAAGATTTATTGTTGACCCATTTTTAAAGATATTATCAAGAAACATATTAAAATTTTCACAAAATTTTCATAAAATTTAATCGAATTAATCATCAAAATTAATAAGATTATTTGTTTTAAACGAGAGGGTGTTCTTTAGAGCCTTAACTAAAATAAAAATTTAGAAAAACTAAATATTGTCTATAAAACGGGGCACCATCGATATTTATTAAATAAATATAAAATTGAATCCCTTCAACCTATAACCAACCATATAGATTGAGTATTGAGTGTAGAAATAAAACTCTGCCCCAAACTTGGAAACAATTCGTAAGAATTATACTTGTAGAACTAAAGACACAATTTTAAACTTCCAATTAATTACAAAAAAAATTCTACACATAAAAATAAAAAAATAAAAAAAATAAAGGAAAATTAAGAATTAGATTGAAAACAAATAAGGTCCACAAAAAATAAAAATTTATCTTGAAAGACAAAGAATATTAAAGTTTTATTTTTATTTTTAATTGAGTAGAAGAAAATTAAAGTTGAAACAAATTGATAACAACCGTACAAAAAGGCAAAAGCTAAATACGGAGTAATAGAGGGGGTTGTGGGACCGAGATAAGAGACAGCAGCACATGGAGAGAGGAGAAATTAGACCAGTTGTTCGAGTGGGGAAGCTGAATGAATAAGCGGACCATGTGCCAGCCAATTAGGTGAGATGCGTTTCCAGAAGGAAAAGTTAGGTCATTATCAGTGCTCTTTCATATCATTCGTCTTACACTACTCTCTTTCATTCTTTCCAATTTTAATGCAACAACAATTTAAATTTTACACTCCTTCCTTTTGGGAAAAAGTTGGGTGAAAAGGGAAGAAATATACTTATGTTTACGCTAAGTTAGAGTAAAACGTTTTTTTTTTTTTAAAAAAAAAAATATTGCGGTGGTATTTTTGTAATAAATGGAAGTTGTTTTAAAACACTCGGTCATATTTTTGTAAATAACCGACGATTATCGTAAGTGTCAGTGTTAGTGTTAAAAAGTGGCAGCCATGTACACTGACACTTATTGACACTACCATTGACACTTTTGAAAAGCATCAAGTTTATCCTAAGTGCTAATATAGTATTAGTGTTAAAAAGTGACAGCCATGTACACTAACACTTATTGACACTTTTGATAAGTGTCAATCTCAATGTTTATAAGTGCCAGTGTACATGGCTGACACTTTTTAACACTAACATTGACACTTAGTAAAAGTGCTATTGACATTGTTTATAAATGTCAGTCAAAATGACTGACACATTGTAATATTAACTCTGACATTTACGATGCCTGTCAGTTATTTAAAAAAATGTCACTGCTTTTATTAAAAGACAAGCGTTAGCGTCTTTGAAAAACACAATTTTCCTATATTTAAAGTAAATCATGTTTTTCATAATACTTACTCACAACATTAAAATACGATGTCCTTGCTTAATACTTTCTCTATCTCAAAATATATGTTGGAAAATGTTTTTAATCAAAAACACTTCTGGCCAGTCGTCTTGAAAGTGACAGTAGATTAATTTAGTGGTGTAAATTTGGACGCAATAGACAACACAGATTCATGATTTTATTATTTTTTTGGTTATTATATTTTTTATTAAATAATCTATAATTTGAAAAATTATCATCTCACATCCATAATTGCATTGAAGAACATATTAATGGTTGATCAAGATTCAATTTTTAATAAATGTCTCAACGACATTAAAATCCGATGTTCTCTTCCTTAATACTCCCTCTATCTCAAAATAAATGTTGAAATTTTCTTTTAATTAAAAACAATTATGAAAGCTCATTTTGAAACATTGATAGTAGATTAATTTAGTGGTATAGATTTGGACGCAATAGACTGCACAGATGATTTAATTATTTTCTGATTATCATATTTGTTTTTCTTTTCAAAAAATAAACTATAATTTAAAAAATTATCAACTCACATCCAAAATTCATTGGAGGGCCAATTAGTGGTTGATCAAGATTTCATATTTCATATTTCATCAATTAAATTTGATTTTTTTTCAAAAACTTACTTTGAGATAGAGACAGTACCTTTGTTCTCCAAAAGTAGGGGTGACAATTTTTTATCCATATCCAATAACCCATTCATTAACCATTAATAAATGATTTATTAGGTTATCCATTTGGTATCCATTAGAATTATTGGTTCATATGGATAAAGACCTATAACAACCATCAATGAATTTGGACAATATGGATTTTTAACCGGGTTGCCATGGATGTACCCAAAATCTCAAACACACACTGCTCATGGATTTACCCAAAATCTCTAACAACCATCAATGAATTTTGTCAATGGAGTGAGGATATTTAATAAAAAGTTGAAACAGGAATGAGGACAGCTTGTACATTTGAAATTTAAAAAAAAAACTGATCTCGTTAAATATTTAATGAAAATCAGTCAAATATGATTTAAAAAGATAATGAGATAGTATCAAATCTCTAGAAACAAAACGTGAAACAACTTAAATAAGACCAGGACTGAGCAACTACTTTCAAGTCTTTTAGCATTCTTTGCGCTTAATCTCAAATTTACAATGGATTATCCGGGTATTATCCATTAATACCCATTACCATTAATGGGTACTAATGGATAATACCTAATTTTATCCGTTAGTTAATGGATAAATATGGGTTTTATCCAATGGTAACCGGGACACACATTTTGCCACCCCTATCCAAAAGTCACACAACCGTGCCCTCTCTGCCGAGGTAGTTTTGAGCGCCAAAGTTGAAACCTTATTCCACTTCTAAAATTTGAAAACAAAAATATCTGCCATGTTCGATGAAGTAAACTATTCAAACTATGACTAGGGAAATCATAAGAAAAATTACATTGGCATGTGAAGAAGCCGCATAGTTAGTGATAAACTGAATTGTTGGGTCAAGTCAAGCTACCCAAAATTGAATTTTTTATTTTCCACCCTCAATATACAATTTGTTTAAGTCATTTATTTATTGATAAGCTATAAGTATTATTTAATGATAATTTCTTGAAAACTGAAAAACTTTATCAAACAAGTCGTCCTGCTTATAGAATCATTCTTGCTTTGTCGGGAAAATTTGAAAGTAGCACCTGTTCACGTGGGAACATGTGTTCTTTTTCCACCGTATCGCCAAATGGGCCTGGGCCTCTAATATTACTTCAGTCACTTAAAATAATCACCAAAATTGTTAAAAATAAAAATAACACCTTAAACAACAAATTTGTTAATAATAAAATATTTATTTTGAAAGGATCTGAGCAAGGTTCTAAAAAGCGCTAGGCGGTCGTTAGGCGCCGCAGTAGGGTCTAGCGCCTAGGCGGGGTCTAAACGGACTTTGGCGGGGCCGATAATTCATAAATAGTTATAATATCTTAGGCGGGACTTAGGCGCTTCATGAACGCCTAGCGCCTAAGCGGCCTAGACGGGCGTTTATTAGAACACTGGATGTGAGTACTCCTCCGTTCTCCCATTTTGACCCGTCTCATTGAAAAATATCTATAATACTCTCTCTGTCCCTAAATGAGTGTCAATTTTCAAGAAATCTTTGTCTCAAAATGAGTGTCTTTTTTTAACATAACTTTGTCCCTAAATATTTTTTTTCAATTTTTTTTCCCACCTGTCTCTTTATACTTCCAAAACTAAATGTTTGGAAAAGTGATTACAAGATTATATATGAATCTTTGCCACCAAATTGTAAAAAAAATTGAGATTTTCAGATGTCCCTTAAAATGAAATTTGGACACTCATTTATAGGGATGACAACGGGTCGGGTTCGGATCGGATCCTGGCCGACCCAAACCCGATCCAAATCTCAAATATACCGATCCAAAAATTCAAGAAACCGTGACCGACCCGATCCAAATCTCATTAAAAGTCTATTTTTTAGCTCAAAATTAATTAATTAAAATATTTTTTAAGCACAATGTTGAATGTTGTATGGAAAATAGTCTAAAATCATCCAAATCTCACTTACAAACACAAATTAGAAAAAATAAAATTTAAGATAATATTAAAAATATTTAAAATTCACCATTTATTAAGGATTCGGGTCGGATCGGATCGGGTCGGATTCAGATCGGGTCGGATTTCGGATCGGATCATCAATCCGAACCCCCTCGGGTTTTAAAAATTGCAAACCAAACCCTATTTTTTCGGATCGGATCGCTTTCGGTACGGATCGGATTCGGTCAAATTGCCATCCCTACTCATTTAGGGACAAAGGTAGTATATTCTTATTATTAATTAGACTCACATGCCATAATCATAATAACTATTCACTTATTATTTCTTTACCATGCTTTCTCTCTTTTTTTCACTCATAATATCTGTTTTTCCAACATTCTTTTATTCACATTTTTAAATGCAAATTAGTAATTCATTATTGTTATTGAAATTAACGGATTTTTTGAAAATGATGGAAATATTAAAAGCAAAATGGGAACGGATAAATCGAGGCTTGTGTTGGATACAATCTCAGTAAGAAGTAATTGCCCCAGACTAGTGCTAGCAACGACTTTAACTGTAGTTTGTTTGAACCGCGCTTCGCGGGTCGTGGGTAGGGATGGCAATCTATCCGAACCCGCTCCGTATCAGGGACAGTCCGCACCGCAGCGGGGCAGGTTTGGTAGTCTTTTTTCAAAACCTGGCGGGTTTGGTTGCACACCCTGCCCCGCATACTAATATATGCAGTAAATTAAATGTGGTGTAATTGTATACTTTGAGTGTGAATGAGATTGTTGAAATTATTAGATTGAGCTTAAATTTGATACAATGTTGTAATTGTATATTGTTGGGCTGTTGGACTCTTTAAAGGCTGGGCTAAAGCCCAAAAAAATTGTGATTATGAACCATACGGGGCGGGGCAGATACGGGTTTACTAGTTGGCGGGGGGGGGCGGGTACGGTTTTGGTCAAACCCGCCCCTTATCCACCCCGTTGCCATCCCTAGTCGTGGGTGAATTTTGAACTAGACCAAAACTAGCCCAATTACCCTCTTGGTTGCATGGTTGACCCAATGTTTCACTAGGTTGCATGGTAGGAGGATAACACTTGATTTTGTGTGGTGGAAAATGAAGAGAGAGAATGAGTGGGTGGGGTAGATTGAATATAAAATTAATTATAAAAATATTACTATTTTTTAGAGTCTCAAGTGAAGTTGGATGGACCAAAATAGAAAAACAAATTCTTATGTACACCGGGTGTACGGCGTGCAGCGGGCTGCTCCATGGGCCGCCCCCGCCGCCCGCCCCGCCCAGCCAGCCCTCATCCATTCCCAGCTTGACACGTGGCGCGCTGTGAGCCACACACTGGTTCACCCAGCCACGCGCTGCCACTTGTCACCTTAAAAAAAACTCATTAACTTTAAAGTGCTATATCTTGAGATTTATAATCCAGGAAAAAAAAAGTAAAAATACTGTTGTGTTCGTCTCGACGAGACGAATAAAACTACATAGGTCATGATATGGTTTGATTTTTTTTTTTTTTAAAAAACATATTTTTTTTACACACAAAAAATTTGAGTTGCTTTGTCAGCTGATATGTAACACTCTGTTTTGATAAAAGTAACAATTTCATATTCAAAAAGTAACACTTTTTTACAGTCAAATGTAACAGCAATTTTACAAAAAAAAAATTGGGTTTTGCATTTCAATTATTACTTTCTCAATAAAAAATTGTTACATTTCAGATATAATGTTACATATAAAAATATAAACTGTTACAATTGAGAAAAAAAATGTTACATTCATTTTTTATAAATGTAACATTAGTTTAATTGTCAATCCTATGTTAATTTTCGGAGAAAAAAAGTGTTACATTTGAAAAAATGAGTGTACATTCTTTTATAAAAAGTGTTACATTAGTTTAGTTGTCAATCTTTATGTTATCTTTATCTATTGTAGCAAAATTGTGGCACATTTTTTTTAATAGTGTTACATTTGAATAAAAAAATGTTACATTTCGTTATAATAAGTGCTACTTTTGTTGGAGGGAAAAAAGTTGGGTGGCAAAAAAAAAAAAAAAAAATCGGAAAAGTCGCCCGCCGCCCGCCATGCGGCGGGTGTACAGGAGAGCACCTCAAATAAAAATAAGTCTCAAGTGAGGTGATACGGAGGGAGTATTATTTTAATGATGATAATTTCTTGAAAACTAAAAAGCTTTATCAAACAAGTCGTTCTGCTTATAGATTCTCTCTTGCTTTGTCGGTGGAAATTTGGAAATAGCATCTCTTCACGTGGGAGCATGTGTTCTTTTTTCCGACCATATTGCCAAAAGGCCTATCACCCTTTTAATCCCTCATAGTAGAGTGAAGCTTCGCGTTTAACCATCGTTGTTTTTTTAGCAGTTTTAACCACTCTACTATAGATACGCACTCATGTTAACCTTACCCCCTAACGACATCCAAAAAAATTAACTTTCGTTAATAAAACTTAACAAAACATAATCCCAAGCCACCCCAATCTGTAATGCCGCCTCTAGTCTCTGACCCGGCAACATCCTCATTGTCGAAAATGTCAAATTAAATAGAAAAACCCAAAATTTGTCTAAAATTTTGATTATTCTGTAGAGCTTCATCTTTCCTCTCCGTCTTTCTGTCCTTTATTATTTTTTTATTTTTATTTTTTGCGTTTTTTTTTCAATTACATTGAGCTCATATAAGTGCTCTTTGCTAAAACCCCAAATTTGGGAAATGTGTTGCTGCTCTGTAATTCATATCATATGAGTACTGTTCATTAACTGTTTCAACATAGCTTGTGAATCCACATCTTTTGGAGACATAAGAAGGTTCCCTTTTCTTTTCCATGGGGATATTATTGGTGTTTGCCCTGCATTTTCAAAATCTTAGACAGTGTTTTGGTTTTTTTTGTGTAATTTTTCAACAATGAGAGTATTGCCGGGGTGGGATTAGAGGCGGCATTACAGTGTGGGGTGGGGTGGGTTAGGTTTTGTTAAGTTTTATTAACGAAAGTTAGATTTTTTGGATGTCGTTAAGAGGTAAAGTTAACATGAGTGCGCAACTATACTAGAGTGGTTAAAACTGCTAAAAAAACAACGATGGTTAAAAGCGGAGCTTCACTATAGTAGGAGGGGTTAAAAGGATGATAGGCCCATTGCCAAATGGATTCGGTCTATAATATTTTTCCTCAGTCTTAAAACAGGTGGATTTATTGCTTAATAAATGGAATTTAAATATTTATTTTAGAAAGGTGTAGTATTGCTTTTATAAAACGTGACCCTTTAAAAAGTATTTCTTTTATCTCAAAATATTAATTTTACTCTGATTTTTATAATCGATTCAATTGGAATTATAATTTTATTAAAGATCTAATTTCTTTTATGTTATTCTTAACCTTATCATTAATTCATTATTAAAAAAATGGCAAAATTTGAAGTCGATGATAAAAACTTAAGTTTTTTTTTTTTTTTTAAAAAGGAATGTGTTGCACGTATTGTTTGTATACCATTTGTACTATGTCGTTAAGAGGTAAAGTTAACATGAGTGCGCAACTATAGTAGAGTGGTTAAAACTGCTAAAAAAACAACGATGGTTAAAAGCGGAGCTTCACTATAGTAGGAGGGGTTAAAAGGATGATAGGCCCATTGCCAAATGGATTCGGTCTATAATATTTTTCCTCAGTCTTAAAACAGGTGGATTTATTGCTTAATAAATGGAATTTAAATATTTATTTTAGAAAGGTGTAGTATTGCTTTTATAAAATGTGACCCTTTAAAAAGTATTTCTTTTATCTCAAAATATTAATTTTACTCTGATTTTTATAATCGATTCAATTGGAGTTATAATTTTATTAAAGATCTAATTTCTTTTATGTTATTCTTAACCTTATCATTAATTCATTATTAAAAAAATAGCAAAATTTGAAGTCGATGATAAAAACTTTTAAGTTTTTTTTTTTTTTTTTTTTTTTTTTAAAGGAATGTGTTGCACGTATTGTTTGTATACCATTTGTACTATGGTGAAATTCAAAACTATTTTTTCTCTAAAATGCAATAGATTTTTATATATTCTAACAAGAAAAGTGTGACACTAATAACTAATAATAGTACAATGTTGTTGTTGTTGTTGTTTTTTTTTTTTTTTTTTTTTTTTTTTGCCTTGAGCAATGCTAGAGGTAGAAAATAAAGTCACCAAATCTTTCTTACAAGATGAGTTGACGATATTTAATTGGTTGCATCGATAGTGGATCTGCCACACTTTAATTAAAAACACCAATAAAATTATTATACCTAAAATATTGTGACCAAATTTTTATGGCTATTTTGTTCCCCAAGCTTTATTCTTTCCAATTTATTCGGCCATTTGAGATTTTCCAACTGATTTGAGTCTGGGCCCTGGGGACATAGAACGTAAGGAGGCCTAGTCCATTTAACCCTGGAGAGCCCACTTTTGAACATGTTGGCCAACTTTCCAGGGTTAGGGTTCCGTCCTCCTAGGACGCACGAAATAATAATGTACTCTTTTAGTTTATTTATTTAAACTAAATGTCGCATTTGACTTGTTAACATTTATAAGTAAAGCAATTTAATTATACTTTGTACCGTGTACGATGATAAAAATGCACCAAATCTTTTTTTTTAATTTGAAAACATTTAATGCAAGACGGAGAGTACAATCTTAAATTTGAACAAGTGTTATATTGTACTAGTGAGCAATGTTCTAAAAATCGCTAGGCGGCCGCTAGGCGCCGGAGCTGTGCCTAGCGCCTAGAGGCCTAGTCGGGGCCGTGAATAAGACATAATTTGTAATATTTCGGTGAAATAGTGTTGAAAATGACACCGGAATATGCAAACAATTAATTTAAATGTATATAATAATAAATTTAATATAATTTTCGATTGAAAATACTAATATTAAAAATTGTAGGTGGGGTTTTAGATAAATTTGAAGTTAATCGCAGCATTTTAATGGAAATTTAATGCAAATTATCTTTCAATATCCGGTCTAGGCGAATTTGAATTAGGCGCGGCGTTCTATGACCGCTTAGCGCCTAGGCGGTCTAGGCGAAGGATTTTTAGAACAGTTCTAGTGAGTAACGTTAACCAAAGATCTCAAACTCAAGCGCCAAGCAATATCTGGTGTTAAGCTTCCCATGCAAAGGTCATGAGTTCAAATTCCATTATGGAGATTTGTGTTAGCCCAGTTAAATAGGCCCCAATGCCAAATTAAATTTTTTGATTTTTAGAAAAAACTAGTGAGTAATGTTATTAACTATGACTACGATTATTCCCTCCTTCAATGACAACCATTCTCCATGGATTAGCTTTCACTGTTTCTACTTTCTACCTTATACTTCACTGCCTTCCGCATAATAATACTCCATCTGACCCAGAAAGATGGTCTATTTTGGATTTTTGACGGTCAACACACATGTGAACTTTGACCAAAAAATTATTATCAATCTAATCATCCCAATAAAATTTTAAAATTTGTTATTGATAAATCAATTGATGATTAATCAATAACAAGTTTTAGAATTTCACAATGATGGTTAGAAGGATGGTTAGATTGACAATTATATTTAGTCAAAGTTCACTTGTATTAACCATCAAAAGCCAAAAGTGGACCATCTTTCTGGGACGGAGGGAGTATAGTACAAGGGGCCGAAAAGAGAAACAAACATCTTTCTTCGACCCAAACTTTAAATCAGGGAACAATGACTGTCCCATTTCATAATCTTACACTTCCAAGATATTACATTAACATGAATGATGCTCGAGTCCTCTTCAATTCGCCTGTTCATGTCCTGAATGGCTGCTGAACCTAAGACAGATCAACGGTCATGTTCTCGCACCAAGAATAGACTGCAAATGAAGAGATAAGAGTTAGGGTAGAAGCCCTTCGATGAGGCAAATGGTATGCTGAGTGTATGCTTAATTGAATGAATACAAGGACGTAATGAAGCATTCCGATATTGACCATAGCATTCGCATCCTATTTGGACTAATACAAGAGAAATGGAGGACGCACATCAGCATGTTATTTACAAACTCAGAAAAATTAAGAAAAAAATAAAAGAGACTATTTTTATAGGCAAGTTTATTTATTCAAATGAAATTTAAAGCTTGTTATTGATATATCATTGTAAATAACAATTTTTCAGATTTTCATTAGGATACACATAATATAATTCATTCAAAATAACAATGAATAAAGAGACTAACTTTTGGGGACGGAGGGAGTATTTACAATGCAAATACCTGAAGAAAAGGGTCTACCATTATAACATCGAACCTCTAACATTTACAATAGATATATGTTGCATATATTCTAAGAATATACTCTCTCTTTTCCACGTTAATATTCCTAGTTTGTCTTTTTTAGCCAACTTGATAGAACTTTGACAATCTATGTATATATACTTATATATATATATATATAATCAATTATCGTCGTGATATTCTCAAAATTGTTATTAGTGCACCATTAAAAATACTATCATTAACTATTTTGTTTTAGAAAGTCATGAAGATAACTAATTTTCTTAAAATTTTGGTTAGAGTTCAATCAGACTAAAAGTAACCCTGATAGAAAAAGGCATTCAACAATTCTCAAGTCATTGGGACTAAGTCTGAGTTGAGAGGAGTTATTATAATGATATTTTCAGACTTATGTCAATACCCTTGCTTCAACATACAAATTGGGGAATTTAAATCTTCATAATAAAAATGGAATTAAAAAATTATGAACATTTTGAAAAAAAGTTTGAAATTATGATAATTATCAAACACCCATACACAAAATTACATCCATTTAGTACAATTCAAAAGAAGCAATGAGAAGAAAATGTACCATTCTAAAATGGTTCCACTAACCTTGACTCCTGAGGGAGAGTTTCCAGGTGTAGCTTTGGTTGTGCTCCCAGAGAACTTGATGGCAGACGGACTTCCAGATTTTACTGTAGTACTTCCGAAACTGAATTTTGACTTCTTTTCTGCTGGTTTCAATATCTGGAAAGAGCACATCAATGTGTCATCTACACTCATCATGGCCCCCGCATTGTCAAACTCCCCACAATAGTTGGGAGCTGAAAATACAGTTACTAGCTGTCGATTGGCAAAGAACTCATAACCATCTTCCACAACCTGCAATAAATAGCCGGAATTAAGGAAAAAAGAAACGGGAAAGAAAGACTCTTGGCTATGGAGTGTATTTCACTTGATCAGTGAGTCTTAAATCATAATCTATAGTATACAAAAAAATCATAATCAATGGCCATTCACAAATTTTTACTCCCTCCACCCCAAAATGAATGTCCAAATTTTATTTTAAGGGACATTCTGAAAATTAATACTTTTTATACAATTTAGTGGCAAATATTCATGCCAAAATCTCACAAAAACCAGTTTTTCCTTAGATAGGAAAAACGGAGAACCCGGTCAAAAAAGAGCGAACGTTTGATTGTGGCAGCCGACTCCAAGCCTTCGTCTTCTTTGAGTCTTCTTCCGCATGCTTAGGTCTGATTTAGAAAACCACTTCCTCACTTCTATTTAGGTGTTGTATATGAATCTTCACGAGTGCCAGATTTTTTGTGTTGTCAAGTGCCAGGGCGTGTATAGATAAGTACCAATAGTAGTATTTTGAGTGCCAGTGTTAGTTAAAAAAGTGCTAGTGTAAAAGAGTGCCAGTGCATGTTATTAAGTGTCAGAGTAAAAAAGTGCCAATGTTAGTGTAAAAAAGTGCAAGGGTAAAGAGGGCCAGTGCATGTATTATTGTGTCAGTATAAAAGAGTGTCAGTGTGGGTGTAAAATAGTGCCAGTGTTAGTGTAGGGAAGGCAAGGAGCGAGGGAAGTCAGTGTAAGTGTGTTTAAGTGCCAGCGGCACAAAAATGGTTTTTTCCTTAGGCTTAGAAAAAAACTACTCCCTCCGTCCCTAAATGAATGTCCAAATTTCAGTTTAAGGACATCTGAAAATATCTAATTTATAAGGAATTTAGTGGCAAAGATTCATATATAATCATGTAATATTTTTTTCCAAATATTTAGTTCTGTATGTATAAAGAAACTAGTGGAAAAAAAATTGGTAAAAAAAATGTAGGAACAAAGTTTTCATTAAAAAAGACATTTAATTTGAGACAAAAATTTCCTGAAAATGGACATTCATTTAGAGACAGAGGGAGTATTTTTTTTATAAGACCAACTCAATATTCATATATATTCTTGTAATTGTTTTTCTATAAATTTAGTTATGCAAGTATAAGGGGGACTAGTAAAAAAAATTGGTAAAATATTTTTTAGGGACAAAGTTTTTTTTTTTTTTTCCAAAAAATGCATTCACATGGGGACAAATATTTCTTGAAAATTGACATTCATTTAAGGACAAAGGGAGTACAATATAACTATGGGGCAATAGGCTGACATTGTTCATATATGTTGAAGGCTTGATGGTACACAACTTCAGTGTATTCTTCGATTCAACCACAAAAATTATATGCTCTTCCTTTTCCCGATTGAGCTACAATTGTACTTTCTTTTAAAAAGCAACTTGGTGCTACAAGAACTCCCACTATACGTGGGGTCCAGGGAAGGGATGGACCCAAATGGCTTAAATATCCTAGTCATGATTATACAGGTTAATTTATTGGTGTCTTCAAATAAAATAGCGACTCAATAGGGTAAAAGAACAAGAAAGTAACTCCGGTAACCAAGTCAAGAACATGTGAAAGCAGAACACACTGATATATCAATAAAGTCTATATTCAAACTGTAAATTAAGATTTTATTTCCATGCATAGATTATGTCAGCCTATAGTCGGGATAGTTTGCTGCATTCTAAAAGTAGAAGCAGGAGATATAATTCACATTTAACCAAATAACTATAATAAGCAAATGTAAAAGGCAAAACCTGGTGAGCACGACAAATAAGATCCAAATCCTGCTTCCTCAGAAACTCCGTCACTATATCAGGACCAAAAGTATACGAAACTCCACGATCATTCATCCCCCATCCTTGAACATCTTTACTTGGATCAGACCATAGAAGATCACAAAGCAAACCACCATCAGGTACGTCCGTTGGACGCTGCAAATTTCTAATTTGATCCAAATTTTTGAGGTCCGGGGAAAGGCCTCCGTGCATGCAGAGTATCTTTTCATCAACTAAGGCTGCTACAGGTAGGCAGTTAAAGCAATCGGAAAAGACTTTCCATAACTTGACATTAAATCTTCTCTTGCATTCGTCATAGAAACCATATATACGGTTTATTGAAGCGCACTCATGGTTTCCCCGTAAGAGGAAAAAATTGTCGGGGTATTTTACCTTGAATGCTAGGAGAAGGCAAATTGTTTCAAGGCTTTGCTTGCCTCGGTCAACGTAATCTCCTAAGAATAAGTAGTTGGATTTTGGAGGTAATCCTCCGTGCTCAAAAAGTCGGAGAAGATCAGAATATTGACCATGGATGTCACCTGATTTTCAGCAAAGAGTTATGTTAGAACGATGAAAGGATTCTAGTGCAAGCAAAACATTAATTTTAGATGCTCCTCTATCCCAAAATGAATGACCATTTTGAATTTAAGGGTCATTTTGAAAATGTTGATTTTTAAAAATCATAAACATTCTTGCTATTCACTTTCAAAATTTTAGTTTTACAAAAATACAATGAACTCAAAAATCAATATTGAAAAAAGTCATTTAGGGACAATGTTTTTTGATGTAAAAGTTCCAAAAGGTCATTCATTCTAAGATAAAAATGGTCATTCAATTTGGGACAGAGCGAGTAGAAGATATGATACGGATCACAATTTCTAGCTCGGGATAACTTTACTTGATCACTTGAGAAGAAAAATAGAAACATATAGGATCATAACACTTGATTGATAATCACCGTAGCCATAACTAGCATCAGAAATTACAGTTTTAGCTGGAAAAGCCAGACATTTTCAAGGTGATGTTTTCCCTGAATTAGATAGATTCTTCAACAATATTGAATCATAGCCCAATAATCTGATTTTCATTAGAAGAGTTTGGAACCTATGTATATAAGCCACTGTACAATAGGAAATCTATAATGAACCTGATCATGCAAAGATTGCGATCAGTCGAGCCGGATCCGCGAAGTGATATCTGGACGTCTGTTAGCCTGAAATAGATGAACAAACGTCAACTCAGCCGGGGCTTCACCGGCGAAGGCCCTCCGGCGTGAGAATGAGTTAATCTGCTTAAGAATGAACAAACTGAGGAGAAAGAATGAGGTTAGAGAGCTTAACCTTCGCCCATCTGAGTGAGGGCCCTATTTATACTCCAAGACCCATGCCTTGTCACCTAGATTCCGCTCCTTGAACGTAGGGATTTGTGCTTATCCACATTTATGACTCACCAAGTCTGTATTAGGGCAACACTTCTAGAAGTCATCGGTGGGCCTTGTCAGAGAATTGGGCCAGGCTCTAATTCTCCTAATCAATGGGGACAGATACAAGTCTGAGCTCGTCTGACCGAGCAAGCTTGACACGGAGTCCGACCTCGAGTCGGGTGTGTCCGCGCGCACCGACGAAGGGGCCTTTTAGAATAATCTGGCTATCGTGGTCAGCTCGGTTAAACGAGCTGACCGTAAAGCGGGACGGTGCGACGAGTCTTTGGAGTCCTAATTCGGTTCCTCGTGGCTCCTGATTCTCAGCTCGGTCCAACGAGCTGCGTAAAGATACTTTCAGAGCTAGCCCGTCCAGGTTTTGCCGGGTTGGTCCAGTACGCGAGATTCAGGTCGGGGCATGTTGGACCGGCCTTTGAGCCCGTTTCTCCAAGTCGGGTCGTTCCTTTCAGTGGCCCCCATGATTCCAAGTTGAGAGTAACGAAAGTGGGAATCATAGATTTAGGTAGGCGATTCCTGTAGGACGCTCGTTAGATCCTATAAAGAGGAATAGTTGAAGGTACACGTGGCATCATAAGCGACGGTGGGGTGCAGCTGTAACGCATCAAGGACGTGGTGGATTGATGTGACGGTTCCAGTCTCCTATGTGTCAGGCGCCGTCGTCATCCTACCTAGCCGAAGGGTGCAGGCACGCGCCTAGGGAAGGTACAGGGCATTAAATGCGGCCCGTTTGGGTCGATGGATAGCGGGTCGGTCCGGGTTGACCCGCGAACTTTTTGTGGTGAAGGGGGTTATAAAAACCCTCATTTCTCCCTTTCTCTTCCTTCTCGCCTCCAATAACTCCCAGCAACCTCTCCTTAAGTTCCGACGACGCTGCTAAGACGACCCTTTGATTCTTTCTTGCTTTCTGTTCAAAACTTCGAATACAGGTATATTCTCGTCCTCAATCTTTGTTCTATTGGTATATTTTCGCCTTTTTGTGCTTTTTAGTTGGAAATCTGGGTTTTTCGTCAGTTAATTTTGAATTTTCCGGCAAGAACTTGAGTTTTCCGGTGAGAATTTTAAATTTTCCGGCGAGAACTTGAATTTTCCGGAGAGGACTTTAAATTTTCCGGCGAGAACTTTAAATTTTCTGGCGA
This sequence comes from Campanula takesimana, assembly GCA_026119855.1. Taxonomy (NCBI): domain Eukaryota; kingdom Viridiplantae; phylum Streptophyta; class Magnoliopsida; order Asterales; family Campanulaceae; genus Campanula; species Campanula takesimana. The sequence continues at coordinate 627,736 of JAOWBW010000205.1, forward strand.
CAGTGGTTACACATTGAGTGCTCATCATGACTTCTCCAGAAATGACGCCGGAGTTCATGAAAGTGGTTGGAGATTCCTCGTTTTGCTTTCATGATCGTACGGATTTGATATACCGTAGTGTCGTCGGTGGTTGGAGAAAGTTAGATTTGGGAGAGATCGGGGAGATCTTGAACGCTTATGGACTTGACGGTAGTTTGAGGTGGCCCTACGTTGGCAGCGAAGATTGGATGCGCACCGAGCACCCTAGTGCCATTCTCTTCGAATATTACGAGTTAATCAACCACATAATCAACTATTACGTTGTCGGGAAGAAACCCCCTCTCACTTGCATAGAGTCCGGGGCTCGAATAGGTGGCGGGTCTGAACTTCCAACGAGCTCCACCTTGGTTTCTAACTTGGGGTCTGGCCCCCATGTTCTTCTTGCAGATATGGCTTGCAGTGACAAGGCTTCCGACTCTCAGAACGATCATCTATCTGGAGATGAGTTGGGGCTCGAAGTCGAACAAGAAATAAGTGATCCTGCGTCCGGGGAGGATCTTGTAAATGACGTAGAGCCTGTATCAGTTCGGTATAACGAGGATGCGACATCCTCCAGGCCGGTTCTTCTCCTAGAAGACACTTTGGATTCTCGAGAAAGCGAGGGGACCGAACTCGTTGGAGAGGATGACGGTGCTTATAATTTCCAGTATATAGAGAGGGAACTGCTCTGCGTCGCTCATCCCACTAGTGCCCGGGCATTAGGTTTTGCGAGCTCGTTAGAGGGCCAAGGCTTGGTTCTTCCACCCCCTACTGTTGTACAGGCGCAACTTGTAGATAATATGTATGATAAGTATAACATAAGCAGGGACGACTATCGTATTTCCTACGTTCCTCAGGGCAGTGTCCCAGTGGTCGAGCTAATGCGAAATAAAGAGAGGGTGGCTTTCTTCGTTGGCCAGTTTGAGCTCGGCCTCCGACTTCCCTTGGATCCTTTTGTTAATGATTTTTTGACGGACACTTGTTCTGTCCCTCTTCAGTTGGTGGCCAATACGGTGAGGACGGTGAACAGTTTTTTGGTCGTTTGCCGTCATCTTGGTTATGAACCCACCGTTCATGTATTTAAGAAATTTTTTAGGATCTCCCGTACTAAGAACCGGTTCGGTAAGCCACCGTACCATACTCTCAGTGTAGGTGCTAACCCCAACGCTCCTCATCTTCTTCGATCTTTCCCCAGTAAAATAAACACTTTCGCCAATCATATCGTGCTTATCGAGAGCAGGAAGGGATGAGAGTTTCTATGCTCCCAAGGTGAACTTTCTCGTTTGTCAGGGCTATTGGAACCCGAATGGTCGGTCGATTTAGAGAAAGCATTGAAGAAGCTCGTGGCCCCAAAAAGGGACCGAGAATGGGTGGTGAATTGGGACAAGTTAGAGAAGAGTCCTCGTTATTTTACTCGCGCTGGCCTTCATGGCTTTACTTCAGAGGGGGTTGAGCCTTTGGTGACAATTGCTCCTGGTCGATGCTACCCAGATTGGGTGGTTCATGAGGATTGCTCGTTTGAAGCCGATTGCTTCGCTTGCTTGAGCTCGGTTGAACATTGTCGCTCCTTCGAGCATTTTGGGGGTGATTACCTGTTTTGTTTTTTGTCATTGTTTCCTTATTGTGTTCGTGTCTTAACGTCGTTCGTTCTTGTTGCAGCGATGAGTTCCCACGGAGAGCAGTATCTGGCTGCGGCCGCGAGCAAGAAGAAGGTTCCCTCCTTCCGGCAATTGAAGACTCTGAACAAATCGACCTCGTCATCGGTCGCCAAAGCACAGACGGGGGCTCGACAGTCTGAGCTCTCAAAGAAGGCCCCTTCTTCTATCCCTCTAATTTCCACCGACGGTGAGAAAGAGAGGAATGCTGGGGGTCCTAAAGCTTCTACTGAGAAGAGACCCGGTGTTTCTACCACAATACCGTCCCCTTCTATGGAGAAAGAGGCACCAGCTCGTCCCATCTCTGATGTTACAAAGAAAAGGGGGCGTTCTGAAGAAGCCACTGAACACGTTCCTCTTTCGAAGAGGTCGGCCCCCCGGGCTCAAATTACCCGCGCGGATATGGAGGGTGTTAAGAGTAATGAGGAGGTTGACGAGCTGGCTGATCGGCTTGGCAACGTGACTTTGTTCAGAGGTTTGAACCTTTATGCCCGCAGAGGGTATAAGGTCAGGTTTGGTCGCGCTGTGCTTCGTCGAGCAGCCGATTTTGATCATCTTGAGGATCTTATGAAAGAGAAATCATCCGCTTCTTTATGCGGTGGTCGGCTCGGTTTGCTTCTTAGTGAGGTATGGATTTTTGCTTGGTTTCTCTCATCCCCCTTGCTTTGGATTTATCTAAATAAACTTTTTCCAGATGGCTACACTTGGTCTCCACCTTTCTCGAAATGGCGAGGAACTTGAATCCCGAGCTAGGGAAAAGGTGGAGGCGTTGACGGCCAAGGAAAAAGAGCTTGCTGTTCGTGTTGATGAGATCGTTTCGTTGAAGACAAGGCTTGCTGAGCGGATCCTGTCTCTCAAAGATAAAGATATAGAGACGGCTCAGGCGGAGGTGGTATCAGGTCGCTCTCGGATCAATGACCTTGAGGGTCAGGTCAGAATGGCGGCGGGGCGCAATACGGAGGTCCTTGAGCGCCTCCGTTTGTCAGAAGAGGAGAACGAGAGGCTCAGAGCTGAAGCCGAGGAGACCCAACGAACTTCTCTAGACGAGCAGGCCATTATTGACCGGTATGAGCAGACCGAGGCCTTTGCTACCAAAGTGCTAGAAAAAGCCATACCTTATTTTGAGACAGGTCATAGGCACGGCATTAGGGATGCTTATGGTCACGGCTACCTCCCCAAGGACCCCGAAATCATTGCTGATCTCATCGAGCTTCCCCAATTTAATCCAGAAGCTCGGGCTGCCCACGCTATGATCCCCTTTAACGAAGAAGAATTGGGGCAGCTTGATGGTGAAGACGAGGAGGATAAGTTGGAGGCCTGGATTAGGCCTGAGCTTTTGGCTGTTAATGTGGACACGGTCTTAGCTCGTCGTGCCTTAGAACGGGAACGGGCTGAGGCTGATAAGGTGCCAGAGGGTACTGGAACTGAGGGGTCCGTGACCGAGGGCGAGGTAGCCCATGATGATTCTCCACCCTTGTAATTTTTTTTTTTTCTTTTGTTATGTATGCCCCCGAGGTCGGCTCTTGACCTCGTCATTAATATGATCCTTTATAATCGTTTTCTCTTTTGAAATACCGTGTACTTTTCGTTTTAGGTTGCTTATTGATATCTTGACTCGTTCTGGATGAGTTCAAGGTTTGCTTGTTCAAGACGAGTTCAAGGTTTGCTTGTTCAAGACAAGGCTTAGCTCGTTCAGGACGAGTTCAAGGTTTGCTTGTTCAAGACAAGGCTTAGCTCGTTCAAGACGAGTTCAAGGTTTGCTTGTTCAAGACAATGCTTAGCTCGTTCAGGACGAGTTCAAGGTTTGCTTGTTCAAGACAAGGCTTAGCTCGTTCAGGACGAGTTCAAGGTTTGCTTGTTCAAGACAAGGCTTAGCTCGTTCAGGACGAGTTCTAGGTTTGCTTGTTCAAGACAAGGCTTAGCTCGTTCAAGACAAGGCTTAGCTCGTTCAAGACAAGTTAGCTCGTTCAAGACGAGTTCTAGGTTGCTTGTTCAAGACAAGGCTTAGCTCGTTCAGGACGAGTTCTAGGTTTGCTTGTTCAAGACAAGGCTTAGCTCGTTCAAGGTTTGCTTGTTCAAGACAAGGCTTAGCTCGTTCAAGACGAGTTCAAGGTTTGCTTGTTCAAGACAAGGCTTAGCTCGTTCAAGACGAGTTCAAGGTTTGCTAAAGCGTAAAAATTCATACATTGAGACAAACGAATTCCAGCATGATTTCATTATATAACCGAGCTGATACAGGGGTCAAGTGCCCGAAAAGGGCTATCCTTGGAAATTATAAAAAACGAGGACACATTAATGATAATATCACCGTAGGCTATTGGAATGCCAGGGATTCTTTAGGTCTTTCCTTTCAGGGGTCCTCAGCATGTAAGTCCCATCGCGCACAATCCGGGTTACGATAAAGGGGCCTTCCTAGTTTGGGGAGAGCTTGTTTTGCTGAGCTCTTCGGCTTGTGTCTTCGATCTTTCTCAGCACCCAGTCCTCCACTTGGAAAAGCCGCTTTCTCACCCTTCTATCATGGTACCTCTTCGTTTTTTGCTTGATATTCACGGATCTTAAGTGGGCTTCTAGCCTTTTTTCGTCGATCAAATCCAGATTGATCCTTCTTTCCTCGTTTTTTGCTTCATCAAAGAATGCGACCCGAGCTGTGGGTATTGCTAACTCGACTGGAGCCATGGCCTCTGAGCCATAAGTCAGCGCGAAGGGGGATTCACCCGTGGGGCCTCTGGTGGTCGTCCGGACGGCCCATAGAGCTAAAGGGAGCTCGTCAACCCATCTTCCTGCTCTCCCTGTTAGATTTCTATGCAACGCGTGCATCACAAGTTTATTGGCCGCCTCAGCTTGGCCGTTACCTTGAGGATGGGAGACCGTCGACTTGGTGTGTTTAACTCCTAACCGGGCACACTCAGCAGTGAAGGCGTCTGAGAATTGGAGTCCTCGATCAGAGACAATGTGCTTGGGTACCCCGAATCGGCGCCAAATTTGATCATGGACAAAATTCAGTACATTGTCCTCGGTTATCTCAGCTAATGGCTTGGCCTCTATCCATTTTGTAAAGTAGTCAACAGCCACTACCGCAAATTTAAGCCTCCCACGGGCCAGTGGGAAAGGCCCGACCAAGTCTATCCCCCACATATGAAACGGCCAGCATGCCACGACTGGGGTTTGCTCGGTAGCGGGCAGCCTAGGGAGGTCGGCATATCTTTGGCACTTATCACACCTTTTGACATATTCTTCTGTCTCTCTTCTCAAATTTGGCCAGTAATAACCCATGGTGATGACTTTTTCTGCCAAGGTTCTGGCCCCGGGGTGGCCGCCACAAATTCCCTCGTGTACTTCTTCTAGCAAGCTTCGGGTTTGCCCTGGAGGTACACACCTCAAAAGGGGCTTAACGAACGATCTCCTGTACAGATTCCCTTCCAAAATTATGAAGCGAGGGGCTTTCTTTTTTATCGCCTTTGCTTTCTCGGTATCTAGCGGCAGTTCCTCCTTCTCGATATAATTTTTCACGTCATCAATCCAATTGGCAGGGTCCTTATCGAAGAATGCCTCGTTTAGCTCCATGATCTGAACTCGCTCAATTGCGGGTCGTTCCAAAAACTCGACCCATTTTAGCTGATTAGGGAGCTTCTCCCATTTCCATAGTAGCTAACTTGGATAGCATATCAGCTCGTGCATTCTCCTTTCTACTGATCTGGGCAATCTGCCAGGACTCGAATCCTTCCACTAACTTTGCAACGAGATCCCTATACCGGGACAAAACCGGGTTGACGGTCTCATATTCTCCTCTCAACTGATTAACAACGAGTTGAGAATCCGCGTGGGCCCTCAAGTTCTTTACCCCCATTGATTTGGCCAAGTCAATTCCGGCTATGAGAGCTTCATATTCAGCTTGGTTATTAGAAGCTGGAAACTTGAATCTCAAGGCCTTTTCAACTGTGAGGCCGTCTCCTGGTTCAATCAATAACACCCCTGCCCCGCTATGGCTTTTTGATGCCGATCCGTCAGTGAACATCTGCCAGCTCTTCGGATCCTCCATCCGGTGGTCGTTGGTGGATGAGGTCTCTTGCTCGTTGCTGAACATCGTTTCAACCATAAAATCTGCTAATGGTTGTGCCTGGAGGGTTTTCCTTGGCTGATAAGAGATATCGAACTCGGTAAGTTCGATCGACCAATTCAATAGTCTTCCCGAGCTGTCCTGTTTATGCAGAATTTTCCTAAGGGGTGCGTTAGTGTACACCACTATAGGATGAGCTGAGAAATAAGCTCTCAATTTGCGGGCAGCCACCACCAATGCATACGCTAGCTTTCCAGCATTGAAGTACCGTGACTCTACATCATTGAGAGCCTTGCTAGTATAAAATACCGGCTTGATTCCATTGTCATTCCTGGTTAGCACGGCAGCAACCGCCCTATCCGTGGCGGCGAGATATACGTATAAAGTTTCTCCCGAAATAGGGCTGCTGAGCAAGGGGGGACGGCTCAGATATTCTTTTAATTGCTTGAAGGCTGAGGAACACTCCTCAGTCCACTGAAATTCCTTTCCTCCTCGCAACACCTTGAAGAATGGTAACGATTTTTCCGCCGACTTGGCTATGAAACGACCTAACGCTGCCACACGTCCGTTTAGCCTCTGAACTTCTTTGACTGAGATCGGCTCCCTCATGGTAAGCAATGCAGTTATCTTTTCGGGGTTTGCCTCAATGCCCCTTTGAGATACCATGAAGCCGAGGAATTTTCCTGCCGTGACGCCGAAGACGCACTTGCTCGGATTGAGCTTCATCTCATTGGCTCTCAAATTGCCAAAAGTTTCCCGCAGATCTACGCAGTGGTCTCCATCTCTCGTTTTGATGACCATGTCGTCAATATATGCTTCCATGTTCCGCCCGAGCTGGTCTTTGAAGACTTGATTCACCATTCTCTGATAGGTGGCCCCTGCGTTTTTGAGGCCGAACGGCATCTTTTTGAAGCAGTAGGTCCCTTCGCTTGTTTGGAAAGCCGTGTTCTCGATGTCCTGCTCGGCCATTTTAATTTGATGATAGCCCGAGTAGGCGTCCAAGAAGCTGAGCGTTTTGTGGCCGGCTATGGAATCGACGAGCTTATCTATTCTGGGGAGCGAGAAGCAGTCCTTAGGACAAGCTTTGTTGAGGTCGGTAAAATCAACGCACATCCTCCACTTGCCGTTGGCTTTCTTGACCATCACAACGTTAGCTAGCCAAGAAGGGTAGTAAGCCTCCTTAATTATCCCAGCACGTAGTAGCTTGCTCACCTCTTCTCTGATAGCTGTCTGCTTGTCAACTGAAAAAATTCTGCGCTTCTGTTTGATTGGCTTTGCGCTTGGATCGAGGCAAAGCTCGTGTACGGCTATTTCCTCCTTAACCCCTCTCATGTCCTCAACTTTCCAGGCAAATACATCCAAGCTCGCCTTCAGAAGAACGATCAAGTTAGTTCGTTCATCTTGGGACAGCTGCTTCCCAATTTTGACTACCTGTTCTGGGAATTCGGGGTTGATCGGAATCTCCTCGAGCTCGTCAATCGGCTTGAGCTCAGGCCCTTCTCTGAATTGGAGGGTGTCCACAATTATGTCTGTGATTCTTTCCACGTCTTAAACGGCTAGAGTGGGGGCCTCACTCTTTATGAGGCCGATCATGCTACTCTTCACGATCCTTAATTCCTTTTCAATCTCTTCGTCCGTTTTGATCTCGCTTACTGCGCCGACCAGCATTGTCTCCGACGCCCTTTTTGCTTTGACCTCGACTCCGACAGAATCCTGCTCGAGCTTTCTCTTCATCTTCCTCGTTTCCATCAGATACTCCAAAAATTCCTGGGCTCGGCTCCGCAGACATCCCACTCCAGCCGGAGTCGGAAACTTGACTGGTTGGTGAGGTAGGGAAACAACCATCCCAAGCTTGACTTGGCTCGGGGATCCCTAAAATGGCATGATAATCACTAGCTACATCAATGACCATAAAGGTGATCGTTTCCTGGACCTTATAGGGGGGGCAGTACCTATCTCAACGAGGAGGCTCACAGTTCCTTTGACATCCACCTTATGATTTGTAAACCCCTATAACCGACCTGCATAGGGGGTCAGCATACTATCAGACAAATCCATTTCTTTGAAGCATTTGTAATACAAGATATCCCGGGCAGCTCCGGTGTCCACCAGAAGTCGGCTCGTTTCCCAATTGTCAATTCTTCCCTCCAAAATGATGGATTGTTCTCTTGCAATTTTGCTGGCCGCGAGCTCGTTTGGGGAGAAGGAAATCGTCTCCTCCCTTTTATTGTTCCAAGCCGGCACAAAGGGTACCTTTTTAAGACTGTAGATTTGATTCTTCAAGGCAGTGATCGACATGGCTTCATCGTGGATTACCCCAATTCTCTTCCGAGGTGGTCGCTCCTGCCGTTGTCGGTCTTCATAATTTTCCTTGGTATCACGGCCTCTGGTATCGCGACCTCGCTTACCATCTCTCTTGACGAAACGATCCAACTCTCCCTGATCCACTCTCTGCTGAATGGCTCTCTTTAACGACAGGCAATTCTCCGTCTCGTGCCCAAAATCCTTGTGGAAGGCGCACCATTTACCCGAAGCTCTTCTTCCCTCCTCGTTTCCCACCATGGGACGAGGGGGGAACATCTCTATCAAGTTCATGATTTCCTTATGGGATCTGTTCAGCGGAGTGAAGACCTCCTCATTGATCTCCTTCCTTTCCGTACTCCTAGTTCGGTTCTTGCCCCTTCTTGACTCACTTTCTTTTGGTTCCTTGGATTCGTGCTCGTTGGCTCTACCTGACTCTTCCTTCGCCTTCGCTTTTCCTTCTTTCGAGGTTCGTTTATCCGCTAGCTCAGCCTGAGCTACGCGATATGCTCGCTCATACAAGTCTCCCTTTGTTTCCGGAGGCCTTATCTCAAACTCAAACTTCAGTTGAGATGCTCTCATGCCTGCAGTGAAGCACACCATTACCATATCATCCGTCAATCCTTCAATTTGCTCGGCCAAATCTCTAAAATCTTTGGTAAAAACTCATAGACGTCTCCGTTTCGCCCTGCTTCACATTTGCCAGATCGGTCGGTCGTTTCTTGTGTTCGCCCACTGTTGAAAAGTTTTCAATGAATTTACTTCTCAAATTTTCCCAGCTGTCGATGCTACCAGGTGGGAGAGCTCTGAACCAAGCTAGTGCTGGACCATTTAAGGTGCTAACCATTGCTTTACATAGGACATCATCGTCATGGGAGACCAAAGCCATAATCGCCTCAAAAGTGTGCACATGGTCCCGGGCGTCCTCTGACCCAGTGTACTTGGTCAACGAAAGGAGCTTAAGATAAGGCTGAGGAGGGCTTTCCAAGATCCACCGAGCGAACAGGGCCATCGTGTTCGCAATTTTCTTGGTACTTTTTCTGCTTGACTCCATCTCATGCATTCTCCTCTGTAGGTCTATGATCAGAGGGTCGAGGACCTCCCTATTCCCCGATCTGGAGATTTCTTCCTCGTTTTTCCTGTGTGTCAGATGAGAAGTATGGGGAAATCGAGGTGGTTGGTCTCCAGGTCGTTCTTTGTAAAGCTCTCTCTCTTCCATGAGGCTCGGTCCTCGGGGCGCCGCATTCCTTGCTCCTGAGGTTTCTTCCTGCTCGTTCAGGTTGTGTGCGCCTACAGTGGTCGGTGGGATCTGATTCATCCTTGGCAAACTACCGCTGGGAACGGGAATGACAGGTGGATATTCCCTTGCCAAGGGTACAACGGGTAATGCTGGGAGATTGGCGACATGTTCCGGACCTAAGGTTGCCAGCTCATCATAGATTTCCTGGATTTGCAAAAGCAACGTCAACCTCTGATTCAACACTGCTGCATGTTCAGCAACCGCTCCATTATTGACACCGCTTGTTCCGGCCCCATTATGTGGGATTTCGACCGTCCGCTGAGCATAAGTTATCGGAGGGGGCCTCCGATCCATCTGACCGCCGACGTGGATGGGGTGGCTCTCCGTGAAGGGAATCTCCTCAATCGGATTTAAGACATTCACCGTGGCGGTGGCAGCTGCGGTGGTGATTCCAGCGACTCCTGGGTTTTGCTGAACCAGCAAGGCGGATTGAGAGTGGGTCGTGCGGCGGTTCTCTGGATTTGGGCATAGAGCGGGCCGATATGGTTCTGAGTCTCCGGGAGCAATGAAGACTCCGGGAACGGTTTCTGGGTTTTCCAAAACCATGGATAAAACCGGATGGAAATATCCTCAAGAACGAAAGAAATCAGGCTAACAAGACTACTTTCCCGGCAATGGAACCAAACTGATCATGCAAAGATTGCGATCAGTTGAGCCGGATCCGCGAAGTGATATCTGGACGTCTGTTAGCCTGAAATAGATGAACAAACGTCAACTCAGCCGGGGCTTCACCGGCGAAGGCCCTCCAGCGTGAGAATGAGTTAATCTGCTTAAGAATGAACAAACTGAGGAGAAAGAATGAGGTTAGAGAGCTTAACCTTCGCCCATCTGAGTGAGGGCCCTATTTATACTCCAAGACCCATGCCTTGTCACCTAGATTCCGCTCCTTGAACGTAGGGATTTGTGCTTATCCACATTTATGACTCACCAAGTCTGTATTAGGGCAACACTTCTAGAAGTCATCGGTGGGCCTTGTCAGAGAATTGGGCCAGGCCTCTAATTCTCCTAATCAATGGGGACAGATACAAGTCTGAGCTCGTCTGACCGAGCAAGCTTGACACGGAGTCCGACCTCGAGTCGGGTGTGCCCGCGCGCACCGACGAAGGGGCCTTTTAGAATAATGCTGGCTATCGTGGTCAGCTCGGTTAAACGAGCTGACCGTAAAGCGGGACGGTGCGACGAGTCTTTGGAGTCCTAATTCGGTTCCTCGTGGCTCCTGATTCTCAGCTCGGTCCAACGAGCTGCGTAAAGATACTTTCAGAGCTAGCCCGTCCAGGTTTTGCCGGGTTGGTCCAGTACGCGAGATTCAGGTCGGGGCGTGTTGGACCGGCCTTTGAGCCCGTTTCTCCAAGTCGGGTCCTTCCTTTCAGAACCATTCAAGTCAAGGAGGATGGTGGTTTGTTTATGAATCATACACATGAAGTGGGAAGCTGGAAACATGACGATGATAATTGGCATGAACATGGGAGAACATATTTGGTTATAGGTGCTTCTCTGTTTGCTGGTGGGACGAGCGGTTCTTGAGAGTACGCATGGTGCAGTTTGGTGTATGCTGCCCTTTTTCATATAAAACAGCAGATTTTTTTAGCAGTTATGATTTCTAACAGTTCATTATGTGTTCTCGAAATTTGTGGACTTCCAGACTGCGTCATTGAATTGATATCGTTAGACGGACATTCAAATAAATCAAATCATGGATTTATAAATCCAAAGTATTCTGGCACACATGATTACAAAGGTTGGATGCAAATATTCTTGAAAAAGACTACCCTATGGTTTGAACTTACCAAACTGAACAGAGGTTATTTCAAAATATAAAATCTACACTTTACAACCTAACCGACAGTCAACAGATTGCCGATAAGTGGATTTTCAGTCTTGTTTTTGCAAGGTTCTAGATTTTTTTTCCTGCAGACACCTAGGCAAATCTCATAGTTTAAATTCACTCGGTGTAAGAGAGAAAAGTTTAGCTGGACCCTCTGGCCCCTAAAATTGATAATCATGCACATAACCACTTGTCCGACAAAAGTGTGGACTCATAAATTAATGTTCTGCACTCATTAGTACTAAGTGCTCTGGACAGATCCTTACAAATATTTAGAACTAGTGTTCTTTAAATTTGATAAATTACCAACTCATATATAAACTTAAGCTATTAGAGAGATACCCAACAATGCTTAATAAGCTTAACCCACTTCCCATGTGCCCATTCATAAGTGGAGATGAACGAACATGCCACATCAAGGGAATAAGATCAAACATTGTGTTAACACGTTCATTCACATGTTTAAGTCACCACCTCATCTACAACCTTATGTTGTTAAATAGATACATACCAATGTATATCAAGCTTAAAGCCCCTCTCACGCATGCTCGTTCAATTATGAATATGAACAAAAATGCCAAAACCTTAAGTTGTTAGAGAGATACCCAATAATGTATACTCCCTCCGTCCCACCCGAATTAGGATTTTTGGGTTGGGCACAGGGATTAAGGAAAAATTGTTAGTGGAGTAGGTGTTGTGAGTATGAAAAGTGAAGTAGGAGAGAGAAAGTGGGGTAGAGAATAATGAGTGGAAAGTTGTTGTGAGTGTGAATGTGGGTCCCATTGAATAAAACACTTCCATTTTTGGGTTGTCCTAATTCGAATGGGACGCCCAAAATGGAAATTTATCCTAATACGAGTGGGACGGAGGGAGTATAAAGCAAGCTCTGATAGTGTAGTTTACGGAAATTGATGGGCATATTCAAGTTATTGGTTACCTGGCTTTTAACCCAAGTTCTAGCTTTAAACTTATTTAAAGCGTAGAGACTACATATGGTGGTGCTTATGAATGCAAATATCAGGATTGCACCATTCTGATGATTAAAATTTGCAAAGTTGCTGGAACAACTTTCTCTTCAATTCGACTGTTGGAGATAAGGACTTAGGTAGATTAAGGTTGTGTTTGGTAGCGTTAAGCACTTGATGCTTGATTCTTAATACATTGCAAGGTGATTTGGAGATAGTGTGTTTGGTTTGGTTCCTCCATTGAGCCTGAATATGTCCAACCTCCTCTTAGTGATTGAGAATCAAAATGGCTACTTAACCAACAAGAGACTCACTCAACATTCAGCATCTAGCGCTCAATGATATCAACCAATAAGAGCCTCACTCAACATTCAACATCTAGCGCTCAATGTTATCAAACGCACCTTAACTCCAAATCACCCTCCAATATACTCCCTCCGAACCAAAATGATCTTCCTATTTGCCATTTCTCATTGTCCCAAAAAGTTCTTGTTTCTACATTTTGGCCTTAAAAGTGCATAAACAAAACATGGATAGTGAACAAGTGTTCATATCTTTAAAAAGTTTGAATAGTCAAATGAGAAGATCATTTTGGGACGGAGGGAGTATTAAGCATCAAAAATCAAGTGATTAATAGGTTTTGTTTTCTTGGGTTGGAAGTGGAGGGTACTAAGAGATCATTTCCATTACCCACGAAATTATGTCAAGGAACTACTTCAGATGTTTGGCTCGCAAAATAGGTTTTGTTAATCAAAAGCTACGGCATAGATAAGTTGCTCGTCTACATTTGTGGGCAGTGCTCTATATTTGACTTTAACAAGGCTATTATAGATTGTCTTTCCTATAATAATAATCATTTTTTACAGGCACCTACCAAGCAACATCTGAATGCAAAATTTTATGTAATTCTGACTGAAATGGAATGGAGGATGTAGACCAGAAGTCATCAAAGAACACAACTTTCCGAAAAAAAAAAAAAAAAAAGGTCCTAGACCACAGGTCCACAGTAAATACATAGGCAGACAAAAAATTAGCCAAATGATAATGCGTAAAACTGAAAATCAGCAATTAATATAAAAAAAAAAAACCCAAAATCACTGAAAAACACACACATATAACAAAAAGGAACTGAAATTAAAACCCAAAAAAAATGAAGAAAAGAAGAATACCACAAATCTTGATGGGTGCATCAATCTCCAGCAAAACAGGCTGCCGCAAGAAAATTTGTCTAGAAACCAAACAAAGTTGCCTGATTTCAGACTCGTTGAGTTGCACCTGCTTACCGAGTTTCCCACGAACTTGAAGCAATCTATCAATTATATCATCAATAATTGATTGATCCATTTTCTTGTCGAAAACAATTACACCCTATAGAAAGTAAATTGATCACAATCTCTCCCCTTTAACCAAAATTTAGAAGAAGTATAAAAGAGGAGAGATTTGCAAGAATGATGACTACATGCCGTGGAAATGGAGTGTGAGAATCTCAAACATAACTTGGGAAGGGGGTGGTGACTCTGAAAAGCACAAAGGGCCAAATTCGTTATGGACGGATAAAAAGGATTTTTTTGGGGGGGGGGGGGGGGGGGGGCAATGTTTAGAGAGACAAAGACAAAATGCCAAATTCCTTCATTTTCATTTGTTGTGGGGTTTGACCATCTGTGTGTATGTTCGTGTGGAAAAGAGGTGATTCTTAAAAATAAAATAATAAAAAAAAAGAAATTTGGAATAAATTTGGGGTAAAGTAAACTAATGAATGTCGTTTAGAATAGAGTAATTAGAAAGTAAGACTCCTACTTTTGAAGTTTCACAATTCCGATTCATAATTTTCTTTATAATCTTACTATTCACATTTTTAGAATCATAGCTGATGATTAAAAATGTACTAGTACATAAAATGGTAGAATGGTAACTAGAGCCGTCAATTCGGGAAAACATGATGAGACGGGACAAAACTATAATATTCCGCTACTATGCGGGACGGGACTGGACTACCCAAATTCTCTGCGGGCTTGAAATTCACTGTCCCGTCCCAAATCTCATTTTGCACCCCAGCGTGAATTTTGTCTCAAAGTGGTACCCAATGTTTAAACAATCTCACTTTGGCTCCCAGTTTCTAACCGACGTTGAAAATTTCACAAAATCTGTCATGAGCATGGCATGTGATGAGTATGTAAGTCTTTTCGTTTCAAATATTAGGGGCTTAAATGTCATTTCATCATGAAAAATATCATGTCTTCACCATCTTGCAAAACCATGTCACCATCAGAAAAATTACCACCATCACCACCAATCCCCGCCACCACATCCACCGGTTACCACCACCATTCACCATCTAACACAAAATCAAACATCAAATTCAGTTTTTCTCCTTCAATTGCTTATTATAGAACTTTGGAATAGTTTGAATGAATTTCATTGCTTTGTATTGAACCATAATGCCCCTATATATACAAGATTTGTCCTCTACTATTTGACTACTAAAATCTAGAGAATTATTTACAAGAGTTATAGAAGGAAATAAATTGCTAAGAGAATGCGGCTGCTTGGTTCACAAACTAGGGTTAGGGTTAACATGCCCCCGCAAGATGGACGGTCGAAGAGAGAGTCCAATCTTGGAAATGAGCGAGTGAAACCGTGTTCGGGGAAGTGCTTTGGTGAGAATATCGGCCAATTGATCATCACCCGAAATCTGAGTAACACGCAGGTTGTGATGTTGAACTTGCTCGCGGACGAAATGGTAGTCAAGAGCTAAATGCTTCATTCTGGAGTAGATTCGCAGCAACGTAAGTGGCCCCTAAGTTGTCACAATAAACGACCGGTGTCTGCATAAGAGGAACAACCAGTTCAGTCAATAAATTCTGATCCCAAAGAACCTCAGCTGTTGTAGCGGCCACAGCACGATACTCTGCCTCTGTGGAAGAACGTGCTAATGTTCTTTGCTTCTTAGAACTCCAGGAAATAAGATTTGAACCCAAGTAAACCAGATAGCCAGTGGTAGAGACATAGTCTAGCTTGTCGCCGGCCCAGTCGGCATCGGTAAAAGCATGGAGAATAGGTGGAGACTGTTTGCACAGAAGCAGACCTTGTGAGCTGCTGCCGACTAAGTAACGCAGGATGCGTTTCAATGCAGCCCAATGAATATCCGTAGGATTTTGCATGAATTGGGATAACCAGTTGACAGCATAAGACACATCGCAACGAGTAAGAGACAAATACTGCAGGGAACCAATGATTTGACGATACTCGGATGGAGTGGGAAGAGGAGAACCGGAGTTGGCATGGAGAGCAGGATCTGGAATCATTGGCGTCGGAACAGGATTAGCTTCCTCCATATGTGTACGATGAAGGAGATCTAGAATGTATTTCTGCTGGCTCAAGAACAACCCATCTTTGTGAGGCAATACTTCAACCCCAAGAAAATATGATAACGGACCAAGATCTTTGAGGGAGAACCTGCGAGCAAAAGTGGTGATAAAAGATTCCAAGAGGGAATTGCTACATAAACCAACAAAACCAGAAAGCCTTGGGAATGTTTGAATGTAAACAATGAAGAATCTGTCTTGGAGTTGAAAAAACCCACGGAGAGAAGATAATGCTTCAATTCATTGTACCATGCCCGAGGAGCTTGCTTAAGGCCATATATTGCTTGTCTGAGTTTACACACATGAGTAGGATTAGTAGGATCTACGAACCCAGGAGGTTGTACCATGTAGACATCTTCTGTGAGAGAGCCTTGGAGAAAGGCATTGTTAATGTCTATTTGTCGAAGTGTCCAGCCACGAGTGACAGCTAAGGAGAGAACGGTGCGAATTGTTGCCGGTTTGACAACGGGACTGAACGTTTCAGAGTAATCGATACCTGGACGTTGATGAAAGCCCTTTGCAACTAGTCTAGCTTTGTGACGGTCAATGTTGCCATCTGGATTATATTTCGTGCGAAAAATCCATTTGCAGCCTATGGAATTATGAGATGCGGGATGGGGTACTAGATCCCATGTATGATTTTCTACAAGAGCATCAAACTCTGCTTGCATAGCAGTGCGCCATACAGGCAGTTTAAGGGCTTGGGTATAAGTGGTGGGTTCGGGCGAAGTAGACTGGAGAGAAGCATGGAGATTGAGTTTGTTTATTGGTTTGCGGATATTATTGCGCAGACGTGTAAGAGGGCCTGCTGGGGGTGGCAGAGGGGTGGGTGTGGGAGAGGCTGAAGAGGTGGATGGAGTGGTAGTGGACGAGGCTGAGGCTGCCGAGGAGGGTGAGGATGAATCTGGTGGTGTGGGTGGCAGGATGTTGGGTGGGGTGAGAGACACGGCAGGAGTAGGAGTGGATGCAACGGTTGGAGGCAGTATAGGAATACGAAGGTTGCACCATTCATCAGGAGGGGAAGATGGAGGATCGGGTGAAGCTATGGAGGCAAAGGGGAAATTGTGTTCAACGAATTTTACATGCCGGGACACATGGATTTCGTATGTGTGTGGGTCAAGACAGTAATAAGCGCTCTGAGTAGGAGAGTAGCCGACGAAGACACAAGGGGTAGATTTCGGATCGAGTTTGTGCTTTGTGTAGGGTCGGAGCCAAGGATAGCAGAGACAGCCGAAGCTGCGAAGTTTTTGATAGTTGGGTGTTTTGGCAAATAGTTTAAGAAAGGGAGATTGAAGGTTGAGTGTGCGGGTGGGCATGCGATTGATGAGATAACAGGCGGTAACAAAGGCAAGAGGCCAGAATTTCTGAGGCATATGGGAGTGAGAGGCCAGTCTCGACAATGTGACGATGTCTACGTTCAGAGTAGCCATTGTGTTCAGGTGTATGTGGTGGAGAAGTGAGGTGAGATATGCTAAGAGAAAGAAGTAGGGGACGGAGACCAATATATTCACCCCCATTGTCACTGAAAATGGTCAGGATCCAAAATATTTTTCAACTAGGTTTTTGAAGTTTTGAAAGACGTGAGTGGCATCATTTTTGTGTTTGAGAGGGTAGAGCCAAGTATATTTGGTGAAGTGATCTACAAAAATGATATAGTACTTGTAGCCATCAAAAGATATGAGTGGTGATGTCCAGACATCACTATAAATAAGATCAAGAGGCCCAGAAGAAGACATAGAATTATCTGAAAACGGTAATTTGTGACTTTTATTGCAATCGCAAGAATTACAGTTACTAAAAGAAGTACTTGGAATATCTAAACTAAAACTAGAACTAAGATGACGTAAAATAGGAGAGGAGGGATGTCCAAGACGGTGATGCCAGTTGACAGGTGGAGGAGAGGTAGACACATGAACAGCGGGAGACGATGGAAGCCATTCATAGACGCCAGATTTAGGTTTGCCTTGAGTAAGAATTTTACCCGTGCGAAGATCCTTCACAATAAATGAATCAGGTAAGAACGTAATCGAAGCATGGTTATCAAGACAAAATTTAGACACAGATAGAATATTACGAGAAATACTAGGAACATGAAGAACATTGTTTAAATGAAGAGAAGAAGAGGGTGTAAGAAAAGATGTAGAACCAATGTGAGAGATAGAAAGACCTGAACCATCACCAATTAGTAGTTCCTCAGTACCATCATAAGGAGAGTGAAGAGAAAGGTTTTGAAGATCATGGGTGGCATGGTGGGTAGCGCCACTGTCAAGAAGCCAGCTGGGTTGAGGGGAATGATCTGTAGTAGCAGCATAAGCGGTGGGTTGAGAGGGTGAGGGGCCTTGGTAGTTGGGGCGGTAAGGTTGGTGATTGGGATTTGAGGGAATGTTTGGGTTGGGGTTTCGCTGTGAGTTTGGGAAGGTTGCATTGGGATATAGTTGGCGGAAGGAGTGGCATTGGGAGAGAAAGTGACCATCTGTGCGACACCATTGACAGCGGCCTTTGTATGGACCTCGGGAGTTGGAATAGTTTCGGTTGGTGTTGTGGTTGTGATTAGGGTTAGTAGTTTGGGAGTGGTATGGCTGGGAGGAGGAGGGGTTGGATTTATTAGGGTTGGGGCGGCTATTATTTTTGGCAGCATAGGCTACCGTGACTGCGAACGAGGGGGTAGGGTTGGATCGGTGTTTGAGGGACAGCTCTTTATTGATGAGTTTTTCGTGAAGCTCATTGAAGGAGATCGGGGTGTCACGGCTCTGGACAGCAGTGATAACGCTCTCATAGTCAGAGTCCTGTAGTTGATCAAGGATTTTATCAACTAGGTCTTCGGCATCAAGAGGGCGGCCTAAGGAGGCTAGTTGATCGGCACAGATTTTGAAATCATGCATGTAGTCTGTAATGGAGCGGGATCCTTTGGTGATAGTCTTGAGGCGGTCTTTAATTTGTTTGAGGTGGCCTTTGGTGGGATTGGCATAAGTTTTGGCGAGGGTTTTCCAAGCGTCATAGGTTGTTTGGCACTGGGAAATTAAGGGTACAAGTGGGGCTATGAGAGAACCGGCTAGGGCACTAAGTAGTAATTTGTATTGCCGGAACCATGTGGAGTAGGCGGGGTTGGGGACAGTATCCGGCCTGGTAGCATCAGCGGTGGCGGTGGCTGCTCGTTCGGCTTCGGTGGACTCTGCCATGGTTGTGGTTGAGGCAGCCGGTGTAGGGTTGGGAATATCTTTTGGTGGTGCAAGGGTTCCATCAATATAGGGGTAGAGATCATAACCTAAGAGAGAGGCTTCGATTTGGGTTTTCCACGCAATATAATTGGTGGAGTTTAGTTTGAGAACATGGGCAAGAGATACAATGAGTAATGGTTTGGAGGGTTCTGCCGAGTTGGTGAGGTGGGAGGTTTCGGCCATGGTGGGGAAAAAATATGGATCTTTATGCTCTAGATACCATATAGAACTTTGGAATAGTTTGAATGAATTTCATTGCTTTGTATTGAACCATAATGCCCCTATATATACAAGATTTGTCCTCTACTATTTGAGTACTATTTGACTACTAAAATCTAGAGAATTATTTACAAGAGTTATAGAAGGAAATAAATTGCTAAGAGAATGCGGCTGCTTGGTTCACAAGCTAGGGTTAGGGTTAACATTGCTTCTGTTGGTCCCTAAAGGGCAACAAGGGTGTGAAAATCGCTAGAGGGGGGGGGGGTGAATAGCGTTTTGAAAATCTTTTCAAACCCTTTTGCAATTCAATGGCAGATGCGCACAACTCTTATTTTGGCTAAGTATAGCGTGCGGTAAGAGTGTGAAATGCACAGCGGAAATTTAAAGCAGCTCTGCGCAGAGTATACTACGCAGAGATAAAAACGCACGCGCTAAGTATGAGGCTAAAGAGTGGCGCAAAATGGGATTCTAAGGCAAATGAGCAATAACAATTACAACATCAAAGAGTGGCAATCTGATAGATCAAACAAAGCAGTTTATAAAAAGTTAAGCAGGAAATATGCAGTAAGTATAATGAACACGCTATTTGGAGAGGTTCGATCGATGAATGATCTACATCCTCTACCAAGATGGTTAGTCTTGGATTTCTAATGGAGATCTTATTATATGAGAGAGTATTACAAATTACAACATTTGAGCTCAATACTAACTCAAGATCTATTATCTATGAAGAACAAATCCTAGACTAAACCGGTGTATCTCAAGAAGTTAGATCAAAATGATCAAAACTTCAAGAGGTGTGTGTGTGACAGAAATTCTGGGCTCTATGAATATGAAAGATGAAGAGCACCAAGAATTCTGGTGATATAGGCTTTGTGATATGAGCAGGAGTTTTGAAGGTTTGAAGATCTTGAAGACTGTTCTAAAGAATCTGGAAATACTAAGCAGCAGTCTTCAGATCTTCATGGTTTTTCAATGAAGCATGAAACTCGAGCTCTGAAGCATAGTGGCCAACAAGAGGGGCTTAATCAAAGATGATCAAGGGCCGATGAAAAGGACTAAATCAAAAGGCAGCTTCAAGGGCAGCTTGGAAATGAAGATGAGCAGGCTAGTTATAGCTGAGAGCTTGAATATAGCCGTTGGAGCTCTGAGCAAGGACAATGAGCTGGCACAAGGTGATTGGTGCGCATGTGTCCTTTATAGCCGTTGGAGCTCTAATCAAAGATGATGACCTGGCACAATATGATTGGTGCGCAGGTATATAGAGGCGTTGGAGACTGAGCATGAAGACCAAATTCAAAAGCTTCTTCTAGAAGGTTGACAGCTGTCTTCACTTGAGATATTTCTTTGAAGCGTGTCTCCACCAATGGTTTTGCTGAGTGTGCTTATTTTGTCGTTTGTGCACACCTCAGCATTTTAATAAGCGTGCATCTTCTAAGCGTTTTCCAAGCTTTCTAGAATGTGAGATCAGGAGATGAGGAACTTGACCAAGGTTGAGTCCGTGCGCAAAGGCATGCGCATTGCCGGCGCGCATGGATTCAGCGCATGAGCAGCATGCGCACCATGCTTGGTCACAAAGAGATCTCTTGAGAGTTTAGGAAGTAAGATCTTAAAAAATGAGCAGGGTCAAGGTCTGCGCAAAGATATCTATGCGCAGTGGCGACCTGCGCAGAGAACATTCTGCGTAGCGAAATGAATCCTTGCTTAGGTGATCTTCGATCTTTAAAGCTTCAAGTCCTATCATCTAAGCCTATACTATAAAAAGGACTTAGCTAAAGATTGAAGTTATAAACTTCTTTACATGAGGTCCTAAAGTCCGTAAAAATACTTATAGGTGATGGTATCAATCAATTCTAACAAATGTAGGAGGGTTAAGTGATAAGCATACCCAACAATCTCCCCTAAATGATTGATGCCATTACCTACTATAGCAAAGGAAATTCATTGTACTTGATAATAACATGTCCATAAGAATGAGAATGGTAAATCATGCCTCAAGTCAATGCACACACTAGCCAATGCTATAGATTTCTAATCTATCCAAAAGATTAAAAACTTACAAGATAGGAAAGATAGAAAAGTCATTAAGAGCATACACATAATGTAAGATGAAGTTTTAAGTATGCGTTTAAACTGAATGTTTAAACATCATGCGTAGAAGACTTGAGCAGTTAAGATTATGCGCATGAGTTTAAGTAATAATGCATTCAATGTTCCACAAACGAATGATTTGAATTGAACAAGGTTTTTGTGAAAGCTTTATGATGCATTCTTCTCATTAAAACTTTGAAGGATTGACTGTTACAGATTACAAGTTTTAACGAGGAAAAACAAAAGAGGTGCGCATAAGAACAAAAGCGCACGAACTGAAAGCGCATAAAACATACTGCGCAACGAGAAAAAAGTTTTAAAAGAAAAATACTTACAAAGGAAATCTAATCTAAGTTGATCCGTTGCAGGGCTTCGCGCATCTCATTCTGAAGACCGTTGAACTTGTTCATGAGTTCCACCTTTAAATTTTGAAATTTGTCCTGGAACTCCACAGCTTTTCCAACATAAGTGTTCATTCCTCTGCGCATATCAGCGTTGTCATCCACTAGCTCTCTGAACCTTGCTCTGCTGTCCGTCAGGATGGCAGTTTGCGTAGCTTCTAATCTTGAGTCGGTATGGAGGCGCTGAGTGTTGAAGCTTGCTTGAATGTCTAACATTGCGTAGTCAAATTTGTCGTTGAACGCCAAAGAGAAATCTGTCATGGACTTAGAAATGTATCGACGCACTTCTTCAATATTATGCGCAGAGCCTCCTTGTTCAATCTTCTCTATCTGAGCGTCCATCTGAGCTTGAAGGTCATCAAATCCTCTATGTAACCCATCTGCAAGGGTTTTCTTGAGCTTTTTCAGAATGTCCCTGAGTCCACCATCAAGCGCTCCAAAGGTGCACACATTTTTTGAGTTGTGCGCTGACATTTTCAAGCTGAGCGCTGATGGATTTCAGGGAGTCCAGGATAAGATGTTCCAAAGTGATAGGAACTTTTTCTTGCGCAGGCTCAGATGGACTTGCCTTTGCTTTAGCACTCTCCGTGCTTTCCTTTGCCTTTGCTTCTTCTTTGGCAGCTTTCTCCCCCTTAATGGTATCAATCTCCAAACGCTGCATATCAAGACGATATAATAAAGCAGTTTGAGCAGTAAGGAGTTGATTAAGCTGCAGCTGCGTAGCGACTTGATTCGCTTGAACAGAATGCAAGCTCTGCACGATCTGGCGCAGCTCAACTGAGGAGGAAGGAGGAAACTCCGGGGCTGAAGATGAAGGTTAAACTGGAGAAGAATCACTGCTGTCGGTGGCTGCGGAACTAGTGCGGCGCTTCTTCAATTCTTTAGCGCTGCTGCGCACCTTCTGCTTGAGACGAGAAGAGGTATGTGCGATATCAGCACTGGGGATGGCTGCTTGAGAGGCTTTGTGCATCTGCTCCCCCTCAACAGCATCATCATCTGAATCACCACGGAAAGCAGCCTTGCGCTTCATAGTGGTTGGCTTTGAGGGAGCAGGCGCTGGAATGCTGGTAGGATCTGCCTCTTTGATAGAAATCCCTTTGGTGGATTGAACCAAAGGAATATCCTTGAGTTTTTTGCTACTGGGCTGAGCAATGCCCTTCCCCTTGCGATTGTACGCTTCTTCTGCGGTCTCTTGCGCAGCATCCGTTGAAGATCTTCCTGCGCTCTTCTTGGATTTGACCACAGGAATTGGGCCTATCCAGGGTTCCTTGTTGGGAGCGGCATCAGACAGCCAGATTTCATAGTAATCGGCGTTGCCTATCTCACTGCGCAAATTCTGAAGGTGTACTCTGGAATAGTACTTTGCGTCGCAAGACTGCTTCTTGATTGACTTTTCTTTAACATAGGTGGCCAGTTCACCATAAGTCAATAAGAGTTTGGTTAGCAGTCTGTAGTGAGTTCGGTATTTGGTCTTCCCTGCGTTCAGCTTCTTCTCATAGCTTGTCACCCCCTTCACAATCTCATTGAATATTATCTGCGGCCAGTCTAGTTGATCTTCGTTGAAAATGGCTGCGCAGTATTCCCACTGCTTAGAGATGAAATGTCCATTATTTCCATTTTTGCAGTTGAGAGAATCTCCAATTAGGGTGCACAGGTGATACATCACCTCACCAAATTCCTTTCTATTATACATTGGCCACTTCTTGTTGAGGGAAGGAATGCCAATGAGCTTCTGTGCAAGCGCATTTTGATGAGCCTCATCATAGTTGACTGAAGAACTATCAACATTGAAGTTTAGGAGGCTGCGAATGTGATTGGGGTGAACCATTATATCACAGCGCTGAACGGTGGCCATGATCATTTCTGTTGTCTTGCCTTCAAGTTGTGCAGGAACAACTCTTGTTGTCCTGAAGAATTCATCTAACAGAGCAGGCACTATGAAGGATTGCTCAAGAGTGAATAAAGGAAGAATGCCGGAGGTGCTGAGAAGATGAAGCAGATGACGACCAATCGCATCTAAAGAGAGATCAGCTTGAATAAGTTCCCAACCCAGAATGAAATAAACGTGTCCCTGCGTAAAACAATAGATAGAATTAGACAACTTATTGATTATGGAGCTGTGCGCATATGCAAGTAATGCAGATATACCTAGGCACAAGTTCCAAAAAAAATATGTGCAGAAAATAGGAAGAGGGAGCGCATAAAATAAGAATGCATACGCAGAGGGATCGTGCGCACAAAAATAAATACTAGTAAAGAAGTGTGCGCAGAGAAGTAGATATAGCTATATGCGTAGAAAGCCATGCGCAGGAAACTGTGCGCAGAGCACAAAGAAAAAGGGGTGAATAATAGACTAAATATAAAAAATAATTAAGAACATGAAGAACACCCAAAAAACACAGAAAAACAAAAGTTGACAAAATTTAACAAAAAGTACATCGAAAAGACGGCGTGAACAGGACGAAGTCAACCATGTAAAAAGTATGGTCAACAACATTAAAACAAACCCAGAAATTCAGAAAAACGGTTCGACTGCTAAGGAAGTTACGAAGCTCAGAAATTGACGAAAAACACATGTAACGACCATTGATCATGAAATAAACTACATGAAAGAATAGACCAGGCAAATACGAACACAATGCAACGATCGATTTCAAAAATGATCAGTAAATAAGGGAGAAATCGAAAAAGGGAGTCTTGAGACCTCCAAGAACAACAATGGCGGGAAAAATAAGAAGTTATAGTGAAACATACCATGTCTTTGACGGTGGGATGCCTTGATTGTCATTCTACTTCTTCTTCGTGAGAGTTTCCAGAGTGCGAAGAAGAGTCGGAGATGATGATTTCTGGTTGAGTTTTGATTTTCTTAGGCGCCATTGAAAAGGTTTAGAAGGAAGGAAGGACGGTTGAGGTTGAAGATAACGAATAGGAAATGAGAGATGAGGGTTTAGAGCAGAGGTAAGAAAGAGAGTGAGAAAATTTAGAGGGAAGAGAGAAGTAGAGAGAGAAACGGTTTAAGTAGGGAGGGAGAAGTTAGGCGCACGATAGCTAATAAAAGTTTGAGAAAATGTGCAGTGGCGCAGGATAGCGATACCACGTGTCACAAAAGGGAACGCGCGTGCGTAGGCCTATGCGCGCGAGTGCTTGTTAAGTCCTAAGCCGGTCACTGTCAAGTCGACTTCCTCATTAAATGGTGAGTCAGTGAAAGGACGGGCGCACGTTAGCAGGGTGACGTGGCCGAATGGGAAATGCGCGTGCGCAGTCTTTGCGCGCGCGTGTGTCAGCGAAAAGAGGCTGACGGCTGTCGCATCACCTTCCTCATTAAATGGTGAGCAGACATACGTGAGACGCGCTGTCATTAATTGCAGTTTGCATTAAATGACAATGGGAGATGCGCAAGGGTAAAAAGGTAATTTCCCAAGAAAATTCAAAAAAAATAAAAGCGCGGGAGAATTTGAATTACACAAGTACCCTTGTGACTCAGCGTTGACTTTTCAGTCAAGGACCTATGTGCAAAATCTAATGAATAGAACACTTACATGCGGTCCTCGATGATTTGCGCATGGATAGTCATACGCAGCGCATTGATAGCGCAGAGATTCTATAAATCTCAGAACTGTTGTTTCATGCGCAGACATATGTTTGCGCAGGAGTTGCATAGGGCGCATGAAACTTAACCTATTTTACACACCATTTCTCTTTTCAAGAGATCACTTGTTAATTCTTGAGGAGATGATATTAGATGTTGATGAGCTTGATAATAGTGCTTGGTAGGATTGAAAAACTGCTATGGTGGAGATATTATCGCAGAGAGTTGGATAATTCTCATCATGAATCCCATAGTCCACAGGTTGTTGCTTCATCCGTAAGATTTGGCAGCAGCAGCTTTCAACAGTAATATATTCTGCTTCAGTAGTGGAGATGGACACAGCAGCTTGTCTCTTGCTTGCCCATACTACAAGTCGATTTCCAAGGAAATGACAAGTTCCACTTGTGCTCTACCTGTCAATTGTGCACGCTGCGTAGTCCGCATCTGAATAACCTACAAGTTTAAAGTTCCAATCTTTGGTGTACCAAAGTCCAAGGTTAACAGAGCTAAAAATATATCTAATACTTTTTACAGCAGTTGTGTACTTTAGAAGAATTAGCGTGATAGTGCGCACATATCCAGTCAACATAATATCTTGGCCAGCTAGCAGAAGATAAAGGAGAGTTAGTCATACCTAGATATAGTCTGATCAACTTTACCTTTTAAGTCTGTTAAATTTGTTGCTTGTGGCCATTGGAGTGTCGTATGCTTTAGCATTCAAGTCCAAACTTCTTGATTAAGTTCCTAGTGTACTTGACTTGATTTGCGAAGATGCCATCATTCAATTGCATGATTTGAAGCCCGAGGAAGAATGTGAGTTCTCCCATCATGCTCATTTTAAACCAGCTTTTCATTTGCTTTTCAAAGCGCTTACAAAGAGACTCATTAGTAGAACCAAATATAATATCATCGACATAATTTTGAACGAGTAAGGAGTGATCATTATACTTAGCAATAAAAAGAGTTGTATTGATTTTACCGCACTTGAAGCCTTTCTCTAGTAGGAATTTTGATAGCGTATTGTACCATGCTCTTGGAGTTTGCTTAAGACCATACAAAGCTTTCTTGCTTTGATTCTATGATGCTTCCATTCTTATCCATCTTGTTTCCGAACACCCATTGAAGCGCTAAATATTGGATGAGCTTTTCTTGCACTTCTTGCATAGCATCGATCCATCTTAAAACATGGAGCACTCTATCAATCTTCTTTGATCCGACATGAGAGATAAACGAATGCTACACCGCAAAGTTTGATGCTCTCGATGTGAGAATCCCTATATTTTGATGATAGGAAAACGAAGATCAATGGGAATTTCATTTGCTTCAGCATCACGATCATTTAAAGGTGATTTGTTGAAGTGGAGAAACATCATGCGCAGGAGGTGTTTGCGCATCAGGAGTTGCAACTTCAGGCGCATCATTTATAGTATGCGCATGAGATGGACTGATTCTGAATCTGCTTGATCTATGTCCTGCGCAGGAATAGAATTACTGCGCACCTGTCTAAAAAGCTCAGCAGAGTCATCAGAATCATTGGGAGCCAAATGTGGCTCAAGGAGAGAATGCTTATCAAAAAAATAGCATGTACAGATACTAAAATGACTAGAGATTTATCTTATTAAGATCATGAAAAGCTTATAGACTGATTGGCATACCCAACGAAAATACCTTCATCTGCTTTGGCGTCGAATTTTCCTTAATAGTGTTTGCAGCCAAAGAACTTTGAAGAAAGCGATGTTGGGCGCTTTCTCTCTCTCCATAGATCGTATGGAGTATTGATGTAGGCTTTGTTGATGAGGGATCTATTCCTGAGTAAAACATGCACCGATGACAGCTTTTTCCCAGAAATGCATTTAGAAGTACTGCTTCTACTATCATTGTTTATCCATCCTCAATCAACAAGCGATTCTTTCCACAACGCCATTTTGTTGCGGAACTCCAGCAGCAGAGAAATTGTGAAGAATACCATTTGTTGGTTCTTGCTGGTTCTCACAATATTGAGCGACATCGTTGTTCATAAATTCTGTTCCATTGAAGTGTCGAACTCTATTGATGTCTTCTATATTTGGAGATTAAGGAGAACAGGCAGGATATCATAGAGATACCACAGGTTGGTCCAAAGCTTCGCGGTAGTGAGCGGTCCAAACATATGAGGTGAAACGGATGTAAGCGTTTTGACATCGGAGCAATCTTGCTGGAGGAAAACTGCTCAGGTTGCTTACTAAGCTGGCATGGTGCTTATACCATTGCTAGCTGCTTTCACTTAAGCTTATTGCTACAAAACAAGGATTAGTAATAGAAATTATAGCGGTAAGATCAAATAGATTAGAATTTGGTCTTACGAGTCCTTGTGAGCAAAGTTAGTCAGAAACGCCATTTTTAATGTAACATAGCGTTGAAGTGATATGGCATTCCAGAACTTTATCTCATAATTGTGATATGGAGAGCAGGTTGCTTGAGACTTAATCTTTTATGATTAGTCCAAATCCAATTATGTGCCCTTTGTTGTTGTCACCATATATTACTGAGTGATCTCTTCCTTCGTACGCACCTTTAAGAGTGTTGACATCTCTAGTAGTGTCTAGAATCCACTGTCGATATCAACTGAGCTTGAGAGAGCGCAGTGAAGTAGATCTTTCCTGCTTGTTGAAACATTAACTTGCGCTCTACAGCAGAGTTATCTTTTAAGATCAGCACACTTTGAGAGATTCCTTGCGCGGCTGCGGAGTTGGTGATGATGCAGCTTCTGTCAAGTTGGCTCTGGCAGATAGGTGCTTGTCATTCTGTCTGCTTTGTGAAGGTGTCCTGTTTCCACTGGAGTGAAGGGATCTTTCTTTGATTGTCCTTGGCACATGCTCAGGTTCCATTTCAGAAACTACTTTTGAATCATTGTCAGCATTTGCCATTAAGCAGAGTAGTCCATCCTCAGGGTCAGCATAGTTGTCTTCAGTGTCAAGTCTCCTTAGCTCCTTCTTTGCGCAGTTCTCTTCATCAACCATTCTGCACTGCTTTGATGCTTTGTGCGCAGGGTTGCTTTTCCTTGTACTCAAATTTTGAAGAAGGCATTGAAGCGTAATGTCCTGGCTTTCTGCAGTAAACCAAGTCATCTTTCTTTGAGTCTCTATGAGAGAGAATAGGAGGTTTGCTTAAGGATCCACCAAGTTTGGAGAGCTTTCTGAGTTTGATATGAGGTTTGAGCAGGCGCAGGAATAAGTGAAAAGTTAGCCATTGCCCTAGATTTTTGAAGCCACATGGAATCGGCACCCAAGCTGTTAAGCTTGAAAAACAAAACAAGTTTTATGAAGGTGCTCGCTCTGATACCACTTGTTGGTCCCTAAAGGGCAACAAGGGTGTGAAAATCGCTAGAAGGGGGGGGGGTGAATAGCGTTTTGAAAATCTTTTCAAACCCTTTTGCAATTCAATGGAAGATGCGCACAACTCTTATTTTGGCTAAGTATAGCGTGCGGTAAGAGTGTGAAATGCACAGCGGAAATTTAAAGCAGCTCTGCGCAGGGTATACTGCGCATAGATAAAAACGCACGCGCTAAGTATGAGGCTAAAGAGTGGCGCAAAATGGGATTCTAAGGCAAATGAGCAATAACAATTACAACATCAAAGAGTGGCAATCTGATAGATCAAACAAAGCAGTTTATAAAAAGTTAAGCAGGAAATATGCAGTAAGTATAATGAACACGCTATTTGGAGAGGTTCGATCGATGAATGATCTACATCCTCTACCAAGATGGTTAGTCTTGGATTTCTAATGGAGATCTTATTATATGAGAGAGTATTACAAATTACAACATTTGAGCTCAATACTAACTCAAGATCTATTATCTATGAAGAACAAATCCTAGACTAAACCGGTGTATCTCAAGAAGTTAGATCAAAATGATCAAAACTTCAAGAGGTGTGTGTGTGACAGAAATTCTGGGCTCTATGAATATGAAAGATGAAGAGCACCAAGAATTCTGGTGATATAGGCTTTGTGATATGAGCAGGAGTTTTGAAGGTTTGAAGATCTTGAAGACTGTTCTAAAGAATCTGGAAATACTAAGCAGCAGTCTTCAGATCTTCATGGTTTTTCAATGAAGCATGAAACTCGAGCTCTGAAGCATAGTGGCCAACAAGAGGGGCTTAATCAAAGATGATCAAGGGCCGATGAAAAGGACTAAATCAAAAGGCAGCTTCAAGGGCAGCTTGGAAATGAAGATGAGCAGGCTAGTTATAGCTGAGAGCTTGAATATAGCCGTTGGAGCTCTGAGCAAGGACAATGAGCTGGCACAAGGTGATTGGTGCGCATGTGTCCTTTATAGCCGTTGGAGCTCTAATCAAAGATGATGACCTGGCACAATATGATTGGTGCGCAGGTATATAGAGGCGTTGGAGACTGAGCATGAAGACCAAATTCAAAAGCTTCTTCTAGAAGGTTGACAGCTGTCTTCACTTGAGATATTTCTTTGAAGCGTGTCTCCACCAATGGTTTTGCTGAGTGTGCTTATTTTGTCGTTTGTGCACACCTCAGCATTTTAATAAGCGTGCATCTTCTAAGCGTTTTCCAAGCTTTCTAGAATGTGAGATCAGGAGATGAGGAACTTGACCAAGGTTGAGTCCGTGCGCAAAGGCATGCGCATTGCCGGCGCGCATGGATTCAGCGCATGAGCAGCATGCGCACCATGCTTGGTCACAAAGAGATCTCTTGAGAGTTTATGAAGTAAGATCTTAAAAAATGAGCAGGGTCAAGGTCTGCGCAAAGATATCTATGCGCAGTGGCGACCTGCGCAGAGAACATTCTGCGTAGCGAAATGAATCCTTGCTTAGGTGATCTTCGATCTTTAAAGCTTCAAGTCCTATCATCTAAGCCTATACTATAAAAAGGACTTAGCTAAAGATTGAAGTTATAAACTTCTTTACATGAGGTCCTAATGTCGCGACCCCGAACCCCGCGGGCCCGAGATCGCGAGCTGGACGTCGACTTACAACCAAAAACTCTAAAATACAGAAGGTAAAAATTTCATTTTATACCCAAAAGATTTTAACACAAGGTTTGGAAATTCCAAGTTTAACAACACCATAAAACAACTAGTGTAAGATCCACAAGCTCACACTCAAAATACAAAAGATTACAATCTTAATGACGTCACTGTTGGTAAAACTATCCCCAAAAGGTTATACATTTAAATAATGCAAACCGATCAAACCACCTGCCCAAAATCTCAATCCTCTCGACGTCCTCCTCGATCCGTGAATCCTAATCCTTTTCCTCCTGGGGGGGGGGTTAAGGAAAACAATTTGAAACAAAAAACGGGGTGAGAATAAATCTCAGTAAGATACTAATGCAACTACATGATATGCTAATACGCAATGACCAATAGCAATTAACATAAGACAGATAGCAGCGGAATAATAAGTGACATGCTGACGAACAGTAACATCCAATAATCAATCATATAAATAAACATATAACAACAAATGAGAGGCTCCCTATCGCCAACCATCCCATACCGGTTGGAAATAACGACCAGCTCATCACGCAACACATAAAGCTGAAATAAACACTCATAAGTGGATACATAGCCAAGGTTTCACCCAACTGAAGAACCAAATAAAGGTCGCTGCGCAGCTTCAATAATCAACCATCAACATCTTCATAATAGCATGAAAGCTGAAGAGAAATCCCCGGTACCGGAACCAATAACCAAATGAAGTGTCACAAGGGACGGGAGACATGCCACAAAGTCATGCTCCAAGTAAAGCTAAAATGCACACAAAGGAGCTAGCTCTTCTCACATCCAAGGCCAATCTGGAGGAGGGTAATAATGGGGCAAAACAATGGTCAACATCACAATGGACTTGGCTGTGCCATCATAATGTTTCGCATCGCCCAAACACACACAAAATACCAGCTGGACTTTCAAGTAAAGGCTAAGTAATAAAATATAAGCACAATAAACAACCATTGATTCCAAAGTAGGGAATCATACCAATTAATCACCATAAAAGATGCAAACGATTACTCAAGAAGAGTTCAACAACAATAGCACAAGGAGTTTCTCATAAAAGAGTCCAACAACATTGGCCATTAAAACATAATGATTCCAAGATAAGGCACGTACCAAATACATCCTAAATATGATACCCACAAGTTACTCATAAAGAGCACAACCCAATCGGTCGCTCACAAATAGCACAATGACTATTACCAAAATGACCCTAAACATTTACTCATAAAGATATACTAGGACCATGAACTCAACCATCTCTTACACCTGGAATTCCAAAGTAGGAAATCAGAATGAATACACCTTAAGGTTAATCGAACCGTAGGTACCCAATTGCCAATCACGCTTTACCTTCGTTCATAACGAACCAATTCTAAACACCCCAAACGAATCCAAAAGGTTACACTTATTAGAACATGATCACGACCGGACTAAACCCTACACTTTGGTGTTCAGTAACAACCCTCTAGGTACTATAGGACATCGCCTAAAACCTAGACCAAGTCTTACTCGAAAATCAATTCGATTGGAACAATCACGAACACATCATAAGATGCCCAAACATATACCAAATGATCATCACAAAGATAAGTCAAACCAACAATACCTCAATAAGATGTTCCAAATCCCAATTAACACTTAATTAATTTCAAACACAAACTTGATCACAAATGACCCAATTCTATCACTAGAGTGTACTACAATGATCACTAAGGTCGACTAGAAGGACACCCAAGACTTAGACCAAAACGCATTCTTCAATCACACAAATTAACAAATGAAAACTTTAAGAGGTTCTGTGCGGCCGCCCACACCCAACTGTGCGGTCGCCCAAAAAGCCATCAAACAAGAACAAAACCTTTCAGATAGATGTGCGGTCGCCCAGACATTTTTGGGCGGTCGCCCAACCTTCTGGTCTGCCGGAAATCGGGAGGGATGAACTGGGTTCTCCCATTTTTAACCCAAACCAAAACTAAACCAAAATCCAACACTCTTAACTAGCATATTAATGAACTAAAACAACTTATAGGTCAAAAGAACTCATATAACAACATTTAACAACCAAAATCAAGATTCAAACCCAACATTCATAAAATCACCATTTTTGACCAAAACTCAAATAAATTCCAAATAAATTCGAAACTCAACCAAACTTCAAATATAACAACTCAAGCATTATATAAACATGATATGAACATTTTAGCATAAAAATGGGGGAAAAGCAACTTACTTGAAAATAATGAAAGTTGACGGAATTCGAATATTCTTGATTCTACGCGATCCTATCGACGATCTAAACACATTTCGTATAGAGAGAAATGAGAGAAGATGAGAGGAAGATAGCTAAAATGAAGAGAGAAGGAAGAAAGAAATGTTTACCTTTTACAATAGAGAGAGAGAGATGGCTGGGAATGGGAGTGAGGTGAGGGAGAAAGAGAGGGAGGTGAGGGAAAAGAGGGAGTAAGTAGGATGATTAGAGAATTTACACATAGACCCCCTCCCCTACACACTAACACAATACTTACACTCCCTACTAACCATTAAGACCCAACAATACTACACTAACCCAAATAAAATGCTAGGCATAAATTATTATAACACATACAAAGCACACATAATTCATTAATTAAATAATAATTTAAATGAATAAATGAGCAAATAAATAAATGATAATTATTTATTACTAATAAAATAGAGCCTAGTTTTCGGGTCGTGACACCTAAAGTCCGTAAAAATACTTATAGGTGATGGTATCAATCAATTCTAACAAATGTAGGAGGGTTAAGTGATAAGCATACCCAACAGCTTCCATCCAAACAATATTAGCAAGAAACTAAGCATATTTTAACAATTGGTTACAATTTCCCCCCAATTTAATGATCAATTTTTTTTTAAAAAAAACTCAGATTTGAGATTCATCGTAATCTTCAATTAGTGAGTGAGCGAGGGAGCGGGAAAGGGGAAGAGAAGGAGAGGCGATAAGAAGAGGGAGAATAGAAAGTGATCTAAACCTTGTTGACATTGTTGTTGGTGGTGGTGATAGGAGTGAAAAGAGTGGAGGAGGAAAAAAGATGAGAGGGGAGAGGGAGGAAGGGATTCGCAAAAATGGAGGTGATGAGGGAAAGAGGAAGTAGTACCAGTCACGTGCCTTACACGTGATAAATTTCGTTAGATTTCAAATGTTTGTTAGGAACTGGGGCGGGGGGGGATGAGATTATTTAAACATTGGGTAGCACTTTAGGACAAATTTCGTGCGAGGGTGAAAATTGTGATTTGATGTATACTTTGGAGGAATATTCGTATTTTGGCTACAACTCTATGGGTGGTAGTCTGCTAAGAGAGCGCAACTTGTTTAGTTTTAGATTTTATGAAAGTGGGTCATCAATCTATCTTAAGATATTATTCGCTTTCCTTTTAAAAATTACTCCCCTCGTCTTGGTTTAAGGTTATTAGTTTGACTTTCAACGGTTATTAAGAAAGCAAAGCAAATGTGAGTAAAAAAATAGTAGTCTGTGGAGGATATAATTGTTCATTCATAAAGCAAATAGGTAAAAAATAGATATATAAGTATGGTTTTATTGTAATATATGAAATTTATGAGGACAAGATTGTTCAAAATATTGTTCACCCTTTGCCATTTAAGAATAAGGCAACTAAAAACCTTAAACTGAGACATACCAAATAAGAAAATTAAAGAGGCTTTGACCAATAAGTCCCCCAGCAGAATAAAAACGACCAATAAGGGGGACATTATGGAAACTCGCCAAAAAGTCCCTGGAATATTTGTTGGACCAGAATACCCCTCCTCTCCCTCACGCATGCGACGCAGCGGACAAAAAAAAACTTACGCAAATCGCATTACCTTTATGCGCTTTCTTCTCCCAACTCTCTCTTTCTCTCTCCTTTTTTCTCTCTCTTCCTTTTTTTAACCTTCAAAATTTTAAAACACAATATCTCAAAATCTAGAAATTTTAAAAATAATACGAGACCATTGTTTTAATCGTGTCGTCAAGACGAATCAAACAGCTACACTCAACACATAGTTCAAATTTTAGAAATACACATTTGATTTTTCACTTGTAAAATTTTTAGAAAACATTTTTCATTTATCGATTAATTTCATAGTTGTATGATTTCACAGTTGTGTCACTTTTTCATTTTTCACTTGTAAAATTATTTGTCAACTGATTTCACATTTGTGTTATTTTTTTCGTTTTTCACTTGTAAAATTATTTCTCAACTATTTCACAGTTGTGTCATTTTTTCATTTTTCACTTGTAAAATTATTTCTCAACTGATCTCACTGTTTTGTCAATTTTTTTTTATTTCTCACTTGTAAAAATCATTTCTCAACCGATTTCACAGTTGTGTGATTGCACAATTGTGTTAAGGCATGCAATTCCCATTGTTCATAATTAATTATAAAACTGATAAAATCATCTTTCAATTTTTCACAATTGATGACTCAATTTCTCAGTTGTTTAATTACATTGATGAAGTTGTTATCATGTACCCTTAAAAATAACATAGACAAATTGATTTCACGGTTGTCTAATTTCATAGTTGTGTGATCTTTAAACAGTTGAGAAATCAAATTATCACAATTGATATTCAATTTCTTAAATGAATAAGTTTAAAAATTGAGTCATTCATTTCTCATTTGTTCATAATGAGTACTCCCCCGTCCCTATTTACCTTATAAAAATTACCATTTTAGGTGTCCCCATTTACTTTACAAAATCCCAAAAAGGAAAGTTTTTATTACTTTTTAAATAGTGGGACCCACTTGTCATAATCACAACAACTATCCACTTACTTTTCTCTACCCCACTTTCTCTCTCCCACTCAACTATCTACACTCACAACACATCAACTTTACAATCATTTTCTTAATTTTTGTGCAAACCCTCTTTTTTGTAATGTAAATGGGGACGGAGGGAGTATAAACTGAGATGTTTATTTCAAAAGTCAATCATTACAAAAATTCTAAGAATCTGACAAAATGTTACATAAATATAAACTAATTAAAAATGAACTCAAAAGAGCCTTTGATCACACTGGTAGCTCATAATAAATTCACCAGAATGTTACAAAAAATCAACCAAATCAGTGTTTACAAAACCAAAATGTCGACACCTGCAGCAACAAAACACCACGAAATAAAAATATTACGAGCATAAATTGATGCATACTTCTCTTAAAATGGCATACACCCAACAGGTTATAAACTAGACACCAAAATTTTCTCAAGGAGCACAAGCATATTTTGATCACACTGGCAGCTCATGATAAATTCACTAAAGACATTTTTTTCTACATAAAAGGATGTGCGGAGAGCAATACTTTTATGCTCTGTCAAATACTATCGTTCGATATATAGAAGAGAATACAAATCTGATGGAGATTTCAAATTGGGAGTGAAGGGTTTTGATCAATTTCACAGCATTTCTTCAATTGAGGAGAAATTGATGATTTTGATCGATGGTTGAGTTGAAGACAGAATAAGATAGACAGAGATTAAGGCGGTGGAGATCTAGATCTGTAGAAAACGATTCGCCGGTGTTGACAGAGAAAAAAGGGGCGTTCTTGTTGCCTTGGCTCTAGGGAACGGTGTTGGCGTTAGGGGTAGAAGAATGGTCGTCGTGGTTAGGGAAGAGGAAGCGACGCCGGAGATGGGGAGGAAGGGGTCGCCGGAATAGTGACCCATAGGTGAGGAGGAGGAAGAAGAGGTGGAGACGGAGGAGGGAGGTGAAGCCAGCTTCGCTGGTGGAAATCGCTCGAGAGAGAGAATAGAGAGGGTCTAGGGTTTGAGGGAAGGTGAGGGTAGTTTCGCCATTTAAATTATAGTAAAGATTTTATGAGAGTTTTCATTTTAACCCAGGGACCCTAAGGTAGAATAAGAAAATGTCAGTTTTTATTGGCAAATTCTACCTTCTATCAGGGACTTATTGGTAAAAATCCCAAAATTAAAACCTTAAACTGGGAGGTATTTTTATTTTTGAATGAAGATGTTTGTTCAAAAATTTCATTATAATTTTATTGATATATAAAAAATTATTCATAAAAGCATAGGAGTCAATTTTAATTATATCAGAGTTTTTTTTCTTAAAAATAAAAGTCCGCAAAAATGAGATAATGTGAAAGTGTGACAAACTGACACTTATAATTAAATTATAAAATTAAAATGAGTCTTATATTTAAAATAAGAGGGTCTATATTAATAAATAGAAGACTTTTAAATGTTTTTAAGAAAATTGTTAAAAAAATCAGGGTTTTTTCTTGTCTTTTATAAAAGTGTGAAAATATGTTACTCCCTCCGTCCCAGACTAAGGTTCCTAGTTTGATTTTACACGGAGATTAAGAAAAAGTAAATGTTGTGAGTAAGAAAAGTGAAGTACGAGAGAGAAAGTGGGTAAAATGTTTTTGTTGTGAGAATGACAAGTGGGTCCCATTATCCATTTTATGTAATAAAGCAACTAAGAGTCTTAGTCTAGGACAAACCAAAAAGAAAAGTAAGAACCTTAGTTCGGGACGGCGGGACGGAGAGAGTAAAAAATAACTCTTTTACTTGATGTATAAGAGACAAAGTTGTCTTATACGTCAGCTATAAGAGTGGACTTGTGTTTGACCGAATATGAGAGTCAACATCAATAAAATATTTTTTTTTATTTTTTATCTTTATGCAAAAATGTGAAAAACAACTCTTATACTTCAATTATAAGACGCGAATTGGTTTTATATATCAATTATAAGAGTTTGACCGAGATGCGACCAAATAATATAGGAGTTGTTTTCTGAAAAATGAAAAAAAAAAGAGTGAGAAACTATTAACTCTTGTACTTTAATTATAAGACACGAACATGTCTTATACATCACTTATTAGATTTGACTGATACCATAAGCGTTTGATAGGGAGTTAATCAAATAATATTATATTTTTTAATTAATAATGGAAAAAAGTAAAAAAAAACATGATGAGTCTTATATGTCCGTTATAAGAGCTGATTGAGATTTAATAAAAAAAAAATGTGAGATTCATCTCTCAAGGAAATATGAGCGCAATAAAACTTTTCAATAGTAAAGGGTGTCTTAAGTATTTTGAATATAATGCTTCTTGCATTGGGGTTGAATCTGGCTTTAGGGGCTTCAGAGTCTCAAGACCAAAGACTTGGTCCAATTAAAACCCCTCGTTAAAGTGCTAGTTAGTTGAAGCCAACTTTAACCCGGGTCCATGAAAGTATTGACCTTAGAGCAATGCTAGGGGCACAAAATAAAGTCACAAAATCTTATTCACAACATGTGTTGACGATATTTTATTGATTGTAACGATAGTGGACCCGCCACACTCTAATTCAAAACACCAATGAAATCATTACACTTAGGATTTTGTAAGCAAAATTTTGTGTTTTTTTTTTTTACCAAAACATTACTCTTGACGTTATCAAATCAAAGCATTATCTATCGCTGTGAAATTGTCACATTCATGATCCACCCACTAGTCTAGTACACTTGATATTTAGGTGCTTAGAATCTGGCCAGTGGCCACCATTCATCAACTAGTTGAACACAGTTTTGCCCCCTAAAATTACTAGTGATTTGCTACCAGAACACACGATGACAAGGGCATGGCTGCTGCTCACATTCATACTTATTCTGCATCCGTATTGTAATAACCCGATTTTTTTTTTTATTGATTTAATTATTTAATTTGGTTGAAATTATTTTTAATTAAATGATAATTAAAGTTAGTAAGTAATTAAGTAAGTGGACTAGGTAGTAAAGAGTTGGGCCCGTTGTAAAAGGGCTCAAAATGGGTTAGCCCGAATTTAAAACAATGGGTTAAACCCAAATAACTATTACCCACAATATAAAAACCTTAGTTAGTAAAATTTTAGGTTTTTACCTTTAATTATCAAAACAACAAAACAAACAAAAACCCTACCTCCCCATAGTAGCCGCCGGGCAAGAGGAGAAGAGGGAGGAGAATTCAACATTTGTTTTGAAGATTAATCCAATCATTCTCAAGGTAATGTCCAATCCCATCCTCTAAAAATTATTTCATTGAATTTAGATGGGTAAATCATAATCTAGGTATATTTAAAAGAAATAATGATTAGGGTTTTGCATGCTAGTAAATTAATAGCAAGATTTTAAACGGTTAAATGTTTGGATCTAAATGCTATGATAAAATGATGATCTTCATGTTTAGCTTTATTTTAAGGCTGATTTATGATCATGCATTGAATAAATCAATATTGTATAATGTATGGGGATTGAACAAATAAGGAATTAAGGTTAATTAGGATTTAACAAAAAAAAAAGAAAAAATATGGGTTTACACCCATAATGGGTTCGGCCGAATGGCCTAAATGAGAGGGGAAAATTGTTGGTTGATTTTAATGATTATTGTTATTGGTTTGTGAATAAATTGATGTTGGGAAATTTCTGAAAAATTAAAGAACAAGAAAAATCAACCAAATCAATGAATATTGATGATAGAGAATTCGGCTATGGCCATATAGATTGGGTGTTGATTCTTGATCTAAGATGTTAAGGGTTAAGATGGAGAAGTTAGTGTTCTCGTTAAGTTCGTAACGGAAAGGAAGTATGAACCTTAGGAAAATCATTGGGAAGTTAGAAAATTAACTTGAGAAAAATGAAATAAGTATTTGAAAGACCTTGAAAGTTAGAAAGTTAACGAGAAGGGGGAAGATTAAAAGATTTCAGTTAGTTTCCTAACGGAAAAGGATTAAACTGAAAAGATTGAAGTTAAAAGAAATAAAAAAGGGAAACCTTTGAGATTAAAGGGGTCTAAGTGGTTAAAAAGAAACTTGGAGGACCTTTATGAACAAAGAACCAAAGTCAAGGGACTTAATTGACAATAATTGAAAGTCAAAGGACTTAATTGACAATAATTAAAAGTCAAAGGACTTAATTGACAATAATTGAAAGTCAAGGGACCTTCCTGCAATTAATTCAAAGTTAAAGGACTAAACTGCAATTAAACTAAAGTTGAAGGACCAATCTGCAATTAATCCAAAGTTGAAGGACTAATTTGCAATTAAACTAAAGTTGAAGGACTAAATTGCAATTAATCCAAAGTTGAAGGACCAATTTGCAATTAACCCAAAGTTGAGGGACCAAATTGTAATTAACCCAAAGTTAGAGGACTTAATTACAATTATATTAAAGTTAAAGGACTGACTCGCAAATCCAAGTCAGAAACCTAAACGTAAAGAAAAGAGTAACGAAGTAAAGAAGTAAAAGCGCATCTCTCAGTTAACTAAGTAGAAGTAGTTAACATTATAAGAGAGTACTAAAGTAAATTACTCGGTGCCTTGTAGATTTGCACAGATAGGAGATTGCAAGGAAAAGCAATTCAGGTAAGGGATTACGTTCCTTACAGTATTTGAACTCCTGCTTATTGGAATTCTATATTCTTTCTATAAGTTAGCTATCAGTATGGCATGATAGTAATTGAATAAACTACGCGTTATTGATCGTTCTTTTGAAAGAATCCGTACTTAGTGATGTCCCCATTGATCTACTAAGTATCGAAGTTTGAAACTTGTTATCACATACTTGTA
Source organism: Campanula takesimana (assembly GCA_026119855.1). Taxonomy (NCBI): domain Eukaryota; kingdom Viridiplantae; phylum Streptophyta; class Magnoliopsida; order Asterales; family Campanulaceae; genus Campanula; species Campanula takesimana. The sequence goes on from JAOWBW010000205.1 coordinate 667,330, forward strand.
CCTTGGTATGTTCTCATTTTAACTTGTAAGTTAACCACTTACTTGTTAGAGTGGCCAATGTCCAGTTAGAAAAGACATTGACGGACAGTCCAGTTAGAAAAGACTCGTCCTTAAACTAGGGATTGCATGAGTGATCACATGCCTTCTCTTAGGAATTGTCTGATTACAAGGATGATTCTAGACCCCGGGCATATATGTGTGGATACCATATATGTTACGACCCACACTATTGGCTTGGAAAAGCTAGGTGTACAAATTGTACCTTTGGCATTGAGGTTATAATGTACGTTACCCCGGAATTGACGGAACTTGAATGAATCCCTTTGGATTGTAGTGCCATAATCCTTTGAAAGTAAAATCTTAAAAGTAATACGACTGTATTGTTCTGCAGTCTTGAATCAAAAAGTAACTGAACCTATCTTTGTAAAAGTTATTCATGGTATTCGTTCTGGTCGTCTCTCCTTAGTAACCGGAGAGGCCACGTATGAACTTACTGAGCATTCGTTCGCTCATCCCTTCTCTATAAATTTTTGTTTCAGGATTTAAGTAGAAGGGGAAGAAAAGGAGGGCAGCCGTAGGAAGAACGGCAGATTGAAGATTCTTATTTAGTTATTTTAAGAACATTTATTCATTGGTGTAAGTTAAAGATACATTGATGGCTAGGGTGGTTTACCTGCCAAGACAAGTTTTAAGTTACGCTTCCGCATTTATTTTGAATTGATGATGTAATAAAGGGTTAGTTGTGAACCCTAATTTGAGGTATTAATTATTGTTATTTAATGCCATTAAATGCTCAGATACAGTAAGAAAATTTCGGGGTGTTACAGTTGGTATCAGAGCAATGGCTTTAGGTCTTATGGGAGAAAACTGAAAGTTAAGACTAATGGGAGAACTTAGTACTTGACTTGAATAAGATCTTACTTGAGGAAGTTCAAGTGATAAAATCTATCTCTAGGAATAATACTAAGGGTGTACGTAAAGTATGAATATACTTGGGGAAGTAGAAACCTCTTCATTACATGTCTATTATATTCTACAATTATGTTATACGAAATCTTGGGACTATGTACTAATTAAGGTTATTGTTGGTGTGTGTAGGATCATGCCGAGGAGACCAATGAAATCTGTAAGGTACAGTTCTACCCTGAAGGAAGAAATAGAAGCCAAGGAGAATGTCATTAAGCAGTTAACTATGGAGTTGCGCAAGACAAAAAGAGAGATTAGGAAGGAGACTCTAGGAGTCGGCAGCCTACAGAATGTCATCAAGGGACGCGATGAGGACATGATGTATGTAGAGGTAAAGTTAGCAGTACAGCTAGAGAAAGTCAAAATCCTAGAGAGCCACGTGATTAGAGCTAATCGGAGTGGAACCGAATCAGTGTACAACTGCTAGATGAGATAGAGCATAGTAATGAACTGAAGAAGAAGATAGATGAGCAAGAAGTGTATGAGGAAAAGCTTAGGGTTTCAAGCTATCAGATCTGGGCGGAGAAAATAGAGTTACAAGAGAAGTATGACCAACTCGAAGCAGAGCACACACAATGTGGAATTTGATGAAATTAGTTACATAATAGTTGTTGGAATAGCTTTTTTTTTTTTTTTTTTTTATGTTTAGTGGGGTAATGCAATTAGACTTTTTGCTTATGTTAAGTTGAATTTTGGGTGTATTTTGAGATGTTTAATCTCACACCTTAGTTGAATAAAGTTAGTTATTTAATTTAAATACCAGAATTATGAATTGTCTATTATTGTTTAGACTAAAAGTCAACTTGTCAAGAAAAGACAAGGGAAAACGTCGGATTGATTTGAAATAATCTCCGTAACCATGGTACGAAGTAAGACGACCATTGGAGTAAGTTAACACTAGTTAAGTAATAAAAACTAGTGAAATAAAGAGATAATAATCAACCAAGTAAAACGGTTGTAAATTATGAAGTACAAACACTCCTGAACCGGAGAAGAAAGGTTAAGTAAACTAACCAAATCTGAATAATGGTCTAGTACAAAAGACATACGAACACGATCAAAACTAACAAGTAACCGTTAGTAAAAGAATAGTAATGTTAAGTATACCATGAACACCGCACATATTGTGTAGTGATGAACATTTCTAGAGCACGAACTTGTTCTAAAGTAAAAAGGAAAATTTGCAGATGAATACCAGAAGTGGAAACAACAGAAACGGCGAGGGCAATGACAACAACACCGGTAATGCAGGCGGGAAGTTGGACCCGGCACTGGTAAATCTCTTGCAGACGCTATCACAGACAGTAGCTGGGATAGGTCAGACTGTTGCTGGACTTGCTCAACCACCACCACAAGCTCCATTACGTGACCCGCTAGAGTTATTCCAAAGGAGGAATCCAGATTCGTTCTCGAACACAGCTAAGGAGAAGCCCGAGGATTGGATTAAGAGTACTGACCGTATATTCGAAACGCTGAACTGCACTGAGGAGCAGAAAGTGGTATTTGCGACATTCATGCTAAAAGGGAAGGCTCAGTCGTGGTGGGAGGCGGAAAAGCGAGCTGCTGTGGCTCGTGGTGACGCTGCATTTACATGGACCAGGTTTAAGGCCATCTTTAATGAGAAATATTATCCTGCAAGCACAAGGAACGCCAAGGTGGCAGAATTCCTGACTTTGGTGCAAGGGAACATGACAGTGGCTGAGTATGGTGAGAAGTTCACCGATCTGCTAGAATTTGCGCCAAGATTCTTCGATACTGAAGAACAGAAAGCAAGGAAATTTGAAGCAGGATTGAGTGATAGAATTCGGTACAGAATCACACCGTTAGCTCTGACTACGTATTCAGCGGTGCTAGACAGGTCTAAGATAGTGGAGAAGGAGTCGGATAATTATCGTAACCGACGATAAGAGAAAGGAAAAACAGTGGCGGAAAAGGCAGAAGGAAACAAGGGCAGTAAAGACCACAATAACAATAAGAGGAAAGCGGTGGACGACGGTCGCGATAAGGGAAGTCATGGAAATAAGCACTCCAACAACAGCCATAGCGGAAATGGTCGGAACTCCAATGACAACAGACGTGAGTGGAATAAGGGCAGGAACCAAGGTTTCACAAGTAATGATAAGTGTACCATCTGCGATGGAGCTCACAAGACAGAGATTTGTTTCTATAAAGAGCGGCAGTGCTATAACTGTAAGAAAGTGGGACACCCGAAGTGGAAGTGCCCAGAACCTAAGAAAGATGAACCAGCTGCAGGAACTAAGGACAACGGAGGAGGAAACGGTGGAGGCCGTGGTAGAATGTACACCATGACCGCAAAAGCAGCTGGAGTAAATGTAGATCTTGTGGCAGGTACAATGCAGTTAAATTCTCGTGATGTTTATGTATTAGTTAATACTGGGTCTACTCATTCAGTAGTTAGTAATGATGTAGCAAGGAAGTTAAAACTACACCCAGAAAAGTTACTTATGCCTTTAGTGATAGATACACCTACTAAAGACGCTATCCCCGTCACTACCTCTTATAGAAATTGCACCTTAGGAATCGGAGATACGAATGTAAAGATCGATCTCATCGAACTGGATATGTCGGAATTCGACGTAATACTAGGAATGGATTGGTTGGCTCTACATCAAGCTAACGTGAACTGTCAAGAGAAAATAGTGACGTTCCTAGGAGAAGAAGGTAGAGAATACAGATTCGTGGGTTCAAGGCCGAGGAAAAGGGTAGGCTTAATCTCGGTGATGAAGGCCCGTAAAATGTTGAGGAAGGGATGTGTAGGATTCCTGGCATACATAGGTGAAACAGAAGAGAAGGGAGTAACCTTAGAGTCACTTGAAGTAGTGAATGAATTTCAAGATGTATTTCCTGAAGATTTGCCTGGTATACCACCAGTAAGGGAAGTAGATTTCTCCATCAATTTAGCACCAGAAACCACACCTATTTCGAGAGCACCGTACAGGATGGCTCCAACAGAGTTGAAAGAACTAAAGGAGCAGTTACAAGAACTGTTGGACAAGGGGTTGATTAGACCGAGTGTATCACCATGGGGTGCACCGGTGCTATTTGTGAAGAAGAAAGATGGATCTATGAGACTATGTATTGATTATAGAGAGTTGAATAAGGTGACGGTTAGGAACTAATACCCACTGCCGAGAATTGATGATTTGTTTGATCAATTGAGAGTAGCCTGTTATTTTTCAAAGATTGATCTTAGATCCTGACACGCCCCAAGTCCCGGGATCCCCTAATAGAACCTCGAACCTGGTGCGCGTAACTAACAAAGAACAAGAAACTAACGGAAACAGGAACAATACCTGTTAGAAACAAACTGACATGATATATATACTCAAGAGTAAGGAGCCAAGATAGCTCACAACGAGTTCTAGATCGAGAAAATTAAAACCAAACATGGTTACATACAGCGGAAGACATGCCTAGCACATAATCTGGCATCAAGAGATGTCTAGAGACAACAAGTACTACACAAGTCTACCCCAACAAGCCCTGAGTTTAACAACTCATACAACATCGTCCTTACCAAAGTGTAAAAGGACACTAGTCTCAAACAAGAACATACTGTGGAGTACGTTCCCAGCTATGTCGAGCCTCACTGCGTACTATCCCCTGCTTTCCTGGGGGGGGGAAACAAATAAAGGGTGAGATAAATCTCAGTAAGCTATTAACATGCAACTACATGACATGTTATCACGAAATTCCTGTAGATACTCAAGTAATCATATATCAAGTATCATCAAGTAACAAGTATAGGAGAGGCTAAGCCAACTCAACAAGTAATCAAGCTCAAGATATGATCAGGTAACAAGTAGTCAAGTAGTGTGAGAGGCTAGACCAATTCACCAAGATGCACATAGGCCTATCACGTATCATTACCTGAATCCTTCCTTATTTCTCCCAAGAATACCATTGTTGTCGATGCTTGTATAGCTGATGACAACCACGATCAAGAGACTGCTATGCAGTATATAAGAAGACCCGGTAACCAGTGTCATTCACAAGAACAAGATTCACGAGGTGTTCACGAGTTAGCATTCACTTATATCAGGCGTATTGCTCCAATATAGGATGCTAAGCCCTTACTATGGCCGGTAGTAAGGGAAAAACAGACCGAATGCATAGACCCACGATTATCACTTATGCCCCAGCTCTCGCGATAAGCGTGAACCTATACACCCCTCTGAACTAAATAAGCCAGCTGGACTCACACGAGAATGCACAAGTAGATGTTTACTTGAACTACGAGAATAGAACTAAGTCCCATATTAGTGGACCAATCTTTATGCACCATGTAATCATGTATCATGTGCTCACGAGAATATGCACCATGTAATCATGTATCATGTGCTCACGAGAATACAAGTACACGTAAGCAATCATTGCGAAGACAAATCAATCTAACAATGGCACGTAGAGTGTCCATATAACACGGTCAATCCAAGTTAGAGTCTATTAATAACAGACCTCAAACAAGTAGTAGGGTATATCATTCTATTTCACTTTGTCACATGCCAAGTTTGCACGTACATATTCATATCACGTTTAACACATTAAAGTGTCTATCACGATACCCTTACTATCAAATAGAACTCAATACCTTATACTCTAAATACGTATAATAGGTCACATCATACCTAGTCACAGTCATATCTCATGTATATGTATCGTTAGTAATCAAATACATTTTCCAACACATATTGTGTTCTGTAATTATTCTTATTAACTTAAATCGTAGTATTCACGATTATATGAATTATCTTCATATTACACTAGTCCCTATTTTCTTTAGGAACCCATTTCAAGACAAGATATCTTCTTTATTCTTTATATACTTCATTGAGTATATACACGATTAAAAACCAATCACTAGCACTTTAGTGCTTATTCATAGCACTTCCAATATACACGTATCAAATTCAAATGTATAGTAGAGTTAATTATTCTCTATCTAATTCCATATCCCAACTCTTTTGGTTATTCATACCATGTATCAAGTAATCAAGAAACCACATTCTATCAAGGAACTATATGCAAGATTTGCATATACACATCAAGAATCTTTCAAGTTTATTACCATACACATATATTGGTGTCAAGGCACGTACAAGATTTTATAATCTTATATTCAAGTCTTAATCCAATTATTTGGATGTTCAAGTCATGTACAAGATTTTATTGTCTTATACTTTAAGTTACTGTCTCAACTTAAGACATTCAAGACATTCAGGACATTCAATACATATACCAGATTTTATCATCTTATATCTAAGTTCTCAATCCATTTCTTTGGATGATTAAACATGTACAAGAGTTAATTATCTTATACTTCAAGTTCAAGCTAGGAAGATGAATTATACATCTTTCACGTACTATTTTCCAAATCCTTTTCTTAGGACATTCAAGCTCAAGACATTAGTTGGTGCCCCCAAGGTACACAAACATTAACTTCAGGACACATAAAAGAGTTAATACTCTTATACTCAAGTTATCATTTAATTATGATTTAAGTCCACATTTCATTTGTTCACAAAGGGACTATTTTTCAGTACTAGAGTGTTCTACAACACTCATCTAGGCCATCTAGGGTAGTACCCTAAACCTAGACCAAGAATACTTCGAGTTCCAATTAAGTAAATGAGCTATACAACTCATACTTACAAGTTCATAATCCCCTACATAGGATATTCCAGCTCAAGACACTAATTTGGTGCCCTCAAGGTGCACAAACATAGGTTCCAAGACAAGCATAACACATAAGTGCTTGTTCATAGCACTTTCAAGACATAAAGAAGAGTTCTTCCTTTTATACTCAAGTTTTCATTTTAATTTAATGAGTAATCATGTTCAATACTCACTTCTGATACCCCTAAGGTGTCACAACACTTGCTAGGACATCTTATCTTAAGGCTATATGCCTTAACAAGGGATAAGCTTTCAATTTAATTTAGATTTAAAACACTTTGGTTGAAACAGGGGACCGGGCGGGCGCCTACCACTGACCGGGTGGGTGCCTAAGGTAGACCGGGCGGCCGCTCATCCAAGCGTTTTTAAAACCAAAACTTCTGGCCAAATGGGCGGGCGCTTGGTGCCTAAGTGGGCGGGCGCCTGGTACAATTTTCAGCAAACCTCAAATTTCTTTCCAGGCCTATACTTCTCCGTCCCAAGCGTAGGAGTATACTTTTACTATCCCTTAGGCAATACCCATGACATCCAAACAAGTTCAAAACATTACTTTCAAGTATATTTCATTCTTTTTACCGTCCCACAAATAATAGAATAATTTTCCTTTATTCCATTTTAATATTTTACCGTCCCCAAAAGTATAAGTATAATTTTCTAATATACTAATATAAAAATTTAGGGATACTTCCATTCATTTCCCCGTACCACAAATAATAGTACAATTTTTCTAATAATATTTAAATCAAGTTACTATTTTACCGTCTCACGAATAGGAGTATAATTTTTCAATACTTTTTCAAGTCATTTCCCAGGTACAAGGCTATTCATTCTTGTTTATCATACGAATACTCCCTTCGTCCCAAATTTACAAGTATCACAAAATTTAACCAAATCACGAAATTTACAAGCATAAGTATCAAGAATAACACATAGGCATGTTATTACAAGCAAGGGGGAGCTAATAACTTACCTAGTCAAAAATCAAGTTGACCCAAATTAATTTCTGATCGGCCTGGAACGCTCTATTCAACGCCATGAATATTTATCCGGGACCGGAATCACGAACAGATGGATAATTAATCGCGAGGAGTCGAGAATAGGGTAAAATTGAACTCCCTTCATGAAACAGAGAGAAACAACGAGAAGTAACTGAGAATTGGGGAAGAATGCCTTCCCAGGAACAAACCAAAACACGATATACTTGGAACTTTCCAAGAATAGCAACTAGGCCCCTCAAGTTCTAACTTTGACAAAAAGGCCCCTAAACTTTCAACTTTGACATTTAACCACCTTAATTTTCTAAAGTAGTTAAATAATTAACTCAACTAAAATAGCATATAAATATGCTAGTCAAGAATTTAACAAGCAAGTCAAGAATTTAACAAATAAGTCAAATATTTAACGAGATTAAGGATGGGCGTTACATCCTCCCCTCCTTAAAGAAAATTCGTCCTCGAATTTTACTGATCAAGATTATAACATATATAATCAACAAATAGAACTCAAGAGCATCAAGACTATACACATATACTCACAATTAGATATTACACGTATGCTCACAAGTATTCTATGCAATCCAGATGTAGCAATTATAACATCGAAACACATAAAGTCAAGCAGACTCGATTAGTCAATCCACTATATAGGTGAAACTTGACATATCCACTAAAAATAATAGAACTGGTCATATCCTCCAGATCACTGTAATACTAGTCAAATCCACTAGGCAATCTCAAATACTGAAGTCGTGGTCATCCATCATTTCAATATTTAAAAATTGACTTCACGTTTATCAATCCATCGAAAAGGTATAGTTCTCGGTGTCAAATAATTAACGATAGAGCTGCCTTCGAAATTCATTAATGAATCTCTAACAAGATCAAGAAAATCTCAAGAACACGCGTACCTTGGTTGTTTCCACTTATAGGTCAACAAAGATAGTTACTTCAGGCATCCAATTCAAAATAGATATATCCTCTATCAAGAAAATTTCTCAAGTTGAATCTTCAACTCTTTTAACTCAATCGAGGTCAAGAACATTAATCCAGATGTCAGCACTGTATTCGCACTGTAACAACTCAAGATAATCCAAGTTTCTCATCAAGTAACATGTATTACTCAGTAGAAATTATAGCTGAGATCTCATCAAGAATGATGTATCCATTCTTCAATTTTTGGTGTAGAAATTCTTCTGTCAATCACATATGCTAAATACCCAGTACAATCTCGATAACACTGTTCGAACTTTCAATGCAGAACATGAATGTTATACATAAATCTATCATGCTCACATATATAATCAAGCATACTAGCATAGTAATATTTACCATCTAGTGTGGTAAACAAGTATGGCATAACATATAGAAAGCCAAATCATAACACGTAAGAGCCAAGCCATAACACGTATCACATCAATGTCCCATCTAGGTAACATGACCAAGTTAACATAGAACGTATAGGGTGTTATCACCCACACTTCTATCAAGCTCTTATACATAACGATATCAAGCATGTAGTCTCTTACTAGAGAATACACTTCCACGTAATTCACGAGATAAGGACAAGCATGCATATATAGCACGAAACAATGTCTACTAGACAAGATAGATACGCCTAAGTCTTTAAAGACTCGCGCTCTCGATTCTCAAACCATCTAATCCAATTGGATCAACACTATCAACACCAGTCCTATGCCTGGTATAACAACAAGTAAAGGAACACTCAACGTCAGAAGCACACCCATAAGCCAACCCACGAATGCCGTAGACCCTATCCAGGCTTAGAGCTAACCATAGCTCTGATACCAAACTGACACGCCCCAAGTCCCGGGATCCCCTAATAGAACCTCGAACCTGGTGCGCGTAACTAACAAGGAACAAGAAACTAACGGAAACAGGAACAATACCTGTTAGAAACAAACTGACATGATATATATACTCAAGAGTAAGTAGCTAAGATAGCTCACAACGAGTTCTAGACCGAGAAAATTAAAACCAAACATGGTTACATACAGCGGAAGACATGCCTAGCACATAATCTGGCATCAAGAGATGTCTAGAGACAACAAGTACTACACAAGTCTACCCCAACAAGCCCTGAGTTTAACAACTCATACAACATCGTCCTTACCAAAGTGTAAAAGGACACTAGTCTCAAACAAGAACATCCTGTGGAGTACGTTCCCAGCTATGTCGAGCCTCATTGCGTACTATCCCCTGCTTTCCTGGGGGGGGGGGAACAAATAAAGGGTGAGATAAATCTCAGTAAGCTATTAACATGCAACTACATGACATGTTATCACGAAATTCCTGTAGATACTCAAGTAATCATATATCAAGTATCATCAAGTAACAAGTATAGGAGAGGCTAAGCCAACTCAACAAGTAATCAAGCTCAAGATATGATCAGGTAACAAGTAGTCAAGTAGTGTGAGAGGCTAGACCAACTCACCAAGATGCACATAGGCCTATCACGTATCATTACCTGAATCCTTCCTTATTTCTCCCAAGAATACCATTGTTGTCGATGCTTGTATAGCTGATGACAACCACGATCAAGATCAAGAGACTGCTATGCAGTATATAAGAAGACCCGGTAACCAGTGTCATTCACAAGAACAAGATTCACGAGGTGTTCACGAGTTAGCATTCACTTATATCAGGCGTATTGCTCCAATATAGGATGCTAAGCCCTTACTATGGCCGGTAGTAAGGGAAAAACAGACCGAATGCATAGACCCACGATTATCACTTATGCCCCAGCTCTCACGATAAGCGTGAACCTATACACCCCTCTGAACCAAATAAGCCAGCTGGACTCACACGAGAATGCACAAGTAGATGTTTACTTGAACTACGAGAATAGAACTAAGTCCCATATTAGTGGACCAGTCTTTATGCACCATGTAATCATGTATCATGTGCTCACGAGAATATGCACCATGTAATCATGTATCATGTGCTCACGAGAATACAAGTACACGTACGCAATCATTGCGAAGACAAATAAATCTAACAATGGCACGTAGAGTGTCCATATAACACGGTCAATCCAAGTTAGAGTCTATTAATAACAGACCTCAAACAAGTAGTAGGGTATATCATTCTATATCACTTTGTCACATGCCAAGTTTGCACGTACATATTCATATCATGTTTAACACATTAAAGTGTCTATCACGATACCCTTACTATCAAATAGAGCTCAATACCTTATACTCTAAATACGTAGAATAGGTCACATCATACCTAGTCACAGTCATATCTCACGTATATGTATCGTTAGTAATCGAATACATTTTCCAACACATATTGTGTTCTGTAATTATTCTTATTAACTTAAATTGTAGTATTCACGATTATATGAATTATCTTCATATTACACTAGTCCCTATTTTCTTTAGGAACCCATTTCAAGACAAGATATCTTCTTTATTCTTTATATACTTCATTGAGTATATACACGATTAAAAACCAATCACTAGCACTTTAGTGCTTATTCATAGCACTTCCAATATACACGTATCAAATTCAAATGTATAGTAGATTTAATTATTCTCTATCTAATTCCATATCCCAACTCTTTTGGTTATTCATACCATGTATCAAGTAATCAAGAAACCACATTCTATCAAGGAACTATATACAAGATTTGCATATACACATCAAGAATCTTTCAAGTTTATTACCATACACATATATTGGTGTCAAGGCACGTACAAGATTTTATAATCTTATATTCAAGTCTTAATCCAATTATTTGGATGTTCAAGTCATGTACAAGATTTTATTGTCTTATACTTCAAGTTACTGTCTCAACTTAAGACATTCAAGACATTCAAGACATTCAGGACATTCAATACATATACCAGATTTTATCATCTTATATCTAAGTTCTCAATCCATTTCTTTGGATGATTAAACATGTACAAGAGTTAATTATCTTATACTTCAAGTTCAAGCTAGGAAGATGAATTATACATCTTTCACGTACTATTTTCCAAATCCTTTTCTTAGGACATTCAAGCTCAAGACATTAGTTGGTGCCCCCAAGGTACACAAACATTAACTTCAAGACACATAAAAGAGTTACTACTCTTATACTCAAGTTATCATTTAATTATGATTTAAGTCCACATTTCATTTGTTCACAAAGGGACTATTTTTCAGTACTAGAGTGTTCTACAACACTCATCTAGGCCATCTAGGGTAGTACCCTAAACCTAGACCAAGAATACTTCGAGTTCCAATTAAGTAAATGAGCTATACAACTCATACTTACAAGTTCATAATCCCCTACATAGGATATTCCAGCTCAAGACACTAATTTGGTGCCCTCAAGGTGCACAAACATAGGTTCCAAGACAAGCATAACACATAAGTGCTTGTTCATAGCACTTTCAAGACATAAAGAAGAGTTCTTCCTTTTATACTCAAGTTTTCATTTTAATTTAATGAGTAATCATGTTCAAGACTCACTTCTGATACCCCTAAGGTGTCACAACACTTGCTAGGACATCTTATCTTAAGGCTATATGCCTTAACAAGGGATAAGCTTTCAATTTAATTTAGATTTAAAACACTTTGGTTGAAACAGGGGACTGGGCGGGCGCCTACCACTGACCGGGCTGGCGCCTAAGGTAGACCGGGCGGCCGCTCATCCAAGCGTTTTTAAAACCAAAACTTCTGGCCAAATGGGCGGGCGCTTGGTGCTTAAGTGGGCGGGCGCCTGGTACAATTTTCAGCAAACCTCAAATTTCTTTCCAGGCCTATACTTCTCTGACCCAAGCGTAGGAGTATACTTTTACTATCCCTCAGGCAATACCCATGACATCCAAACAAGTTCAAAACATTATTTTCAAGTATATTTCATTCTTTTTACCGTCCCACAAATAATAGAATAATTTTCCTTTATTCCATTTTAATATTTCACCGTCCCCAAAAGTATAAGTATAATTTTCTAATATACTAACATAAAAATTTAGGGATACTTCCATTCATTTCCCCGTACCACAAATAATAGTACAATTTTTCTAATAATATTTAAATCAAGTTACTATTTTACCGTCTCACGAATAGGAGTATAATTTTTCAATACTTTTTCAAGTCATTTCCCAGGTACAAGGCTATTCATTCTTGTTTATCATACGAATACTCCCTTCGTCCCAAATTTACATGTATCACAAAATTTTACCAAATCACGAAATTTACAAGCACAAGTATCAAGAATAACACATAGGCATGTTATTACAAGCAATAGGGAGCTAATAACTTACCTAGTCAAAAATCAAGTTGACCCAAATTAATTTTTGATCGGCCTGGAACGCTCTATTCAACGCCACGAATATTTATCCGGGACCGGAATCACGAACAGAGGGATAATTAATCGCGAGGAGTCGAGAATAGGGTAAAATTGAACTCCCTTCATGAAACAGAGAGAAACAACGAGAAGTAACTGAGAATTGGGGAAGAATGCCTTCCCAGGAACAAACCAAAACAAGATATACTTGGAACTTTCCAAGAATAGCAACTAGTCCCCTAAAGTTCTAACTTTGACAAAAAGGCACCTAAACTTTCAACTTTGACATTTAACCACCTTAATTTTCTAAAGTAGTTAAATAATTAACTCAACTAAAATAGCATATAAATATGCTAGTCAAGAATTTAACAAGCAAGTCAAGAATTTAACAAATAAGTCAAATATTTAACGAGATTAAGGATGGGCGTTATAGATCCGGATATCGTCAGCTGAGGGTCAAGGATGAAGATGTGGCGAAGACAGCGTTTAGGACGAGGTAAGGGCATTATGAGTTTGTCGTGATGCCATTTGGGTTAACTAACGCACCAGCCGCATTCATGGAGTTGATGAATAGAATATTTCAGGAGTACTTAGACAAATGTGTGATAGTATTCATTGATGATATTTTGGTATACTCGAAGACAAATGAGGAACATGCTGAACATTTGAGGATAGTGTTAGAAATTTTGAGGAGACATAAATTATACGCGAAGTTTAAGAAATGTGAATTCTGGTTGGAGAAAGTAGCATTTTTGGGACACGTAGTGTCGAAAGAGGGAATTTCTGTGGATCCGACAAAGGTGGAGGCAATAATGGATTGGGAAAGACCGACTACAGTAACCAAAATAAGGAGTTTCTTGGGTTTAGCTGGTTACTATAGAAGGTTCGTAGAGGGATTTTCGAAGTTATCAGGACCATTGACGAAGCTGACACAGAAATCAGCCAAGTTCGTTTGGTCAGAAGAATGTGAGAAAAGTTTCCAAGAATTGAAGAATAGATTAGTATCTGCACCAGTATTAACACTACCGACAGGAACGGAAGGTTTTGTTATCTACAGTGATGTGTCATTGAAAGGATTAGGCTGCGTACTGATGCAAAATGAGAAGGTGATAGCATATGCATCTAGGCAGTTGAAAGTACATGAAAGGAATTACCCGACCCATGATTTGGAGTTAGCAGCAGTAGTGTTTGCTTTGAAAATTTGGAGACATTATCTGTATGGCGTGAAATGTCAGATTTTTACAGATCACAAGAGCCTTAAGTATATCTTCACGCAGAAGGAATTGAATATGAGACAACGGAGGTGGCTAGAACTTCTCAAGGACTACGACTGTGAAATATTGTATCATCCTGGGAAGACCAACAAGGTGGAAGATGCTTTAAGTAGGAAGAGTCACGGAATGTTGGCAACGTTGATCTCTAAGGGGGTAAGCATATGGAAGGATGTTAAGGAGATGAACTTGATAGTAAAAGTAAACGGGTACTTGGCGCGTTTGACGTTACAACCTGCATTGTTGGGCAGAATTAAAGAGGCACAAGAGCTGGACGAGGGGAGAGAAGCTCTAATCGGAAAAGGGAAAGCAAAGGATCTTCACATGGACGAAGATGGAATTCTGAGATACCAAAAGAAAGTATGGGTACCAAATAATGATGAAATTAAGAGAGAGATACTGAGAGAAGCTCATTGCTCGAAGTTCTCTGTACATCCGGGGAGTACTAAAATGTATAGGGATCTAAAGGAGTCATATTGGTGGAATAATATGAAGAATGATGTGGCAGAGTATGTGCATAAATGTCTGACGTGTCAACAAGTTAAGAGTGAGCATCAGAAGCTAGCAGGGTTACTGCAATCATTACCAATTCCCGAGTGGAAGTGGGAGAACATTGCTATGGATTTTGTAAGTGGGTTGCCGAAGACGGCAGGGAAGTATGACGCCATATGGGTTATAGTAGATCGATTGACGAAGTCAACACATTTTCTGGCAATCATGAAGACTGATTCGTTGGAAAAGTTGGCCAAGTTGTATATCGACGAGATAGTAAGGTTACATGGAATCCCGATCACAATCGTGTCTGATCGAGATGCTAGGTTCACTTCAAAATTTTGGAACAGCCTACAGGAAGCATTGGGAACAGAATTGACCATGAGTACGGCGTTTCATCCACAGACAGATGGGCAGTCGGAAAGGACTATCCAGACACTAGAAGACATGCTGAGGGCTACTTTGTTAGATTGGCCAAACGCGTGGGACGAGCATTTACCGTTAGTGGAATTCGCCTACAATAACAGCTTCCATGCAAGTATTGGGATGGCACCATATGAAGCATTGTATGGGAGGAAGTGTAGATCACCAGCTTGTTGGGACGAAGTTGGTGAGAGAAGGTTAAGTGGATCGGAACTTGTACAAGTCACGGCGGATAAGGTACAACAGATTCAGAAGTGGCTACAAACTGCGCAGAGTAGGTAGAAATCTTACGCAGACAACAGAAGGCGAGAACTGGAATTTCAGCCAGGGGATCGAGTATTCCTAAAGATATCGCCCACGAAAGGAGTTATGCGTTTCGGGATTAAAGGGAAGTTAAGTCCACGATACGTGGGGCCTTTCGAAATTCTCGATAGGATCGGGGAAGTGGCTTATCGATTGGCGTTACCGCCGGTATTAGCTGGAGTACATAATGTGTTCCATGTCTCCATGCTAAGGAAGTATATTCATGATCCGAGTCATGTGATAGAGTACAAGCAGTTAAGAGTTCGGGCAGATTTGACGTACGATGAACGGCCAATCAAGATCGTCGACAGAAAAGACGGGGTCGTAAGAAAGCGTACGGTTCCCTATGTGAAAGTGCAATGGAGCAATCACTCAGAAAGAGAAGCGACGTGGGAGCTAGAAAGTGAAATGCGTGAATTGTACCCGGACATCTTCTCGGATTAAGACTGGTCAAAGTTTGAGGACAAACTTCTTTTAAGGGGGTAAGAATGTAATAACCCGATTTTTTTTATTGATTTAATTATTTAATTTGGTTGAAATTATTTTTAATTAAATGATAATTAAAGTTAGTAAGTAATTAAGTAAGTGGACTAGGTAGTAAAGAGTTGGGCCAAGTTGTAAAAGGGCTCAAAATGGGTTAACCCGAATTTAAAACAATGGGTTAAACCCAAATAACTATTACCCACAATATAAAAACCTTAGTTAGTAAAATTTTAGGTTTTTACCTTTAATTATCAAAACAACAAAACAAACAAAAACCCTACCTCCCCATAGTAGCCGCCGGCCAAGAGGAGAAGAGGGAGGAGAATTCAACATTTGTTTTGAAGATTAATCCAATCATTCTCAAGGTAATGTCCAATCCCATCCTCTAAAAATTATTTCATTGAATTTAGATGGGTAAATCATAATCTAGGCATATTTAAAAGAAATAATGATTAGGGTTTTGCATGCTAGTAAATTAATAGCAAGATTTTAAACGGTTAAATGTTTGGATCTAAATGCTATGATAAAATGATGATCTTCATGTTTAGCTTTATTTTAAGGTTGATTTATGATCATGCATTGAATAAATCAATATTGTATAATGTATGGGGATTGAACAAATAAGGAATTAAGGTTAATTAGGATTTAACAAAAAAAAAAGAAAAAATATGGGTTTACACCCATAATGGGTTCGGCCGAATGGCCTAAATGAGAGGGGAAAATTGTTGGTTGATTTTAATGATTGTTGTTATTGGTTTGTGAATAAATTGATGTTGGGAAATTTCTGAAAAATTAAAGAACAAGAAAAATCAACCAAATCAATGAATATTGATGATAGAGAATTCGGATATGGCCATATAGATTGGGTGTTGATTCTTGATCTAAGATGTTAAGGGTTAAGATGGAGAAGTTAGTGTTCTCGTTAAGTTCGTAACGGAAAGGAAGTATGAACCTTAGGAAAATCATTGGGATGTTAGAAAATTAACTTGAGAAAAATGAAATAAGTATTTGAAAGACCTTGAAAGTTACAAAGTTAACGAGAAGGGGGAAGATTAAAATATTTTAGTTAGTTTCCTAACGGAAAAGGATTAAACTGAAAAGATTGAAGTTAAAAGAAATAAAAAAGGGAAACCTTTGAGATTAAAGGGGTCTAAGTGGTTAAAAAGAAACTTGGAGGACCTTTATGAACAAAGAACCAAAGTCAAGGGACTTAATTGACAATAATTGAAAGTCAAAGGACTTAATTGACAATAATTAAAAGTCAAAGGACTTAATTGACAATAATTGAAAGTCAAGGGACCTTCCTGTAATTAATTCAAAGTTGAAGGACTAAACTGCAATTAAACTAAAGTTGAAGGACCAATATGCAATTAATCCAAAGTTGAAGGACTAATTTGCAATTAAACTAAAGTTGAAGGACTAAATTGCAATTAATCCAAAGTTGAAGGACCAATTTGCAATTAACCCAAAGTTAAGGGACCAAATTGTAATTAACCCAAAGTTAGAGGACTTAATTACAATTATATTAAAGTTAAAGGACTGACTCGCAAATCCAAGTCAGAAACCTAAACGTAAAGAAAAGAGTAACGAAGTAAAGAAGTAAAAGCGCATCTCTCAGTTAACTAAGTAGAAGTAGTTAACATTATAAGAGAGTACTAAAGTAAATTACTCGGTGCCTTGTAGATTTGCACAGAGAGGAGATTGCAAGGAAAATCAATTCAGGTAAGGGATTACGTTCCTTACAGTATTTGAACTCCTGTTTATTGGAATTCTATATTCTTTCTATAAGTTAGCTATCAGTATGGCATGATAGTAATTGAATAAACTCCGCGTTATTGAACGTTCTTTTGAAAGAATCCGTACTTAGTGATGTCCCCATTGATCTACTAAGTATCGAAGTTTGAAACTTGTTATCACATACTTGTACCTTGGTATGTTCTCATTTTAACTTGTAAGTTAACCACTTACTTGTTAGAGTGGCCAATGTCCAGTTAGAAAAGACATTGACGGACAGTCCAGTTAGAAAAGACTCGTCCTTAAACTAGGGATTGCATGAGTGATCACATGCCTTCTCTTAGGAATTGTCTGATTACAAGGATGATTCTAGACCCCGGGCATATATGTGTGGATACCATATATGTTACGACCCACACTATTGGCTTGGAAAAGCTAGGTGTACAAATTGTACCTTTGGCATTGAGGTTATAATGTACGTTACCCCGGAATTGACGGAACTTGAATGAATCCCTTTGGATTGTAGTGCCATAATCCTTTGAAAGTAAAATCTTAAAAGTAATACGACTGTATTGTTCTGCAGTCTTGAATCAAAAAGTAACTGAACCTATCTTTGTAAAAGTTATTCATGGTATTCGTTCTGGTCGTCTCTCCTTAGTAACCGGAGAGGCCACGTATGAACTTACTGAGCATTCGTTCGCTCATCCCTTCTCTATAAATTTTTGTTTCAGGATTTAAGTAGAAGGGGAAGAAAAGGAGGGCAGCCGTAGGAAGAACGGCAGATTGAAGATTCTTATTTAGTTATTTTAAGAACATTTATTCATTGGTGTAAGTTAAAGATACATTGATGGCTAGGGTGGTTTACCTGCCAAGACAAGTTTTAAGTTACGCTTCCGCATTTATTTTGAATTGATGATGTAATAAAGGGTTAGTTGTGAACCCTAATTTGAGGTATTAATTATTGTTATTTAATGCCATTAAATGCTCAGATACAGTAAGAAAATTTCGGGGTGTTACACGTATATTCTTCTGGGCGCTCATTCTCGCGAATCGAGGGTGTTCCCGACTAGAAAACCGTACTATTCATGGCCTCCGGCCCCGTTAACGAATTGTCCAGTTCATCTCAAGCCTCCCACTTCTGCTGATCCTTCCGAAACACCGACACCATGCCCTCCTCAGCCACCACCACCACCGTTTTAGCTCATGGTTGTCAATTCTGCTTATGATTTGGCATTGGGTTGCCATCCCAACTTCATCTTGTTGATTTTCTGTTTGATTTAATGTATACTTGTTTGATGATATTTTGTTTGGATTTTCAACTCTTCTTTTGGTTTATATGTAACAAAATATTTGTAAATGGATCGGGTTATGAAATTATTGTATGTGATGACAATGTTTATCTTCATAATTTAGCTTCTATTTGTTTTTGTTTAATATCATTACCTAAAAAATGAAAATCATGTTAAAGCTACTACTCCATCTGTCCCATACTTATCAATACTTATTTCCATTTTGGACGTCTCATACTTATTGCTACTTACCCAAAATGTTTACTTTTTACTCTTCTATCCAATCACAACAACAATCCACTAACTTATTTTCTCTCTCCTACTCACTCACAATACTTAATTTTTCAACATATTTTCTTAATCCTCGTACATTCTCATTTAATAGCATTAAGTATGGGAATGGGGAGTACATGTTAAAAGCATCTAGGCCTAGGCCTATGCAATCTCAATTTGGTTATGTAAGCAATTGAATAAATAATAGTATACTGTATTATACTACTCCCTCCGTCCCGGACTAAGGTTCTTAGTTTGACTTTACACGGAGATTAAGAAAAAATAAATGTTGTGAGTATGAAAAAGTAAGTAAGAGAAAGTAGGAGAGATAAAGTGGGTAGAGATTTTTTGTTGTGAGAATGACAAATGGGTCACATAGTCCATTTTAGGTAATAAAGGAACTAAAAACCTTAGTCTGTGACAAACTAAAAAGAAAAGTTAGAACCTTAGTCTGGGACGGAGGGAGTATAACTTTAAACATAGCCTTAGGGCCGACTCCTTGGGATTTGAGGCCCTAACCAACAGCTGAGACACTTTTTTTTTTTTTTTTTTTGCAAATGACTAAAATGTGCAACGTATTATCACATATTTTTACAATTTATGCAATTTACTAGTTAGAGTCATCTTAATCCTATGTACTTTATCATTTTGTTACATATAATGCAGTGTACTAATTTACACGCTAACGAAGTTAAAAAAGTGGCTTATCCCCCCAAAGTATACACCAAATCCCACTTTGCACCCCCGCACGAAATTCGTCCCGATGTCATACCCAATGTTTCAAAAATCCCACTTTGCACCCTGGATCCTAACAGACGTTAGAAATTTAACGAAAATGGCCATGTGCATAGCACATGATGGGCATTTTGGTCATTCCCTTTATAACTGTTTTATTTTCCCTTTATTTTAATTTCCCACTCTAATAGTGTAGCTAAATTAAAAAAAAAACTTTATACATTGTTTATAACATAAAAAATATTAAATAATAATTAATAAAACAACACACAAAAAAAATAATATTAGAATAAATTAATTAACATCAGCTTTTTGAAAATAAAAAAAAATTAAACCAGAGAAAGGAAAAGAAAGAATGAAAAAGAAAAAGAGGAAAATGTAAAGGACAAAAATAAAGGAAAAAAAGAAAAAAGAAAAAAGAAAAAGAAAATTAAATATCCAATCCCTTTCCCGTAAACCCTCCCCCCATCCCGTTTCTGCAAATCGATTTCCTTTCACCTTCCATTCCAACTGGTGAACTGCCTCTTTCCCCATCGCCTCCATTGCTACTACTCTCTCATCTCCCCACCCCCCACCCTCCATCTCTGCAACTTCCCTAGCTCCCTCCCTCCACTGCCAATTATCACCACCTTCATTGTTTGGCCAAAGCTCCTTCCCTTTCTGTCTCACACCCACACTTTACCAGCACCCCTATCTCTGATTTACAAGAACAAGATTAAATGGTTTCCAGATCTGATTTTTAATTTGATGTTAGTTAGGATTATTTCTTGCTGTTAATGTATGGTTTGAGAACAAGTAAAGTGGAATTTGTTGAAACCCAGATCTTGGTATTTGATTTGTTTTGTGGTGGTGAATTGGTGATTGAGGCGGCGGAGGTGGTTTATTGGTGGTGGTAGTTTGGTGGTGGTGGTGGTGGTGGTGAAAGCGGTAGTGGTTTGGTGATGGTGGTGGTTGTTATGCAGGTGGTGGTGAATAATTAAGAGCTATTCAGATTTTAGGGTCAAATGACATTAAAGCCCTTATATTTAGGAATCAAAAGACTAAATACCCGTCATGTGCTATGCGCATGACTATTTTCGTTAAATTTCTAACGTCTGTCAGGATCCAGGGTGCAAAGTGGGATTTTTGAAACATTGGGTATGATATCGGGACGAATTTCGCGCGAGGGTGCAAAGTGAGATTCGGTGTATACTTTAGGGAGATAAACGTATTTTGGCCTAAAAAAGTTGACAAAAATGCTGATGTGGAATCCTTGTTAGCACGCCACATAAGAAGAAAACATATACCCGTCAAATACAATAACTAGGATGTTAAATTGTGAATAAAATTGAATTATCCTTTGCTAAAAAAAAAGTAAATAAATAAACTAGAATCCTGAATCTTATTTTGTACCATAAAAAAAAGGTGGGAGTAGACCAGTTTACTCCAAGT
Source organism: Campanula takesimana (assembly GCA_026119855.1). Lineage (NCBI taxonomy): Eukaryota > Viridiplantae > Streptophyta > Magnoliopsida > Asterales > Campanulaceae > Campanula > Campanula takesimana. The sequence goes on from JAOWBW010000205.1 coordinate 688,724, forward strand.
TGATTTGCCGGAAGTCAGAAAAATTGGAGTCGTTCTTGTGAAAAACCCGTTTTACACTAGCCTTAGTGTAAAACGTGTTTTCCACGTAGAAGGGTTCTTGGCAGGCACTTCTCGATACTGTAGTAGACACTTTTCAATATTTTTACAGCAGGCATTTTTTTTGGGACTTTCACAGAAGGCACTTTTTTACCTTAGATAAGACACTTTTTTTGGCACTTGAAAAAAAAAACAAAAAACCCAGCAGGCATGTTTTAAAACTCAAGCAGACACTTTTTTACCTTAGAGAAGGCACTTTTTTGGCACTTGTAAAAATAAAAATAAAAAATCAACAGGCGTGTTTTAAAATTCAAGCAGGCATGTTTTAAAGTTCCAAATAAGTATCTGCTCTGAATTATTTTGTGCCTCTTATAGCATTAGAAAATGCCTCTTGTATTATAACAAATGTAAAATAAATGCCTGCTCATACACTTTTATAAGTGTCTAAACATGCCTTGGTAGTGTCAAAACATGTGCCTGCTTTAGTGTTAAAATCTGCCTGCTGTAATATTGAAAAATGCCTCCTACAGTTTCGAAAAGTGCCTGATGAGTTTTCATGAGTTCCAGTTATTTACATCAATGCCACTGCGCCTTCTCACAGCGTTCTCCGCTTTTTTAAAAACACGTTCTACACTAGCGTTAGTGTAGAACACGTTTTTCTCAAGATTTTCACGAAAAATTGACTTTTCAAGTCATGCAAGTCTCGTTTAGTTTGCACCATTCAAACTTAAGAATAATACTAAGGCACAAAAAAATCACAAAAACTTCTCACAAAATACTAAGTGCAATAATGCTATTGGTGTTTTTAATTAGAGTGTGGCGGGTCCATTATCGATGCAACCAATAAAATATCACCACCTCACCTTATGAGATTATTTTGTGCCCCTAGCATTGCTCCAAACTTAAAATTGTGTGATCCAAGTTGAAACTGTGACTTTAAAACTTTGCCAAGGCTTAAATTTCCATCTCATAAATTAAGTATCATTAACATATTTACAAACTGAGACATTATTTCTCCGAGTTAGCAAGTTCAATGACTTCAACTTATTCTTGTTCATACGCTCTGCAATTTCTTCTACTTTTTCTATGCGCTTCTAGTTTTGTAGCCCAAACAAAGCTACATACTGATCGAGTTTCAAGTCGCGAGCAACATTTTAGGGCGTTGATGGTCAAAGGTAAAGGTGGCGGTCAAAATGGTCAAAGGTTAGAGGTGTGAGAGGATTTTATTTGGGCTGGGGGTACTTTTGCCATTTAAAAGCTGCGAGAGATTTATTGGTAAAATTGATTTGAACTTAGGGACCCTTAAGGTAGAATATGAAATGTTGTGTTTTTATTAGCAAATACCATATTTCCCCAGGGACTTATTGGTAAAAATCCCTTAATATTAACGTGTAGGAAATAATAAATCCACTTTAATTTGTGAAAATTGACAAACAATTTTTCCTACGAAAACGCGCGCAATTTTCTTCGCGCACTCACACATTTCTCCAACAATTAGTTTAAGTAAACATTTCTCCAACAATTAGTTAAAGTAAACTAGAGGCGTGATCTTATTTTGGACCAAAAAAAAAAAAAAAAAAAGAAAAAAGTTGGGAGTAGCACCAGTTTACTCCAAGTTGATTTGCCGAAAGTCAGAAAAATTGACTTTTCAAGTCTGTTTTAGTTTGCACCATTCAAACTTAAAATTGTGTGATCCAAGTTGAAAGTGTGACTTTAAAACTTTGCCGAGGCTTAAATTTCCATCTCATAAATTAAATCATTATATATCTACCAACTGAGGTCTGAGACATCATTTATCCGAGTTAGCAAGTTCAATGACTTCAATTTATTCTTGTTCATACGCTATGCAATTTCTTCTGCTTTTTCTATGCGCTTCTTGTTTTGTAGCCCAAGCACGGCTGCATACTGATCGAGTTTCAAGTCGTGAACAACATTTTAGGGCCTTGTCTGATCATAAGTTGAAGCTACTCGAACGGGGAATAATCATCCGAAGGCCTCCTAGGCCAACAATACCAATTCTAAGTCCTCCTTCGTCAAACAAAGATATCCATCATCAAAATGTCCCACCTTCACCATGCACTAAAGCTATGTTTCAGAGAGTGCCATCCGCACCATATATGAAGTTTCCTCCTCCTCCTCCACCTTGTGGCGGTAGTACTCGTGTTATGCTGCTCCCACCACCGCCTCCATCTTGTACCAAGTGCTAGTATTTTTTTTATATTTGCTTATGTTTTTCGTGGCTTATTGGTTGATGGTACTACATCATTCTTTATTTTAAGTATTTCATTGTTATACAATCTTTAACAGTCTTTATTTTAACAGTTTTAGGACAACATTTTTCTAATAGTCTATATTTTGGGACTGCATTTCTCTAATGGTCTCTATTTTGGGACATCATTTTCTAATGGCCTCTTTTTAACAAGTTATTTGTATATCAGGTACTTTAATTATTGTCTCAAAAATGATTGTAACCCCCACTTATTGAGGCCTTTAAATAGTCCCTGCTCCATCCTAATACAAACATGGACAACAATAGTAAAAGGCACTTAATGATGAGACCAATTTCCATCTCAATTACTATGATTTTTAGTAGAGATCAGTTTCCCGAAAATGAAGATATATAAGCAAAAAATATTGGAACCGGACCGGACCAACAAAACCGGTCCGAGCGAATAGTATTGGTTTGGTTCTGGTTCCAAATTCCTTTAGAACCCGGTAAACTGGTCTGGTTTTGAAAAATATATACACGGTTCTGGACCGGACCGGATCAATCATATTTACATGTATATATATTATTAACATGCTATTATATATATTATATATTTCTGATTTTACACCAAAATAGGAAAACAAAATTCTGACTCCCCTAATTGTAGACATCTTCGAATCAATACAAAATCATTACAGGAGGTTATATTTTATGTTTTTGTTATAAAAACAAAATCATTATTCCCTATCAGCAAGGTTAAATGCACCAACCTCCACATATCTATGGGTTGATACATTAGTGCTTCATGAAATGTTAATATTACAACCCATAAACTTGTATTAAGTACTCATATTTTAATATTGTTCGATGGCAGGTAGTTTCATATAAATGTAATATTGTATTTAAATTTGATAGGATAATATATACTATAAGTTGTCTGAAAACATAAACATGTATTAAGTGCTCTTATGTTTAATTGTTTTTTTTTAGTTGACAAAGCCAATTTTAATGTTTAATTGTTGTGCCAAAAAAATTGTATGATATGTAATACTCCATCCGTTCCAGATAAGTTGAAACATTTACTTTGAAGTTGGGAAATTAAGGATATAATATTATATTAAGAATGAAAGGTAGAGAGGAAGAGAGAGAATTAGTGGGGGTGGAAAGAGAATGAGTGGAGTATAATGAGTGGTTGAGAGAAAGAGAGAGAATGAGTGGAGGATTATAAAAGTAATAAAAACTTCCATTTTTGGATTGTTGCAACTTTGTGAAAAACCCTAAATGACAAAATATTGCAACTTCCTTGGAACGAATGGAGTATGTAGAACCGGATCGGAACCGGACCAATAGAAAATGACATTTTACTAGTAAATATGATGAATTTATTCATTTTGACCCCCCTTAAGTTTGAGAAAAAATTGCACTATTTGACCCCCCTTGTAAACTAAATTTGTAAACCTCAACAATAATACTTATCCCACAAACAACATTGACCCCCTTTTTGAAAATCCTTACTAAATTTGTAAACCTCAACAATAATACTTATACCACAAACAACCTTGACCCCCTTTTTGAAAAATCATGGCTTCGCCACGGTATATAATGTTTCTTTTTAATTGGTCCTTTGCTCACTTTTCTCTCTTTCTCACAACATCTACAGATCTAATACTTTACCTTAATTCTCATTCTTAAAAGCAAGAGTACTTATATGTGGTAAGAACGTTTGACTTTCATAGTTGTTTCATAAGAAAAAAACTCAATAGTTTCTCTTTTCACATAGAAGTTTTGACTCCCAATATGAAATCCATAGGGAAAATGCCATAAAAATTCTTTTTTTAATTTGAAATACCAGGGAAGTTCTTATGCAGTAGTATATCGTACAACATGGAACATGCAGTAACAAAAAATTATGATACTGCATCAATATTGCTACATCCTGCCACCACCACTAGCCGGCAGGCGGCCGCCTACTCCATGCATTATTAAATTCAGTGTGCAGTGTTATCTAATGCAGTACAATTGCTGAATAATACAACATATTGTGAAGATTTGTAAAAAAAGAACTTATTGGGCATTGAATTGACTTTACCAATTTGTCACGGTTGAATATGAGATCCGTAACTCTAAGGCCACGTTTGGCATACGGGCATTTAAGGGTAGGAATGGTCATTTCATTTTTTATCTTTATTTGGTTACTTATTTTAAGGAGGTAATGGAAAGGGTATTTGTTTCCTACGGGTATCAAATACCATTTATTTATGGTAATCTGAGTCCCATTATTTATTTATGGTGGGTTTCAGATATCCATTCCCAAGTAGTCGACAATGAGAATATTTACGACACTCGAGATATTGCGCCAACTCGGTTTGTTCATCCCAACAACGATAGATCTCGTCATCTCTCTTCGTCTGCTCTGTATGTTTTTTCTCTCCACTAACTCCAAATTTTTATGAAGCAGAAAAAAATTAATTTAATTTTGAAGAATGCTCTTATTACGTCCATCGAATTGCTGTGTACAGAGAAAATTAAGAAAAATGCTAATAATCTCCTTCCTTATAAGAGAACTTTGTTTTCCTGAATTTTATTATCTTAGGTGTGTGAATTCCATCGTCATAGAACATGTACACAATATGGTCCATCTGCACAACATCTATTCATCCTCATTCTTACAGCATCCTTTACAATGAGATCACAAATTTGAAATGTCGGGCATTTCTTTCCATATTAGATCACACTTATATTTCTGTTAGAGTGTTAGATTACATGTCAAACTATTGATTGACTGCAAACATTTATGAGGTTGCTTCCATGAGCATGGGTGGGTTATTTGACTTTCCCTGCTTCCATTAGCAATTTAGCATGCATCAAGTTTCAATCATCTTGAATTATATATGAGGCTGGAAGCTTACTTGTTGGCCTAAATATTTCTATTTTTTTCAATGACCATTGTTTGATTTTCTTTTTCTCTCTAGATATTTAATAGATAGTTTAATTTCAGTATTGTTTCATGAGTTTGGCTAGAAACAAATTTGACACTTTATCAACTATTAATTTGATTGTTTTGTAATCTATTACTTATTCTCATTTTTGATTGATTATCGATCTTTGGGTGTAATTTTTTGATGAAGATTTTTAAGCTATCGAACATAATGAACATGATTTGATAAGATTCGACGCAATTTAATTTAGAGAAAAAAACAACTATTACATTATATTGTTAATAAGGGAAAAAAAAAACATTACCCATTAGGTAGCCATGTAAACCAAACACATGAATGATAATCTTATATCCATTCCTTAACTTAGACAAAAGCACATCCCAAACATGGGAGTGGGAGTATCATTCACATGTTTGAGATACCTAGATATTCCATACCCTTTCCCACATACCCATTCCCGTGCGCCAAACGAGGCCTAAGGCTTAATCATCGTTAGCGTTGTACTAGTTACTTAAATTTAGTCACACCTCCCTCATTTTAATTTATTATTAAAGATTTTAGTATAAGTGAATCCCACATGATTGAGTGAAATTTCTCTTGACCGTTAATGACAATGTAGGTTAACTTTTAAAAGTTTGACCCTTACATCGAGAATCCTTAATGCATAACTGTAGGGATGGACTGTCATTCGTTGAAACATGCACTAAACTCACATAGGACATTAATAAGTCTTGCCTTCAATAAAAAACATAAAACTACTCATCTCATAGATATATATTAAGATGAAACACGGGAGTCGAGAGTTTAGGATGGTATCATAACAAACTCTCTAAACATGATGCAAGCCCAACGAATCACAATGACTTAACTCTACGCAACACGAGTCAAATAGCCTAAATTGTAGGTCTTGTGTCCGGCTAAGCGTGAAGGTGCATTTTGAAGCAATAAACCCTCATCTATTTTTATTATTCTCCGCCTTATATAGGATCATAGACTACTACTACTCATATACTCAGTTTTAAGACATAACTATGATCGAGCTCGAGCTCCAAGTAAGGAACAATTTTGGGCCCACTGGATTGTAATGGGTAATTAATGTTGGAAGAAATTACAGAAAGAAACGAAATTACAGAATAAGATACTAAATGAAATTAAGACTGGAAATTAAAATTCAAACATAAACTGGACAATTGTTGTTTTGTGCCGATCCGTGTGTTGAACACACTATCCTTAAGACTTATTCGTCTTTTCATCGATAATGCTAGAGGTTGTTGACGGACCCTAGTCGCCCAAGATCACTCTACCGAACCGATGATTCCCAGCACCTTGAGACTCCGGCAAATTGTCTTATGCCTGAACAGAATCACCACCAAAATGCAATGCAAGAGGCCAAAGGAAAAAATGATCAAAGTGCAACGAGAGGATGTTTATCGATATTAATGCTGAAAATCTTTCTTGTGTATTGCCACAAATGGTTGCGCTCCTTTTATAATCCAACCGAGAACTGTTCTCATTTCCGAAAATTAATTCAAGGACAAGTTCATTCAATCAACAAGTCACTTATTAATTTTGAAAATGGAAGATAATGTTGTTCACTTGACATTCCGATTCAAATGGGATGAATCTACTTTGTGCAAAATTTTTGACTGTTATGTTCAAAAATAATTGCAAAAGGTTAGCTAGCCCGTATGGGACAATCGGTGTTACAATCGTGGCCACAGGACACGCACGCACATGAGTTCGGTAGTCTGAACCCCGCACGAGAGAGATACTCTATGCCATTGAAGCTTGCACACTACTAAAGTGTCCAAGCCTTTATACTAGCTCCTTTTCACATCTTCTTTCCATTTCCATTTCCATGTGGGATAAACTCGTTTTCTCAACTTCAACCCACCAACTTTAAGCTTTGATATCTTATTCATCCAAACACCAAATTGGATAAATAAATACATCATCTTAATATTTTTATGGAGTACAACACAAACCCATAAGCAATTTAATTCGATAAAATATTTATCACGAAAATAATACAAACTAATGGGTAACACGTGCTCTGCACGGGTAACTAATTTTATTCTATTTTACTCTTTTATATTTTTATTTAATACTATTAGTTAATCATCAATTATAATAGTTGTATATTTTTTTTTAACTATAATAGCTAACTATTGATAGTTAAATATAATTATTAAATAAATTGTTAACTATTAATAGTTAGATATAATACTCCATCCAGTCCAAAATAACTGTCGCTTTTGGATCAAAATTTTAGTCCAAATAACTGTCACTTTTATACTAAATGTCCCACTTACCCTTGCATTGAAACTTGTTATGTTTAATTAACTGTCTTATTGTAAAATATTAATGTAGGAAGATATACACTTAATAGGGGTAAATTTGGTAGTTTAGCCATAAAATCATGATAATGATTGCATTTCTTAAAAATTATGCAAATGCCAAAAGAGATAGTTATTTTGGACCGAATGTAGTAGTTAACTATAATAGTTAATTTCTATGATAACTATTATATTAAATAACACATATAATAGTACTTGTTACTATAATAAATAACTATTACTTATAATAGTAATAGTAACTATAATAGTTAACTATTACTATTATAAATGATAGTGACAATTATAGTTAACTATTACAATTGTTAGGATTCATTGTTAGTACACCCACTTAATTTGATTGATCCATACCACGTGTCTTTTTATGAACTTTAGGACCACATGTAATGAAGTTATACTTCAATTTTTAGATAAGTCCATTTCTAGATTTTTGTTTGTCTAGGCTGAGTATTTAGTTTGGTTAACCTAGCGGTTTAGTTATTAAAACCGCACTTGTGCCATCTTCAGACCGCCAGCATGGAGCCGCAAGTCTTTCATTAACCACATTCTGTGGCTTTGATGAAACCGTTCTTAAAATCTTATTTGGAACCTTAGATGGAAACTTGATGGAACCGCTATCATGAAACCGCGAGCTTCAGTTTCGTTATGAAACCGCACATCAAGTTCATCCTTGGAACCGCTCCTATGCCTGGTGGAACCGCGCAATAAATCAAGAATTCGCTAAGTCATTTATTCCTTAGACAAACATCCCCTTTTCAACCGTAAAGGAATGTTTTATGTCTTGTCAAAATAACTCTAAGTTAACTTGGAGTTTTTGCAAGGAATGTCGGTTTGTCTAGCAGTTCAAATTGTTTACCGTTAGTCCTTTCTCTGTAACAAACACTAGTACAGTTTGATACTTAGGAAACACCCCTTACATAGAGCTTTTTTAAAGCGCTATGCAAAATGTAACCTTACATAGCGCATACCCAATTTTGAATTTAATAATTAAACCAAAAAAATAAAATAAAAATGCTATAATAGCGCATAAAACTGAAACGCTATGTGTGAATATAGCTTATGTAGCGTATACAACAAGCGCTATCGTACTATGCGCTTCCTAAGCTGTATTTTTTTTTTCTTTTTTTGGTTTGAAGAAGAGAAATCCTTCACTCCCCGCTCCCTCCCCCCACTTCAGTCAAACTGACGCCATCGCCACATTCTCTCTCTCTAAAACCTAAATACTCAAATCCACCATGACTGACTACCAATTCCCACCATACCCAACCATTAATCCAGCCACTACCACCAATTACGACCGCCCTCACCATTAGCTCCGGCCTCATCCAAACATGCTTCTTTTTAGTTTGGGATTCTGATCCTTCGATTAGTTCTACAATTCTCAAATCCAACATAGAAGGCGGTTTCTGTTTTTTTCCTTCCTCCCTCGCACGATCTCTCTTCTTGTGGATACAGAAGCGACGCTGGCGTAAGAAGACCTAGCAGATGGTGTTGCAGGTTTCCTCTTCGCTTCTAGTCTCTCCAATAACGACGTCCTCACAGACTTATGCCACCACACCCAACAAATCCCGGCTTCCAATGGTTAGAAACACCACCAAAATCTAACCCTTGGTGTGGATCAAGTGGATGGTAGTGGAGGTGATCTAATTGGGATGGCGATTTGAGCAGCTTCAGGATTGAACCCTAAAGCTCTTGACAAAGGCTTCTGAAACTCCATTCTCTTCTCATTCGGTACAGGCGGAATTGATGGGAATTGATATGGCCCCCCCCAAATCGAAAAAGGCCCTTGAGAATCAACAGGTTTGTTTGTTGTTTAATGGTTATTGTTTCTGGCTTTATTGTACTTATAATACTAAAATTTCTTAAGTTTAATGTTTTATTCAAATATGTATTTGTATATTACTACCCCTTTTATTGTACTTATAAGATTACTTGTTCAACTGTTTTTGATTAATCTGGATTTATGCTGTTCTTACCTGACCTGGTTTCTATTTATTTCTAGTTACTCCCTACGTCCCAAAATGATATTCCTACTTTTTTTCTGATGTTGTTACGAAGGTACTTTGAGCAATAATTTTAGGTTACTTTACTTATCCTAATGAACATCTAAAAATTGTTATCGATAGTATTTATAACGGTGCATCAATAACAAGTTTTAAATCTTCAATAGAATGAGTGAATTAATATTATTTTATTGCTCAAAGTACCTTTGTATTAACAAACAAAAAAGTAGGAAGATCATTTCGGGATGGATGGAGTATAAAAATACACACTTCCTAAGAGTGCTACAGTGTTACATGGAAGGAGAATGATTATATCCTTCTCACCGCATTCAAAACGATTTTCATGATGTAAGTTTGGTATCAAATGAATGCTAAAGGAAATTAATTATTGTATGTCTGTGAGGCGGGATATCAACCCATCATTTTTCCATTGCTTTAATATTAGCAATGCATTTTCCCTATCATGGATCTTGGGAATCCTTATATCTGAGGAGCTTATGTTAATCCCTGATTATTTTCAGAACTTTAGCTGTTAATATGGCGTCTACAGCTGGAGCCACTGGATGGTTGAGAGGAAAAGTAAAGGTTGTACCTTCCGGTGACAGCTTGGTTATAATGGGGAGCTCCAAGGCCGAGATTCCTCCTGAGAAGACCATTACATTGTCTTCTCTTATTGCTCCAAGATTGGTATGTATACTTCCATCCTAGGTTCATTTATCAATATTTCTATCGCCGCTGTAGAAATCTATTTTCCTTTGTTTTCATTTTGGTATGCGGATTCGTAATTGCCTTCACAAGGTTTCTTGCTTAATTTATATTTTGACTTGTTCTATCTCAAAATTATTGGTTTTGTTTGTTATGGAAATCGAGTTCATTCAGTTATGTCCAAGCTGCTTTTTAAGAAAAACCCTATGCACTAGCCTATTGCATTCTGTTAGGGCTGTTCCAGAACCTGGTGTCAATTATTTAGATTATTTCATTCACCTTTAGTTACAGAGAAATCCATAAACTGAATCAATTTGGAGACTAAAAAAAAATCACGGTTTAAAAATTAAACCCCAATAGCTAATTCTTGATATAATCCTGTAGAAGTAATCATAAGATAACCGAATCATATACACCATCAGCAAACATTGTAAATATAACATCTTAAGGTTACCATGTACCATATTTAACAATGCTTTGGCTACCATTTTCTGTTATCCATTTGGCAAACTAAAATGATGTGTCCAAGATATTTTGTCTGGAACATGAAGCTAGTTCGTTGGTCATGGTCCATTTGAGTTTTTTAAAAAAAAACTGTATTCACATCCATCATGTTTATGTGATTAGATATTCTTCCCGTTCGCTCAATAATTGAGAAAGTAATACTGCTTGTAAGATGGATACTTTTATTATTATTGTTGTTGTTATTTTCAATAGGAGACTGGAGCTTTTATGATCATTTAGGTCTTGGTTGGTTGTTGGAGCAGTCCTGTTTTATGATTTAAACGGATTAGTGAATTATCCCCTTACCTCAAATCATATCTTAGATTTCACATTAAATTATAAGTCTCTATTTTATGTGAGATTTTCTTACGTAAGGTATCAAACTATTGGATGAAGCTGTCAATGCTTTTGGACCTGAAATTAGGTTATACCCAAGTTATTACCAAGTTTTGCATGCTTTCTCACTGTATCTTACCTTTTCCTTTTGGCTCTAATGTGTAGGCTCGTAGAGGTGGTAATGATGAGGAATATGCATGGGACAGCTGAGAGTTTTTTAGGAAGCTGTGTATTGGAAAGGTGCTTACTAGTTGAGCCATTTAATTTTTATGTTAATGTTTTCCTTGTAGCATTAATATTTATCAAATATATCCTAAATAGGAGGTCACTTTCAAAGTGGATTATGCTGTGCCATCAATTGGCCGAGAATTCGGTTCCGTTTTCCTTAGTGACAAGAATGTCGGGTTGCTGGTTGTTGCAGAGGGCTGGACAAAGGTCATTTATAAGATTCCTTGCACATTTCCAACATTTTGAGAACAGTTAAATTTTATACGTGAAAGAGCTTTATCGATGGTTTCAGGTAAGAGAACAGGGCCAACAGAAAGGGGACGCTAGTCCATTTCTACAAGAATTGCTACGGCTTCAAGATCAAGCCAAGCAACAAGGTGTTGGCCTCTGGAACAGGGTTAGTGAAAATTCATTTAGACCTTACTTCAATCTAGTTGTATGTCACAAAAACAGAAGTATCATTAATCTTTTGTTTTCGTAAGCATTAATTGTACCCTACAGTGCATTGATAGAGAAAGAACAAATAAAGAAAGAGGGACATATACAAAGGGATTTATATCTTGCATATTCTAATATGTCTTACTCATTTTTGGTTGTTTCACTGTTTCGTTTAAGTCACCGAGTGCCCTCGAGGTAGCTATCAGGAAGCTCCCACCCTTTGCCATTAGCGATTCAAGCAACTTTGATGCGATGGGCTTTTTAGCTGCAAACAAAGGTAAACCAATGGAAGCTTTATTAGAGCAAGTTCGTGATGGAAGCTCTCTTCGTGTCTACTTGTTTCCGGGATATCAGTTTTTCCAGGTGTTCATGGCTGGGATCCAGGTACAGTCAAAACCAATAACAAAATTGTTTGGAGTGTTTCTTTGGCCTATCAACACTATTTAATCCTCACACTTTGCTTAAGCTTCTTTTTAACCACTCATGTTTTTTTAGCAGTTTTGACCATTGTCCTTTAGATACACCCCCACTATTGGCAAAATTAGGAATTTAGTGCATGATTTTAGCAATTTTAATAAACCTACTTAGTTTTTTTCTTTTTGCTGTTGTTGGGTGGGGGGGGAGGGGGATAATGGGTATGTTTTTAACGCGCAATGGTTAAAACTGCTAAAAAATCATATGGGTGGTTAAAACCAAAGCTTAAGAAAGAAATTGTCAATAGACCTATTTCTTTTAGATCACTGTTGTCAAGGTGTAGTTTCTCAATTATTTTTGTAACAGAGAGGTAAGTACTGTCCGTTTGTAGTCAAGTATTATATCTTCTTAATACGATTTATTCATTAACTCTTTCCCATACCTGTCACTTTTTCAACCCTGTCTGTTCACATGGGGCTTGTTTGATTAGAGTTTTTAATCATCTTATGGGTTTAGAAACAAAAATGTGTTTTTTATTGTGTTTTTGGTCCATAAAATACTTTTGGGGTACGGGGCTAAAAAATCTTCAAACCATAAACACTCGAGTTACTGGGTTTATGAGAAAACAAGGACAAATATTGTTAAATTGGAATTTTATGATACCCATTCTTGATGAACAATGTGTTCTAAATGAAACTTTCATCATTTTCCTTATGACTTGTATTAGCCATCATAAACACTTTTAATAAACTGAACTCATACAGCATTTCAGATAATTCGAAATAAATTGGAAACCATGAACCATAAGCTAGAAATTCAGCTGGAATCAAACAAGTTCGTAGTTGGAGAGATGGAATTGCTTGCACCAGTAAATTGTAATACAATGGTCATATTGACATACTGACCATATGTGTTTATTGTATGGTTGAATTTTATGCTGTAGCATACAGATTCACGTCCTTCTGGAGGGAGTTGATAAGTTCAGCAATCTGATTGGTTCAATGTATTACCCAGATGGCGAATCGGCTAAAAGGACCTAGCTCTGGAGCTTGTTGAAAATGTAAGTTTTGTGTGTTTTCTTTTATGCACTAATGAGTCTTGCCGTGACATTTAAACATGGGCACACATTTAAAGTTTTGTTAGGTTTGTCTTTCTATACATTTGTTTATTTGGTTTCTGGTGGGGTTGGTAAAACATGTACAAATTTTAGATGATGATGGAAGTAGTTATAAATGGAAATAAATTATATCATGTATGGAGGTTATATGGGCTTTCTGTGGAATTCCGTATTCAGTATTTTGTTTTTCTTATTAGAAATTTCTTGCTCTCTTCTATTGCACAGGGTCTGGCTAAATATGTCGAGTGGAGCGCTAGTATGATGGAAGAAGAAGCAAGGCGGAAGCTTAAATCAGCTGAACTTCAGGCAAAGAAGGCTCGCTTGAGGTTTTGGACAAACTATATACCACCGGCCACAAATTCAAAGGCAATTCATGATCAAAATTTCACTGGAAAGGTTGGTTACTTCTCCATGTGAGCCAATTTGCAATTGGTCTGGCTTTCAATTTGCTTGCTTAAATTGAGTTTTTATTTTCTTTGCAGGTCGTTGAAGTTGTGAGTGGGGACTGTATTATTGTTGTTGATGATTCCGTACCATACGGCAGCCCCTTAGCAGAGCGACGGGTCAATCTCTCCAGTATCAGGTGTCCCAAACTTGGCAATCCTCGTAGAGATATTGTTTCTAATTTTCCAGTGTCATCGCACAAATTAACAAAATATAAAATTGAAATTGGTAACAAACTTTTCACAAATTTTTCATGTCATGTAAACAATGCAGGGAATGGGATTGGCAGGTGCATCAAAGCATTTCATGGCCTTTGGAGGTGGAATGAGATATTGTGTTGGAACAGATTTCATGTCACTAGGTGCAAAAAAAAGCGCTAAGACTCAGTCTGTACTAGTGTCTTATTAGTTTATAACTCTTGTGGATGATTGTAAAAATTATTGTTGATGTATGTTATGAAAGGTTGATTGTTATTGTTCAATGGAATGTTTGGTACTTCATATTAATTTTTATTTATTTGATTTTTTGTTTATAATTTATTTAATTTGAAGTAGGTGCAACAGGAAAAAAATAAAAAATAATTTTTTTTTTTTAAAAATGCCCTTAGATAGCGCATAATAAATGTAAGATAAATTCTGGAAATTAAAAAATGACCCTTAGATAGCGCATAAAAAAGCGCTATAGAAGATCCTAAACTTAGATAGCGCAAAATAAGCGCTATGTAAGATAAATTCTGGAAATTAAAAATGGCCCTTAGATAGCGCATAAAAAAACGCTATAGAAGATCCTAAGCTTAGATAGCGCAAAATAAGCGCTATGTTAACTACCATAGCGGTAGCTTACATAGAACTTTTATGCGCTATCCAAGCCAAAAAAAAAAGCGCTATCCAAGGCCAATTCTGTACTAGTGAAAGGACAGTTTTCAGGTAGTAGTGCTACAACTACCTAGGACTACAAGACAAAACCAACGACGAAAACGACAGCTCAACCAATGGGATTTCGACAGCACTGTACCCTTCAGATTTGATTTAAATCTTTGTCCAACGGTCACAAGGGTGCACTACCTATAAATAGCCTTCATTATTCAACAATGAGGGTTGCTGAGCTTCAAGAGAAATATTCCTAAGTGTTCAAGTTTTCTTTGAAGATTGAAACCCATATATTCATACCTTCAACCATCTCCTTAGCAAACCCAGATTTCTTCATCTAGCTTCAAGCCTAACAACCATTCCATACTCAGCCTTTACACAGAAAGTTCTTCACTTTCTCAACCATCATTTAGATACTTAAAGCATTTAATTTCTTTCCACACACACACCCGATTTATATGACCATATAGATTATATACTTCGAAAATACAGGTTGTAATTATAGCATAAGTTAGACTGATTGTTTAGAGTTTAGATTCATCTTGTAAAACCTCCTCTAAAATAATACAAGTCTAGTAGCTATTAGAAAATCCTAGACTAACCATCTAGGTAGAGGATGTAGTTCATTCAAGAACGAACCTTTTCAATTTGTGTGTTTGATCTTTACTTTTCTGTCTTGTTATTTACTTTTCTGTTTGTGGTCTATAACTTGAATCCATATACGAAATGACTTGAAAAGTGAATTGTGTTTTTCTTTGATCTTCAAGTTGAACTTATCGGTTGCATCATTGTGTTTTCAACCCGAGTCATACCGCCAAACACTTTAACTAAACCTTTTGGCCAAACCGCTAAAACTCCGCTGTGCATTTTATCAGTTCAGTTTAAGTGCTTTAAACCGTAGTTGACCAAACTGATAAGTACTCGGTTGATTTTTAAGGGTATTTTCGAAAAAGTTTGGACCACTATTCACCCCCCCTCTAGCGGTTCTATACCCTTGTTGCCCTCTGGGACTAACAAGTGGTATCAGAGCATATCCACCAAAACTTGTTTTTACAAGATTAACCGCTTGGGTGCTGATCCAATGGCAAACACAAGCACCCATATGATGCAAACATCCAATTCGAATCACTTACCGATTCTGGATGAAGATAGTTTTATCTTTTCAAAAGATAGGATGATGAAACACATGATTTCAGGTGATTGTAGACTGTGGACCATGGTTAAGGATGGACCATACGTTCCTATGAAAGCTAATCCACGTGCAGGAACTGCAAGAGAAGAAGCTGAAATCAGGAAGTTAGAAAGTGAGTGGACTGAAGCAAACCGCAACAATGTGGACTTTGATGGAAGAGCTATGTCCATGCTAGTTTCAGCTATTGACTTGAGGACTCATTCTAAGGTGCTTCTTTGCACAACCGCAAAGGCTACTTGGGATGCTATAGTTGACTTTCTGGAAGGAGATTCAGATACCAATAAGAACCGCCTCTATCAACAGAGAAGTCTCTTTGACTACTTTGTTAAAGACCCTAAGGAATCTCTTCGACAGTGCTATGAGAGGTTCATTTATATTGTTAATGTATGTTTTTCTCTTGGACATGTCTATTCCAATACAGACTTGAACATGAGATTCATGCAAGCTCTTGGTAGTAAATGGCTTATTAAGACTACTAACATTGAAGACAACAAGGACTTGGAAGCTCTTAATCTTCGACACTTGTATGTCATGCTGAAGGTTTTTGAATTTAAGCTTGAAGAGATCCATGGAACCGAAAGTAGATTTAAGACCCTTTCTCTAGCCGCATTCAACAATACCTCATCTCCAGTTTACAATCCAGACCATCATCAAGACGCACCTCACCTCCACTTGCAAACCGCTCCTCCTGATCAGATTGCACCTAGATACAATCCTCCAACCGCACTAACTGATTATTATCAATAGTCTCATCATTCCTACACTCCTCCTCAAAGTTCCTATTCTCAGAGTGTAGCATCTCAATCTTGATGCTCTAGTCAAGTTGATTTTAACGATATGGATGATGAAGAATTTGCTTTATATGTGAAGAAATACACCAAGTTCAGGAAGAACAATAGATCTCAATTTCCATCTCCCAAAGGACCTGCAAAGTTTGTCCCTCCAACCAGATTCAACAAAACCGCAGATCCTAAGAAAAGGGTTGACCTGGTCTGTTATAACTGCAGACAACCAGGTCAATTTACTTCAAGTTGTCCCAAACCGCGATATGAAGCCGCACCAGCAAAGAAACCATTCAACAAGAAGTTTGTCAAGAGAAGAGGAATGGTAGGTGACCAAGTGGATCAACCGCTGACATGGATGGGATCTGATTCAGATGAAAGTGATGATGAAGATGAAATTGCTAATCTCTGCCTCATGGGATTTGAAGAAAGAGTTGAAATTGACGAAAGCCTTCCACTGCCAAATCAACAGATGAAGTCAGTTTCACCAAGAACTCCTGAGGCTAGAACAAGCAAAGCTCCTACAACACCAAACCACTCTCCTGAGGTCTATACAGACCAAAGCCATGATGACTAGGTATTAAAACCTGCTAATATTATATGTCAACAACATACTGTGCTTAAAAAGGCATATAAACTAATGACTGCGGAACTTGAAGATTCCCAAAAGGAATGCAAGTCCCACAAGGAGGAAATTGAGAAAATCAAGTTCCAAATTGCTGGGATTTCATTAATTGAGGAAGAAAACCGCTATTTGAAGGATAGAGCCGAGGCACTTCTCACTCAAATCCATGATCATACTATACAAAGGGATAACCTTCAAAAGGTAACCGATGTATGGACTAATTCTGGTGTCACCATGGAACAAATCCTAAGTTCACAAATTCCTACTTCGGATAAAAGTGGATTGGGGTTTAAAACCGATGATGGGTGTAAGTGTTCTTGCCTCTGTGCCGAAGGTGGTGTGCTACCAACTGAACAAACCAAAGAAATTCCTAAGGTTAATCATGCTGGTAAAAAGGGCTCAAAACAAGAAATTAAAAGGCAAAATTATTTCTTTGAGTATCCTAAAAACCAGACTGGGAGAGATTCAAAGTGGAAAGAGAAATCCACAGCGGCTGAGGCAACCAATGAAGTATTGAGTGATGAAACCGCTCCTAATCGGTTTAAGAAAATTCCTATTGTTTTTCTTAAAACCGCACCTAAGAGGAAGGTTGAGCTCAAGAAGGTAGTCTTTATTAAAGCCAAAACTGCTGACCCAGTAAAACATGAGAAACCGAAGGTCAGTAAAGGGTTTGTAAAACCGCAACCAAAACCGGAATTTATTCATTGTGCTATTTGTGCTGATTTTGGTGATAGTGCTGGTCATTGTCTTTTAAGGTTCACACCCAATGCCAAAGGACGTAAAAATCCTAAGGTCAAACAGGTGTGGGTCCCAAAAAGCTGCTAACCCTAGGACCCAAAGAATAAGGGGGACTAAAATCTTTAATGTTTATTTTTCAGATTTCATGCTTTATGGCTGTTTGTTCAAAGAAGAAGAAGGATCTTTGGTACTTGGATAGTGGTTGCTCACGACACATGACCGGAGATAATGAACTTCTTTGTGATTCCATTTCAATGAAAGGACCCCCAGTAGTGTTTGGTAACAACAAGAAAGGAGAAACAGTAGGATATGGAGCAATTAAACGAGGAAATGTGACTATTGAAAATGTTTCACTAGTAGAAGGACTCAAGCACAACCTTCTCTCCATATCTCAGTTTTGTGACAAAGGAATGAACTGCAGCTTCACCTCAATAAATTGTTTCATTAAAGATACAACTTCCGGAGTTACACTACTGACTGGCAACAGAACAGGTGATGTATATATGATTGATTTGAGTAATATTGTTTCTATTGCTGACCTCCGTTTTGTAGCCAAAAATATTAGTGAAAGCAGTTGGTTATGGCATAAGCGGCTCAGCCACTTGAACTTCAAATATCTAGCAAAACTATAAAGGGACGGTCTTGTCAAAAGACTACCCAAAGTGATTGACTATCATGATAAGAAATGTAAAGCATGCCAGCTTGGTAAGCAGCCCAAACAGTCATTTTCAAGCAAAACCGCTCCATCAACAAACTGCTGCTTACAACTGATTCACATGGACTTATTTGGACCTGTCCCAACCGCCAGTATAGGAGGAAACCTCTATACCTTGGTGGTTGTTGATGATTATGTTGGGTTTCCTTGTAACATGCGCAGCGGAAAATAGCATTTAAAATTTATGAAACCCAAAGCCCATAGATCCGTTCATATGATTGAATCAAATACTTGCAATATGAATACTAGAAACCTAACCCTTGATGACTTTGAATTTGGTCTTTGATCTTGGTGGAGAAATTGAAGCTTTAATCACGAACAAGTAAGAACACGAACTTTGAAGATGATAAGCTTCACCCTCTAGCGGTATCCACACTACGAACGAATATCAAGAACACTTGATCTTGGTTGCTAGACCAAAATTGTGAAACACGTTTCTACAATCAATATGAACTATATGGAATTTTATTTGTGTATTATTTTGTTCTTCAATCTAGGATATCTTAGAACAAAATAAATCTGTCTCAAACTCTTTGAAGACTTGCACAAAAGCTTAGAATTATTCTGGCCCGAATTTGGCTGTTTATATACAAGTTAGACCTATTCTAAATAGGAAACTTGTGTCTAAACCCGTCCAAAATTCTTTTCCAAATCAAATCAGGAAACCAGTCCCGACATGGTGTGCGGCCGCCCAAAACACCTGTGCGGTCGCACATCTATCTGGAAGGTTTCTGGTACTTTTTGAGCCAAGCCGTGCGGCCGCCCAAACCCTTTTGTGCGGTCGCACACCTTCCCCAGATTTCCCTAATTTCCAAATTCCTCCAAAGTCCTTTGACTCAATATTCCAATATAGTCCTTATTTAAGATTCGTTCTATTGTGTATGACCCTCTATGATTACACTAAGTTGGCAATGGGTTCAAACATGAAACCATAAGATATTATTAGGTTCTAGCAAACCGTCATACCTACCCAAATAGTATAACTAGATACAAGTTCGCATTCCTTTAGAACATGTCACAATCCCTTTGTCCACGATGTCATTGAACCCAAGTCATGGTCAACAAGTTAACTTGTTTTTGTTCAATACTTTCTCGATTCCGAATATGTTCATAATCCAAATGACATTGATCTAATCAATTCATTTGAGTCCGGCCGAACATTTTCATCAACATCATTCCTATGAGAGGCCTAAGCTTGACATCTCTCCGAAGAGGGACAAATCCATTTAGCTTATTACTCTTCCCTACGTGAGTCCGATTATGCCAATCATACCCTTTATAACTACCCGGTTAAAGGTAGCGTTTGAATATGTCAAACATAATGTTCATCAAGTGGAAGACTATAATAACTTCATGTCTAAGGATTCAAATGACATAACTAATATGAGATATATGTATGACATAGACCATGACATAAATCTCATACAGCGGGTCATGTCCAATACTTTGTTCCAAACAAGTACCCATAAATCTAACATGATCATCTCATGATCATTTAGCCTTTATACTAGTGCTTAACAAGTACTAGGGACGGAAATTATTATAAGTAAACATGAACAACAATAATAATCAAAACATCTCTTTATTGATATGAAATAAATGATAACAATTACAACGTTTATTATCCAAACAAGAAATTGAAATAATATTTCTACTTAAATCCGGAACATAATAATAATTGTTCAAAACAAGTATTAAACCGGAAGGTAAAGTGACTTCATAAGTCCCTACGGCTAATGCAGCAACTCTTGCTCCATTCCCCACGCGTAGGTCTACTTCACCATCTTTAAGTAGTCTCCTATTCTTTAGTCCCTGCACATTTAAACAAATGTGAGAACCACATCCGGTATCGAATACCTAAGAATCAGTGGTAGAAAGGAGAATATCTATCATATAGATTCCTGAAGTCGACGCAGCCTTGCTGCTCTTTTTCTTCTTTTGCTCTTCCAAGAAAGCCTTGCAATTACGTTTCCAATGACCAATTTCTTGACAATGGAAGCATATTGCATCCTTTTGTGAATCTGGTTTTGCCTCTGAAGCCTTGGCAACCTCTGCCTTGCTTATCTTGGGTTTGACAACTTTTTTACCCTTTCCTTTGGCACTAGCCTTCTTCCCATTATGAACTAAGAGCACGGGAGAACCTTTCTCCACAATCTTCATCTCCGCAGTTTTAAGCATCCCATATAACTCGGAGAGATTCTTATCCATTCCATGCATGTTATAATTCATCACAAACTGATTATAACTTTTAGGCAATGAATTAAGAATGAGATCCGTGGCTAACTCCAATGGGATTGGTTATCCAAGTTTCTCAAGGTGCTCTACATAACCTTTCATTTTTAGCATATGAGGAATCACTTGTTTCCCTTCATTCATCTTGCAAGAAGTGAATGCAACAATAGTCTTGTACCTCTCTTGCCTAGCTTGCTCTTGAAACATGGCTCTTAACTCCACGCCTATCTCATAGGCTTCCAAATTTTCCAAACTTTGTTGGAGTTTTAAGCACATGGTGGCAAGCATGAGACAACTTACATCTCTAGAATCATTACGATGTTTCTTGTAACTGTCTATTTCTGCCCTAGGGGCAGTAGGTTCTGGTTCAGCAGGAAGAGGCCCATAGAGAATGTACAACTTATCTTCTTGCCTTAGAACAATTCTTAGGCTACGGATCCAATCCATAAAGTTCGTACCATTCTCTTGGAGCTTATCCTTCTCAAGGATCGATCGCAACGAAATTGATTGAGTGTTAGTAGTCATTGTCTACAAATATGCAAAATTTCCAAAATTTAATAAGTACCGGTTTCATTAAAGAAATAATAATGTATTTTTCAACCAAAAATACTCCCACTAAATTATATAATCTTCATATACATCCATTATATAATATAATTTAATTGGGCTAAGATCCAACTTTAATTTAACTTTTGAGTCCACGGAGGCGGACCGCTCAAAACTAAATTAATTAGGTAGACAATCATGTCAATCATATCCCATATGATTCTTAGATCCTTTTACGAGATTCTTTGAGAAATCCAATTTCAAAAAGCATGTTTAATCTCATCTTTTGCCTAGGCCAAAAACTGTTTTGACGCCTAATTAAGTCCAACAATTTTAAACGTATAGGAACCATTCAATTTAATGCACCTTGCGGAGGCAAGCCCACATTGAATTAATGAACCTCATCTTACTCATACATGAATAAAATTAATGCACCTCACGGAGGCGAACCCACATCAAAATCACTCATGTATAAACAAGTGTTTTAATCATGGCATGGCAAAAAGATCTTAAAACTTTCTTTGAAGGTTCATCACATATAGCATACAACACATTTATGAGCACATAATATAAACATGTTACGCATCAACTTTAGACACTAAATTAATCTCCATTAATTTAAGCATAATATTTACGTGTCATTAGTTTCTCTATAATTATGAGGATGAGACTCTTTGAACTTTGGTTATCATCTTCCAAATCAAGACAACGAGAAGTGCGGCCGAAACTAAGCCATAAGGCATCCACAATTCCGCACTAATTCAAGAAACCAAGAAAGTAGTCCATGTGGCCGAAACTAAGCAATAGATGGTCTCGATGAACGTAGGCCAATTGCATTCACAATTCCACATGGATCTCCAATCTTTGAATCAAGAACTTTGTTTCTCAATTTTAGCAATTATGAACTCTTCATAATTCTAACTTCGTTTTATCTTTGAAACTTTGATTGCGATCAAGTTTGGGAAACACAATCTCGATGAACGTAGATTAGCCATCCAAACCTTGAACCAATCTTAGAATCACAAGATCAAAATAAATAGGAAAATCAAACCCCAAGATCCACACCAAAACCAACTGCCCAAAACCCTCTCCAGATCAGCAGGTCTGGCCGGTATTGTCACTGATTCGGTTGGACCCCATCAAAATTCCAGAATCTGATTCTGATTCCGATCGACTGTGCGGCCGCCTAAGAAAATCTGTGCGGTCGCCCAAAATTTTCTGTGCGGTCGCACAGTAGCATCAGACAGAATTTTTAAAGTTCAAAAATTTGTCTCAAAATTGTTTTCCCCGATTATTAAAACTTTGATCCAATCAAAAATTAATAATCAAACAATTCAGAATCCAACATAATTTTTAGTGCGATTCAATAGTGCGATTAAAGTTTGTAAAACAATAAACCACATAAAATCATATAACATAAACATCATATATCCAATATTCATATCATGTTAGGCACATAAACAATTTATATACACACATCATGATTCTACGTATTGAAATAATCAACATGAACGGGGCTCTGATACCACTGTTGAGTTTCCTTGTAATATGCGCAGCGGAAAATAGCATTTAAAATTTATGAAACCCAAAGCCCATAGATCCGTTCATATGATTGAATCAAATACTTGCAATATGAATACTAGAAAACTAACCCTTGATGACTTTGAATTTGGTCTTTGATCTTGGTGGAGAAATTGAAGCTTTAATCACGAACAAGTAAGAACACGAACTTTGAAGATGATAAGCTTCACCCTCTAGCGGTATCCACACTAAGAACGAATATCAAGAACACTTGATCTTGGTTGCTAGACCAAAATTGTGAAACACGTTTCCACAATCAATATGAACTATATGGAATTTTATTTGTGTATTATTTTGTTCTTCAATATAAGATATCTTAGAACAAAATAAAACTCTCTCAAACTCTTTGAAGACTTGCACAAAAGCTTAGAATTGTTCTGGCCCAAATTTGGCTGTTTATATACAAGTTAGACCATTCCAAATAGGAAACTTGTGTCTAAACCCGTCCAAAATTCTTTTCCAAATCAAATCAGGAAACCAGTCCCGACATGGTGTGCGGCCGCCCAAAACACCTGTGCGGTCGCACATCTATCTGGAAGGTTTCTGGTAGTTTTTGAGCCAAGCTGTGCGGCCGCCCAAACCTTTTTGTGCGGTCGCACACCTTCCCCAGATTTTCCTAATTTCCAAATTCCTCCAAAGTCCTTTGACTCAATATTCCAATATAGTCCTTATTTAAGATTCGTTCTATTGTGTGTGACCCTCTAGGATTACACTAAGTTGGCAATGGGTTCAAACATGAAACCATAAGATATTATTAGGTTCTAGCAAACCGTCATACCTACCCAAATAGTATAACTAGATACAAGTTCGCATTCCTTTAAAACATGTCACAATCCCTTTGTCCACGATGTCATTGAACACAAGTCTTGGTTAACAAGTCAACTTGTTTTTGTTCAATACTTTCTCGATTCCGAATATGTTGATAATCCAATTGACATTGATCTAATCAATTCATTTGAGTCCGGCCGAACATTTTCATCAACATCATTCCTACGAGAGGCCTAAGCTTGTCATCTCTCCGAAGAGGGACAAATCCATTTACCTTATTGCTCTTCCCTACGTGAGTCCGATTATGCCAATCATACCCTTTATAACTACCCAGTTAAAGGTAGCGTTTGAATATGTCAAACATAATGTTCATCAAGTGGAAGACTATAATAACTTCATGTCTAAGGATTCAAATGACATAACTAATATGAGATATATGTACGACATAGACCATGACATAAATCTCATACAGCGGGTCATGTCCAGTACCTTGTTCCAAACAAGTACCCATAAATCTAACATGATCATCTCATGATCATTTAGCCTTTATACTAGTGCTTAAGAAGTACTAGGGACGGAGATTATTATAAGTAAACATGAACAACAATAATAATCAAAACATCTCTTTATTGATATGAAATAAATGATAACAATTACAACATTTATTAAACGTGCCTAGGGCGCCACTACCAACAGATTATTCAAGATACACATGGGTAGAAATGATGGCCTCTAAAGATGATACTTATGGCATCGTAATTGCTCTCTTTAGACATCTCCAAACTCAGAAATTGGATGACATCGTTGCCGTACGTTCAGATAACGGAACCGAATTCACAAACAATGGTGTTGCCCAATATTGTGATGATCATGGAATTGATTACAACTTCTCTGCCGATGGGCCGAAGCAATCAATACAGTTTGCTTCACCCAGAACCGCTCCCTTATCATCAAAGTCCACAACAAAACTCCGTATAAATTGTGGAGAGGCAGATCACCCAACATTGCCTTCTTTGAAATATTTGGATGCAAGTGCTACATCTTGTACAATGGCAGAGAGCATCGAGGTAAATTTGATGCTAAGGCCGATGAAGGTATTTTTGTTGGTTATTCAAAACACTCTAAAGCTTTTCTTTGTTTCAATAAGACTTCATTAAAAATTGTAGAGTCTGTCCATGTTACTTTCGATGAACATGATCTTCTTGAGCCACATATGGCTCTAAATGTTGCTGATGATTTTAGTGGTTTTGAGACAGGTACATCTTACCCTAATCATACAGCCGCAGACTACAACCTACGCAAACCGCTCCATCAGGTTCTCCAGCCGCATCTGGTCAAACCGCAAGTGGTGTTGCTTATGAACCGTTGTCTTCTGACCCCATTCAAACCGTTGATCCAGTTCCAATCATCACCTTCAATGATTATCAAGAAGAGCCTCCTCTAGAAAATCTTCAAGAAATTGTGGTTCATGAAGACCTCCCTCCAGAAATCAATGAGCATAGAGACCATCCAACTACCAATGTTATAGGTCCTATCAGTTCTGGTGTTCAAACAAGAGGAAGCTTAACTCATAGAGATAACCACAGTTTGTTCTCAACCGCACTGTTATCTCAGATGGAATCGAAGAAGGTAGATGAAGCTCTAAGTGATCCAAGTTGGGTAGCTGAAATGCAAGAAGAGCTTAATCAGTTTGAAAGATGCAGAGTTTGGACTCTAGTTCCAAGGCCCAGAGATCACACTGTAATTGGAACAAAATGGGTATACAGAAACAAGATTGATGAAAATGGTACTATAATAAGAAACAAAGCGAGGTTGGTTGCTCAAGGTTATAGGCAAGAAGAAGGAATCGATTATGATGAAACCTTTGCCCCTGTATCCAGACTTGAAGCCATAAGGTTGTTCCTGGCATATGCCTCCTTCAAGAAATTCAAGTTATATCAAATGGATGTGAAGAGTGCATTTCTGAATGGTGAACTACAAGAAGAAGTCTATGTATCCCAACCGCCAGGATTTGAAGACAACAAATTACCTCATCATGTCTTCAAGCTCAAGAAGGCCTTGTATGGACTCAAACAAGCACCAAGAGCATGGTATGACACTCTATCTAAATTTCTTATTGAACAAGGCTTCTCTCGAGGTAAAATTGATACAACTCTATTTATTGCTAAACACAAAGGTCATTCATTATTAGTTCAAATATACGTTGATGATATTATTTTCGGTTCTACTAATAAAACTATGTGTGTTAAGTTTGAGAAGCTAATGAAAGGTAAGTTTGAGATGAGTATGATGTGAGAGTTGACATTCTTTCTTGGAATCCAAATAAAGCAATGTCATGATGGAATCTTTATCAACCAAGCCAAATACACCAAAGACTTTATCAAGAAATTTGGGCTTGAAACCGCTAAACCAGTAGATACCCCAATGCAAAAGGCCTGCAGTTTGGATTGAGATGAACAAGGTAAGAATGTGAATCAGACACTCTACAGAGGTATGATTGGCTCTCTTCTTTACTTAACTGCAAGTAGGCCAGATATAATGTTCAGTGTGTGTGTTTGTGCTAGATTTCAAGCTGACCCTAGAGAATCTCATCTTATTGCTGTTAAACGTATTATTAGATATTTATGTGGCTCTGTTAACCGTAGACTTTGGTACTCCAAAGAATCTTTATTTGATTTGTTAGGTTATTCAGATGCTGACTTTGCAGCTTGTAAGATTGATAGAAAGAGCACTAGTGGTACATGTCAGTTCCTTGGATCTCGGCTTGTATCATGGTCCAGCAAGAAACAAGCGTCGGTTTCAGTCTCAACCGCTGAAGCTGAATACATTGCGGGTGGAAGCTGTTGCTCTCAAATTCTCTGGATGAAACAGCAGTTGGAAGACTATGAAGTATTTGAAAAGAACTGCCTTATCTAATGTGATAGTACTGCAGCAATTTCTATCTCCAACAATCCAGTTCAATATTATAAGACCAAGCACATTGACATAAGATATCATTTCCTCAAATATCATGTTGAAAAGAAGAACATATTCTTAGCAAAGGTGGGAACTGATGATCAAATAGCTGACATCCTCACCAAACCGCTTGAAAATTCAAGGTTCTTTCATTTACGAGAAGAAATGGGTATGCTGGAACTAACTTAAAATTATTTCATGTCTATTTATTTCTTGTTTCTAATAAATTTTTTTGTTAAGTATTTTGGCTCTATTAAGAAAATGCAAAAATAGCTTGCGGTTCTATCAACATTGGAACCGCATCAATAAAAGTTCGGCAGAAAATTCTTATCAAACCATAGAGTCGAGAAGGGTGATTTCGGTTTACTCCAAACTGTACCAAGAAAATAGTACAGCGGCTTGACCTAGTAAAACCGAAGGCAGATCTGAGAGATATCGGTTTCATCAAAACCGATAAAGAGGAAAAGGTAAGTCGGTTTACTCAAACTGCTCAGGTATGTATAATTGCAATTTTGTCCCTACTTTATGTCACTTCATTTCTTAAGGACCTTTGTGCAATTATCTCTGCCGCATTAAATTCGAATCGACAGGTACACTGACGGTTAAATTTTTCACAGCCGTCATGGCCACTCCACTACCCAAGGTGGTTAATTGAGTATAAAAGACAAATCATTTTTCAATTTACCTTTTTACCTTCTTTCTCTATTTGGCAAAAACTCCTCTCTTTCTCACTCTCTCTCTCTCTCTCTCTCTCCTCTGCTAGTACTCTCTCTCTCTCTCTGTTCTCTCTAAAAATTTTCTTACTTAAACGATTTTTCAAAATGGCACCAAAGAAAGTTATCGATCTTGCTTCTACTTCTACAACTACTAAATCATCGAAGCCCGATATGGTATGATTTCTTGAACCCAAACTCTGTATTTATCTTTTTGTCCACCATTATTGCTTGAAAAAGCTTATTCATCTTCCTTGATCTTTTTACGTTTTTTCTTCAAATTTTTGGTTGGATTGTACTCGCATTTACTTATACATACTGTATGTTTACTTTATTTTGTGATTTGTGTTCAATTTTGAGCAAAATCAATTTTTGGGTTATTTGGTGTTCATGCGTATTTTTGCAGATTTTGGGTTCATGTGATGATATTTTTCTTGCTTATTTAGAACTTTGTTAGAATCTGCCTTTTGTGGTCGTTTTGATATACTTCTTTCATATTTTGGTTAATATTTTGATTTGCATGTTCATACTCTGTTCTTCATGTTCTTCGTGCATTCAAACTCTTTTTCAAAAACTTCCCTCTTTGATCCGTTTTATTTTTTACTGTTCACTTATCCTTGTTTTTTACATTTTTACCCTTTTTATTTTATTTGTGCCGCATGATGTCATTGTTAGGATTACATTGTTACGGTTTGGTATGCTTCACTCAAACTGATCAGTTTGATTGATGCTTCAAACCTTGATTTATCAAATATGTTCTAACTTTGATAATTTTTTTGTAGGATACATCTAACTTTCTTCCACGCTCTCGAATCATTGAAGCCGAGTTAAAACAGGACGCGGTTGGAAGGAAGCTACTGCAACTGTTAACTACTTCAAAGCTCCTGCCACTGTTCCTCACGGATGAACTTCAATTTGTCCCAATCATTTGTTTCGAATTCTTTGATAATGGGATCTCTGCCAATGCCGCTATGTTAGATGTGAGAGGAGAACCTATTAGAGATCTGGAAATTGGGGAAGTAAAGTATGAAGATGCCATCAGATCTACGGTTTGTGGCAAAGTTGTGACCCTAACCGCAACAAAGATAGGTGTGTTAGCTGGACTTGAGAATTCTGGGATCTCAACTATCAAACCGGAGCTTTTGAACAGCACCACTTTGGAATTGATTGGAGTCAGTTCATTCTCAACCAATAATTCCTCCAAGAAAGATTTTGGAGAGGTGATGGCACTTCTATGTGACCTGGTGGACTCAGCTGTGATGTGCAAGAATGGGAACCATAACAACTTCACATCAGAAAAGTATGCCTATTGTGTGGAAATTTACAAAGTAAAGAAGTTACACTGGCCCAAGGTAGTTATGAAGGAAATGATCAATGCTCTGCACCGCCATGCTGCTGACAAAGCCGCGGGCAAGATAAAGATTAGAACTCACTGCAGGTTACTCACTCGGTTTCTTCACCAGGAACCTAAGATATTCAAGTTATCCTCAACAAACAAGGACTTCTGGATGGATCCTTTAGAGAAGACAATCTTTGGGCTATCAAAGTGTGATGCCTTTAGAACGAAGTTTGGATAGAGATTTGCCCAAACCATTTGGAATGAGGACCCCCCCTGCATGAAGCCGAATGTGGACCTTTTTTCTGAGGCTCAGCTCAACAAATCTGGAAAACCGTATGTTGGTGCCATAGCTGATCAGGCCCATGCTACAATGTTAAGAAATGAAGGCCAAACTGCTACTTTGAACAGAATGGGGCTAAGTCACTTGGATCAAGCCGATGCTTCAGCTGAGGGGGAGCAAGCGGTTGAGGGGGAGCCGGCAGCAAGGCCTAGACCTGTGGCTCAACCCAGGGAAACCGCTGCTCAAAGAAAAAGAAAGGGATCTGTTCAAATTCCCAAAGTCATCACAAAGGCTGACATAGCCAAACCGATGCCCAAACCTTCAGTCAAACCACCATCCAAACCCCCTTCTACTTCAACTTCATTTCCCCCTATCAGATTGTCCCCCACACTTTCCAAACCTACTACTTCCAAATCTTCAATTCCAAAACCTCAGATCAAACCTCTCTCTCCAATAAAACCTAATGTTGAGAAATCTTTAAAGTTTGCAATGGATGCTCATGCCCTTAAAATCGCAAAAGTTAAATCCATTCAAACCAAACCTCTTTCTCCACCTAAACCTTTACCTCAGAAAATTCTTACTGAATTCCTTCAAACCGACCCTTCATCTCCACCTAAACCTTCTCCTTCCAAACTGCCCTCTGTTCAGTTCACAGATGAACAGTTGGCTGAAATTTTTAAAGCCTTTCCCAACCTTAAACCCTCTTCTCAAACCGATCCTGAGCAGACCGAAGTGTCTAAGGCTGCGGTTCAGCCTGAGCAAACCGAAGTGTTTGAGGCTGCAGCAATACCTGAGCAGACCGAGGTGTCTGAGGTTGCTGAAGAACCTGAGCAAGAAGTGGAAATTCTTGAGGTTCAACCTTTAAGGAAGTGTAGATACCCCGGGAGAGCCCACGGCTTGGCTAGAGCGGTGGAAGGATCCTAGGATGTCTAATTGATTTTATTTTGTAGAGTCGCCACCTATGTTTTTAAAGGAACATAAAAAAAACCTAGAAATAGCCTATTTTTTAATGTTACGAAACCAAAGATTCGGGAAGAGAAGGGTTCGGGGGTTAGGTGACGGAGTGGGAAGTACTTAAACACCCACTTCGCCCGACTTAAGCCGGTTTTGCTACTTTTGGTGTTCTAATATTTACATGTCCTTCAATTAATTAAATAGAAATGTGCTAACAATTATAATGAAAAGAAAAGGGGAAAAGAATGATTTTATTGATTTAATGCTAAATATTACATGTAATAATTATGCTAGACAATTAAATGAAGATATGAAAATAGTGAATTAAAATGTAGTTTGGAATGTTGGGATGTAACCTTGGCCAAACTTCAATAGTGAAGTGGCCTTTTGGTTGTATCCCTTTTTATGGAGATTGCATACTCACTTAGAAGAGATGAGAAGATGAAGAAAGGAAATAAGACTTAGAATTTAGAAGAAGAGAATAAACCTTGTACCTTATGCTTGAATGGAGAAGAACCAAATCTTTGTGTTGACCACTTCTTGAAAAAAATAGACTTTTGTGTGTTTTGAAGTATTTTTCTGTTAAGAAATCATCCTCTCCTTTCATGATGGAATGAAGAGGTTTATATAGGTGTTGGAGAAGTGTTTGTGGTCACAAAGAAGGCCATTCCCCGGATCAAGCCAAGGCATAATGGTCTTGGGGGTTACAAATCAGGAAATGAGGGAAATTTGGCAAAATCTGAGATTCGGGAAGCGGGAAGTGCGCGCTTCCCACCCCCCTATGGGAGGAGCACGCCTCCCACAAAGGAGGGCAAAGGCGTGCGCATCCCAGCTTCAGGAAATTCATATTTCAGCCCAAAAGTTAACCCCGTTATGCAGTTAAGCCCCAAAACTAACGGAATTAGTCCAAAAACTTAATGAACATCACGAAAGTCAACAAAAATAAATGAAACAAAGACTCAAGGTTGACTTTGTCACTTAGTCAAATCCAAGACTAACGGAGAAAGTCAAGAACTTAACGGAAAGTAACAAAAGTTAACGGAAAATAACAAAACATAACAGAAGAGAGGAAGATAGAGAATGTGTATGCAATCGGGACATGAGAGGTCCAAGGCGGGGTGTCTACAGGAAGAGGAGAAGATTAATAAAGAAAAGTGATTTTGAAGTGCACTGGTAGACAAGGCATGCAGGAGAAACCAATTTCAGCAATGCCTTCGGTAAGAAAGATCATTCACCTGTTGAAGGTAATTTTTCAAGGAAGTTGCGTGAATAGGCCGTTGGGATATTATCTGAGATAGAACCAATGATGGTTGAAACCGCTCCTCCTTCTCTAAAGAGGAAACTGGACTTCGATTCATCATCTGAAGGAACTCCTTTTCCAGTTCTTCCTCATGCCTCTACTTCGGTTCAACCTACGGTTCAACCCCTCTTCCAACCGTCAGTTCAATTGTCCCCTCAGACATCGGTTTCAATTCTCAAACCGAAGTCCAAGAAAAGGAAGAGTGCTGCAGAACTGGCTTCCTATCTGAAGCAGTTCAAAACTGAAACCTCAAGGGAAAGAAGGGCTGGGGCCATTGCTCGTGCCGCCGCTAAAGCCGAAGATAGATTCTTGAAGGTTGGCCACCCTAACCCTTATGCCATTTATCCTAAAAAAGATATGGAGGCTGTTGTAGAACAGATCATTCTAGCCGTTGCAGAACAGATAATGTGGGAGGTTGCCAATCAGGTTTTCAATGACCCTACACTTTACTCCCAATTCTTTCTCTATTTCAACTGTTTATGCATTCCAAATTTGTATAGGCTGTTTCCTGTTCCCAATCCTTCCATTTTTCTAACCATAGATCAGTTTCAAACATTTTGTCCCCTTCCTTCTCCACCCAGTCAAACTGTACTTGTTCCCTATTCACATTCTTTGCAGTTTGACCCCATAGAATTTGAAACAGCCCTTAGGGTTTCTATGGGTGAGACATTAGAAGATGCACATACACTTCTCAAAGGCAAAGCCAAAGTGCCTTCTTCTCCTTCCCATTATTCTGATGATGCCATCTCCATCTCTGATGATGATGATAATGATGAGTCTTTACTTGATTACACTTCTTCTGATGAACCTCAACCTTCAATTCCTTCCTATCCCATCTTACCTCTTCGTGCCTCAACCGCCGATTTAATAGATGCGGTTAGGAACCTTTAGTTTCATCAACAAACCTCTACCATTCAGTTTGATTCTCACCTCCTTACTATTCAGTCTGATCTTGATGCCATTAAGGGGGTGAGAATGAGTGAAAGACTTGATGATAGATCAAGGCAACAGCATTTAGATGAGAAGCTGAATATGATCTTGGAAAATCAACTGGCCTTGCATGAGCTTATGAAAACCAATCATGAAGTTTATTCTTTGAAGCAGCAAGCCGTTGATACCAAAATGGACTCCATCGAAGAAAAGCTTGACATTCTGGCCAAGCATGCCTTTGATTCCTCTGAGCACATTATGCATAGAACCGGCAAGTTAGTCAAGCAAACTGCTGCTATTTAGAAAAGGATAAATGAACCGACTGAGGTTCGGCTTCGTGCAGCAGATTTTGTCTTTGAAACCGTTCATGCCTCCGGTTCTAGGAACGTTGCTGAAATCGATCAAGCCGCTGTTGATGCTCAAGATCAAGTTCCTGTAGATGCTCAAACTAATCAGAACCAGACCGCAGAAGATGCTGCCACTGTAAGGGGTTCTGTAGCTGATGAAGTAAACTAGTTTTTAAATTCCTAGTCTTTTTTCTCTATTATATTTCTTTCCTTCTTTGTAAGTTCAAAAACTTTATGATTAAAATATAATGAGAATGATTGCATGCCATTCAGTTTCCAAAACTTTATTTATTCAAACTGCTTGTTTGTGGAATAATGCTTGCATTTTTCAAACCTCATGCACTATATTCATCATGAAAATATTTTTAATTGCATTTTGTTTTAAACATTTAGTTTAAACATGCATATCTGACCTTCAAAATCATATCATTTTATATGCATCTTAATGAATTTCTTATCTATCTGTTCTTCATTTCCTTTGCTTGTGATAGATTAAAATCTATGATCTAGCATAGTGTGTGCATTGACTTAGGACATGCAATTTCATGAAAATTTATTTCGGACATGTTTTTACCAAGTACAATGTTTTGCTATTATCATAGTGTGGTAATTACATCAATCAAATAGGGGGAGATTGTTAGGATTCATTGTTAGTACACCCACTTAATTTGATTGATCCATGCCACATGTCTTTTTATGGACCTTAGGACCGCATGTAATGAAGTTATACTTAAATTTTTAGATAAGTCCATATCTAGATTTTTGTTTGTCTAGGCTGAGTATTTAGTTTGGTTAACCTAGCGGTTTAGTTATTAAAACCGCACTTGCGCCATCTTCAGACCGCCAGCATGGAGCCGCAAGTCTTTCATCAAACCGCATTTTGTGGCTTTGATGAAACCGTTCTTTAAATCTCATTTGGAACCTTAGATGGAAACTTGATGGAACCGCTATATGAAACCGCGAGCTTCAATTTCGTTATGAAACTGCACATCAAGTTCATCCTTGGAACCGCTCCTATGCCTGGTGGAACCGTGCAGTAAATGAAGAATTCGCTAAGTCATTTATTCCTTAGACAAACATCCCCTTTTCAACCGTAAAGGAATGTTTTATGTATTGTCAAAATAACTCTAAGTTAACTTGGAGTTTCTGCAAGGAATGTCGGTTTGTCTAGCAGTTCAAATTGTTTACCGTTAGTCATTTCTCTACAACAAAGGACAGTTGTCAGGTAGTAGTGCTACAACTACCTAGGACTACAAGACAAAACCAAGGACGAAAATGACAGCTCAACCAATGGGATTTCGACAGCACTGTACCCTTCAGATTTGATTTAAATCTTTGTCCAACGGTCACAAGGGTGCACTGCCTATAAATAACCTTCATTATTCAACAATGAGGGTTGCCGAGCTTCAAGAGAAATATTCCCAAGTGTTCAAGTTTGCTTTGAAGATTGAAACCCAGATATTCATACCTTCAACCATCTCTTTAGCAAACCCAGATTTCTTCATCTAGCTTCAAGCCTAACAACCATTCCATACTCAGCCTTTACATAAAAAGTTCTTCACTTGCTCAACCATCATTTAGATACTTAGAGCATTTGATTTCTTTCCACACACACACCCGATTTATATGATCATATAGATTATATAATTCGAAAACACATGTTGTTATTATAGCATAGGTTAGACTGATTGTTTAGAGTTTAGATTCATCTTGAAAAACCTCCTCTAAATTAATACAAGTCTAGTAGCTATTAGAAAATCCTAGACTAACCATCTAGGTAGAGGACGTAGTTCATTCAAGAACGAACCTCTTTAATTTGTGTGTTTGATCTTTACTTTTCTGTTTGTGGTCTATAACTTGAATCCATATACGAAATGACTTGAAAAGTGAATTGTGTTTTTCTTTGAGCCACATCCCTCGTACCAGATTTTTCAACCTTTGCCTCAGTCTGTCTTTCGTCAAAGACACTAGATTTGTCCTCCGGACAACAGGATTTTTCGCGCACACCATTTATCTTCAAGACACTCAGAATTTGCCTCACCAGACAAACAACCTTGTCCTCTGGACAATCAGATTTTCTGCATGTAATGTATCCTATGGACACCCAGAATCACCCCAACGGGCAATTAACAGTCATTCAGACGTGGCCCATCCAGTCGATATTGGATCTTGCCAACCATGACTGATAAAACCGGTGTGTGTTGATCTTCTAGCCGTGGCTTGCCCAGTTCACTCCGACCTAGAGTAAAACGATGCTCCACCTGCTCGTCAACACCCTCACCAATCTCAGAACCTTGGAGGATAAACAAAGAATCTTTTTTTCTGCCCTTCAGAATCACATCCGAACCTTTGTAGACATCCAGAACTACACCTTCACCCTTGAAACTGTATCCCTTCTTGTCCAACCGACTAAGTGATACCAGATTCTTTGCTACTTGTGGAACGTGTCTTACCTTGTTCAATGTGAGAGTTTTATCACCCGAAGTCCTCACCCTTACAGAGCCCATGTCAACTACCTCGTAGATAGATCCATTTGCCATATAAATACGATCTCCATCCTTCTGCTCGTACGTTGTAAACTGCTCCTTGCGCGAACACATGCGGTAAAAAACTCCCGAATCTAGAACCCATGTAACTTCCTTACACACTTCTTCTTCAGTCACTAGGGCATAATATCCATCCTCATTCAGATTGTCACTGCTCGCCATTGCTGCAGCCGACTCAGAATTCTTCAGACGCGGAGTCAGATGTACAACTCTAAAATCTAACAAGATTATTGCATCGGGCAATACAGATTTTGTATCTACTTCTAGATCACTAGAATAGACTGCAACAGATGTTAGATCTTCAGATTATACCAGACAGCTAACTTCTGATCACAGAACCCTAGCTTCAAATCTCAGTCTTCAGATGTATATACCAGACACCAAAACATTCCAGATGCGTTCTTGGATCACCAACGAACACCAGACGAACTTTCAGATTTAGATCTACCAGATTTGCTATTGCTAGCACAGATGAGCAATCACTGACTGCTATCAGATTTATTAATTCTCGTTCCTCTACAGTGAAGAGCTTCAGAATAACCAGGAAAATTACAAACTCAAATATGTCAGAGGCAATAGAATACAATACCAGATGTGTCCAACCTAGACACCCAGATTTCTGCACGAACACTGCATGCGGACTGCACGTGCACTGCACGAAAAAAAACTGCACGCGACCTGCACCAAGACTGCACGCGAACTGCATGTTTTCTGCACACGATCTGCATTTTGTTCTGCCCGCGATCTGCACGCCCAATGCATAATCTTCTACCAGATAATAAACCTGTTCTTCCCATCAGACTTGTTGATTTTCTGGTCCATCCGGGAATCCATCTCTTTCTACCGCAGCGGAATGCCCTGATCTTTCTTTACTAACCAGATGGTGCCACCAGAGCTCTGATACCACTTGTTAGTAAATCAGACTCAAAAGATAAATAATAATGAATACAAATCAACACAGAATATACGTGGTTCACCAATCTCTATTGGCTACCTCCACGGGCAAAGGGAAACAAATATTATTATGACGGAGAAACAATTACATGAGGATAATCACACTAATCTATGTTTGCATGAACTTTGTTCCTAGCTATGCAAATCCCTAGATCTAGAATCACTGATCCCTCTCTCCATATCAATTGAATCAAGCACACAAAAATACTAGTTGATGGCTAGTATTTATTGGGATTAGAGACCTAAACCAGAAGATAGAAGGAGTCTTAAACCAAATCCTTAAATGACTTGATTTACTTTCTACACAAGCCAGAACAGTGCCGAATTCCGTAATTTCTTGGAGTCGCATGGTCCGGCCGGGTCTTGGTAGTGGTCCGACCGGGTCTTGGCCTTGGTCCTACCGAATCCACCAAGGCACCCAACCGGATCTACCAAGGCTGCTTGCACTTCTTTTTCTTCTCTACTTTTGTGACTTTCAAAGTCATTCTCTAACACTACTTATAATCAGTGTTCTAAAAAGCGCTAGGCGGGGCCTAGGCGGCGAAGCCGGGCCTAGCGCCTAGGGGCCTAGGCGGGGACTAGGCAGGGACTAGGCAGGGCCTAGGCGGGGCCGAGAGTTTAGCACATTTTATTTTATTTTTCATAAATCTATAAATATATATGTGTATTTATCCAAAAATAAATAGTGCCACATATTTTTTTATTTGTTAAAATTTAATAATTTAGTAACTAATATAAAAAAAATCATAATAAGTAAGAGTATTTTAAAATATTGGTAAAACATTAGTACCATAAGACAAAGTTAAACCCATCCAACCCATTTTATTTGGCCCATTAAACTTTATCTTTACATTCAAATGGCCCATCAAATGGCCCATCCCATTTTATAAGGAAACCTAACCCTATTCTCTCTCTTAGTCTCTCTCTCTTTTCTCGTTCTCAACTTCTCATTGCCAGCGCCGTCTCCATCCTTCGTCTCCATCTTTTTTCTGTTCGCTCTCTCTTTCTCGTCTCTCTCTATTTTCTCTTCAAACCAGACAAATCGATTCCCTCTACCACCATATGACTCCACCGCCCCACCACCCGCGGCTCCATGCCACCTTATCGGACCACCACAACCACCGTCTCCACATCTCTTTCTTCTCCGATCAACTCCCTCCAAGGCGAATCAAGAAAAAAAATGAAAAGTCAGTCCTACGTTTTGCAAATTTCAGAGGCGTCAAAGCTGCGTAGACAGCGCCGAATCCACCAGAACCGCCACGCTGCCCAGCTCCGCCCAGCGCCGCCTAGAGCCGCCTAGTCGCCGCCTAGCCGATTATCGCCTAATTTCGCTGATTTGAGGCAAATCTCGGCGGAAGACCACCGCCCAGCGCCTAGGCCGCTTTTTAGAACACTGCTTATAATGTGCGCTGAGTTTAACTAATTCCACAATGCTTTTATTTTCTCGCCGTGCCAAAGAAGTTGGTCTCTGTGACTTTTTGGCGGTCAAAGTAATGAACTAGCGTGTTAATTGGTGAAACAGAAGTAGCAAGTAACCATCAGGGCTAGCCTGGTGGCAAGAGCCCATGATTTCCAACCTGGAGGTCATGGGTTTGACTCCCCCTCCCCCATTCTCCAAATAAGTTAGTGGCCTCCACTCTGGAGGTCCCAGGTTCGCCTCCTTTCGAGGAGTTTGTGGAGAACTTGTGTTACCGTTCAGCCCATTAGGGTACCCTCCGAGCAGGGGAGCTTGTGCCAACAGGGGATCATTCTGAAGATGCGAGGACGCCTATGGCAAGGAGGCTACATCAAGCAGACTACCAGGCGGCGCAGGAACATCGACAAAGGGATTTCTAGTGCGGCAAGTATCACTATAATAGATTCCAATATAGGGATTTGTAATAGATAGGGCAATAGATCTGTAATAGGCTTAATAGGAGTTTGTAACACGATGACAATTGCCTTAATATGATATGATACAAGCTTACTTTAAAAAAAAAAAGAAGAAGTAGCAAGTCAACTTTTCTAATTTTATTCATCATTTTCCCGGAATTCAATTTTTTTAATATTCAATTAATGGATTGATCTTTAGCTCTCTGTTCCGGAATAAATGTCATAGTTGACAAATTAATATTTTAAGCTATAAGTTGTGTATCTTTGATTGTCCAAATCTATTCATATGTTTAGAGTGACATCTCCTATGACATTGAAATACTTGTGCGTATTAGAATGCATAGTATAAGAACACCAAACTTCAAACTTTATTTTTAGTAAGATGACATTTATTTTAGAATAAACAGGAATAGAAAATTAAACATTTATTCTGAGACGGAATGAGTGAGTAATTTGTCAATTTACTTATCCTAGCCAAAATTTAAAATTATTATCCTAACAAAATTTAAAATTATTATTGATACTCCATAAGTTTGTAATGAAAGCCAAAACCGTGAACAGCAAGGCTCACGTGTGACTCATCTCCTATGCCGGCTCCCCAACTTTAGTGAATATTGTACTCCAGTGTCTATAAAGAAAAAAGTGAGTTCAAGAATTAAGGAATAATTGATGAGAAAATTTTGGGGGAAACTAGTTTCTCCATAAGTTATAAAAAGTCATATTTTTATAGGGGTTAAAGTTTAGAGTTTAGGGTTTAAGGTTTAGGGTTTAGGCCCTTTAAGGTTTAAGGCTTAGGGTTAAAGGGTTAAAAAGTGGACTTTTTATAAAATATGGAGGAACTAGTTTCCTCCAAAACCAACTCATAAGTGATATGTTGTGAGTGTTGATAGTTGGGTATGAGAGAGAAAGTGGGGTAAAGAAGAGTTAATGGATAATTGTTGATTTCCCGCTAAGCTGCAGTTCTTCCATACCAACTTAGCTGCCAGTGAGTATGACATGTAGGACCCATTTTTCATTTTAGAATTTTAACTTTTAAAATAGGACGCCCTTTTAAGAAGTTTTTGACTCTTAAAATGGGACAGATGGAGTACATAGTTTGTAATATTGTTTCCTTGTAAATAAGCCTTTGATTAGGATTAATTAGTACTCCCTCCGTCCCACCTCACTTGAGACTTAAAAAGTTGACACAATAACTAAGGAAAAAGAATAAAATAAGGAATAGAGAGAATGAGTGGGTAAATAGTAGTGTTGGTTGAATAAATTGAGTACTGAAAAATGAAGAGAGAGAATGAATGGTGGGTTAGATTCATATAAAATTATTAGAAGTTGGCTATTCTTGGGAGGTTTAAAGTGAGCTGAGACGGAGTAAAATGAAAATAAGTCTTAAGTGAGCTGGGACGTAAGGAGTATAAGCTAAATTTATATTCCTTGTATAGTTATATAGTAGGATTAAATAATAATTTGTTGGTCATTTTTGCCGCCCCTTTAAAGGCCCGTTTGTTGCAGCTGATTGCTGATAACTTATAGCTGATGGCTGATAGCTGATTGACTTATAGCTGATGAGGTGAATACTGTTTATTTTAACTTTTCTTAAACAACTTATGAGATGTTTAGGCAAGTTAGTTTGTTGAATATTTAAAAATACTGAAAATACCCTTGAAATAAATAATTTTTTTGGTCCCTAAACTTTTCTCTTCTATCCAATCACAACAACTATCCACTAACTTATTTTCTCTCTCATACTCACTCACAATACTTACTTTTTCAATATATTTTATTAATCCCCATCTACTATCATTTAGTAGTAATAAGTATGGGATGTAGGGAGTACATGTTAATAAGTATGGGATGTAGGGAGTACATGTTAAAAGCATCTAGGCCTAGGCCTATGCAATCTCAATTTGGTTATGTAAGCAATTGAAACAAGATGTAATATACTGTATTATACTACTCCCTCTGTCCCTAAATGAATGTCTATTTTCAAGAAATCTTTGTCCCTAAATGAGTGTCTTTTTTGGACATAACTTTGTCCCTAAATATTTTTTTTTGTTTTTTTTTTCACCGGTCTCTTTATACGTGCAAAACTAAATGTTTGGAAAGGAGATTACAAGATTATATATAAATCTTTGCCACCAAACTGTACAAAAAGTTGGGATTTTCAAATGTCCCTTAAAATGAAATTTGGACACTCATTTAAGGACAGTAAAAGCAAGTATCTTTCTTTTTTCATTTACCATGAACTGTACAAAGTGTTATATACCCTAACAACCCTACTAATCACGGCTAACTATCCCACAATACTAGGGGCTGACTATTCTATCCCACAATACTAGGAGCTGACTATTCTATCACTAAGCTAGTTATGAATTCAAATAAATACAAAGAGATAAATACAATGAGATAATTATGATTATATACAAATATTATCCTAATATTCTAACACACCCCCTCAGTCGAAACGGGAGGTTGACGAACGTTGAGACTGTCTCGAAAATCATTAAACAGTACCGATGGAAGACCTTTAGTAAATATATCGGCGACTTGATGGCGAGAGGGAACATGCATCACACGAACTTCACCACGGGACACTTTTTCACGAACAAAGTGAATATCAAGCTCGATGTGTTTCGTTCGTTGATGTTGAACGGGATTACCGGAAAGGTATATGGCACTGACATTATCACAATAGACCAAGGTGGCTTTGGTGATCGGGCAATGAAGTTCGAGAAGCAAGTTGCGGAGCCAACATGATTCAGAAACAACATTGGCCACGCCGCGATACTCCGCTTCCGTGCTTGACCGAGAAATGGTGGGTTGGCGTTTGGCAGACCAAGAGACAAAGTTTTCACCAAGAAACACACAATACCCCGAAGTGGAACGTCGTGTGTCGGGACAACCCCCCCAATCCGCATCAGTGTAAGACACAAGAGAATTAGTTGAGGACGGGTAAATATGCAAGCCATAGTCCAGTGTGCCACAAACATACCGAAGAATCCGTTTAAGAGCATTCATATGAACTTCACGGGGATCATGCATAAATAGGCAGATTTGTTGGACTGCGTATGTAAGATCCGGGCGAGTAAATGTGAGATATTGCAAGGCTCCAGCGAGGCTTCGGTAATGGAAAGCATCGGCTACAGGAGGACTAGTGGCAGCACCTAACTTAGGCTTGGTGTCCACGGGGGTAGAAGATGACTTGCAGGATGTCATTCCGGCCTTGTCAAGAATCTCGGCCGCGTATTTACGCTGAGACAGGAACAATGAGCCGGGTTGCCGTGTAACTGCAATACCTAGAAAATAGCTCAAGGGACCGAGATCTTTCATTGCGAATTCAGAGCTGAGATGGGACATAATGGACTTACGAAGAGCATCCGAGGAAGCAGTCAATATGATATCATCTACATAAAGAAGAATGTAGGCAATATCCCGTCCCTTGCGATAAATGAACAATGAGTGATCAGACTTGCTGTGTAGAAACCCCATAGAAGAAACATAATCAGCGAACCGCTGATACCAAGCCCGAGGGGCCTGTTTAAGGCCATATAATGATTTCTTCAGCAAGCAGATGTAATCCGGATGTGTCTTGTCCCGAAACCCCAACGGTTGATACATGTAAACTGTCTCATTAAGATGACCATGTAAAAAAGCATTTTTAACATCAAGTTGATGTATTGGCCAATCTTTAGAGAGAGATAAACTGAGAACTGTACGTATAGTAGCCGGTTTCACCACTGGACTAAACGTCTCCCCACAATCAATACCAACCTTTTGTGTTTTACCATCGCAAACAAGTCGTGCCTTATGCCTCTCAAAGGAACCATCAGACCTGTCTTTATGAGTAAAAATCCACATTGAACGAATTACATTAATGTTAGGTGGGCGGGGTACCAATTCCCACGTCTTATTATCAATAAGAGCGTTATATTCATCAGTCATGGCCAATCTCCAATTCGGGTCATTAAGGGCCGCAACCGGATTACTAGGGAGAGGAGATTTAGCAACAGCAGTATTTAAATTAAAAAGAGTTTTTGGTTTAAATATACCATGCTGACTTCTAGTAACCGGGCGGAGAGACTGAACAGGAACATGCGAGGGAGATTGTGACACAGAAGGAGTAGCAGAATGAGAGCCTGGTGTGTGTAGGGTGTCCGGCCCACCAAGAAAAGACGGATCAGAAGTGAGGCCAGGCGATACTGGAGTAGGTCCGAGAGGAGAGGATGTTAGGGGAGTGGGCTGTGGAAGTAAAGAAGAGGTAGGTGGGCTAGGGTGGCCCAAATCAGCCCACTGTTGAATTGTGTAGGGAGATGGGCCATCATCCAGAAACTGATATGAGTGGCCCGCAGGCTTGTGTATGGAAGCAAAAGGGAACTGAGATTCATCGAAGATGACATGACGATTAATTATGATTATATACAAATATTATCCTAATATTCTAACAGACAGAGATAGTATAACTTTAAACAAAGCCTCAGGGCCGACTCCGTGGGATTTGAGGCCCTAACCAACAGCCGAGACACTTTTTTTTTTTTTTTTGCGAATGACTAAAATGTGCAACATATTATCACATTTTTTTTTTTACAATTTATGCAATTTACTAGCTAGAGTCATCTTAATCCTACGTACTTTATCATTTTGTTATGTATAATGCAGTGTACTAATTTACACGCTAACGAAGTTAAAAAAGTTGAAAAAAATGCTGATGTGGAATCCTCGTTAGCACGCCACATAAGAAGAAAACATATACCCATCAAATACAATAACTAGGATGTTAAATTCTGAATAAAATTGAATTATTGTTTGCTAAAAAAAATAAAAAATAAAAAAATAAACTATAATCCTGAATCTTATTTTGCACCATAAAAAAAAGGGTGGGAATAGCACCAGTTTACTCCAAGTTGATTTGCCGAAAGTCAGAAAAATTGACTTTTCAAGTCATGCAAGTCTCGTTTAGTTTGCACCATTCAAACTTAAAGAATAATACAGGGCACAAAAAAGTCATAAAAACTTGCTCACAAAATCTTATGTGTAATAATGCTATTGGTGTTTTTAATTAGAGTGTGGCGGGTCCATTATCGATACAACAAATAAAATATCGCCACCTCACCTTGTGAGCAAGATTTTGTGAGCTTATTTTGTGCCCCTAGCATTGCTCCATACTTAAAACTTTGCCAAGGCTTAAATTTCCATCTCATAAATTAAATATCATTAACATATCTACAAACTGAGACATTATTTCTCCGAGTTAGCTAGTTCAATGACTTCAATTTATTCTTGTTCATACGCTATGCAATTTCTTCTGCTTTTTCTATGCGCTTCTAGTTTTGTAACCCAAGAACGGCCAGACCCGTCTCAATAATAACAGTGGCCCTGTGCTAAACATGAAAGTGGGGCCCTTAGTGTTAATAAAATTTACAGAAATGATGCAATGATGTTGAAGTAATAGATAAATAATTCATTAAAATAAAATATATTATAAAAAAAAAAATTAAACTTTTTAGTTAAGGTTTGAAAAAATGGATTGACCTCCTAAACTAAAAAAAGTGGGAAGAAAGCTCAAAAATATAGGGGTGGCAAATTGTACTCGTCCGTACCAATCAACTCGTATACCAATCGTACCAATTATAATTGGTATAAAGAATTCGGTATACCGAATTTTTTGGTAGGTAGTACCGTACCATTTTGGTCTAACTGGTTGGTACACGGTATACAATATCGACTTTAGTTGGTATACCATGTACCAACTTTATATATATATATATATAAATATACACACACACACACACACACATATATAATACTCCATATATAATACTCCGTGTAATTATTTAGGTACTTGAAATATTCAAAGGGTAGTTTGGTATTTGATATTTATTGAATTTTTTTTTTAATACGTGTGAGAAGTTCTAAAACTACAAGTATTTTGAGACGAGTGGAGTATCAAACATTAATTTCCTTTTTCTAACCTTAAGTCCTTAAGTTACTTTATTACGATTTAGGAAAAAAGCAAACAAACTGCCTTAGTGTAATCTTTTGCTTTTGGAGTCGTGATGAATAATATGTAGAGTAACTGTATTGTTTAGTTTTCAAGACTTCAATTGTTCTACTTTTCTTTAGTTTCAAGACTATAATTTGTATTTGAAATATATTTTATGTTATAATGTGTTTTTTTTATACTAGACAAGAAAGTCTAACAAAAAAAAATGCATTTTTGTCTTCATTTACATTTGGTATATATCGAGTATCAACCGTACCAATAAACTTGGTACACCGACTTTGTGGTTGGTACTGGTACATATTTTTTTTGTACCAAATCATACTTGGTTGGTACACGGTACAAACAAAATACACTTGGTATACCTACCAATCCACCCCTACCAAAACACATAATATAACACATAATATAAGAAAAGCCTTAATAAAGGAAAAGAAGTCCAAAATAAAAAGAGAAAAGAGAGAAATTTAAAAAGTGGAAGGAAAACCCAAAAAACATAATACTAAAAGAAAAGCCTTAATAAAAAAAATGAAAAGAGAAAGGAGAGGCCAAGTAAGAAGAATTGAAAATTTAAAATGCTATGTAGGATGATTCGAACTAGTGTTAGT
Source organism: Campanula takesimana (assembly GCA_026119855.1). Taxonomy (NCBI): domain Eukaryota; kingdom Viridiplantae; phylum Streptophyta; class Magnoliopsida; order Asterales; family Campanulaceae; genus Campanula; species Campanula takesimana. Next base: position 733,289 of record JAOWBW010000205.1, read on the forward strand.
TGGAAGGAAGGATTTAACCAACAAGCAACTTAACTGCTAGGACAATATTATTACATTGATATACTTGGTATTCAATATATATATACACCTCAAAACAAAAAATGGGGCCCCCAAATTTATTGGGCCCTGTGTTATTGGGTTGCTTGCACTTGCTCAAAACCGGGCCTGAGCACGGCTGCATACTGATCGAGTTTCAAGTCGTGAACAACATTTTAGGGCCTTGTCTGATCATAAGTTGAAGCTACTCGAACGGGGAATAATCATCCGAAGGCCTCCTAGGCCAACAATACCAATTCTAAGTCCTCCTTTGTCAAACAAAGATATCCATCATCAAAATGTCCCTCCTTCACCATGCACTAAAGCTATGTTTCAGAGAGTGCCATTCGCACCACAAGGCTCACATATGAAGTTTCCTCCTCCTCCTCCACCTTGTGGCGGTAGTACTCGTGTTGTGCTGCTCCCACCACCGCCTCCATCTTGTACCAAGTGCTAGTATTTTATTTTTATTTGCTTATGTTTTCGTGGCTTATTGGTTGATGGTACTACATCATTCTTTATTTTACTTCATTGTTATACAATCTTTAACTGTCTTTATTTTAACAGTTTTAGGACAACATTTTTCTAATAGTCCATATTTTGGGACTGCATTTCTTTAATGATCTCTATTTTGGGACATCATTTTCTAATGGTCTCTTTTTAACAAGTTATTTTAACAAGTCATTTTCTAATGGTCTCTTTTTAACAAGTTATTTGTATATCAGGTACTTTAATTGTTGTCTCAAAAATGATTGTAACCCCCTTATTGAGGCCCTTAAATAGTCCCTGCTCTATCCTAATACAAACATGGACAACAATAGTAAAAGGCACTTAATGAGACCAATTTCCATCTCAATTACTATGATTTTTAGTAGAGATCAGTTTCCCGAAAATGAAGATATAAATTATACTACTAAAAATGATGAATTTATTACCTTCAAGATGGGATGAATCTATTTTGTGCAAAAAATTTGATTGTTATGTAAATAATTGCAAATGGTTAGCTAGCCCGTATGGGCCAATCGGTGCTACAATCGTGGCCGCAGGATACACACGCACATGAGTTCAGTAGTCTGAACCGCACGAGAGCGATACTCTATGCCATTGAAGCTTGCACACTACTAAAGTGTCCAAGACTTTATACTAGCTCCTTTTCGCATCTTCTTTCCATGTGGGATAAACTCGTTTTCTCAACTTCAACCCACCAACTTTAAGCTTTGATATCTTATTCATCCAAACACCAAATTGGATAAATAAATACATCATCTTAATGTTTTTATGGAGTACAACAAAACCCATAATCAATTTAATTCGATAAAATATTTATCACGGAAATAATACAAACTAGTGGGTAACCCGTGCAGAGCACGGGTAACTAATTTACTAATTTTATTCTATTTTACTCTTTTATTGTTTTATTTAATACTATTAGTTAATCATCAATTATAATAGTTGTATATATATTTTTAACTATAATAGTTAACTATTAATAGTTAAATATAATTATTAAATAAATAGTTAACTATTAATAGTTAGATATAATAATCCATCCGGTCCAAAATAACTGTCGCTTTTGGATCAAAATTTTAGTCCAATCACTTTTATACTAAATGTCCCTCTTACCATTGCATTGAAATTTGTTATGTTTAATTAATTGTATTATTGTGAAATATTAATGTAGGAAGATATACACTTAATAGGGGTAAATTTGGAAGTTTAGCCATAAAATCATGATAATAATTGCATTTCTTAAAAATTATGCAAATTCTAAAAGAGATAGTTATTTTGGACCGAATGGAGTAGTTAACTATAATAGTTAATTTCTATGATAACTATTATATTAAATAATATTTATAATAGTAATAGTTACTATAATAAGTAACTATTACTTATAATAGTAATAGTAACTATAATAGTTAACTATTATAAATGATAGTGACAATTATAGTTAACTATTACTATTATAAGTAATAGTTACTTATAATAATTAGTATTATAGTTATCTATTATAGTAAGTACTATCATAAGTACTAGTTACTTATTATAGTAACTATTACTATTATAAGTATTTTTTTTATAATAGTTAACTATAATAGTTACCCTATATAGTAATTAATATTATTAGCTAACACTATTGGCTAATAGAAAAAAAGGAAAAGTCACTTATTTATTATGGTGGATTTGATGTGACATAACCAAATTCATCATTCCTCCATGATTTGTCCACATGGCAACACCATATCTCTCTTCACCAACTTTAATATATACTCCCTCCGTCCCACCTCACTTGACACCTAAGAGGTGGACACAATAACTAAGAAAAAATAATGAGATAAGAAAAATGTGTGGTAGAAAATGAAGAGAGAGAATGCGTTGGGTAAATAGTAGAATTGAGTGGTGGAAAATGAAGAGAGAGAATGAGTGGTGGAGTAGAGTGAATTTAAAATTATAAAAAATAGGTTATTTTGGGAAGTGTCAAGTGTGCTGAGATGAACCAAAATGAAAATAAGTGTCAAGTGAGCTGGGACATAGGGAGTATATAAGATTTCCAACACAAAATACGCATTTTTCCTAACAGTTACTGTAATTGCTAACTAGATACGTAGTTTACAATTTTGTTAAGCCATTATTTAATGAAGTACATCAATATTCAGGTCATCATACATAAATAAGCGACAGTATGATAGCTAGCATCAAACTACGTAGCCATGTTATTGAGCACAAAGAAAAATGTACTATTTTTGTCTCAAAATGATTGATAAAAAACTTTAAAAATTACTTTTCATTAAGAGAAAATTTGATTTTTTTTATTTAATATTTGTTTTGGGACGAAGGGACCGCTAGTAATGGGCGGAGGTGAATTCTAGCTTGGTGTGAAATAACGGTTTTGTGCAGGCGAACTAGGAACAATCGGATCAAGTGGATACGTGCACATAATTTGCCTTCTGATTAATGTCTGTACCTATATTTCGTGCTTCATTTTTCAGATTTCTAAGCATGCTGGAAACTTAGATCTATTTATATATATTTTGTGTTTCCTTATTGTTTTTACTGACAGATTTCTGACACATGTTCCGGTAAAAACTTTTGGTATACATTTTTTTTTTTAATTTTTTTTTATAGATTATTCATTTTTGTTGACGGATTTAACTAAAATCAGCCACAAACTTTTTCGCAACAGACTGGTTGCTTAGGAGTAACTCCGTAACTAATTTTGATTGCTTATGACGGAAAATTTTCGTCACTAAAACTCTCGTAGTCTCGGGATGCATTGTAATTTGTTTAAACATGAAACAAACTCACATAGGATATTAATAAATCTTGCTTTCAATAAAAAAGATATGAACTTATCTCATAGCCATATGATTTTAAGATGGATCACGATGAAACTTTTAAATGGTATTATAGCAGACCCTCTAAACATGATGCAAGCCAACGAATCACAATGACTTAACTCCATGCAACCCAAGTCAAATAGCGTACACTACTGCAAGCCTTGTGTTCGGATGCGTTATGAAACAATAAACCCTCATCAATTTTTAATAATCTTCGGCTTATATAAGATCATGGTCATTACCAACGGATCCGACGGAATATTTCCGACGGTAAATGATCGACGGAATTTGTCAAATTACCGACAGAATATTTCGTTGGTAAATGAGCAGATTTCAGTAGTGATATATACTCCCTCCGTCCCCATTTACATTACAAAAATGAGGTTTTGCAAAAAAAATTAAGAAAATGATTGTAAAGTTGATGTGTTGTGAGTGTAGATAGTTGAGTGGGAGAGAGAAAGTGGGGTAGAGAAAAGTAAGTGGATAGTTGTTGTGAGTATGACAAGTGGGTCCCACTATTAGAAAAGTAATAAAAACTTTCCTTTTTGGGATTTTGTAAAGTAAATGGGGACACCCAAAATGACAATTTTTGTAAGGTAAATAGGGACGGAGGGAGTATATATATACTCATATACTTAGTAATGGTATTGAGACATAACCATGATCGAGTTCGAGCTCCAAGTAGGGAACAATTTCGGGCCTTATTGGGTAGTTGCGTAAGACTCACCTTGAGATTCCCACATCGCTTACATTTATATTCATACATATAGTAAAGGGTAATTAACTGGTAACTAGTATAGTTTACAATTTGTTAAGCCATTACATAAACAAATACATCAAAATTCAGGCCAACGTACATAAATAACAGACATTTTATTGAGCAGAAAGAAAAAAGTAGCTTGAAACAGTGGCGGACCCTAGAATTTTTCATAAGGGGAAAAAATTGCATAACACATTTAAAGGGGGCAAATATAAATACTAATGCATTTATTTTTTTAAACAAAGGGGGATAAAGTCTAAAATATCGCACTAATACTCCAAATTTTCATAAAAATTACACTAGTAAATTTTTATTTTTTTTAAAACAAAGGGGGGCCATTGTCCCCCATCCACTAAGGGTAGGTCCGCCCCTGGCTTGAAATAACCTTACCACATATCGGGCGGAGGTGAATTCCAGGTTGGTCTGAAATAACGGTTTCGTGCGGGAGGACTAGGAGCCACCAGATCAGATGGGTACGTTCGCGTAATTTGCCTTCTGCTTAATGTCTGTACGGGTAGCTGCCCATTATGATCGGGAGAGGCCCAAAATTGTTCTACGCTCGAAGCTGAACCTATATTTCGTGCTTCAGTAGCTACAAAATTCTCTAACATGGCACAAACACATAGCAACAAAAGTATAAAGTTCAATGGAAAGGAACGGCGACCCATCTCAGACAAATAATTAAGCATGCTAATAAGATCTCAGTTTGGAGATACTGCTACTTATAATGTGCTCTGAGTTTAATTAATTCCACAATGCTTTTATTTTCTCGCCGTGACAAAGAAGTTGGTCACTGTGACTTTTGGCGGTCAAAGTTGGCAAAAGCGTAGTGATGATTAACAATGAACTAGCGTGTTAATTGGTGAAACAGAAGTAGCAAGTCAACTTTTCTAATTTTATAGTTTTATTCATCATTTTCCCGGAATTCAAATTTTTTAATATTCAATTAATGGATTGATCTTTAACTCTCTGTTCCAGAATAAATGTCATAGTTGACAAATTAATATTTTAAGCTATAAGTTATGTATCTTTGATTGTCCAAATCTATTCATATGTTTAGAGTGACATCTCCAATAACATTGAAATACTTGTGCGTATTAGAATGCGTAGTATAAAAAGATCACCAAACTTCAAACTTTATTTTCAGTAAGACGACATTTATTTTAGAATAAACAGAAATAGAAAATTAAACATTTATTCTGAGACGGAGTGAATGAGTAATTTGTCAATTTACTTATCCTAGCAAAATTTAAAATTATTATCCTAACAAAATTTAAAATTATTATTGATACTCCATAGGTTTGTAATGAAAGCCAAAACCATGAACAGCAAGGCTCACGTGTGACTCATCCATATGCCGGCTCCCCAACTTTAGTGAATATTGTACTCCAGCGTCCTATAAAGAAAAGAAGAATAGAGTGTGTTCAAGAATTAAGGAATACTTCCTCTGTTTTATGTGAATTGAGATTAAAATTTTTTGGCATACAAATTAATGAAAAGTAAGAGAGAAATAGTGGGAGGAGGTGTTTGTGAGTAGGAAAAAATTAAATAGAAGAGAGAATGAGTGAGAGGAATAGTAAGTTGATTGATGTTGTGAGTGTAAAAGTAAAGTAGGAGAGAGAATGAGTAGGAAGAATAGTAAAGATTCTTTACCATTTTGGGCAGTCTCAATTGAGGTGAAACAGACGAAAAGGGAAATAAGTCTCAATTCACATGAAACGGAGGGAGTAAGTGATATGTTGTGAGTGTTGATAGTTGGGTAGGAGAGAGAAAGTGGTGTAGAGAAGAGTTAATGGATAATTGTTGATTTCCCGCTAAGCTGCAGTTCCATACCAACTTAGCTGCCCGTGAGTATGACATATAGGACGCCCTTTTAGGATATTTTTGACTCTTAAAATAGGACAGAGGGAGTAAATAGGTTGTTATATTGTTTCCTTGTAAATAAGCCTTTGATTAGGATTAATTAGTACTCCTTCCGTCCCACCTCACTTTGAGACTTAAGAAGTTGACACAATAACTAAGGAAACAAAATAAAATAAGGAATAGAGAGAATGAGTGGGTATATAGTAGTGTTGGTTGAATAAATTGAGTACTGGAAAATGAAGAGAGAGAATGAATGGTGGGTTAGATTCTTAAAAAATTATTCGAAGTTGGCTATTCTTGGGAGGTTTAAAGTGAGCTGAGACGGAGTAAAATGAAAATAAGTATCAAGTGAGCTGAGACGTAAGGAGTATAAGCTAAATTTATATTCCTTGTATAGTTATATAGTAGGATTAAATAATAATTTGTTGGTCATTTTTGCCGCCCCTTCAGTATGTTGAATATTTAAAAAATACCAAAAATACACTTGAATTAAATAATTACTTGGTCTCTAAACTTTGTGTTTCTATTGATTTGGTCACTCAGGTTGAGTTTTGTTATCATTTTTATTTTCTTATTAACTAGTCATAATATATTTAGAAATTCGAAAGGATACTATTAATCCATGAAATTAATGATGAATATTCTTTTTGGATTCAAACAACTAAAAGACAATTTTGGTTCGAACCGAACATGAATTGGTTGAACAAAATTGTTGAATTTATTAATAGGATCAATCTTCTTTTACCAATTTACGGTATTTCTCTCTATTTTTTTTGAAGATATATTCTTACTTTCCTTTTAAATAATTATATAGACTCTGCCAACATGCACACCCATCAAGTCAATGATTTAATTTTGAGGTTGATTAATTGGAAAATACTTGGGGGAGAAAAATAACTGATAATCTTTTGGAGTAATTAACTATTTGTGGGGCCATTATAAATATTTTGAATCTGATTTAACGATTGAAAATTGAGAAAAATAAATAAAAGATACAGACTAAAATATAAAGCCATCCCGTGGGACCAAACTATTAAAAGTGCCAAGTTTAGGGACCAAACTATCTATTGTTACAAGGGTATATTAGATGTTTTGAAATATCTCACGGGCAGAAGGGCAAACTAGCAAAAAAAGACACCACAAAGAACAAAACTAATAAAATTTAATCATGAAGGACCAAACTAATAAAAACTTCCAACTTTAAAGACCAAATTATTATTTAATCCTTATATTGTACTAGTAATCTCCTATTAATATGAAAAGATCACAAGGGTAAAGATTGCCCAGTTCATTCCAATGCATCTCTCTCATTTGACTTCCCTCCTTTTCATCGCCTTCAATATTTCTTCCTTATATGTTGTTTCCCTTCATGGTTTTAAGAGCGACTACGTGCCATAGGTGAAAATTCGGCTGTTGTACAAACACCATAGTAAATAACGGTTCCTGGGCAAGGTACTATATCTTACTTCAAATATGGACATACAGTTCTCTTTAATATGCAATGATTGCAATCCTATATGGGAAACTGTATGTTATCAAATGAACTACCAGAATTGGAGTTCCCTTTTTCATGTCTACTCCCTCTGTCCCCCAGATCAATGGGCACAGTTTGACTTTTTGGTCAACTGAATCAATCTTTTACCATAATTTTATGAATATCTAACTATCTCTATGAAATTCTAAAAATTGTTATTGTTTCACTGTTAAAAATACTGTCATTAACAATTTTTAGAATTGTATCGAGATATCTAGATATTCATAAAATTATGGTCAAAGATTGATACAGTTGACCGAAAACGTCTAACTGTGCCCAGTGGTCTGGGACGGAGGGAGTATGTTAGAAATTCATTCCCTTACAAATGTAGTACTGTCAGATAAAATTCTCTCTCAAACTCTCCCCAACACCGAACCACCCGTCAACCTTGCTTATGATGCTTTCGTTCATACTTCTTGTTTTGTTCTGGGCTTGATTAAAGCCACCGTCACCTCTGATGTTCAAACTCATGTAAATCCTTGCACCACTACCCTGAAACGTGAGATTTTCTAGCCAATGAGTTTAGAGTGACATCCACAATCCACATCCAAAATCTTCAAGAAGAGCTTTATGACCTCTCTCTTACGTCGGGAATGACCTGTTGGATATTATGCCCTAGGCCCTTGAGAAGGGCCTATGCGTTATATCATAGCTTAATTGTTATAGAGATAACAAACCCGATTATTATATCCTTTTGCATGTTTATTATAATAATCATTGTCCCTAACACTTATGAAGGGCTAACATGAGTTTAGTGGATAATCATATGATGATTATGGTGCATAGGATGCGGATTAAACTTGTGGGTACTTGTTGGAAAACAATGTACTGGATAGACCCGTTATGAGATTTATGTTATGGTCAAATGTCATAATTAAATCTCATAATAGTCAAACCATTTGAATCCTTAGACCTGAGATTATCATGGTCTTCTACATGATGAACATTATGTTTGACGTACTCAAACGCTACCCTTAATCGGGTGGTTATAAAGGCTACGATTGGCATAATCGGATTTTTGTAGAGAAGAATGATAAGACATGATGAGATTTGTCCCTATCTCAAGAGAGATATCGGCTTGGCCACTCGATGAGTGAGATTGATGATAGTGTATGGCTATACCAAAATGAATTGATGTGTTCAATGTCATTTGCTCATATCGATCTACTCGGAATCGAGAAAGCATTTGACAATATAAGTTGACGAGGACCATGACTTATGTTCAATATGATATCGCGTGACAAAGGGGCTGTGATATGTTCTATAAGTTAACTTTGGACTTTCAAAGTTATACTAATTGGGTAGTCATAATGGCTTGCTAGAGTCTGCTTATGACTTACGGGTTCTGAAAGGTTCGGACTCGTGGCCAACTTAGTATAATCCTATTGTGTCACACACAATAGAACGGATTGAATAAGGCACATAAAACGGGAAAAACTGGATCTTGCCTGAAGGATCCGTACGGATGGTTTGGGAGCCACCAAACACATCCGTACGGATGGTTTGTCCCGGCAGAAACAGTTTGTTTAGACTTCTTGTTTAACAAGGAATCCCGATCCCAAAAGGAACTAGGTTAATACCCTACTATATAAGTGTGCAGCCGGGTTTGAGAAACCTAATGGTTGATTTTAGAAATCATAACATATTGTTTGAGAAACAATTACACACATATAGAGGGGATTATTAGTTTTGAGATTTAGAATCATCAAAACTAAATAATCAATGGAGCAAAATAATTCCTATGAAGAAATCGTTTCTTCCTCAAGCCTTGGGTCTAGCAATCCAGATCAAGAAGGTGTTCTTGATATCCGTTTGACGTGTGGATACCGATAGAGGGTGTTTGCTTTAGCACCTTAAAGTCCGTATTCATAGATTCGATCTTCAAGAGTATGTTTCTTTCATTGTATTTAATTTAATCACCATGGACGGATCCGGGCTCATGGGTGTTTAATCTTATGTTTATTCCGCTGCGCATGATTGCACGAAACCCAACATGACCATCTAAGCATACTTCCTTCTTGCTAAAATCATTTCCCATTCTCTCGCCCGAGCGGGTGAAGCCGTGTCTTCCTAAAGTCTTTGAAGTAGGATTCTAGGAGGGTATACACCTATAAGGAATTCATCACAACCCAAAATTTTAAAGGAGACACATCCATTGATAACCTCAAACACCTACTCCTTCAAGAGGAAACCGTTTAACAGAAATTTGCAAACAAGTCCACGATAACCTTAGAGACCTAGTCGCTTCTAAAGAACATGCCAAACCCACAACCCAGTCTTCACAATCCGGCTTCAGAAGTCAAAGGGGGTTCGGTCTTCTGGTCAAAACATTTGAGTGTGCATGAGTAGTTATTGTGATTATGAAAAGTGAAGTAAAAGAGAAAAGTTGGGTAGTAAATATTAGTAGATAAATGTGGTGAGTATGGTAAGTGAGCCCCATTAAATAAAGAAAGAGTAAACGACCGAAATGACCCGCGTACTATACGAATTCAACTAAAATGGCCTACGTAATATCTAAACTACCAAATCAACCTGCGTACTATTATAAAATGAACCAAATCAACCTAAATCGTTAATAAAAGTTAGTGGACATTGTTGGGTATGCCCACTTATATCTCAGTTTTCAATATATAGGATTGATTAGATTTGATTGATCCATCACCTAAGTTTTATTTCATGTACTTTAGACATATATGTAAGAAGTATTTATACTTCATTTTTTAGGTAGTCAATTTGAATAGAATAGGCTTAGGAATAGGGCAAGATATCAAGATTCAAGAAAAATCACAAAGTTAATTGAGCCATGCGCCATGCGCCATGCTTTGCGCCTATGCGCTCAACAGGCGCGCGCATTGATTATGCGCCTCAATGACCTATGCGCCCCAATGGCTCAATGCGCCTCTTTAATGTTAATTCAACACTTGGTGATTTATTGAAGACATGAAGACTTGAAGAGATTCAAACTACGCCAAAGATCCAACGGTGGATAAATAACACGTGTGCACTCAGATTTGAGGACACCTGCCCACAAAGGTCATATTTGTGCTATGTGTCTAACGGCTATAAAAGGACACGTGCTCTAGCACATCTGTCCTTTGATCTTATCCACAAGGGATTTCCAAAGGCTAGTTTTTGGGGATCTACTATAAATACCCCATAACTTCAACCATTTGAAGTTGTTAAGCATTTCAGAATTTCTCTCTCAAGCATTTGTTGAAGATTTGAAGATTGCCCTTTGAATTCCCAGATTCCTCAAGAACATCTTCATACCTTCATACTTAGCCCAGATCCTCAAGCAAAAACACTTTAGTTTTCTTGTGCTCTCAATCTCATAGATCTAAAGAGCCTTGATACTAAAAACACACACGCACCTCTTTAAGTTTGAACACTTAGATCTTTCTTTAAGAGATACACCGGTTTTGTCTAGGATTTATTCTTTCATAGAAAATAAATCTTAAGTTAGTGTAATGCTAAAACGTTGTAATTTGTAACACTCACTCATAATATAAGATCTCCATTAGAAATCCAATACTAACCATCTTGGTAGAGGATGTAGATCATTTCCCGATCGAACCTCTCCAAATAGCGCCTATTAATTTCTTGTCATTTACTTTCAAGTTATTATCTTATCTCACTATTTACTTGTTTATTCATTGTAGATTGATTGGATTGAATTGTGTTGTGTTTGTTATATCATTTGCCTTAGTTTCATCTTTCACTCACTTTGAGCCAAAATACTTAGAGTGTGTGTGCGCCCCCTTTATCATACTTTGTGCCTATTTACTTAACTAAATTCCGCTGTGCATTTCACTCACTCACTTAGGCGCATTTTATAACTCTTATTTGATAAAGTGCGCATTTGCAATTGAGTTTATCAAGGGTTCGAAAAGAATTTCAAAATAGCTATTCACCCCCCCTCTAGCTATTTTTCATACCCTTGTTGCCCTTTGGGACCAACAAGTGGTATCAGAGCAAACACCTTTATAAAACGTTTTTTATTCAAGCTTAACAGCTTGGGTGCCGATTCGAAATGGCAAACTCAAAACCTATGGCAACTGCAAACTACACTCACGTTCCAGTCTTTGATAAAGATCATTTTGACGTGTGGAAATTCAGCATCTTGACCCATCTCAGCTCAATCGATGAAAGGCTTCATGACACCGTAGTTTATGGACCTTACATCCTAATAAAAGCGAATCCAAATCCGTGCACCAACGCTGCTCAACCAACAGTGAAGAAACCAAAGGAAGAATGGTCTGAAGAAGAAATAAGAAGAGTTGCAAATGATGGAAAAGCAAGAAAAATTATCCTAAGCACTCTAAGCACGGCTATGAAACAACAGGTCATGCATTGTGCTACCGCCAATGAATTATGGGATGCTATTGAAGAGCATATTGAAGGAGACACTGTTTGCAAAGAAAACAAGAGATATGAAGTACAAAAGAGATTCAACAATTTCTCTCAACTCCCCGATGAAACATTAAGACAGACTTATGAACGCTACTGTGAAATTATCAATCTCTGTATTTCACTTGGAAAGAAATTTTCTAACAAGGAATTGAATGTAAATTTCCTTGCTGCTTTTGGATCTAGATATCTCCATAAATCTAGCGCCCTTGAAGACGCTGGAACTTTGGATGATTGGACTCTAAGGAACCTTTATGCTAATCTTAAAGTGTATGAGCTCAAACTTCAGCGCATCAGTGAAACTAAAGGAAAGTCAAAATCCATAGCAATGATGGCGCATAGAGAGGAAGCGACTGCGCAGGTTGAGAAAAGTTCCGATCCCAAAATTTCTACTTCTGAGCTATTAGACATGGATGATGAAGACTTCGCTTTATTTGTGAAGAGGTTTCAGAAGTTCAGAAAATTCTCAAAACCCGGCTCATTCAACAAAGCTCAAGAATCTACAAGCAGAGCTCCTCCAAAATTCACAAGGAGTAGTGACTCAAAAAGGAAAGAAGACCTTGTTTGTTTTAATTGCAGGAAACCATGACATTTTGCATCGAGCTGCCCAATTCCCAAGTTTGAGTACATGCAGAAAAAGAGCAGCCACACTCCCAAATTCAATCATCACAAAGGAATGGTTGCTGAAGAAGAATCTCCATCAAATGATCGTAACACGTAGATTGAAACAGACTCGGAAGAGAGCGATGCAGATACTGATGATGGACTCGTGTGCTTGGTGGCAAAAGATGACGATGATTATGATTCTGATGATGACTACTCAAAGGATGTATTACTCCAGATCAAAGTGATGGTGGATTATTATTTTCCAGATGTAATATAAGTGCAAGAAGCAAGCTTAGAAAGAGTGATTATATTAGACCACAAGTTGTACATGTTCCTAAAATAAATCATGATGAGGACATTGTAAAGCAAGAAAAGTTATTCAAAGAGGCTGAAAAGGTAATAAGTCGTTTTAGTGATATGAAGGAAGCTTTAGCACTATCATGTGATGAAATTTCCCAGCTTAAGACTGAGAAATCTCTATTAAAATCTGAACTCACCCTCATTAAGTAGCAGATAAAGAGCATGACTCCTCTTACTGTTAAAAGCACTTATCTAAAAGAACATAACTCATTACTTAAAGTTCAAAATGATGAATTGGTTACTCAAATTACTAATCTTAAAAAGATTACAAATGAGTGGTCCAATTCTCGTGTCACTATGGAAGGTATCTTTGAGTCCCAAAAAGTCAGTGGTGATAAAAGTGGCTTGGGATTCACACCAACTAGTGACAACTTTAAGTGTGATGTTTGTGCTAAAAAAGACAGTGAATTTACACCTCACAAACTCATGAAATTCCCAAGGAAAATCATTCTAATTCAATGGGTAAAGGACAGGAAAAAGTCAAGAGACAAACATTCCATTATGTCTACCCAACGAAGCAACTTGGGAAAGCTAAAGGGAAGGAAATAGCTACAGATGAATCATCCTCTAGCAAAATCATTCTTGAAACAAGGCGCGCTCCTTCTACGAGTGAACATCATGCGCCTAGGAGCCACGCGCCTCATCTTCGTGCGCCTCCTAGCCCTATGCGACCTCCTAGAAAAAGCGCTCCAAAATTTCAAAAGAAGGATTTTGTTAAGGCTAGTTCATCTGACCCAAAGAAAAGTAAAGAGTTTTTGAAAACTCATGTGATTGGTGGCTTTCATCATTGTTCAATTTGTGATTGTTCTGGACACAAGGCCGTGGAATGCCTTTTGATATTCACTCCCAATGCCAAAGGACATAAAAATCCTAAGGTCAAGCAAGAGTGGGTCGTCAAAAGTTGCTAACTCTAGGACCCAAAAAGGAATAAAGGGGACCTGCTTTAATGTCAATATTTCAGGTTCTTTGCTTCATGGCTAGATCTTTTAAAGCTAGAACATATGAATGGATTCTCGATAGTGGGTGTTCACGACACATGACTGGAGATGAATCTTTACTTGAAGATGTTCATGAAGAAAGAGGTCCCTCCGTAACATTTGGTGATAATAACAAAGGTCAAGTTGTAGCATATGGAAATATCAAGAAAGACAAAGTGTGCATTGAAAGAGTCTCACTTATTGAAGGACTCAAGCACAACTTATTATCCATATCTCAATTATGCGACAAAGGATTAGATTGCCATTTTACTTCAAAGAAATGTCTTACAAGGATGGCAAATCTGGAGCTACATTACTCACGGGATATCGTAAGACAAATATTTATATTATTGATTTACAAAATATGAACCCTAGTACTAATCTTTGTTTTGTAGCTAAAAGTGTGAGCGAAAATAGTTGGATGTGGCACAAGCACTTAAGTCACTTGAACTTCAAGTATCTATCTAAACTCAGTAGGAATAATCTTGTTAAAGGACTTCCCAAGGTTGCTGATCATCATGACAAAAAGTGCGCCGCGTCTCAACTTGGCAAACAACCGAAGCAGTCTTTCTCCAGCAAGACAAATCCCTCAACTACTAGATGTTTGCAACTAGTGCACATTGATCTATTTGGACCAGTTACCATTGCAAGTATTAGAGGAAACAAGTATACTCTAGTTGTGGTGGACGATTATTCAAGATATACGTGGGTGGAAATGATGATTACTAAAGACAATTTTTATGACATTCTAACCACTCTATTCAGACTGCTCCAAACCCAAAAAAAAGATGACATCGTTAGTGTTCGATCCGATAATGGAACAGAATTCAAGAACAACGGTATTGCTCGATACTGCGACGATGATGGTATAGATCACAATTTCTCAACCGCTGGTGTTCCTCAACAAAATGGCGTTGTGGAAAGAAATAATAAGACGTTGATTGAAGCGGGAAAGAGGATAATAGCTGAAGCCAAATTGCCTAAGTACTTTTGGGAAGAAGCTGTCAACACCGCATGTTTTACTCAAAATCGTTCCCTTATCAACAAACTTCACAACAAGACTCCGTATGAACTTTGGCGTGGTAGAAATCCCAACATTGCATTCTTCAAAATCTTTGGTTGCAAATGTTATATCCTCTACAACGGAAATGAAATAGAGGTAAATTCAATGCCAAAGCTGACGAAGGTATTTTTGTTAGGTATGCCAAACACTCTAAAGCTTTTCGCATTTTTAATAGATCTGCATTAGTGATAGTTGAATCTATACATGTTACATTTGATGAACATTCTCTCCTTGAGCCACATTTGGCTCCAAATGTTGCTGATGATTCTGTTGAGTTTATTGAGACAGGTGCTCTTATTCATGTTGCGCCTACACAAGTTCAGAATGCATCAACTCAAGGAAATCCATCTACATCAATTGCGCCGAACTTTGATAATAGCGCACCGAGTGAGGATTCAGTTGCACCGTACAATGCGCCTGATGCTTTCACTCACACGCCTACTTCTAATTCTGCGCCTGGTGTTACTCCCACCTTTAATTCTGAACCAGTTCAACCCCCTATCTTTGATGATTTTAAAGCTGGTGAAGATGTACCGATTGAAGACCTTCAACTTACTACAACCCAACCTAACATACCTCCTGAAATTTGTGAAGTTAGAGGTCACCCAATCAATAACATTATTGGTGATCTGCATGTTGGTGTTCGTACAAGGAGAGCTAAAAACTTTGATTCTTACACTGCATTTATCTCTCAGATTGAACCAAAGAAGGCTGATGAAGCGCTCCAAGATCCTAATTAGGTTGTTGCAATGCAAGAAGAACTCAATCAATTTGAACGATGTAAATTTTGGACTCTTGTTCCAAGACCTCATGATCAAGGAGTGATTGGTATGAAGTGGGTGTTCAGAAACAAGATGGACGAGAATGGAACCATCACGAGAAATAAAGCAAGATTGGTTGCACAAGGATATAGGCAAGAAGAAGGAATCGACTACGATGAAACTTTTGCGGCCGTGGCAAGACTTAAAGCTATAAGGATTTTCCTAGCTTACACCGTTCACAAGAACTTCAAGTTATATCAAATGGATGTAAAGAGCACGTTTCTAAATGGTGAACTCCAAGAACAAGTCTACGTAGCTCAACTGCCTAGGTTTGAAGATTCACAATTCCCAAATCATGTGTTCAAACTCCAGAAAGCTTTGTGTGGGCTCAAACAAGAGCCAAGAGCATGGTATGATACACTATCTAAGTTTCTCATTGAGAAAGGCTTCACTCGTGGTAAAATTGATACTATTCTTTTTATTGCCAAACATAATGGTCATAAATTACTTGTTCAAATTTACGTAGATGATATTATTTTTGGTTCTACTAATGAATTGTTATGCAAGCGATTTGAGAAACTAATGAAGAGCAAGTTTGAAATGAGCATGATGGGAGAACTGACGTTCTTCCTCGGACTTCAAATCAAGCAAATGAGTGAAGGCATATTTATCAACCAAGCCAAGTATACAAGGGATCTAATCAAGAAGTTTGGACTAGAAAATGCAAAGGCATACGACACACCAATGGCTACCGGCAACAAACTCGACAAAGATTTAAAAGGTAAAAAGGTTGATCAAACGCTATATCGAGGTATGATTTCACTCCTTTATCTTACTGCTAGTAGGCCTGATATAATGTTTAGTGTTTGTGTTTGCGCTCGTTATCAATCTGACCCTAGAGAAGCGCACTTGATTGATGTGAAACGTATTATACGATATCTCTCCGGCACTGTTAACCTTGGACTTTGGTACACCAAAGATTCGAATTTTAAACTTATAGGTTATTCAGATGCGGATTATGCAGCGTGCACAATTGATAGGAAAAGCACAAGTGGCACTTGTCATTTCCTTGGATATCGACTTGTGTCATGGGCGAGTAAGAAACAAGCTTCAGTATATGTCTCAACTACGGAAGCATAATATATTGCTGCTGGAAGTTGTTGTTGTCAGATATTATGGATGAAGCAGCAATTGGTGGACTATGACATCATTGAAAAAAATTGTCCCATCTACTGTGACAATACATCAACAATTGCCATTTCTGAAAATCCAGTCATGCACTCCAAGACCAAACACATCGACATCAAATATCACTTCCTCAAAGACCACGTGGAGAAAGACAACATTCATTTGGAACACGTGGGAACCGACTTTCAAATCGCCGACATTCTACAAAAGCACTAGATGCTAAAAGGTTCATATTTTTGAGAGGTGAAATGGGTATGCTTGAACTCAACTAGTCCATATAATTTTGTCATTACTAATGATTTTATGTCTTTTTGAGTTATGTATATCCTAGGTTTTAAAGTTGAATCAATTTCAAAGTTTTAAAGAAACTGTGGTACGCGCCTAATCTTTAAGCGCCCCACCAACTCACTGCGCGCCCTAGCATAATGCGCCTTACTCCTTCATGCGCGCACTTGAGTATAGCGCCTCACAAGCTCCCCAATTAATAATGCGGCTCAATTAATACGCCACATTTAATATTTCAATGATTGAACGTATTCAATTTTTCACAAGTACCAGGTATGTAAATTCTTATTTATTGCATAGAATCTTTGCCTTTTGACATTCCATAATTGTTCAAGGGTACTTGTGCAATTAATTTCCCCTCATTTTTTGTTTTTCAAAATTTTTATTTTCTGAGGATTTATTTCTTGCACCCCAAACTTACACTAAAACAGATGTTTTTGGTGTTTGTACAAAAATTAGTCATAATTGTTCATACACTTTTGTGGAAAGTGGGACAATTTCTCTACACAAGGTATCACATCAATTGTACTTTGTGTCATTCAGCATTTAATAGCCGTCCTTTCATTGACACATCCTCATTAATGCTTGTCCTTTCCTATGACACATCTCATTAATTACCCATCTCTTCAACTTCCTATCCTTTAAAAACCTAATCCTATATATAGTTGACATTACTCCTCCCATTTCCTTTTTCATGATTGTTTTAGCCTTTTTTCTCTCATCTCTCTCTCCCAGCACTCCCTCACGCCTTCCCAGTCTCTCTCTCTTTCTATATTTTCTCTTTTCTTCTCCTTTTCTCTACATTTATTTTCATATATATATATATATATATATATATATATATATCATTAATGGGTCCAAAACGTTCATCCAAAGCGATTCACGACGAAATGGTATGATTCTCTAACCTCTAACTCTTTATTTCTAATTTTTTTTCCAGTCAGTATGTTCGCCTTTTTCATAAAACTGAAAACCCATTTTCTTTGATTAATCATGTTTCGGTTCTCCATTTGAGAAATCGTTTGTTGGGTTGTGTTCGTATTGTGATTTCGAATCTTTACAACCTAAGTTTACAACGATCAATGCATTATTCTTTGCGAATCTGAGAATTTTTCATTTTTGAACTTTTCAAATTTTTGGATCTTTGAATCCATTTTCTGGAATCGTGGTTGATTTGTTCTTTTTTGGTTAACATATTTAGAATCCTTGTGTTCATGCGGTCGTTTTGACATGTTTTTTGTTTGATTTGGTGAAGTTTTACGATTTATGTGTTCTTGGTGTTCTTCGAGCACTCAAGGGCACGTTCTTCGTATTCTTCATTTTTCTTGCATGACTTGGGTTTTATGTTTTTCAAAACTTGTTTTTGAAAATTTGCATATTTTGATTCCTATTACTCTCATGTTAATGATTTGTATGTGTTTGTGATATTTTGTGCGTTTTTATGCTAAGTAAAAATTTTACACAGAGTTATGCACCTAAGTCCATTTTTATGCGCCTACATCATTTATGCGCCTCATGACATTATGCGCCTCAATGGTTATTGAACCTAACACTTGTATGCGCCTAGCAAATACAATTGTTATGCGACTCAACCTTTCATGCGCCTCTGTCACTTTGTGCCTAAGTCATCTATGCTTAATTTTTCCTTAGTATTCTACATAGAACCATACTATGCGCCTTGTATACCTATGCGCCTCCAAAATTTCATGCACCTATAACAATATTGCGCCTTGAATCACTGCGCTATCTTATGCGCCTATGATTCTCTGCGCCTGATTCTTCTACGCGTCTCAAATTTTCTATGCGCCTAAGTTACTTTGCTCATTTTATGTCTCTATGCGCCTCATTCACTCCTAACATCAATAAATGTTTATCTGTACAGGATCTAGCTAATTTTAAACCCGGTGAAAACTTCCACGTGTCCGAATTAGCTGCTGAACCAATGGGCATTGACATCATTGATCTTATCCGAACTTCTGGTCTTCTGCCTCTATTCACTATGGACAAGCCTTTCTACTCTCCACTCCTTATCGAAGAGTTCTTTTCTTCTGCAGAGATAGTGGAGACCATTTATGAGGTTGATGGGCACACTCAATTTAGAGCCCATGCTATAGTTCATGACATGCCAATCATCATTTCATATGGCACCATCAGGCATTTACTGGACTTCGCGACAACTGGTCCTCAAAGTGTTTCAAGGCGCACGATGGTATACGCACAGGCCGTGCAAAACTTGATGGCACAAACCTTCTTGAATGTTCCTACGCTTCTAAACAATATCAAGTTGGTGGAAATTCGAGATGGTGGAGATTTGTTAACTCACATTGCTCATCTGGTTGACACATCTATTGTCTTCAAAACTGGTAATGTCAACAGATTCACTGTAGAACAATGGGAGTATACGGCGGCGATAATGGGTCGAGCGAAGCTCAACTGGCCTCAAGTGTTAATGAAAACACTGATGGAGTAGATTGAGAAGTACAACAGGAATAAGAATGATGGAAAGACTAGATTCAAGACTTATTGCCGTATCTTGACGAAGATTTTTCTCACTTACCCAGTCTTGGCGTTCCTTAACTCCAATGTGTAAGTACCCCAATCTGAAACAAACCAACCTTAGAGGTAACCTTAGGATTATGCAGGGATAAACTGATGAACTATGACCCCACTAGGATAAACCTAAAATTCCAAGACTGCTCTGGGATTAAAACTGGAAAAATCCAGAAGCTCGCCAGGCTGAGTCGTACGGATGATTTGGGTACTAGAGGGGCCTAGCCGTACGGCTGGTTTAGGCACCCTCAGTCCCTATAAATTGAGACCCTTGCTGATCATTTCAAGGGGGAGAAATTGTGATTAAAGAGTGGAAACTCTGCAGAATTTAAAACTGAGAGCAAACCACCATATAAATTGAGTGAAAAGAGAGGAAGATAGGCAAGAACCCCACCATAGGTGAAGCCTCCTTCTCCCCATCTTCTCTCTATCTCAAAATTCTCTTTTATTTCTTAATTATCATGTTTATGTTCTTGCATTGCTCTTTATTTTATTTTGCAAGCCATGTCCATTCAAGCAATTTTTACATTCTTGCAAGACTTGTCCATTCAAGCACATATATTGCTACATATATATATATATATATATATATATATATATATATATATATATATATATATATATATATATATATATGTGATCCAAATCATGAAGTGACTCAAGGTGCCCTCCATCTTGGTATGAGAAGTGGTTAAAACCTAGGATGATCATGATTTGTTAGTTCCTTGTTATAAAAAGCTTAAGGATCCATTTATATGGTGAAAGCATATATATATTTATGTTTACATTGAAAGATCTTGGCCATGATGATCATGTTTAGGGATAAAGTCTTAATCTTTATCATCCCCATTTTTGATTTAGCCCAAAATCCCTAAGTTTGGGTCATAAAGATTCAATCTTTATGTTATATTTTTGTCCCTAAAGGATTAATCTTGCATAAAAGGGCCATTTTGATGGTAAAGTTCCAATCTTTACTCATCAAATGGTCACTTTGGTTCAAAAGGGCATGTTTGCCACATTTCTTGATATTTCTCCAATGATTGCCTTGATCACCCTTAAATCCATGTTTTTGAGGTTCACTTGATGATCAAAGAGCATGGGAATGAGGTTATTTATGTATTTTGGTTAAAACATAAACTGGAATCAGAACAGTTTGGCCCAGTTCCTGCAGAATGCTCTGTTTCTGCCTGGAACTGGACTGTTTCTTGATAAACTGTTAAAATCCCAGGAAAGACCCCTCCTAGCCGTACGGCTAAATTGGGTCAGAGGGACCTTTTTTTTCTTTCTGTCTTGTTTTGTCAATGTCTATACAAATAAGCCCCTGTTTTTAGTTAAAAATCAATAAACAGTTAAAACTACAATTTTCCGTTAAAAACACACACACACACATGCACTTTTTCGTTAACAAACATAAGGAAGACTCGGCTTTATCCAAGGCGACTTGGGTGACGTAAAACTCTTCCCAAGTCGTAACCTGACCTCCGAACTCTTAAATCTCTAACCACTTTCATTTGTTGGGTTAAAAGTTAACAAATGTGGCGACTCCGTTAAATATGTTTAGTTCACGTGTTTGGCTTTTCTTCCTTGAGCGAACCTGCGTTTCGCCCCGAGGGGGAGGATCCTTATAGTGGCGACTCCACTGGGGAATAAAGTGTTTCCAAACTTCTCTTTAGAATCTTTGGGAATGCTTTTGTGTGGGTCAAACTCCCGTCCCCGTTTGTTGACTTTGTGCTTATTTTGTGTGTGTTTTGTGTTTCTGTTTTGGTTTCTGTGAGTAAGACTGTTCTGGAAATTCAAATAAACTGGGGCTTGATGATTAGAAACTGAAAGTTTGCAAAAAAAAAAATGGATCTCCTGCTCTAGCCGTACGGCTAGTTTGTCTGGGCCCACAGAATGTTTCAAATTAATAATTTTGTGCAGGGCAGAAACATTCTGATGGTCCCCTTGCTTCTTCTGGTCCAGGTTCCAATTTACAGCCTCTACTTGTGCACTTTCACCTTCTTTTCCTTAGCCAAAATTGGATTTTTAAAGTCTTGGTCATGCACAACTTTTTTGGACATAAAATTTGGTTTTCAAAGCCTTATTGTGCATGATCCCTATTCATAAAGTTTTGGTCTTCAAAATCTTTTGTTGTGCACAACCCTGTTTCATAAATGATTTTCAAAAGGTTGTTCTTTTTGCGAAATTCTGGTTTAAAGAACCTTTGGTTTTGCACAACCTTTCATGTACAAATTTAGATTCTTGCTTGTTAATATGTTTGTTTACTTGCTTGTGCAAAATACTTGTTCATCACACTTGTTCATACAATTGTTCAAACAATGCTCATGATATTAAAACGGACCGAAAATTTCTATTTTGACTCAAAAGGGAACATAGAAGGCTTCACACAACGCGCACTTGACCTTGTGCACATTCCAAAAACCCTTTTAACCCGGGATGGATGCCACGATGCAGCTTGATTGGTGCTCTTGTGCCCTTCTCGCGCGCACGGGTCCATTCCACCTCCCCTTCCGAGCCGAGTCAACCACACTTGTCCGTGACACACAAATACCGTGACCTTGGTTGGTTTTTGGTCTAGCTCACGTCATCACGTCCTTAATACGTGTCCAAACGCTAATTATGGCCAAGTTAACGCCTGAGTCACGACTCCTCGTGAAGGCAAGTGTGACCAAAGTCATCCTTGACCCGGTCTTTAACTTAAGCGTTAATTCCAACCATAATTAGCCAAAGTCATGTATTAAGAAAAGGCTGACACCGTGTCATTAATCTCTAATGCTTGATCCGTCCTAATCATCTTTAAGCCCAAGGCTAAGGTCTGAGATCCCTCATTAAAATGAGGTCATGCCAGAATTTCGTTAAGGAGTTAAGTCAATCTTAACCTTGACCGGGCTTAATTATGATAAGAATGGACCACGCATTGGAACTTTGTGACGCACTAGACCTTAGGTTTGGTTCTTTTGGTTGGTGGAAGCCACGTGCCCTATAGGACCCTCGCCTGGGATAATCTGTCCTTGGGAGCATGCAATACAGGTGTAAGGATCCTCCCCCCCCTCGGGGGAGAAACGGGGGTTCGCCCAAGGAAAGAAAAGCCAAACAGGTGTAAGGGTCTTAATTTATAAGGGTGATTTCTCTCTCAGACACGATTTCTGTAGAGTTTCCCCTATCTAAACAATATTCTCTCCACCTGAAATGATCAGCAAGGGTCTTAATTTATAGGGACTGAGGGTGCCTAAACCAGCCGTACGGCTAGGCCCCTATAGTACCCAAACCATCCGTATGACTCAGCATGGCGAGCTTCTGGATTTTTCCGATTTTAATCCCAGAGCAGTCTTGGAATTTTAGGTTTATCCTAGTGAGGTCCTAGTTCATCAGTTTATCCCTGGATGATCCTAAGATTACCTCTAAGGTTGGTTGGTTTCAGATTGGGGTACTTACAAAGCCCCTCGGCAACGTCGCTTTGGAAAAGCGGGGTTGTCGATAAAATAAGCATCCCAATCTGACGGGAAGACGGCTTGACCAATTTGGTTACATGGCTGGACCTAGTGGTATAGGATTCCTACGTATCCCGTTTGCGGGGAATCAAGCCTAACGTAGTTTGGGGAGAGAAGTTTTTAAGGTTATCCAACCTAAGGGCTAGGCGGATATCTGTCATCATTTCCTAGGGGATGAGCATGACTCTTGGTGAGTTCAGAGGTGGGACATAGTCAACTTGGCTCTATGGAGAGGGTTGACTTACATAAGGAAGCGTAACTCTCGGGGTCAGAGGCGGGATATGGTCAACTTGGCTCTATGGAGAGGGTTGACTTACATGGTAAAGGCGTGACTCTCAGGGTCAGAGGTGGGATATGGTCAACTTGGATCTATGGAGAGGGTTGACTTACACAAGGGAGCGTGACTCTCAGGGTCAGAGGCGGGGCATGGTCAACTTGGCTCTATGGAGAGGGTTGACTTACACAAGGAAGCGTGACTCTCAGGGTCAGAGGCGGGGCATGGTCAACTTGGCTCTATGGAGAGGGTTGACTTACACAAGGAAGCGTGACTCTCGAGGTCAGAGGCGGGACATGGTCAACTTGGCTCTATGGAGAGGGTTGACTTACACAAGGAAGCGTGACTCTCGAGGTCAGAGGCGGGACATGGTCAACTTGGCTCTATGGAGAGGGTTGATTTATACAAGGAAGCATGACTCTTGGGGTCAGAGGTGGGACATGGTCAACTTGGCTCTATGGAGAGGGTTGACTTACACAAGGAAGTGTGACTCTCAGGGTCAGAGGCGGGACAAGGTCAACTTAACTCTATGGAGAGGGTTGACTTACACAAGGAAGCGTAACTCTTGGGGTCAGAGGCGGGACAAGGTCAACTTAGCTCTATGGAGAGGGTTGACTTACACAAGGGTGGTCTTACGTCATTTTGGACTGCCGGGACAAAGGCTTCAACCTATCATGACTATTCTAAGTCAAGGCTTGGTCAACTCCCTCTTTGGGGAGTTTGACGGGAAAGCTGGTCTTACGTCCGACTAAGGACTGCCGGGACAAAGGCTTCAACCTATCATGACTATTCTAAGTCAAGGCTTGGTCAACTCCCTCTTTGGGGAGTTTGACGGGAAAACTGGTCTTACGTCCGACTAAGGACTGTCGGGATAAGGTCTCAACCTATAATGACTATTCTAAGTCTAGGTTTGGTCAACTCCATCTTTGGGGAGTTTGATGGGAAAACTGGTCTTACGTCCGACTAAGGACTGTCGGGGACAAGGTCTCAACCTATAATGACTATTCTAAGTCTAGGTTTGGTCAACTCCATCTTTGGGGAGTTTGACAGGAAAACTGGTCTTATGTCCAACTAAGGATTGCCGGGGACAAGGTATCAACCTATAATGACTATTCTAAGTCTAGGTTTGGTTAACTCCATCTTTGGGGAGTTTGACAGGAAAACTGGTCTTACGTCTGACTAAGGACTGCCAGGATAAGGGCTTCAACCTATAATGACTATTCTAAGTCTAGGTTTGACTTGGGTCAACTCTATCTTTGAGGAGTTTGACCGGAAAACTGGTCTTACGTCTGACTAAGGACTGCCGGGGACAAGGATTTCAACCTATAATGACTATTCTGAGTCAAGGTTTGACTTGGGTCAATTCCATCTTTGGGGAGTTTGACCGGAAAACTGGTCTTACGTCCGACTAAGGACTGCCGGTAGCGAGAACTCATTGAGAGCAATTTGGTCATTTCCTAAAGAGAAGGGGCCTGAATTCTATTTCAGAAAATTGGGGGAAGGTTTGTTCAAGGCGCCAGGGGCCAAAGTGTAAATTTGGGGCTGGGGCTTTCCTCGCCCAAACCATCCGTACGGATGGGGAGGTCGTCCCTTCTTTTCTAAAACACAACAGCCTTACGACTGTTCTTCTCTTTTCAAAAAACACAGTCGAGGAAAAGGGAGAAGGCGAAGGGAATTTGAGAGGGATTTCCATCAAATTCTTGAAATTTTCTTCTAATTTGTTCAAGGATTGTTCATGGCGGGATGGGCACGCACGGGTTATCCTAGAGGGGTGGAGAGGAGACTTGACATGACCTGAAATCTCTGAGGCTACACCATCAACTTCATGGATGCGTGGGCGGGATTCTACAAGTCTCCTACCGCTCATTTGTGCCATGGTGACAGGGTAAGCATTCTTAAGCTTTTCCTTCTTAAATTTGGGCATTTTGCGCACTTCCTAATCCTGGGGTTCTTGTTCATGCACTTTGGGGATTTTTGCATTTCTTGGTGCAATTTTGCAAAATTGTTTTGATTTTCGTGAAATTGAACTTTCAAGGATCGTGGGCATGTGCTCGTTTTCCCAATCGGACATGCCTAGCTATGCTTTTGTCATTTAAAGTGCGTTTTCCTACCCTTAGTGCGTAAAAAGTCTGTACCTTAGGCTTCGACTAGCTATTAAACACGTTTTTGGGATACTGCAGCCTACATGTGTGCCAGGAAATGTTGTTTATTCTTTTTGCGGGATCTAAACCCTAAATTTTCATGACCCTCAAATGTCTATGCAATTTGAAAGGGGATGGAACATTTTTGAAATGACCCTCAAATATCTATGCAATTTGAAAGAGGATGGAACACACATTTTTGAAATGACCCTCAAATGTCTATGCAATTTGAAAGGGGATGAAACACATTTTTCCAAAAATGACCCTCAAACGTCTATGCAATTTGAAAGGGGATGAAACACATTTTTCCAAAAATGACCCTCAAATGTCTATGCAATTTGAAAGGGGATAAACACATTTTTCTTAAAATGACCCTTAAATTTCTATGCAATTTGAAAGGGGATGAAACACATTTTTTCCTAAAATGACCCTCAAACGTCTATGCAATTTGAAAGGGGATGAAACACATTTTTCCTAAAATGACCCTCAAATGTCTATGCAATTTGAAAGGGGATGAAACACATTTTTCCTAAAATGACTTAATTTTATCATTTGCATTTGTTAGGAGCATTGGTATTTTTAAACTGTGTTATTCATACCTTTGCTGTGTTTACCTGCAGGGCGGTGATCCCAAATCTTGAGGTTCGCCCGATGTTTGCTTTTCTTTATGGGAGGCCATGCCTGAGTCTATTGATGGCGCGCCTGGTCTGAGGGAGTGAGTGGAACGCACTGGTTTGGTGCCTTTCATTGAGGCCTTGGGCAGGTTGGTTAGCACCAACAAGTGTATGGGGCTCCTTAATGCCCTTGGTGAGTACTAGTGGGACACGACCCACACTTTCCATTTAAGTTTGGGGGAAATAACCGTGACTCCTGTTGACTTCTCAGCGATTATTGGGCTATCTTTTGATGGGCGGTCGGTTATGTGGAGGGATAGGATCCCTGAGGAAGAGATCCGGGCACTTATCAGATTCTCGGGCCCTACCAAGGGTTTGGACATCCTGGGTCAGAGCGTCGAGAGGGCTATCTGGGCCAACATTCTGGAGTATTGGGCAGGTCGGATCATAGCTGAGCAGCTTGGGCGCTCTTATGTGTGGCTCCTCCTTGGCAACACCATTTTTGCTAATGTCGACACGACATGCATGTTTCCCCTTCTTGGGCCACTCACCACTCCCGAGGCTATCAGGGATATTGCTTGGGGAGAGGATAGCCTGGCTGAGCTGTACATGGAGCTCGACAAATACAGCCGGAGGGCGAGCAAGTCACTGGCTTGCTTTCAGTTTGTTCTTGAGGTATCCTTTCCTTTTCTGCCTTTGCTTTAGTTTCCACATTTGACTTTTATCTCATTTTTTATAGCACTTCTTTCCCTTTTCTTTTTTTAGGCTTGGTACTACGAGGTTTTTGGCAGTTACCCGTGGAGGCCGGCTGTTGACCGAGACCTGACTTTTCCGGCTATGACCTATTGGGCTAGGGATGCTCGGGAGAAGAGGGGGTCTAAGGGATGAGTTTCTGTCCGTTACGCCGATGTGAAGGCGGTTTTGAGGGGAGCCATGCCGGTGGAGCTTAACCTTTTCCCTTGGTCTCGGTACGAGGGGAAGGAGGTAGGTTTTGATCTGAGCGAGGCTCTGAGGGTGACTCGGCAGAGGAGACTGTTGGTAGGGTTTCGAGGGTAGCCTTTTATTTGGGCGAGAGAGTCTTATGGCAGCATGGGCTGGGGCTCTTGCAGAGAGTGCCAGTAGATCCATCCGAGGCTATGTTCATTGCCGACCGGGGAGAAGACCCGCACCTTATGTTGGTGGATGCGACTGATTTGATCAACGATGAGTCATATAGGCGGTTTGTGGCCACGAGGCTGAGATCGCCACAGGTGGTGGCCTCTGGGGTGGTTCCTCCAGTGTGGCCGTGTTTGTTGCTGGAGGGGAAGGGGTCCCAGCTGAGGAGATTCCTGATGATGCGGTATGCTCCCTTTTCATTCGCATACCTAACCTCTTTCATTTTGGTTTCTTTTGTTGAGCCATTTGTGTTTCCATGTGCAGATTGCGGGTCGAGCACTGCTGCGGCAGCCTACCTTCATGGGGCAGGCCAAGAGGTGGTTCAAGAAGTTCACGGGTCATTCCCGCAGGGGAACTCAACGGGAACACAGCTTCGTGCCGGGCCGGAGTTCTATGAGCGGCGAGGAAAGACCTCGCAAGAGGGCGTTGAGCGTGGAGCTGCCTCTTTCTTACGTCCACAGCCAGTTCATGAGTACTGTGGATACCGCATCTCTCCGGGATTCTCTTCGAGCTTCGGGTACGCACGAGATTGCTCCAGATCCGTTTGCC
This sequence comes from Campanula takesimana, assembly GCA_026119855.1. Lineage (NCBI taxonomy): Eukaryota > Viridiplantae > Streptophyta > Magnoliopsida > Asterales > Campanulaceae > Campanula > Campanula takesimana. Next base: position 761,238 of record JAOWBW010000205.1, read on the forward strand.
CATCTGACTTTGGAACGGCCCGAAACCTCTTCCACTGATCGTCCTGGTACCTCTTCCCAATTCGCTTGGCATTCCTTTCAACCGTCTGCCAGTGGGGACATGAGTTTGGTGGAGCCTCTTTTCCACTTTGACCCTAGTACTTATTTTTCTCGGGGGCCGGGTCTTTCTGATCTGCCTCCTCCTGACTCGGATCCGGATTCCGAGTAGTTGTACCTGTTTGAACAATTCTTTGCTTTTGTTTTGTCTTATTTTTTCAAAACAATGTGTATGAAAACCTGCCATTCTATTAATGTTTAAATCTCTTGTTTTTGCAAATTCATTTTATGGATAGATCGGGCCTTATAAGGGATTTTTGATGTTGTGACTTATTGAGGAACCTCCAAAACGTGTTTAGAATCAATTATGTACAACTGGGATATGCTTTTTCTGACAGGTTTTGAATAAGTAAAAGTGAGTTTTACTTCTGGGAGTTTGCTGGCATAGACTGCTGATATGAGTTTTTACTGGGGACAAACCATCCGTACGGTTGGACCTCGAAGGTTGACTTTTTGACCAAAACTTTTGGGGACCTCTGGGGAATTTTGAGAAGTTGGGGGATTGACTCCGGGATTTGACTTGGACTAGTCTTACCAAAGCATGACCTTCCCGATAATCTTTTCGAAGTGCCATTATGTCTTACTAGCCCCAGTTTTTTTCCTTTTGATTGAGAACCATCCTTTAGACCTCGGTTATCCCTTGGGAGTGAACCTTCTTTGGAACCTTTCCCTCCGTTCGGAGCATGCCTTGTTCATTATTTGGAGTGCAACTTGTCCCTTGCAGGAGTCATCATTTCCAGGCTTTCATCCCCTCCACCCCTCTTTCCAATATCTTTTGTTCCTTCTGCTTCTAGGAGTGGCCTAATTGACTTAAGACACGAAGGGAGCAAATTATTCTTGCTCCAAACGAGATCGACGCAGACATTTGCGGGAATGAGTCCCTTTTGTGAGGAAGGAAGCCTACGGACAGAAATTCGGTGTTTGGCTCTCTCCTAAGATGTAGAAAAGAAGACTTGTCGAGACATTTGAAATTCACTTTAGTTAGTATCATCAAATGGTTGCTTGAACGGACCATGTTTGTTATTAAGTCAGGATTATAACAAGCAATTAGCCTTAACATGTATAAATGTTGTGATCAATTGAGATTAAGATTCGATCAATGGCAAGATCGGAAGAAGAAGAAGGTGTATCTGGGGAATCAATCATTGATGGGACCGAGAATTTGGTCATTTTGAGAGGATCATGGTTTGATGGTTTTGTTTCATGTTGTGACCGGACCCGAAGGTTGCCTACGTTCCCCTCAGTTTGAGGAGCTTAGGTCACCGTAGTTTGGCCTTGAATCATCTTTTGTTGAAGTTGGTGTCCTTTTGAAGGATGTTGTTGCTCTGCTGATGTAGATCGCTTTGCCTTGTGGTGAACTCCTTGTGATGGACCTCTTGGGGTGAACCGTCTTTGGTGAGCTTTTGAGGCAAACTTCCTCTTTGCGGATATTCATTTCATTTCCTTTTTTCCATACATTCATTTCTTTTCTCTCCTTTCATTTTTTTTCAATTTTTTTTTTGAGAGAGGGGAAATATTAGCCCCAACTTGCTACTTTAGACATTGGCTCATTCGTAGCCTTTTCCACATCTATCATTTTTCGATCCCGTCTTTGGAGGTTTGGGGAGCCATTTGTCGGCTGCGCCTGTGTGATCACGGTTGAGTCTTGGTGTTTGAGCAACAACATCCTTGTTTTTTTCATTTCCTTGGGATGCCCCTTTGACGTGCATCCTGAATTTGTATCGGGGATGTGTATCGGGGATATGTATCAGGGATGTGTATCGGGGAAGGCTTGCCATTAACGGTTTCTTCATGCCAATTGATCACAACATTTATTCACATCAAGATTAATTGTTTGCATTTAGCGTTTTTATTCATGTTAGGTCCATTAGTCCTTAATGAGTCGTCATTGACTAGTATGCTTAGAAGTCAATTCATCATTTTAGGGACGTAGCAATCAATTGGCAATATTAAACAAAGAAATTTTCAGGAGTTAATGTAGTTTGCAAAATAATGCCTCAAGTCTAGAGAGAATAGAAGGAAAATAGACGTTTCATTGCAAGGGAGGAAATTCAGACTTTTTACAAACTCAAAAGATTTTACCACAACCCTAATCATGGATCATCTTGACACACACTACACAATCTTGCCTTTCAAGGCTTAAAAAGAAAACATGTCCATGATGGACTTTTGAAAAGACCCTAGAACCTACCTATCTAGACCACTCCCACCCCTCTTTTTGTTTTGTTCTTCCTCCTTCTCTGTTCAAACCCACTTGCCATCCTTCTTGGTGATGATAACTTTGTCGATGAGTTCCTGAATTTTGTCCCCCAAGGCTTTCTGTGGAGTAGCCCAAGGCTTGGTGGTACTTGCAGTGCCTTTATGGATCGCTGCGTTGGGAGGGAGGTTCATTCCAAATTACATTGCGGCTAAGCAACTCAATTTTTCCAATCTCTAGCAATCGGCTCAGCATCTGATCCCGAGGTATCCCTAGGTCATGGAACCAGCCGTAATAGGCTCCTTTTCCTTGGGGAAGCACTCCTCCTACTACGGATGCGGGTTTTCCATGGTACAGGGTGATAGCTTGGGCTTGCTCGCGGGGCCCTTGCCCGTCTTGGTTTGAGTCATCGGGGGTGTTCCTTGGTGGAGGTGACAGTCTTCGGGAGGATCTTTTGAGTTCTTCGATGGATTTTACAATCTCGTGGAGGCATTCTTGGGCATGCCTCGAGTTGTGTCTCTCCATTTCATCGGTTAGCTCTGCTCGGCTGTTCATGAGCTCATACCGGCGATCACACCTTTTCTCGAGGTCCCCTCTTAGCTTTCTACCGCCCTTTTCCTATACCTCCTCAACCTTTTCGTGAAGGATATCTTTGACCTCTTCTCGGAGCCGTTGGACCACACTGACCACCTCATCGCGGCTAGCTTCCAGTTCTTGAATCCGTTCCCCCATTGTACTGACCATTCTTTCCAAGAGCTTTACTCGTCCCTCCAATCGGGATTGGGCGTCCAATCTTATATCAAGTTCTGCCGTGACAGGTTTAGCTTTCATTGCCATCTATGGTACAAAAAAGGCGGGCAAACCATAAGGGTAATTCGATGAGATTCTCGGAAAAAACCATGCTTTTGAGTAAGACACAAGGAGACTTGACTCGGGGGAAAGACCGATTGGGCTCGAAGGGTATGAATTTTGGAGGAAAGACCCGAGCTATGCATTTTAGGAAATTTGCCAATTTCATTTCTCTCTCTTTTTTTTTTAATTTTTTTTTTTTTAATTGAGGGATCTTTCACATGAGAAAACGTTAGGGCACAGTTCAAAAGCACGTTTTCATTTATTGAGTTCCCTTAAAACGCATTTTATCCCTGATTGGTTGGAAAAGATTTCTCTTATTTTTCGCGACTAATCTAAATCCTGGATCAGTGGAGGCCATCACTACGTCTATAAGCCCCTCGTTTTCAACTGTATTGCACACTCCCAAGGACGGACAATCCCGGGCGAGGGTTCTATAGGGCACGTGGCTTCTACCGACCAAAAGAACCAAACCTAGGGTCTAGTGCATCGCAAAACGCCAAAGATTGGGCCATTCTTATCATAATTAAACCCCGGTTAAGTTTAAGATTGACTTAACGCCTTAACGAAATTCCGGCATGACCTCATTTTATTGAGGGATCTCGGACCTTAGCCTTGGGATTAAAGATGATTAGGACGGGTCAAGCATTAGAGCTTAATGATGTGGTGTCAACCTATCCTTAATACATGACTTTGGCTAATTATGGTTAGAATTAACGCTTAAGTCAAAGACCGGGTCAAGGATGACTTTGGTCACACTTGCCTTCACGAGGAGTCATGACTCAGGCGTTAACTTGGGCATAATTAGTGTTTGGACACGTATTAAGGATGACGTGAGCTAGACCAAAAACCAACCAAGGTCACGGTATTTGTGTGTCACGGACATGTGTGGTTGACTCGGCTCGGAAGGGGAGGTGGAATGGACCCGTGCGCGCGAGAAGGGCACAAGAGCACCAATCAAGCTGCATCGTGGCATCCATCCCGGGTTTAAAGGGTCTTTGGAACGTGCACAAGGTCAAGTGCGCGTTGTGTGAAGCCTTCTATGTTCCCTTTTTGAGTCAAAATAGAAATTTTCGGTCCGTTTTAATACCATGAGCATTGTATGAACAATTGTATAAACAATTGTATGAACAAGTATGATGAACAAGTAAGATGAACAAGTATTTTGCACAAGCAAGTAAACAAACATATTAACAAGCAAGAATCAAAATTTGTACATGAAAGGTTGTGCACAACCAAAGGTTTTTGAAACCAAAATTTTGCAAAAAGAACAACCTTTTGAAAATCATTTATGAAACAAGGTTGTTCACAACAAAAGATTTTGAAGACCAAAACATTATGAAAAGGGATCATGCACAATAAGGCTTTGAAAACCAAATTTTATGTCCAAAAAGTTGTGCATGACCAAGACTTTAAACATCCAATTTTGGCTAAGGAAAAGAAGGTGAAAGTGCACAAGTAGAAGCTGTAAATTGGAACCTGGACCAAAAGAAGCAAGGAGACCATCAGAATGTTTCTGCCCTGCACAAAATTGTTAATTTGAAACATTCTGTGGGCCCAGACAAACTAGCCGTACGGCTAGAGCAGGAGATCCATTTTTTTTTGCAAACTTTCAGCTTCTGATAATCAAGCCCCAGTTTATTTGAATTTCCAGAACATTCATACCCTCAGAAATCAAAACAGAAACACAAAACACACACAAAATAAGCACAAAGTCAACAAACGGGGACGGAAGTTTGACCCACACAAAAGCATTCCCAAAGATTCTAAAAAGAAGTTTGGAAACACTTTATTCCCCAGCGGAGTCGCCACTGTAAGGATCCTCCCCCCTGGGGGCGAAACGGGGGTTCGCCCAAGGAAAGAAAAGCCACACACGTGAACTAAACACATTTAACGGAGTCGCCACATTTGTTAACTTTTAACCCAACAAATAAAAATTGTTAGAGATTTAAGAGTTCGGAGGTCAGGTTACGACTTGGGAAGAGTTTTACATCATCCAAGTCACCTCGGATAAAGCCGAGTCTCCCTTAGTTTTAGCCGTACGGCTAGGAGGGGTCTTCCCGGGGATTTTAACAGTTTATCAGGAAACAGTCCAGTTCCAGGCAGAAACAGAGCATTCTGCAGGAACTGGACCAAACTGTTCTGATTTCAGTTTATGTTTTAACCAAAATACATAAATAAACTCATTCCTATGCTCTTTGATCATCAAGTGAACCTCAAAAACATTGATTTAAGGGTGATCAAGGAATCATTGGAGAAATATCAAGAAAGGTGGCAAACATGCCCCTTTGAACCAAAGTGACCATTTGATGAGTAAAGATTGGAACTTTACCATCAAAATGGACTTTTTATGAAAGATTAACCTTGAGGGACAACAAAAATAACATAAAGATCCAATCTTTATGACCCAATCATAGGGATTTTTGGCTAGATCAAGGTTGGGATGATAAAGATTGAGCCTTTATCCCCCAACATGATCATCATGGCCTAATTTGTGTAATACCAACATAAAGACATGAGCTTTCACCTTGATAAAGAGATCTTTAAGCTATTTAGAACAAGAAATCAAACTATAATCATCCTTAAGTTTGAACCTCTTTCACACGAAAGTATGAAGGGCACCTTGAATCATGCTCATGGTTTAGTTCACATTATATGTATATATAGAAGATATATATGCTTGAAATGGACAAGTCTTGCAAAAATGTAAATTTGCTTGAGAGGACAAGTCTTATAAGAATGTAAACAAGAACAAGTAATGTGATTAACAAAGCAAAATAGAGTTGAGATGAAGAGAAGATGGGGGAAGGGGACCTCACCTATGATGGTTCTAGTCTATCTTCTTTTCCTTCACTCAATTATAAGGGTGATTTCTCTCTCAGACACGATTTCTATAGAGTTTCCCCTATCTAAACAATATTCTCTCCACCTGAAATGATCAGCAAGGGTCTTAATTTATAGGGACTGAGGGTGCCTAAACCAGCCGTACGGCTAGGCCCCTCTAGTAACCAAACCATCCGTACGACTCAGCATGACGAGCTTCTGGATTTTTCCAATTTTAATCCCAGAGCAGTCCTGGAATTTTAGGTCTATCCTAGTGAGGTCCTAGTTCATCAGTTTATCCCTGGATGATCCTAAGATTACCTCTAAGGTTGGTTGGTTTCAGATTGGGGTACTTACAACAGGTGAAAAACGAGGGGCTTATAGACGTAGTGTTGGCCTCCACTGATCCAGGATTTAGAGTAGTTGCGAAAAAGAAGAGAAATCTTTTCCAACCATTTAGGAATAAAAATGTGTTTTAAGTAAACTTGAACGAATAATTTTGCACATTGCTTGAATTTGCTCAGTTTTTGCTCCTTGTCTTTAACACTTCGTTTTCTTGCGTTAACAAGCATCATTTGTTAAGTCTTTGGATGGATCCCCATTATCGTCCAAGACTTCTGTTAAAACCTTAGGCGTAGTCCCCTGAGAACCCGTTAAGTCCTTGGAAGATCTCCGAGACACCCGTTAAGCCTTTAGATGGATCCCCGTTATCCTCCAAGAATTCCGTTTGATCCTTAGGTATAGTCACCTAGGTCCCCGTTAAGATTCCCGTTAAATCCCTAGGAAGTCAGTCAAGTCCTTGGATGGATCCCTGTTATCCTCCAAGAAAGAAATCCTTGGATGGATCCCCGTTATCCTCCAAGATTTCCATTAAATCCTTAGGCGTAGTCCCCTAGGAACCCGTTAAATCTTTGGAAGATCTCCGAGACACCCGTTAATCCTTTGGATGGATCCCCGTTATCCTCCAAGATCTCGTTAATCCTTAGGTATAGTCCCCTAGGTCCCCGTTAAGATTCCCGTTAAATCCTTAGGAAGTCAGTCAAGTCCTTGGATGGATCTCTGTTATCTTCCAAGAAAGAATTCCTTGGATGGATCCCCGTTATCCTCCAAGAAGCCAGTCGAAACCTTGGACGGATCCCTGTTATCCTCTAAGAAGTCAGTCAAGCCTCGGATGGATCCCCGTTATCCTCCAAGAAGTCAGTCATGTTCGTCTTTTCCTCTTAGAATTCTAAACCCGTTCGAACTACGGCGACCTGAGTCTCTCATCGCGTGGGACCCCCTCCCTCGTGGTGATGGGAACGTAGGCAACTTCGGCCCGATCAAATATCTCAAAATAGAGGGTTCTAAGATACGTGCGCTTTTAGCCCAAGCCTCCACGCGGTGTTTACCCGAGCCAAAATTACCTTTTTTCTTCCCCGTGGTTCAGATGAAGTGGAAGAGAGCATCATGTCGCCGACTAGTACGCGTGGAATCAGAGAGTTCCCCGGTCACCGCAAATTCTCCAACCCAGTACCTTGGAAAGACCGCTTCAATGGATGGTAGCTTGGAAAATAACGCCGCAGATAATCCGGATAGCCCTGCGAAAGAAGAGTTTCTCCAAGCCCTAAAAACCCCCGGGGGCTGAGAAAGAAGTCATCACAGAGAGCCACAAAGAAATGCAAAGTCCGTCTGAGGAGTCGACGGGACAAAAGGGTGATGTAACCCTATTTCAAACTGATAGGCTCTCCGCCATAGTGACCAATCACGAGGAAGAGGTGGAAGCCCCCCAACCTCCGAATTACAACCAAAGATTTTCCCCTCCATCTCACCAAAATACCTAGACCTCCAGTTCTTCACCCCAACACGTCGTCATCCATAACAAGCCTCTCACTCAAATCCTCCTCACTCTGCCTCATCCCAAATTCAACATCTCCCATAGGACACCCCCTATAAAACCCCAAACACAATCCACTCAAAAGGCCCGCAAACCACTGCTCACACCAGTTACGCCTCTAGCATCATACCCACAACACTTTCCCAATCATATCCCTTCTCGGTTTGATGCCATCAACCAAGTCACCAGAGCTCAGTCACTGCTTAGACCATATATGGATACCCGAACAGGCAGCACCAACTCGCCTCCACCAGATTTCCCGATGAGATTCTGGGGTGACCCGTATCATTTCTATAATCCAAGACCTTTTGGACCACAAGCTCCTTGCGTGCCTCCAATATATATTCCTGCCAGCAACCAAGGTTATGGGTATGCCAACGCCCCTGCGCCTCCTCAAAATCCCCTCAACCATCCATTGGGAAAGAGAGAGCAAATGGAAGCTGAGTTCAAAAGGACACTCAATGAGAACCCATTTGCATGGAGAGACGGTGATTCTTGTCCCCACCACGCTCCGGTCAATGATGAAAGAAAAGTCGAATGCCGAGCCAGACCCTGTTTCACAAGGTTTGAGGACTTTGGAATGCCCATCAGCAAGGTATTTGAGGGATTGGTTAAGCAAGGCCTCGCAAAGCCTCTTGTTAACTACCAACCCAGGGACCCTAAAAGGCCTCTCAGCAAGACCAAGAGGTGTGCCTTTCAAAACTATCATGGACATGATACCGATGATTGCATCGCTGTAAAACGCGTCATCCAGAAGTTAATCACGAAAGGAAAGCTGGAATGCCCCCTGCTGGGAAATCGGAAATGAAGCTACAGCTATAGCCAGAAGTGGTATGTCAAAAACCTCTCCCATCAACCTCCCCTTAGAAAGAGTCTGTTTTTATCCTTAGGAAGAGTCAGTTGCTTTTAAGATGTGTGGTAAACCCTTAAGAAAGGTCAGTTAGGTTTAGAGTCCTAACTCCCCGGTTGATGCCATGTGTTGACCATTTTGAGTCCATTGTCAATTTTCTTAATAAAATTATTATTATTATTATTATTGCCTTATCAAAAGTTTGCAAAAATGTGTGTGAGTCTTTCACTCAAAACAAAAGTGTGTCTTCTAAAAAAAATCTTAAAATAAAAGATCAAGTGTTTTCCTATAAGGTTAATCCGCTAATGAAGCGTTCTTCTTAAATCATGGTTATAATTTCACTTTGAGGTTTAATATGCTAAAATTCCTTCGCGGTTATGTCCATTGGAAACATTGACCAAGAAGCCCACATCTGAATTGGCATCCGAGACAACCATCCACATGAGCGAGGAGATCAAAAGGAGAGGCCTGTGCTTCGGAAGCCCAAAAGCGGCTACATCAAATGGAGATCCGTACCTTCGTCGAGTGCCACGCACGAAGGCTACGCACCTTGAAAGGAAATCACCAAATGGAGATGGACAATGCAAACTCCCAACTCGTGAGTAGGAGAATCCGATAATTACAACGCCAAGCCAAATGGAGACCTCGCGACATCTTTCCCGACGACACAGAAACCGAGTTCCCCATGGAAGACATGGAATATGCCGCCAACAACCCCTCCAACAATTGAGGAATAAAATGGATCATCGTGCTTCATGGGAGCCCATCCCTAAAAAAAATGAGTCTTCCAGCCTCGTAGGATCTAGACTTTCACCAAAGTCCGTCCCGGACTGTGTCTTTTTATTTTTACAAAGGTCCGTATTTGGACATGTATGTACAAAGTTATCTAAATAAAAGAGTCATTTTCCTTCTCTTCTCTCTAGACATGAGACATTATTTGCAACAGTGTTCTAAAAGACGGGCGCCTAGGCCGCCTAGGCGGCACCTAAGCGCTAGTCGGGGTGGTGCCGCTGCGACTTTCAGTAAATCGGCCAGATTAGACGCTAGGCGGGTTAGGCGGAACTAGGCACCGCTTAGGCGGGCTAGTCGGGATAGGCGGTAGGCGGTCTTAGCGGGCTTGGCGGTGTTGGGTGCTGACTAGTCGGTCCAAGGTGGCGCCTAGAGACTGGATAAAATGAAGGTACGCCAGAGACAACGGATGTGCGTAGGAGATGAAGAAATTACCGCCGAAACTCTCCAGATCTGAGAGAGAGGGATGAATCTGTAGAGAGAGAGAGAGAGACGAATCTGGACAGTGAGAGATGGATCAGAGAGAGAGATGAATTGAGAAGAAGTCGACGGCGTCAGATTCAGATTTCGCTGAAGAACACGTCGCCAGATCTGGATTTCACCAGAGAAAATTGAGGGAGCTATGTTTGACTGGTGGTGTGAGGAGGCCAGATCCGGAGGATTGGGGAGTTGAAGGTTGTCGTCGCCAAAGAAATGGCGAGTCGGAGAGGCTGCAGAGAGAGAGAGAGTGTTGTGTGTGTGTGTGTGGGTGTTTTTAGAGAGAGAGGGTGTGTGTGTGTGTGCCGTGATTAAGGTGAGGTGAGGGGAGGGGAGGGTTTTGTTTGAGGGGTAGGATAGTTTGGGTATTTATGAGATATATTTGACCGGTCAAAGGAGGTCAGGGGTGTATGATATATTCCCCTCATAGTAACAACGAAAAATGTGGACTATCTTTCTAGGACGGAGGGAGTATATTAATAAAAAATATTAAAAATGCGCTAATTTCTCGGCCCCGCCTAGGCGTTCTAGGCGCTAGGCGTTGCTCCGCCGCCTAGCGTCTTTTAGAACACTGATTTGCAATATACATTTACTCTTGAAATTGCCTTGCTTGTCATTATCAATTGATTGCTACGTCGCTAAATGATGAATTGACTTCTAAGCATACTAGTCGATGACGACTCATTAAGGACGAATGGACCCAACACGAATAAAAACGCTAAATGCAAACAATTAATCTTGATGTGAATAAATGTTGTGATCAATTGGCATGAATAGACCGTTAATGGCAAGCCTTCCCCGATACACATCCCCGATACACATTCCCCGATACACATCCCCGATACACCTTCCCGATAAAAATTCTGGATGCACATCAAAGGCATCCTGAGACAATGAAAAGGCAAGGATGTTGTTGCTCACCACCAAGATTCGACCATTATCGCACATCCGCAACCAAGCAAAGGACTTCCCAGAGCTTCAAAGTCAAAGAAAGAAGTGACAGGCATTCCACCAAGGGGCTACAGATGAGCCAATATCCAAGTTGGGGCTAATGTTTCCCCTCTCTCAAAAAAAAAAAAAGAAAAAATGAAATAAATGAGAAGAGGGAAAGGAAATGAATGTGTGGAAAGAAAGAAAGGAAATGAATATATGCGAAGAGGAAGTATGCCTCAAAAGCTCACTGCGAAAGTCCACCTCAAAGAATAAGGAAGCAAAGCGATCTACATCAGCAAAGCAACAACATCCTTCAAAAGGACACTGACTTCAACAAAAGACGATCCATGGCCGAACTACGGCGACCTGAGCTCCTCAAACTGAGGGGAACATAGGCAAACCTTTGGGTCCGGTCACAACATAAAACAAAACCATCAACCGTGGTCCCCTCAAAATGAACAAGTTCTCGTCCCTTGGTCCCTTCAATGACCAATTTCCCAGATAATGACCAATTCCACCTTCTAAACACATTCTCCTCCCGATCTTGCCATTGATCGAATCTTAATCTTAATTGATCACAACATTTATACATGTTAAGGCTAATTTCTTGCTATAATCTTGACTTAATGACAAACATGGTCCATTCAAGCAATCATTTGATGATATTAACTAAGGCCATTTTAAAATGTCTCAACAAGTCTTCTTTTCTCCATCTTAGAAAAGAGCTAAACACTTGTATTCTGTCAAGCAAGGGCTTCCTCCCATTTCATGATACATCGGCATAAAGGGACTCTCTCCCAAATAAAATTCCCTTGCATGTTTCCTCCAAGAAAAATACTTTAAAGTCCCCGTTCTATCGAGTCGGCTGGATCACTCATAAAAAAAGAAAAAAAAAGAAAAAGGCACCAAAAAAGTAGCCCGCTAGGTTGAAAACCCGTAAGGGCGGCCTAGGCAAAAAACAGGGTGTGCCATAAAAGACACAAAAGAGATGCCCGCTAGGTTAAAAACCCGAAACGGCGGCCTAGGCAAAAGAAAGGGTGCGTCATGAAAAAAAGGGATGGGTTCCTAACCTCACTTCGAAGGACAAAAGATGATATTGGGGCTACCCCGCCATCGACACCGACAAAGATGGGGGGGCTACCCAACATCAACGACAACAAAGGCATGGGGCTACCCTGACAACGACAAAGATATGGGGGTTACCCCGACATCAACGACGACGAAGACATGGGGCTACCTCGACATCAAGGACAACAAGGATATGGAGCTGCCCCAACATCAACGGTAAAAGGATTCTCTATTACCGATCACTCCTAAGAAATGGACAAAGTTCCGAAGGACTTTATGCATAACAAACCTCGCGGTTAAGTTAAAATCAAAAATTTGACTAACATGCTTCGTTAAAAGATTTGCCTTTAGAAATAAGCATTTCCAAATTTGCCCTTTTTGGTATCATTTATCAAAGACCATGTTTCAAGAAAAATGCTTTTGATCTCCTCTCAAAATGATTTTCCCACAGTTCTGGACTCTTTCGTCCAAAATGAGTCTTAACGGTTGCCCCTAGGCTCTTCCCCGGTATCAAGAAAATGTGTCAACCATCCCGTAGAGTAGTGTTGACCAAGCCGAACCTTGACTTAGAATAGTCATTATAGGTTGAAGCCTTTGTCCCGGCAGTCCTTAGTCGGACGTAAGACCAGTTTCCCGGTCAAACTCCCCAAAGATGGAGTTGACCCAAGTCAAACCTTGACTCAAAATAGTCATTATAGGTTGAGACCTTGTCCCCGGCAGTCCTTAGTCGGACATAAGACCAGTTTTCCCATCAAACTCCCCAAAGATGGAGTTAACCAAACCTTGACTCAGAATAGTCATTATAGGTTGAGACCTTGTCCCCGGCAGTCCTTAGTCGGACGTAAGACCAGTTTTCCCGTCAAACTCCCCAAAGATGGAGTTGACCAAACCTTGACTCAAATAGTCATTATAGGTTGAGACCTTTATCCCCGGCAGTCCTTAGTCGGACGTAAGACCAATTTTTCCCGTCAAACTCCCCAAAGATGGAGTTGACCAAGCCTTGACTTAGATTAGTCATGATAGGTTAAAGCCTTTATCCCAGGTAGTCCTTAGTCGGACGTAAGACCAGTTTCCCGTCAAACTCCCCAAAGATGGAGTTGACCAAGCCTTGACTTAGAATAGTCAAGATAGGTTGAAGCCTTTGTCCCGGCAGTCCAAAATGACGTAAGACCATCCTTATGTAAGTCAACCCTCTCCATAGATCCAAGTTGACCATGTCCCGCCTCTGCCTCGCCAAGAGTCACGCTTCCTTATGTAAGTCAACCCTCTCCATACAGCCAAGTTGACCATGTCCCGCCTCTGCCTCGCCAAGAGTCACGCTTCCTTATATAAGTCAACCCTCTCTATAGATCCAAGTTGACCATGTCCCACCTCTGCCTCGCCAAGAGTCACACTTCCTTGTGTAAGTCAACCCTCTCCATAGAGTCAAGTTGACCATGTCCCGCCTCTGCCTCGTCGAGAGTCACGCTTCCTTGTGTAAGACAACCCTCTCCATAGAGCCAAGTTGACCATGTCCCGCCTCTGACCCCGAGAGTCACGCTTCCTTGTGTAAGTCAACCCTCTCCATAGAGCCAAGTTGACCATATCCCACCTCTGACCCTGAGAGTCACGCTTCCTTGTGTAAGTCAACCCTCTCCATAGAGCCAAGTTGACCATGTCCCGCCTCTGACCCCGAGAGTCACGCTTCCTTATGTAAGTCAACCCTCTCCATAGAGCCAAGTTGACCATGTCCCGCCTCTGACCCCGAGAGTCACGCTTCCTTATGTAAGTCAACCCTCTCCATAGAGCCAAGTTTACCATGTCCCGCCTCTGACCCCGAGAGTCATGCTTCCTTGTGGTAAGTCAACCCTCTCCATAGAGCCAAGATGACCTCGTCCCGCCTCTGAACTCGCCAAGAGTCATGCTCACCCCCTAGGAAATGATGACAGATATCCGCTTAGCCCTTAGGTTTGGATAGCCTTAAAAACTTCCCTCTCTCTCTGAACTACATTAGGCTTGATTCCCCACAAACAGGATACGTAGGAATCCTATACCACTAGGTCCATCCATGTAACCAAATCGGTCAAGCCATCTTCCCGTCAGATTGGGATGCTTATTTTATCGACAACCCCGCTTTTCCAAAGCGACGTTGCCGGGGACTCTGTAAGTACCCCAATCTGAAACCAACCAACCTTAAAGGTAACCTTAGGATCATGCAGGGATAAACTGATGAACTAGGACCTCACTAGGATAAACCTAAAATTCCAGGACTGCTCTGGGATTAAAATTGGAAAAATCCAGAAGCTCGCCAGGCTGAGTCGTATGGATGATTTGGGTACTAGAGGGGCCTAGCCGTACGGTTGGTTTAGGCACCCTCAGTCCCTATAAATTGAGACCATTGCTGATCATTTCAAGGGGGAAAATTGTGATTAAAGAGTGGAAACTCTGCAGAATCGAAAATTGAGAGCAAACCACCATATAAATTGAGTGAAAAGAGAGGAAGATAGGCAAGAACCCCACCATAGGTGAAGCCTCCTTCTCCCCATCTTTTCTCCATCTCAAAATTCTCTTTTATTTCTTGATTATCTTGTTTATGTTCTTGCATTGCTCTTTATTTTATTTGCAAGCATTGTCTATTCAAGCACTTTTTACATTCTTGCAAGACTTGTCCATTCAAGCACATATATTGCTATATATATATATATATATATATATATATGATCCAAATCATGAAGTGACTCAAGGCGCCCTCCATCTTGGTATGAGAAGTGGTTAAAACCTAGGATGATCATGATTTGTTAGTTCCTTGTTATAAAAAGCTTAAGGATCCATTTATATGGTGAAAGCATATATATATTTATGTTTACATTGAAAGATCTTGGCCATGATGATCATGTTTGGGGATAAAGTCTTAATCTTTATCATCCCCATTTTTGATTTAGCCGAAAATCCCCAAGTTTGGGTCATAAAGATTCAATCTTTATGTTATATTTTTATCTCTAAAGGATTAATCTTGCATAAAAGTGCCATTTTGATGGTAAAGTTCCAATCTTTACTCATCAAATGGTCACTTTGGTTCAAAAGGGCATGTTTGCCACCTTTCTTGATATTTCTCCAATGATTGCTTTGATCACCCTTAAATCCTTGAGGTTCACTTGATGATCAAAGAGCATAGGAATGAGGTTATTTATGTATTTTGGTTAAAACATAAATTGGAATCAGAACAGTTTGGTCCAGTTCCTACAGAATGCTCTTGTTCTGCCTGGAACTGGACTGTTTCTTGATAAACTGTTAAAATCCCTGGAAAGACCCCTCTTAGCCGTACGGCTAAGTTGGGTCAGAGGGACCTTTTTTTTTTCTTTATGTCTTGTTTTGTCAATGTCTATACAAATAAGCCCCTGTTTTCAGTTAAAAATCAATAACCAGTTAAAACTACAATTTTCCGTTAAAAACACACACACACACATGCACTTTTTCGTTAACAAACATAAGGGAGACTCGTCTTTATCCGAGGCGACTTGGGTGATGTAAAACTCTTCCCAAGTCGTAACCTGACCTCCGAACTCTTAAATCTCTAACCATTTTCATTTGTTGGGTTAAAAGATAACAAATGTGGCGACTCCGTTAAATATGTTTAGTTCACGTGTTTGGCTTTTCTTCCTTGAGCGAACCCGCGTTTCACCCCGAGGGGGAGGATCCTTACACAATGCTGATCACAAGACTGATGATGTCCCAATTTTTGGTAAAGCAAACTTAACTCTGAAGAGGCGCAGAAAGCGCATAGCAAAGCGCGCGCCTAGAGTTCGAGGTGAAGCATTGGTGGATAAAGCCACTGAATCTGATGAAGCTGAAGCTGGCGCAGACGATGGCGCAGAAGAAACTACTATACCTGGCGCAGTCTCTGTCGCACCATCTAGCGCAGTTCCCAAAGACAGACAATGGCAAAGGGCTTGCAAAAGATGAAGTTGGTCTAAGTGAGGTTGGAAGAGCTTAATTAAGGCGAGTTCAATGTGAACATGCGCCTCGTGATTTATCAGGTGCAACAGTTGGGTTCATAGAGCGTGGTGGTAGACCACCGAAGTGTCCTAAAATGGACAAGTATTTGAAGCGCGCACAGGAGGCTAGTTTGGCTGAAGCGCATAAACAAAGGGAGAAGACTACCAGTTAAAGCAAGCTACTGAATTGACTAAGGCAAAAAGGTACAAAGGCGTAGATTCTAGCGCTGATGAACGCGCACCTTCTCCTACTGCGCCTCCTAGTGCTCGTGTGCCTCCAACAAAGACTACAACAAAATCTGCTGTGCCTTCAAAGATAACCACCCATGCGCCTGCACCAGTTCCAAAACCAACTCCAGTTCCACTCACAGTTCAACAACAACAACTTAGAGATAAAATCTCTGCTGAACTATTTGGAGATCTGAGTGAGGAACAAGTTGAGGGGGAGCCTGAACCTTTATAGAAGCGCAAGTCTACTCCTGCGCCATTGGCTCCTGCGCCTCCTCTTAATCCAAAAGACCCTACTTCAAGTGATGCTTATCTTCCATCTCCTCCCCATACTTCCATTCCTTCAACAACTCCAACAAGGTCAAGCTCGAATTGAATCTCAGTTTGAGCTTCATAATTTAATGATAGCGAGTCAGGCAGATGAGATTGCTGCCATTAAGGGGGAGATAACGTACATTAGCGCTGGCATCAGGGACAAACACTTTCTTACTCCTCAGCAATGGAGCGACGCTATTGCTCAAATGAATGATATGTTCAAAGCCACCCTTGCTGAATTACATGATAGAATTGGCCCAGGCATCAAGTTGATAGATGGTCAGGATTTCATAGATGCCATAAAGCAAGTGGAAGTTAGTGTTGCTGCTGATATAAAGAAGTTGCTTGAATTAGTCACTGGTGAAAGTGATAAGTTAGTGAGTGTGATGGAGAAACTCAAGGAGATCAAAGATGAGCTAGAAAATTCTCCTAAAGCGCCTTTGACTTTTGCGCCCTCTACGAGCGCAGAATTTGGCGCGCCGGTTAACGCTCGCTCCTTAATTTCAAAGTTAGATATTTTGAAGGAGTTGATAGTAACCCATTTCAATGCCGCGCATTCAAGTTCTTACAGGCGCAAAGAAAGAACTTCATTTGATATTCTCTCCGCGCAAGCTGCTATTGAAGCAAACCTTCAAGTGATTGCTGAAAATTTCTCACAGCAGCAGGCCACTATTCAGTGCTCTATTGATGAGTACCAATCAATCAATGATGGTAATCTGCGCTATATCAGAGATGGAGTTTCTGATACGTTCACAAATGTCAACCGTACTCATCAACTTGCTAAGCAAATTTAGCGCTCTGTGAGCGAAATAGAAGAAGGATTGAAGGAAGATGATGCGCTTCCCAACCCTTAGTGATACTTTGATTGTAAGTTGATAGGAATCTTTTTGGTGTTAGAAACTTTTAGTGCTTAAATGTTTTAGCACATCTTTTGATTTTGTTCTGTTGAATACTTGTAATCATCTCTTATATTTTGAGTATTAATGAGAACAATGCATCACTCCTATTTCAAAACTTGTTCACTCAAACTCCTTGTTTGTAGAACAATGAATTTATTGTTTAAAATCACATGCATCATATTTGATCTGTTTCAAATTTTCATGCATTGAGTTTAAACTTTTTTTAAACACATCTCAAACCAAAACTCATACATTTTGAATGTGTTAAACTGTTATT
Organism: Campanula takesimana; assembly: GCA_026119855.1. Classification (NCBI taxonomy): domain Eukaryota; kingdom Viridiplantae; phylum Streptophyta; class Magnoliopsida; order Asterales; family Campanulaceae; genus Campanula; species Campanula takesimana. The sequence continues at coordinate 778,885 of JAOWBW010000205.1, forward strand.
TCTATCTTTCCATTTGTAATGTGTTATCCTTATTGGAATAGATTAGAAATCTATATCTTAGACTAGTGTGTGCATTAACTTGAGACATGATTTACCAATTTCATTTATTTGAACATGTTATTATCAATTATAATGTTTGTCCCTGATATAGTAGGTAATGGCATCAATCAAATAGGGGGAGAATATTGGGTATGCCCACTTATATCTGAGTTTTCAATATATAGGATTCATTAGATTTGATTGATCCATCACCTAAGTTTTATTTCATGGACTTTAGACCCATATGTAAGAAGTATTTATACTTTATTTTTTAGGTAGTCCATTTGAATAGAATAGGATTAGGAATAGGGCAAGATATCAAGATTCAAGAAAAATCACAAAGTTAATTGAGCCATGCGCCATGCGCCATGCTTTGTGCCTATGCGCCCAACAGGCGCGCGCATTGATTATGCGCCTCAATGACCTATGCGCCCCAATGGTTCAATGTGCCTCTTTAATGTTAATTCAACACTTGGTGATTTATTGAAGACATGAAGACTTGAAGAGATTCAAACTACGCCAAAGATCCAACGGTGGATAAATAACACGTGTGCACTCAGATTTGAGGACACCTGTCCACAACGGTCATATTTGTGTTATGTGTCTCCTCTCAACGAGCTCCAACACATCCGTCCTTTGATCTTATCCACAAGGGATTTCCAACGGCTAGTTTTTGGGGATCTACTATAAATACCCCATAACTTCAACCATTTAAAGTTTCTAAGCATTTCAGAATTTCTCTCTCAAGCATTTGTTGAAGATTTGAAGATTGCCCTTTGAATTCCCAGATTCCTCAGGAACATCTTCATAGCCCAGATCCTTAAGCAAAAACACTTTAGTTTTCTTGTGCTCTCAATCTCATAGATCTATAGAGCCTTGATACTAAAAACACACACGCACCTCTTTAAGTTTGATCACTTAGATCTTTCTTTAAGAGATACACCGGGTTCGTCTAGGATTTGTTCTTTCATAGAAAATAGATCTTGAGTTAGTGTAAAGCTCAAACGTTGTAATTTGTAACACTCACTCATAATATAAGATCTCCATTAGAAATCCAAGACTAACCATCTTGGTAGAGGACGTAGATCATTTCCCGATCAAACCTCTCCAAATATCGCGTATTAATTTCTTGTCATTTACTTTCAAGTTATTATCTTATCTCACTATTTGCTTGTTTATTCATTGTAGATTGATTGGATTGAATTGTGTTGTGTTTGTTATATCATTTGCCTTAGTTCCATCTTTCACTCACTTTGAGCCAAAATACTTAGAGTGTGTGTGCGCCCCCTTTATCATACTTTACGCGTATTTACTTAACTAAATTCCACTGTGCATTTCACTCACTCACTTAGGCGCATTGCATAACGCTTATTTGATAAAGTGCGCATTAACAATTGAGTTTATCAAGGGTTCGAAAATGTTTTCAAAACAGCTATTCACCCCCCCTCTAGCTATTTTTCATACCCTTGTTGCCCTTTGGGACCAACAGACATTAACTACCGTTAGTAACTTAACAGATGTTATAATAAAAATTTCAAATTGCCCCCTTAACTTAACAAAATCCTAAAATTGAAAATATTTAATTTACATTTTCCCCTTTATACGAATCTCAGTGCCTTGATGGAATATTTGAAAATATTAAATTTTTTTCCCCTCCCGAGTTAAATCCTTTGTGAAAATTCCTTGTTCTGCTCTCCATTCAAATACCAAACGTACTCTTTTTAATCAGTAACAATGGCAGATTCTCATTGTACAAATTTCCCAAGTTTTCATATGGTGGAACAATAAGTTTTTAGCCATTTTGACCTGCGTACTATTTGGGCATAGTCAATGTGACATGCGTACTTCATAAACAGCAAATGTGTCATGCGTACTTTAGTTTCGTTTTCAATTTGACCTATTTTTCTAACGCCAGTTAAAATTTAACGAAACAGTCAATGAAAGTTAACGTACTAGTTAGTTTGAAGTTGATTTTCCTTTTAAGGGCTTCATTGATAATTCTACAAGTAAAAGGGTTGTTAACAAAAAAATTGAAATATTAATATTTAAAGATTAAAATAAATATATATATTTTTATAATTTTAATTATTTTTGAACGTGTCTTAAAAAAACAAATAATTGGATTAGGTTAATAGTGTAAATAGTCATGTTTTTAAATCCAAAAACCATTTAAAACATTTTAATAACTAAACTACCCTTGAATCCCTAATCAAAACCCACCACTTCCTCCCAGCCACAAATGCATACTCTCTCTCCTTCTGACCCTCTCTCTACTTTCTCTCTCTAACTCTCATCTCCGGCACCTCTCCTCTCCCTATCTTCGGCGATATCCCACATCCTTCACCTCTGGCAACATCTCCCAACCCACACCTCCGACAACATCTCCCATCCCTCACCTCCGGCAACCGTCTCCGGCATCCATCACCATCTCCGGACACCATTCTTGCCCAGATCTACATCACACTCCATCCAAAAGCCCCCAATTTCTCCGACACTCCATAAGACGTTCTTACCTCCCGCCGGTCAACAATAAAACACACTCCATCACCACCGAATCCAACCCCTTCACACCAACTCCAGTAACTCCCCATCTTCACTCGATGGAAAACCATGTCCCGGCGACCAGATCTGGAAATCCAAAGTCGTCGGCCTTCTCAGATTCCTACATAATTCCAACTGAAACTCTTCATGTTCTCTCTCAGATCTGTCAAATTTGACTGGTTCTATGGCAAGTGGGTGCAAAAGAAACAATATACTAGATTATAGGAAGTCTGCAAATGGTATAAAATTCAAAAGTTTTTGAATTTGGAAAATAAATGATATACAAGGTTAAATTGTTCATTTATTAACAATTTTGATTATTTTTGCTTCAAGAAAAACAATTTTGATTATTTTAGATTCATTGGGCCTTTATTAATTATTTTTTAATCCAAGTATTCGTTTTTTAAGACACGTTCAAAAATAATTAAAATTATAAAAATATGTATATATTTTAAGCTTTAAATATTAATGTTTCAATTTTTTTGTTCACAACCCTTTTACTTATAGAATTATCAATGAAGCCCTTAAAAGGAAAATCAATTTCAAACTTTCATTGACTGTTTCGTTAAATTTTAACTGGCATTAGAAAATTAGGTCAAATTGAAAATGAAACTAAAGTACGCAGGACACATTTGCTGTTTATGAAATATGCATGTCACATTGACTATGCCCAAATAGTACGCAGGTCAAAATGGCTAAAAACTCGTGGAACGATTATAGTATCACTTTCGTACTGAGTTTCAATGAACGAATTTCCGAACCCAATACTTCATATTCCTCAATTCATTAAAACAAATCTCCCAACATAAAAAAAATGCACCCAATTTGCAATGGATTTCTCAAAATATTTGACTGAAGTCAGTAGGGAGCAGGGATTTTGAACAGAGTTGATTAGATAGAGCCCGGACGACGACGTTTCATAGAAATTGAAGGGAGGAAGAGAGACGGAGCCGCCATTGTTGACGGAGAACTCGAAGGCAAGGAGCGACAGAGGAATCGAGATGGAGATGAGCTGAGTCTGGTGATGGGAGATTGGAGTTTCAATTTTCAAAAAGGTTGAATCTTTGTGGGAAACATTCAAGTGGGTTATTAAGCAAAGCAGGGATTGGGAAATTACTAATGATTAAAATTGGAGGCCACCGTCATTTTAATTCAGGTTGGAGTAGGCCACTGATCTATGCTTCTCATGTCTTGATTTGATTTCCCACTAGATTGATTTTGGTAATGGTGTTGTTAGGATGAATTTTAAAAGAAAATCGGGGGCATGAGGTTGAAGGAGACGGGTGAGTTTCTCATCTTATTTTGGAAAATATTGTGAAAGGTCAGAACTTTAATGGTTGCACAAATACATCTCCTCAACTTTCTCATTTGTAATTATTTAGTTGGATAGACATATGAAAACATTTAAAGTAGTATTTGTTAATTTTCTAACATTTATTAACATTCGTTAATGATTTAGGTTGATTTGGTTTCATTTATGAATAGTACGCATGTTAATTTGGTAGTTTAGATAGTACGCGAGTCATTTTGGTTGAATTCATATAGTACGCGGGTCATTTTGGTCGTTTACTCAATAAAGAAAAATATAAAATTTCTACTCAAGAAAAGTGTGGCTTATTGATGTGATGCCTAAAATGAAAAATTGTGCACAATGTAATGAGGAGGGAGTATTGCTTAAAAATTTTAATTTTTGTCCAAGATACTTATCACATGACCACTAGTATCCAATTCGAGTAGCTACATAATTCTCTACTGCGACACAAACACTTAGCACCAAAAGCATCATCGCGATGAACAACAACCCATCTTAGACAAGTAAATAACACTTAGCACCAAGAGCACCAAGTAGTCTTTCACCTTTGGCAGATAAAAGAAGTAGGCCTCCCACAAGGTTCTAAAAATTACTAGGCGGCTGCAAGACGTTGGTGCCAGTTCTAGCGCCTAGGCAGAGCCTAGACTTTAGGCATGAACTATATATTCGTGGTGAAATCGAGTTGAAAATGTAACCATAACATGCAAATCATATAGCAGAAAAAATATCATTCAGCAAGAGGTTATGTAACAATTTCAAGAACATAATCAATAACTATAAATAAATGGTTTTTTTTTTTCTATGCTTCCAGACTTCCAGTTTCAAGACTCCACAGCAAGGCGGCATAACAAATATTTTATGAGGATATTTTTTGAATTTATGCTAATAAGAAATAACGATGTTATAAGACCAACTATTTTTTTAATCAAAACAACAACGCGGATCTCGGTGGTAGGTAGCCCCCATCCCTACTAGTCGGCTCCAACGGTGCCTAGGCATCGATTTTGTTAAGTTTAATGCCTTTGAATTGGGGACGCCTAATTTAATGGATTAAATTATCAAATTCGTAATTCCGAGACAGTGTGGAAAATTAAACAAGCAGATTTTTTGGCCTAGGCCGCATGCCTTAGCCATAAAAACAGTTGCTTCTGCCAATTCACACAAAAGGTGTGTACGGTACGGACATGGGCCACAAAAGGAGTTTGTGTTTGCTTTGTTTTGGTTTGACTAGGCCTAGTCAATTAGTTAAACATAATTAAGACTCCTTGGTTGACCGAGTTTTGTAGGACTTTAATTAGAGTATACGTGATTTATACTCCCTCCGTCCTAATTTAATTCAGTTAGTCAGTTTGCTCAGTTTTTACACAGAACAGAGAGATCAATAATTCTAGATCTAGGGTTTGCACAGTCAGAAATTTTGTGATCAAAATTCGTGCAAAGTAGATTAGTGTGATCTTGTGTAATTGTTTCTCCAGTGATAATAATATTCTCTCCCCTCCCCGTGGACGTAGCCAAGTTGGTGAACCACGTAAATCCGTGTTCTTGTGATTGCTTTATTTTCTCATCAAGTCTTGTTCAATTCCTCTAACAAGTGGCATCAGAGCTTGGTTGAAAAGGAGAATTAGCATCGAAGGAAGAGATCCAAGATCGAAGAAAAACAAGGTAGCAGTTTCTGGTTCGTTTTTATCCAGCGCAGCAGTGAAGAAAAAGGCGTAGCGCATTCGTTCACCGTTGGATCGTGCTGATTTTCGGTGAGTAGCTTCGGGACTCATAGATCTTCGATCTGAACGGTGGAGATTGGATTTTGATGTCCCTAGCATCCGAAATTGTATCCGGACAGAAGCTGCTGGTGTTTTGTCTTCGATTGTATGCGTTTGGAGTTTCTTGTTGCGATTTCTCTTAGTGGCACCAGAGCCCGGTTCGTGGTTAGAGATTCAGGGATTCCGCTGCAGAGAACGAGAAGATGGGTCAAGGAGCAGATTCGATCGACAAGTTCAATGGGAAGAATAGTTTTTCTCTCTGGCAGATCAAGATGAAGGCTTTGTTGGTAGATAAAGATTTATGGGAACCGTTGGAGATTGCAATCAGGGATCGCAAGGATCCCAAGGGTAAGGCGATCACCACAGAAGAGTCAGAGAAGGACAAGCAGACAGCCGCGAAGGAGGCAGCAGCATTGAAGAAGTTAGATCAGAAGGCTCACGCCAAGATCATCAGACAGTTGGATGATGAGATCCTAACCAATGTTGCAGGAACAGAATCCGGAAGCGATCTTTGGTTAAAGTTGGAAGATATGTACATGACACGTTCATTGACCAACAAGTTATACCTGAAGAAGAAGCTGTATGACTGTCGTATGACTGAAGGTATGCCCATTAATGATCATTTTGATAGATTTACTTCTGCATTACTTGAACTGCGTAATATAGGAGTTGTTGTGGATGACGAGGATGCAGCCTTGCAGCTTTTAGTATCCTTACCTATGTCTTATGAACATTATGTCGATTTGTGCATAAATCGTAAGGATGGTATCTCTCTAGAGGAAGTGAAAACTTCTCTCAAGACGAGGGAATTGCGCCGAAAGGCGAGTGGGAATGAGACAGGTACCCAGTCATCAGGTTTGGTTGCTAGCAGTAGTGGTGGTAACAAGGGTTCTAGTGGGAAGAAGAACAATAAAGGTAATTCTTCACACAAGAAGGGTCCGAAGCCTAGGGATATTTGTAATTTCTGCAAAGAGAAGGGGCATTGGAAATTCGATTGTCCCAGAAAGAAGCGAGGCGAGGCACCAGTCAGAGCAGAGGCCATGGTGGCCAAGGGTAGCGGTTCAGATGAGGATTATGCTCTAGTCACATCAGAATCAGCACGTGCATCTGATGCATGGATTCTTGATTCAGGAGCTTCTTACCATATCATTCCGAGGAGAGAATGGTTTACTGATTACAGGCAGGTGGATGGCGGTGATATAAGCATGGCCAACAGTGCAGTCTGCAAGGTTGTCGGTATTGGTTCGATCAAGCTCAGGACTCATGATGGTAGGTTTGTCACTTTGAACGAGGTTCGACACGTTCCACTTATGACAAAGAATCTGATTTCTCTTAGTCAGTTAGACAGCAAAGGGTTCAGCTTCAAAGGTAAAGGTGGAGCAGTAAGTGTATGTAATGGTTCAGAAGTGGTTCTGAGAGGCCTTAAGCGGGGCTCTTTGTATTTCCTCCAAGGAAAGACGCTTACAGGGTCAGCTATGGTAGCATCATCAGAAGTGGACGAGGGAGATATGTCTAAGCTGTGGCACATCAGGCTCGGGCACATGAGCATTCGAGGGATGCACGAGTTGGCCAAGAGGGATCTTCTATGTGGCCATAAGATCGATGATCTTAAATTTTGTGAGCATTGCGTGCTAGGGAAGATGAAGCGTAATAGTTTTCCCAAGGGCATACATAACACAAAAGCCGTTCTGGAATACATCAACGCAGATTGTTGGGGGCCTTCTCGTCAGGAATCTCTAAGGGGGCACAGGTATTTCTTGTCTATCATTGATGACTATTCGAGGAGGACTTGGGTGATCATCATGAAGCACAAGAATGAGGCTCTAAGAAATTTCAAGGACTGGAAGACATTAGTGGAGAACCAGACATGGAAGAAGATCAAGAAGCTCCGGACAGATAATGGTTTGGAGTTCTGCAGCACTGAGTTCGATTCGTTTTGCAGGGAGGTGGGGATTTCTAGACATCTCACCATCAGAGGCACACCACAGCAGAATGGTGTAGCAGAGCGGATGAATCAGACATTGCTTGAGAGGGCGAGGTGCATGCTTTCCAATGCAGGGTTGTCTAAGCGGTTCTGGCCAGAAGCGATTAGTACAGCATGTTACTTGATTAATCGTGGACCTCACGCCGGTATTGGCCTCAGAGTTCCCCAAGAGGTATGGACCAGTAAACCTGTTGATTATTCTATTTTAAGAGCTTTTGGGTGTACTGCTTATTATCATGTAGATGATGGGAAGTTAGAACCTAGAGCTAGAAAGGGAGTATTCATGGGGTATGGGGACGGTGTCAAGGGATACCGTATATGGTCTCCATCAGAAAATAGGGTAATTATCAGTAGGAACGTCGTTTTTGATGAAAATTCTGTTATTAACTCTATTATGAGATCTACGATTGTTTCGAGTGTTGGCGGTGTTGATAAACAGGTGGAGCAACAAGATACTGAACAGTTAGTTGTCCCACAGTCAGATGTTGATCAGGATCCACCGACAAAAACAGAGACTGAAGCACCAGAAAGTTCAAGTTCAGTTCCCGAAGAACATGGGTTAGCACAAGGAAGGTCTAGAAGAGCTAATTTCGGGAAGCCTCCGGAGAGGTATGGATTTGAAGACATGGTGTCTTATGCACTGCAGGTTGCTGAGGAAGTGGAGCCCGATCTTTCGGAACCTTCTACTTTCAAGGAAGCAGTTACATGTTCAGAGTCATCTCAGTGGTATGCGGCTATGGGTGATGAGATGGAGTCTCTTCACAAGAATCAGACTTGGTATTTGACCAAAAGGCCAGAAGGCAGAAAGATTGTGACTTGCAAGTGGATCTTCAAGAAAAAGGAAGGGATGTCACCGGCAGAAGGGATCAAGTATAAAGCTCGCGTTGTTGCAAGGGGTTTCACACAGAGAGAAGGGGTGGACTATAATGAGATATTCTCACCAGTGGTCAGACACACTTCGATTAGAGTGTTGCTAGCAATAGTAGCACAAAGGGATTTGGAGCTTGAGCAACTAGACGTCAAGACAGCTTTCTTGCATGGAGAGTTGGAGGAAGAGATATACATGACACAGCCGGAAGGATTCCAAGTTCCTGGTAAGGAAGATTATGTTTGTAGGTTGAAGAAGTCCTTGTATGGACTTAAGCAGTCGCCTAGGCAGTGGTATAAGAGGTTTGACAACTATATGACAGAGATCGGATACACGAGGAGCCCGTATGATTGTTGTGTGTATCACGATAAGTTGGTAGATGGGTCGTACATCTATTTGGTGCTTTATGTAGATGATATGTTGATAGGAGCAGTTAAGAAGTCAGAGATTCAGAAGCTGAAAGGCTTATTGTCCGCAGAGTTTGAGATGAAGGATTTGGGTAGCGCGAAGAAAATTCTGGGTATGGAGATTTATAGAGACAGAGCCAAACGAAAACTGTTCTTATCCCAGAAAGGTTACATCAAGAAAGTTTTAGAGAGGTTTGGTATGTCAACAGCTAAGGCTATAGATACTCCGAGTGCAGCGAATGCACGGTTGTCAGTCGCTTTTGGGCCCAAGTCGGTTGAGGAGAAAGAGTATATGGCTCGAGTACCCTATGCTAGTGCAGTTGGTAGTTTGATGTATGCTATGGTGTGCACTAGGCCGGATCTTGCACAGGCAGTTAGTGTTGTTAGTCGGTTCATGGGTAATCCGGGTAAAGAACATTGGCAGGCTGTGAAGCGAATCTTGAGGTATCTTAGAGGTACCAGTGATGTCGGTCTCATCTATGGAGGTGGAGCAGAGTGTGCAGTAGAGGGGTTCTCAGATTCGGACTATTCGGGTGATGTTGATACAAGAAGATCGATGACCGGATATGTATTCACGCTTGGTGGGTTAGTTGTCAGTTGGAAGGCTACATTGCAGGCGACAGTGACGTTGTCTACAACAGAAGCAGAATACATGGCATTGACAGAGTCCGCTAAGGAAGGAATATGGTTGAAGGGATTGATCAGCGATCTTGGAATACATCAGGATCAGGCTATTATTTATTGCGATAGTTTGAGCGCGATTTGTTTGGCCAAGGATCAAGTTCATCATGAGAGGACCAAGCACATTGATGTCAGATATCATTTCCTAAGGGATGAGAAACGGGTAAAGGTGAAGAAGGTAGGGACGGCGGACAACCCTGCAGATATGTTCACAAAACCCGTGACGGGGAGCAAGTTCCAACATTGTTTGGACTTGCTTAATGTTCGCAGCTATTAGATAGCAGAAGAGGTGAGGGGGGAGGAAAGATTTGTTATTTGGAAGATTCAAAGTCAAGGTGGAGATTTGTTAAGTTTAATGCCTTTGAATTGGGAACGCCTAATTTAGTGAATTAAATTATCAAGTTCGTAATTCTGAGACAGTGTGGAAAATCAAACAAGCAGATTTTTTTGGCCTAGGCCATATGCCTTAGCCATAAAAACAGTTGCTTCTGCCAATTCACACAAAAGGTGTGTACGGTACGGACATGGGCCACAAAAGGAGTTTGTGTTTGCTTTGTTTTGGTTTGACTAGGCCTAGTCAATTAGTTAAACATAATTAAGACTCCTTGGTTGACCGAGTTTTGTAGGACTTTAATTAGAGTATACGTGATTTATACTCCTTCCGTCCTAATTTAATTCAGTTAGTCAGTTTGCTCAGTTTTTACACAGAACAGAGAGATCAATAATTCTAGATCTAGGGTTTGCACAGTCAGAAATTTTGTGATCAAAATTCGTGCAAAGTAGATTAGTGTGATCTTGTGTAATTGTTTCTCCAGTGATAATAATATTCTCTCCCCTCCCCGTGGACGTAGCCAAGTTGGTGAACCACGTAAATCCGTATTCTTGTGATTGCTTTATTTTCTCATCAAGTCTTGTTCAATTGCTCTAACAGATTTTTTGACTGAACAAATTTCTCGGCGGATTCAAAGTTAATCGAGGCATTTTGCAGCCGCCTAGCGCTTAGGTGGGGCCTACGCAGTCTAGGTGAGCGACTTTTAGCTAAAGGTCTCACGTCAAAGTAGTTGGCCTCACACAGCTCTGCCAAGTGACCAATCGGCTACCCACATAGTCCCACTAGAGTTCTTGATTTTGTTGTTGGTAGTGTACAACATCCTCTCTTTCCCTTCATGAACTACTACCCTCGCTCCTCTATTAGCTTCCATGTCCCATAGTTGAAGGTCACTCTATAACCCTCATTATCTAACTTACCAATGAAAATTAGCTTCCTTTTCAGACTTGGAATATGGCATATATCATGCTATTGCAAAACAGCCCCACTTGGTGTTTTGATTTGGACATTCCCATTCCCTACGACATTCATCGTTTGATCATCCCCTAGTGCAAAATATTCATGAAAAGAATCAGAGGTATGGATGGTCTGAAGACAATTGATCACACATCTACATAAAGTAGTTGAATAAATATTGAAAATACAGATTAAAACATCTACTGGTCTTACCACAGTAAGCAAGCTTACACCTAAAAATGATCTTACTAATAAACTTGCTTACAAAATAGAAAAACAAATAATGAAACTAAAGAAATATGAAAATACTATAAAAGGTAAGTAAGATTTTACTTCTCAAATCACAGTCTTTGATCATTTTCTTTCAAAATTTTACAACAAGAACTACCACTTATATAGATTTAATAGTTGATAAAGCTCTACAATCTTGCACAGAAAACACAAGACGCTAATTACTAACCACAAATCTCTTTGATGACATGCATGTCATTCCTACTATATCATGGTAGTTCATATTTTCACTTTTGTTTGCATTTGTTCATGAACATTACCCACCACTTGAAGGTTGGGGTGAATTTTCTGGATTCTAGAAGAAAAAAAAAATCTCTAGACCTGTCCGTTACTGCACCTTCACCAACTGTTGTAGTGGAGCCTGTTTCTGAATCTCAAGGACTATCTTGTACATCTTGAATATTTTACAAGGTCTTATCTTTCTATCCAAATTCATCTTCTACACATGCTCACTTTCATGTATGCAACATGAAATAGCATTACCTACTTTTTTTAGTAGTAAGATATGCAGTACAACACAAGCTAGATTTGAAACATGAAAAATCATCAACCAACTTACAACAATTATCAGAAGATTTTTCTAGTGTGAAAACAGATGTCTTCGAGTCATCAAAGACCTTACAAATATTCTTGTCAAATTTAACATGCAAATCGTCATCACATAGTTGATTATTGCTAATTATCTTGGCATTAAGCATTTTAGCATGGCTTACATCGTGCAATTGGAAGACCTTCAACATTTTAGGTACTTTTACTATGATCTTACCGTTTGTAGCACCACGAAAGTTCACCTTATCTTTGTTGACAAGAGAATATTAGGTAAAAAAAAAAAATCATTTGTACATATCATATGCCTTGAATTCCCACTTGTAAGTACCATTCTCAACTGTTCTTCTACTCTTTAGAAAGGTGTGTACAATATTGCAGCCACTTGATTTTGACAGTTTTCAAAGGATATATGGAAGAATGTTTATTAGGATGTCTGATAGAATGTTGAAACAAATGTCTAGAAATCCCATCAAATATCTAGGAGTTTTACACAATATTAACTTTCAAATCAGCCTTCTATTACGAACAGAAAGGCTGTAAGTGACCAGGGGAGAAAGAAAAGTAACACACAAAATGTCTTTTCCTTGGTATTTTATGTTGAACTTTAAAATTTTTATTTTCTCGAGATTTAGACATTTCTTCACATTGTTTAACAAATTTCTGATCTCCATAGCTAACACCAGTTTTTCCAATATTTTTAAGTTGTAAAACTTCATAACGCTTGAATTTTCCGGTCTTCAATTTTGACAAAGTGTCATTAGATATTTTTTTTTTTTTTTTTTTTTTTGTAAATTTGTTCTAACACTATGAAGCTCAACTTCCCTTTTTATAACTAAAACTTCTAGTTTCCTTATAGACCGTTTCTGATGATCACCCTTCGTTTTGAAATCCTTCATTTTCACTTTTAAAACAGCAATTTCATTTGCCATTGCCATTACTTGAATCTTGACCACACACTTCAGCCAATTATCGTGTAGCTTTTTGTAAATTTGTTATATTTAATGAATTTTGCATTGAAACCGATGATATATGCTTATATTTAAGGTCAAAAATATTGTTTTTCTTTGCTTATAATTGAAGCTAGAAGAAGTACTATACATAAGCGATAAATTATACAGGCTTCCTTACCCTTGTGAGCCCTGGGCGAGACCCTTACTTGCCTTTCCTTTCAGGCAATGTACTGTATATGTATATGAAACAAATAAAGCATAAAAGCATATTTTTGCATTTTCTGTCTCTTTTAAAAGATAATTAATTGAACGTACACATCAAATGAGTGGGTAAAACTTGTAATTTGCAATAAAACACAATTTTATATTATAAACAATTTGTAGTATGTACCTAACAATTTGCAATAAAACACAGTTTTATAATATAAACAATTCGTAGTATGTGTTAGGTACGGACCAAATCAAAACATTATTATTATCACCACTGTTACAACCACTTTAGTCAACCAGCTAGGAGCATTCACATCTTAAGAAAACTCTAATCCCACCCCTTAAATACATGAATCCTACCTTCTAATCTAAGTCAATTATTTTCCAATGAAAATAGCTATTGTTTTTCTCACATTCATATTCATTTACGCGCTCTCAGATACTGCCAATGCAAGACCACAACAAGATTTCGCGTTAGATTCTATGTTGATTTCAAGCCATGTTTCTCTTGCAGGTAGGAAGCCTCGCCGATCACCACCCCCACCTCCACGAGCAAATGTTCCTCCTCATCAAAGTCCTCCTCCACCTCAATATCCGCCACCACCATCCCATTATCCGCCACCACCGCCCCGTTATCCTGCACCACCACCTAGTTATCCTCCACCACCACCATCATATTATTGAAACTGGCCAATTCCGCTAGTCATTATTGGTGCTAAATATGGCAATATTTTCTACTTGAGCGGCCCTATTCTGTACTTGATCAACTATGTTTCAAATACAATTTGTTGCATTTCAATTTCACCTCCTTTTATATTTATGTATGTTCAATGAAAGCCAAATGTACTTGCAACTATCATGTTTAATAGATAGATGAAGTCTTTCATTAATAAGAAAATACAACTTGTTTTTAGAACGAATGGCGATGAAGCACCTTGTTAATTTAGTATTCAAACAAAGCATTTGATATAATCAAGGTTATTTTTTTTTATTTTTTTTGGGATAAACAAATTATTACAAAATTTTATTCAAAGTTAAAAATTATATATATCGACATATGGACGGTAAAAAGTTAAAGTAAAATTAATTTTTCGAAACATAACAGTGAGTATTGCAAACAGTGGCAAAGCTAAGGCCAAGCCATAGTCAATAGGTCGGCCTTGGCTTTAAAGTTGTACTCTGTCCCCAAATGAGTGTCCAAATTTCATTTTAAGGGATATTGAAAATCTCAACTTTTTAACAATTTGGTAACAACGATTCATATATAATCTTGTAATATCATTTCCAAACCTTTAGTTTTGCACGTATAAAGAAACCTGTGAAATTTTTTTCCAAAAAAAAACTTTTAGGAAGAAAGTTATGTTAAAAAAAGACACTCATTTAGGGACAAAGATTTCTTAAAAATGGACACTCATTTAGGGACAGAGGGAGTATCATTTATTGAACCCTCAAATTTAAGAATATAACACTTATACCGCTAGAATGTTAATTTATCATTTTTGACCTACTTTGAATTAGGAAAAAATACATCTCTATCATAATTTTGACCTTCTTCCAAAAAATTTATGACTTGGTCGCTGATTGCAAAATAGTCGATCTGTAACATGAATGAAATTTGACATATTTCCCTCCATTATAAAACGATTTTTACTAAGTTTTATATTTTAATATATACTTGCAGAGTGGTGATTCTAGTACCACATTTGTATACCACTTGTGTACCACAAGTGATCTGACGGCTATGTATCACTTTTAACACTATAAATATTTAAGTTTTAATAGCTTATAACCGTCAGATCACTTGTGGTACACAAGTGATACACAAAGAATGGTACAGAAGATCTCTTCTCATACTTGCAATACTACTAAGTCTATAAAGAGGATATGGTAAGTTTAGGAATGCGTGTTCATCACAAAATAAATATTTAGAAATGAATTATTTATTAGAAATCCTTTTAAGAAAGAAAACAATTTATTTTGGTACAAAGAAAGGTGCGATACACAACTACCCCTTTTTGTAAACATATTTTAAATTGAATCTTGATAATTAATACAAGTGAATTTTGACCAAACATTAGTACAATATTGTAACTCTGTTAATAAAATTCTAAAAAATTTAGTTGATAAACTACTTTATCCCAATAAAAATCTAAATTTTTTAAATGATAAAAATTACTTAATAATTGATAATCTGTATTTTAGTTTCAATAATATAAAATTAGTATTAATATCAAGAGTTGGTTCTGTAAAACGCTATTTTCCTACTGGTTAGGAAAAACGTGTTTTTCAAAACCTTCTGGATATCACTTTCAAAGGTTATGACTATCAATCTCATATCCAGAAGATATTATATTGATATCCAGAAGGCTTTATATTGATATCCAAGACCCTTCTGGCTATCACTTTCAAAGGTTCTGGCTATCAATCTCATATCTAGAAGGCTTTATATTGATATCCAGGACCTTTCTGACTGTCACTTTTAAAGGTTCTGGCTATCAATCTCATATCTAGAAAGCTATATAGTGATATACAGAACCGTTGAGAAGTTCCGATTAGTTACAAAAATAACCTTTCTGGCTATCACTTTCAAAAATTCTGACTATCAATATCATATCCAAAAGGTTTTATAATTATATTCAGAACTATTGAGAAGTTCTGATTACTAACAAAAATGCCACCGCATTTTTTTAAAACACGTTTTTTCTAATCGTTTGGAAAAAAGCGTTTTTTCCCAAATTTTGGGTAATATCAAATATCAAGGCGTTACCGAAGTTTCCATACACACAGTAAACACGCTAAAAATCTTGTCTTTTCTAATAATCAACGCCGTGCCAACTGGCTCAACTCTTTCTAGGCAAATGTCACTGAAACTTCTTGGGGGCACTAGGAAGACGAAAAGTTAAATGAGAACAAATACCCGTGTCAAGACGGGCCATTTGGACCATGATCCCTGGTATATTTTTTTTCTCCCTCCGGTCCAAAATAACTCACTTTTGGATTAAAGTTTTGGTCCAAATTAATTGTCATTTTTTAGCTAAATGTCTCTCTTATCCTTGCATTGAAACTTGTTCTTTTTTATTAATTATCTCAGTGTGAGACATTAATGTAAGAAAGTTGCACACTTAATAGGGTTAAAGTTGGAACTTTTGTCATAAGTCATGATAATTATTACATTTCTTAAGAGCTGTGCAAATGCAAAAAAAGACAGTTATTTTGGACTGGATGGAGTATACGTTTACCAAAAGATATAACAAATGTGTTATTTATATGTAATAATATTTATATATAAATGTAATATATATGAAATAAAAGTACTAGTTCAATCATTTACACTTTAGAACTAAAAACACTTATTTTAGTGATATTGTAAAAATAATAAAGTTACAATTTCAATAAATGCATGTAACACTATTATATAGAAAACTATACTATATTTTGTTAAAAAAAAAAAAGAAAAGAAAATTATACTATATTGTATTTTACCAAAGTGTATAGTGTTACATTTTTCAAATAACTAGAGTAACTTCCGTGTGTTAAACTCACGGTAAAAGATACTTTGAAAAATAATAAAAATAAAATCAAATTACATTAATAAATTTTGATAGTAATTTTATTCATAAAATGATAGCCTTTTATTGTAATATTTGTGTTGAGTTAACATTACTAATGAGTCTTATCCCACACTATATAAAGGTATAGTATAGGCATACTTGTATATGTATTTTGCACCTGTAAGTATATATACACATATATAATACTTCCTTCGGCCAAAAATGCTTGCAGTTTTAGGATATATTTTTATTCCAAAGTATTTAGCAGTTTTGCAGTTTTCCATAAAAGATTGACACATATTTACTAAAAATGCATTTATTTATGATAGATAGTTGTCACTGTAAAATTTTTTAATTGCATGGCTACTTGAATTAATCAAAGGGTAATAGTATCTATTTGATATGTATTGATTGCTTTCTTAGTAGGTATGCAAACTCCTAAAACTACAAGTATTTTGGGACATATGAGTATAAATTATAATAATTCATAACTATGAGAGAATTACATATGAATAGATGATGGAGTTGAAGGAAAAAAACACATCTGAATGTATTTTTACTTGGTGAGTTATTTTGGTAAAATTGTTACAAAATAGAAACTTGAGGATAAAAAGAAACAGTAATAAAAAGATTATTAAGGTAATCATGCAATAGATTTGGTAATGATTGTATAGAATTTATTTTATTTTTGGATGAAACAAAACAATACTTGTATACTGCTAGAATTAGGATAGTTTTTTTTCTTTTTGAAATCAGAATTAGAATAGATTTTTTCCCGGAAATTTAGAAGTGTCATGCGGCAATTAATTATTTAAGTTGAATTAGAAACTGTAAGAGATAATATATTACGTTAAATATGAAAAGATCATCCTCAAATCTCGCGTCTTTTACCAAATAAAACGGATGTATAACGTGTTTTCCAAGTTTTTATTTATAGAGAGGAGTGTTTGAGCGGGAAACGTTGTAGAAAGGGGCTCCATCTACTTTAGCCGTTATTTATATATATATAGATATTTACATATTTAATAAAAAAAAGTATTATATTTTGTCTAAAAAATAGTTACATTTACTTGTATAATAAATATATCCGCATGTTTTAAAATAATAAACTATAATGTGTTCAATTTATCATTATACATGTAAGAGTATTACATTATCTATAGCAATATGTTACAATATTCTTGTACAAACAATTACATTCATGTGTATATACTGTTATTTTTCAAATGTTACTTTGTTTCAAAAAAAAAATTAAAATACTCAAGTTATTTTATTCTACAAAAACGCTATTACATTTCAGTATAAAGACAATTACATTTAGTTATAGTTAGTGTTGCACGTGATTATAGTCAGTAATACAGTTGAAAAATGAGTAAAATACATGAATTTTGTTGTAAAACAGGTGTAACATTTACTTATAGATAATGTTACATATATGTAACACAATTGTTACATTTAGTTATAGTAAGTATTACTTTTTGCAAACATAATTTTTTTTATACCCCGGGTTATGGGTCCAAATGACCCGCCTTTATTATGAGACAGGTATATTGTTCTCATAAGAGACCAGCTCCACTAAGAAACGGCTTGACAACTTACATACAATTCCATGGTTTCTTTTTTAAAGGTCAATTTTGATATTTTTATCAATTTATATTTATTTAATAATTACTATAAACATCAAAAAATTTTAGTTGATTGATTTATAACAATTTTCAAAATTTTACTATCAATAATAATTTTCAAAATTTTATTAGGATGATTAAATTCACATTAGTACACTCCTTTTGTCCCAATCTATAAAAATTGTCATTTTTTAGTGTCTCACTATAACCTACAAAATTTGAAATTGAATTTTATTTTTTTAGTTTTTAAATAATAGGATCACTTGTTATACTTACAATAACTACTGACTTATTATTTCTCACTCCAATTTCTCTCTCTTACTCAACTATTTACACTCACAATATTTCCTTTTCATTTTTTTAATTTTTTGTGTTAAACTCATTTTAATAAATTAAAATGAAACCGAGGGAGTATGATCATATTCACTTACTCACTTACCTTTGACCAACTGTGCCCTTCAAAAAAGATGAAGAGAGTATACTCCTTCAATCCTATAATAAAGGGTTAATGACAGATTAGGGCCTGAACTGCAGGGGGTGCGTCTAAACGGGGCCTGGTTTTTTTTTCACTAGATCAGGGCTTCAAATCAATAATTTTTGGCGATTAGGGGCTTTTTGACGGATTCTGTCAAATTCCCCCGTTAACTGACCACGTGCGCTACACGTGACTTTGAGTTGAGGGAAAATTGGAAATTTATATTAGAAGAAACGCAATACACAACCACGCTATACGTTTTCACTGATATAAGGTAAAGAATTCGAGTTAGGGCTCAAAGTTGAAGGTGCGATCAAAGGTGCGATTGAAGGTGGGATTGAAGGTGCGATTCTGCAAGGCGTATAATGGTGACTTGGTGTAAGAGGAAGAAGAAGGGTTGCATTTATGTTTCGACACCTGATTATGGTAAGTCTTCCCTTAACACAGTTCGTTATGTTGTTGTGTTGTAGTGTTTGGTTTGTTGTTGTGTTGTGTTGTATAAAATAGGCTTTTGTTTGGTGAAATGTGAGTTGGATTCTATTGGGTTTGAGTATTATTGATTGTTTATGTTGTTTTCTATGAAAAATGCTATAAAAATCCCCCAAAAGGGTTAGTCAAAGTTGTTGATAAAGTAGTTTATTTCCTTTTTGCTATTTTTTAAGCTTCTTATCTTTTCAATGTTCACACTTGTCTGTATATGGACATAAAGACATTTTCTGTGAATGGTGGTCCCCTTGTTAGTTGATATAAGAAATAAATGGTATCAATAAAGTGTTACTTATTTATGTTGTGGTCCCCTTATGTTGACATTTCTATCTTGGTAGCCATGTATTGCTGATTGTATGTAATGTTTGTATTGTGTGTTTGTTGTTTCATGTGTGTAGATGATCCTGCACACTTTTCTATTAAGCTTTTTCATGGGGGTTATTTCCCTAATCCTAATGAAAATGTTTATAAAGGAGGGGAGGTTACATGGTTTGATTACTTTGATGATGATTGTGTTTCACTGCTTGAGCTCAAGGCAGCAGTTAGAGAGGCTGGGGTAGTGTCTGATAACTATGTCTTGTATCAAAAGGTAGGTAACGGTCTACCTTTCACACTTAGGTTGATTGAGAATGATAGATATGCCTGTGATGTGGGAATGTTTAGGTCTGCCAAGAAAAATAACATTGTGGAATTATTTGTGCATCTGGATAGATCAGTTGATAAGGGAAAGGGATTATCAGTAGTTGATAATGGAAAGGGATTATCAGTAATTGATAAGGGAAAGGGATTATTGGTAGATGAGGATAACAGGTCTGCTAATGTATTGCTGGTTGATAAGAATGTACATAATGGTGAAGAATCTGAACATGAGTTGCTACATGACAGTGAGTATGAAAGTGCAGAGGATGACATGGGTTGTGAAGTTAATGCTGATGGTATAGGTGTGAGTAATAAGAAGTCTGATGATGGAAACACTCACAAGAGGAATGTAGTTGAGTGGGATTATGGTGCAAGTGTTAAAGGGAAAAATGTGGCTTGTGACTATTACTCTGATGATGGTTTGAAGGGATATCGAAGTGAGGATGAAGACCAGGTAAATAGGAGTACGGGAATAGTGTTCAATCCCAAGATTGATATGGTGAAACCACAGTTTGAATTGGGAATGGAATTTTCTGATCACAGGACATTGGTTGATGCTATTAAGAAGCATTCAATAACTGAAAAAAAGCAGATTTTTTTCATTAAGCAAGTGAAACAGAGGGTTAGGGCAAAATGCAAAGAACCATGCCCTTGGTTACTATATGCTTCTAAATGCCAAACTGAAGAGAACTTGGTGATCAAAACACTGAATAACAATCAGACTTGTGGAATACACTTCAGGAATAGCCATGTCAATCCTAAATTCTTAGCAAGTGAACATGTGAATGATTGGAGAATAGATACTACCAAACCAGCAAAGGCATTTAAGAACACAGTTTTTCAGAAGTACACTTCCAACATATCCATCACTCAGGCTTATAGAGCAAAAAGAAAGGCAATTCAGTTGATTGAGGGAAGTGTTGCTGAACAATATTTGAAGTTGTGGGATTATGCACATGAGTTGAGGGAGAGAAATCCAGGCAGTTCAGTTTATATGACAACTGAAGAGGGGAGTGTAATGGAAGGGAGGGCTGTTTTTCAGAGGTTTTATGTTTGTTTAGGAGGCTTGAAAGAGGGTATGAAGCACTGTAGGAAAGTCATATGCTTAGATGGCTGTGTTCTGAAAGGAGAGCATGGGGGGTAGATATTAGCAGCTTGTGGGATTGATGCAAATAATAATTGGTACCCTTTTTGTTATGCAGTGGTAGAAGCTGAGACAAGGGATACATGGCAATGGTTTATAAAATTGATGATTGATGACTTAGAAATGAGGGATGATAGGGAGTATATGGTTATGTCTGATAAACAAAAGGGGTTGATTGATGCAGTTAGTAGCCTGATGCCTAATGCTGAACATAGATTTTGTGTGCTTCATATGCTTGCAAACATGAGGACTGCAGGGTTCAGAGGCCTAGTGTATAGAGACCAATTGTGGAGTGCTTCAAGTGCAACAACTGAGGCTAGGTATAAGGCTTCTATGGAGGAAATTAAAGCATATAAACCTGAGTGTTTCAACTGGTTTGCTGATAAACCCCCACAGCAGTGGTCTAGGTCACATTTCAGAACAAACACTAAGTGTGACATACTCTTGAACAACTTGGCAGAGAGTTTTAACAGCTCCATTCTATCTGCTAGAGAGAAGCCTATACTTGCATGTCTTGAGAGTATAAGAAACTTGTTGATGACAAGGTTAGAGGAAAATAGGTAAATAGCTGAAAAGAAATGGGGTGGCTTGTGGTTGTGCCCCAAGATTCAGAAGGAGCTTGAGAAAAGGAAGACTATGGTCAGTCTATGTATTCCAACAGGTGCAGGGGGTGGGAAATACCAGGTGTCAACAATGAGTGGCAGTCAATACTCAGTTAATCTGAATGAGATGAGTTGCACTTGCAGAAAGTGGGACTTGTGTGGGATTCCATGTAACCATGCTATTTCATGTATGTTTTTGAGAGAAGAACCTCCTGAGAAGTATGTTCATGATTGCTATAGGGTTGAAACATATAAGAAGTGTTACTCTTTCCTTATAAACCCAATGGATGGGCCTGATATGTGGCCCAAAACAGGTTTAGATCCTGTTTATCCACCAAACAAGAGGGTCCAACCAGGAAGGCCAAAGAAACTGAGAAAGAAAACCAACCTAGGTTTGCAGCAAGGTCAAGGTGGGGAAGAAGGAGCACAAGGAGAAGCAGCACAGGGAGGGGAACCAATTGTTAATGATATGGAGCCTATGGATCTTGGTACTCAAAAGCTAAGAAAAAGTTAGTACCAGAGAACTATAAAATGCAGTGTTTGCAAGGTTTTGGGACACAACAAATCTGGTTGTTCAATGAATGTAAGTCATCCCTTTTGGTTATGTTTATGTTGTCAGTTACTACAATAATAAATTGTTTGATTTATTTACTGTTTATGAGAATAATATTATGTTTGTTTACCTTCATTGATGTACTAGGTTGAAGATGGTAACAAGAAGCAAGGGCATAGGTGCAGTATTTGTAGGGTGGAAGGACACAACAAAAAAAAGTGTCCAACTAGAGAACCTACACCAAACAATTCACAGGCTGCACAACAACCATCAACAAGCATGTCTTTACCATCAGCTACCACCTCACAACCTACACAGACTTTCCCATCACCAACCCTATCACCAACTCTCCCAAATCCACCATCCCCAAGACTCTCAAATCTTCCTTCACCAAGAACCCAAACTCCACCACTCTCACCACAGACTTTCCCATCACAAACCCTATCACCAACTGTCCCAAATCCACCATCCCCAAGACTCCCAAATCTTCCTTTACCAAGACCCCAAACTCCACCACTCTCACCACAGACTTTCCCATCACAAACCCTATCACCACTTACACAACCTACACAACCTAAACCACCACCACCAGTACTTAGATCAAGTCCTAGGTTTAAGAAACAAAGTGAACCAAGAATGACAAGTCAACCTGTCTCAAAACCAAGTAAAAAGGCAAGTTTATATATGATTTTCCTCTGTTTTTTTATTTTTCTTGAATGTAGTACTAATTTATTGCCTATAATGTATAGGTTTCAAAGAAGAAGGAAGTCACACCACCAGTATTAAATCTTTCATATTATGCTCAGAATTCAAAGAGAAAGCGAACAAGTCAACCAAGCAAGGGGGAAGTAATGAGTGTCCCAAATCCACCATCCTCAACAAAGCCAGATCCACCAATACCAAGCCAACAAAAAGAGGTAATTTGCTTTTATCATTTTTAATCTGAATGAAATGAGTTACAGTTAGCATTTTGTGATTTTACTTATACTTGTGTTATCTTTAGGTTGCAAAAACAAGAGACAAGACAGCCCCATCACCAACTAAGGAGGAACTAAGGAGGGTGCCAAGGTCAAATAGACTGAAAGAAAGATTTGAGTTCAGGAAGGTAGAAGGGGTACTCAATTTGGATGATTCAGAAGAAGATATTGTACCTTCCATCACAATGTCTCAACCTGCACCATCATCTTCTCCAATATCTCAACCTGCTATGACAATGTCTCAACCTCCAAATCTGAGAAGTGTTGACAATAGGTTTCAAAGCATACAAGTCAGTGGGGAGCATGGAACAAGCCAGAGTAATTCCCATCCACCAAGTGCTGCACAGCCTTACATTCAAAGAGGTGGGATAAACTTTGTGTCCTGGAAGGATTTGAGAGAGACTGCACAGAAATTTGTAGCAAGTAACAATGGAGAGGGCAAAAACTGAAGTTTGTGCTTTTCAATGGAATCAGATTCCCTTTTGGACATGTTCTCTTTTTTATTTTATTTTGTCACTTTATTTTCTTTCAAGTACTTTAAAGTGTGACTTGTGTGGTTGATGTAGTCTTTAATGACTTGTGGGGTCTTTTGTAGACTTTTCTTGACCCCTATTTTGGCAACACAACTTTAAGACCAAGAATTTGTGTGGTGTTTGATGATAAACTGCAATATATCATCTTTTGTACATGTTCTATGTTTCATACTACTTCTTTTTTCTTGTTTCTTCTTGTTTTATAAGTACTGTTATGTTGTCTTAATTCCATTAGTGTTGAAAACAAAACAAAACAACAACTCAATAAACTCATTTAACATCCATTCATTTCATCAGTGTTGGAGATACAATAGTACACAAATCTTCATTCTCCAATTTCTGCCTTCATGTACTGAATTCCAACTAGTCAACAAAATCCCCAAATTCAACAAGATACTAAATCATTACAACATGCCTAAATTACATTTTACAATGCTTACCAACACTATTACAACACCATTTCATTTGTAGAAAATCCAAGAGCAGATCAACAGAACAAACAACACATTGTTCCTTCTTTTCAATCTGGCAATTTCACATTCCATTTCATTTCTCTTCCAAAGCAACCCAGGTATGACAATCTTCGATCTTGCACACATCTCTGGATCAATCCAAGCGAAATATCCACAATCTTGATTCTGCAATTTGAACAATTTTAATTTTTTATTTTTGCCGAAAAAATTAGGCCTTTTTCAAGTACAAGAAATTACCTTTCTATTGGAGGAGCATTGAAGAAACCTGCGGCCTGGGTTCCTTTCAGTCCATGATGTCACCAGTCGAGCTCTTCTACCACACCTGCACATCTCGTTTGGATTCATGATTTTAAATCCCTAATTTCTTCCCAAATCGTCAATTGGAAAATGAGGGAAACGTACACATGTTCGCGCCTTATATAAGAAAACGTATAGCGTGGTTGTGTATTGCGTTTCTTCTAATATAAATTGCCCAATTTGCCCTCAACTCAAAGTCACGTGTAGCGCACGTGGTCAGTTAACGGGGGAATTTGACAGAATCCGTCAAAAAGCCCCTAATCGCCAAAAAATATTGATTTGAAGCCCTGATCTAGCGAAAAAAAACCCAGGCCCCGTTTAGACGCACCCCCTGCAGTTCAGGCCCTAATCTGTCATTAACCCTATAATAAATCTCACTTTTTAGTTTGGGCGTCTTACAAGAAATTTTAATATCTTAAAAAGATGAAGCTCTTTTCGTCTTATTAAAAAGATAGTTTTATTTGATTTATTATGATTAATACAACTGAATTTTGACTAAGCACTAATGTCAATCTAAGCATCACAATAAAATTTTAAAAATTATTATTAATAAATTAAAGATTATCAATAGTTGTTTTTAGAATTTCACTAAAATAATTAGAGTGATGTTAATAATTGGTAAAAGTTTACTTGTGTTGACCTTAGACGTGAGATGAGACTATCTCCAAAACGGAGGGTGTATATTTACTATCTCCAAAACGGATGGTGTATATTTATTACTACATATGTCCCTAAATGAGTGTCCAAATTTTATTTTAAGGGACAACTGAAAATCTCAACTTTTTGTACAATTTGGTGGCAAAGATTCATATATAATCTTGTCATCTCCTTTCCAAACATTTAGTTTTGCACGTAAAAAGAGACGGGTAATTTTTTTTTTTTGAAAAATAACATTTAGGGACAAAGTTATGTTAAAAAAAGACACTCATTTTGGGGCAAAGATTCTTTGAAAATGGACACACTCATTTAGGTACAGAGTGAGTACTAATATTGTGTAATTGCAATTCACTAACTTGTATTTCATTCACGTTTGCAGTTCAGTCACCAACATTATAAATTTACAAAATCTCATTCTTAACGTTGCCACTTTGTTCTTTCAAAAAAAAAAAAAAAAACGTTGCCACTTTGTTGCATTTTGATGTGAAAATAACAAGGTTTTAATGTTTTTACAGAGTTAAAGTTATGTACCATACTCCCTCCGTCCCATTTCAAATTGCAAATACTAGGTTGGCACGGGGATTAAGGGAAAAAGTGAAAAAGGTGATGTGTTGTGAGTGTTGATAGTTGAGTGGGAGAGAGAAAGTGTGGTAGAAAATAGTTAGTGGGTTAATGGATGTAAGTGTGTAAGTGAGTTAAAACTTGCCATTTTTGAATTTTGCAATTTTAATTGGGACACCCTTTTTAGCAAGTTTTGCAATTTAAAATAGGACGGATGGAGTATATATTGATCACTATTAATTGTATGGTTATTTACACTTTATCACTGCACCATCAACATCACCATCACCACCGGAACCATCGCCATTTTCACAACCACTACTTCCAAAACCTTATCACTTTAGTCAACCCCAACACCGTTAACCACTAAAAACACTAAAACCAAATTTATCAAAACTAAATAATGAATCATAACGTAGGCATTACAGTTACAATGGAATCAACAAATAAAAGAAATCATAATCCAAAAACACATTAAATCTCTTCATTTCTGCACTCGTCTAAAGATCTATAAAATCTTTTAATTGATACAAAGGATAATTACCATGCACCATACACACCCATCTCCCAGTTAACTCAAGAACAAAACTATCTTCTTTCTAACCAAACAAGGCCATCCCAATTTGGATAATACTAGGGCACAAAAACTCACAAAAACTTGCTCACAAAATCTTAGGTGTAATAATGTTATTGGTGCTTTTAATTAGAGTGTGGCGGGTCCACTATCGATGCAACCAAAAAAATACCGCCACCTCATTTTGTGAGCAAGATGTTGAGACTTTATGTTGTGCCCTAGCATTGCTCTCCCAATTTCTACCACACGAACTGTTTGAGAATGACTTTGAAAGTCAAGAAGTAGAGAAGAAAAGGGAGAAAAGCACAGCATCAGCAAGATCCGTCCGGGTGTGGCATTGGGTCCGGTCAGACATGGCATAGGTCCGGCCGGACTAGGCCTTGGACCCGGTCGGACCAATTGGTTCCGGACTTGGCGTGGTTCCTGGCTCGCGCGTGGAAAGATTAATTAAGTAATTTTAGGTTTTAATTAAGGACTCCTGTCTTCTGGTTTAGGTCTTTAGCACTATAAATACTAGTTATAAAATTAGTAGCCTCACGGTGATTGACATTGAAAGAGAGAGAGAGAGAGAGATCAATAATTATAGATCTAGGGTTTTACAAAGCTAGGAATTTAAAATTCGTGCAAACATAGATTAGTGTGATCATCTTCATGTAATTGTTTCTCTGGCCATATTCATAATATTTGTTCCCTTTGCCCGTTGACGTAGCCAATAGGTTGTTGGTGAACCACGTAAATTATATGTTCTTACTTGTTGATACGCGTTCATTACTATCTGTTATCTCTTGGGTCTGATTTACAAATAAGTGGCACCAAAGCCTGGTTAGTTGAGAAAGATCAGGGCATTCCGCTGCAGAAGAAGAGATGGATTCCGGGATGGACCAGAAAATCGTCAAGTTTGATGGGAAGAACAGTTTCAGTTTAGGCAGATCAAGATGAGAGCCATGTTGCAAAGACAAAACTTGTGGGCTCCAGTGGCTGCTGCAATCAGTGATTATAAGGATCCAACAGGGCAGAAGCCGTTCCCACAACTGAAAATTTGAAGAAGGCTGCAGACATGTTAGAATTGGATGAGAAGGCTCACTCACTGATTATCATTTGTCTTGATGATGACATCCTAGCAAAAGTAGCGGATCAGGAAACAACTGGAGGCTTGTGTCTGACGTTAGAGAAGTTGTGCCTGACAAAGTCTCTAACCAACAATCTCTACATGAAGAAAAATAATTTCAATATGTCTGAAGGTACGCCTATTAAGGATCACGTAGATTGATTTTCTTCTTTATTACTTGAATTTCGTAATAGAGAGGTTAAAATCGATGATGAAGATGCTGCCCTAATTCTATTGGTGTCTCTACCGATTTCGTATGAGTCATATGTTGATTCAGGTATAAATAAAAAGACAATTACTCTGGAGCAAGTGAATTCTGGTGTAAAGACCAGAGAACTGCGCCGAAAGGCGAATGGTGTTAGTACAGAGTCTCAGTCATCAGGTTTGGCTGCAGAAAGCAACGGGGGGCATGGTAGAAAAAAAGAGGTTCTAGACGGGGTCCGAGACCTGGAGATATCTGTAGTTACTACAAGGTGAAGGGGCTCTGGAAATCTGACTGTCCCAAGAAGATGAGAGAGCAACAGGGAAAATCTGAGTCGACTGCTGCGGCGGCAAGCAATGACAATCAGGATGAGGATTGTGATTATGCCCTAGTGACTGAAGAAGAAGCATGCAAGAAAGTTTCATGGGTTCTAGATTCGGGTTCTTCTTATCACATGTGTTCGTGCAAGGAGCAGTTTTCAACGTACGAGCAGAAGGATAGTGACACGCCCCCAAGTCCCGGGATTCCCTAATAGAATCTCGAACCTGGTGCGCGTGACTAACAAGTACGAGAAACTGAATGACATCTGCTTATATCAAACTGACATCATATATATACTCAAGAGGAACGAGCTAAGATAGCTCACAATGAGTTCTATACCAAGAAATTTAAACCAAATAGTTGTACACAGCGGAAAACATGCCGAGCACATACGCTGGCATACAAGAACACTATACAAGTCTACCCAATATACTGAGTCTAAACAACTGATACCAAATCGTCCTCACCAAAATTGGAAAGGATAACAATCCCCAACAAGAACAACCTGCCAAGTAGGCCCCTGCTAAGTCAAGCCTCACAACGTTTTACCACTTGCTTTCCTAGGAGGGGGGGAACAAATAAACAAGGAACGGGGTGAGATAAATCTCAGTAAGTTACTAGGTACAAGTACATAGCATGTTATCATGTAATCATGCAAATCAATAAGATTATCAAGTAATCATGCTCAAGATGTCATCAAGTAACAAGTATATGAGACGCTAAGCCAATTAATCAAGTAACTAGCACATAAGGCTAAACTAACACGTTACAAAGGATATTCCAACCTTATTCCTCCCAAGTAAATCATTGTTGTTGTTGCTTATTGCAGTTGACAAATCACGATCAATCAAGTTGCCGCTGTGCAGTACACAAGAGGACCCGGTAACCAGTGTCACTATCAAGAATAAGATTCACGAGGTGTCCACGAGTTTAGCATTCACTTTTATCAGGTGTATTTCTCTAATAAAGGAGCTATGCCCTTACTATGGCCGGTAGTAAGGGGTCAAGCGCAGATACATAGGCACCCGATTATCACTTTGGCCCCAGCTTCATGATAAGCGTGAACCTATACATCTTCGAACAAGCAAGGTGACCAGCTGGACTCACACAAGAATGCACAAGTAGATGTTTACTTGAACTACAAGAGTATAGAACTAAGTCCAAAAGTAGTGGACTAGCTCTTGAGGAACCATGTAATCATATGCTCACCAAATACAAGTACACGTATGCTATATTTGCAAATACAAATAAGTATTAACAATGGCACATAATGTGTCCACGTAACACAATCAAGCCAAATTAGAGTCTATTAATAATAGACCCCAACCAAGTAGTAGGGTATGTCATACTATATCACTTTGTCATATGAAATATTTGCACGTACATATTCATATAACCTTTAACACACTAATGTGTCTATCACGATACCCTTACTTCCAAGTAGAGCCCAAGATCTTAGACTCTAAGCACGTAGTCGAATAGGTCGTATTGTACCTAGTCACAATCATATTTCGCGTATATTTATCGCTAATCATCAAATACATTTTCCAACACATATTATGTTCTATAATCATTGTTTTATGAATTATCTTCATATTACACTAGTCCCTCATTCTTTAGGAACTCAACTCAAGAACAGGATATTTTCTTTATACTTTATATATTTCATTGAGTATATACACGATTAAACCAATTACTAGCACATTAGTGCTTGTTCATAGCACTTTCAGTACACACGTATTAGATTCAAGTATGTCTTAGAGTTGATCATTCTCTATCTAGTTCTATATTTCAACTCTTTAGTTATTCATATCATGTATCAAGTAGTCAAGAAGCCACATTCTATCAAGTAGCTATATGCAAGATTTGCACATACACACCAAGAATAGTTCTAACACGTTAGTGCTTGTTCATAGCACTTTCAAGTTCATTACCATATACATGTATTGGTTTCAAGTCATGTACAAGATTTTATCATCTTACATTCAAGTTCTCAATCCAATTCTTTAGACGTTAAAGACATGTACAAGAATTAATTATCTTATACTCAAGTTATTATTCCAATCTTTGGATATTCAAGTCATGTACAAGATTTAATTGTCTTATACTTCAAGTTCAAGCTAAGTAGATGAGTTATACATCTCATACTTACAAATTCTTAATCCTATACTTTGATGTTCAAGCTCAAAACATTGTTCTAGTGCCCCTAAGGTACACAAACATTGGTTTCAAGACACATATAACACATTAGTGCTTGTTCATAGCACTTTCAAGACATATAAAAGAGTTCTTACTCTTAGGCTCAAGTTCTCTATTCAAATTATTGAATATTCAAGTTCAAAACATTATTATGATGCCTCTAGTGCTTCATAACACTTGCAAGATCATTCATACACAAGGGTTATGTTGTAAGTTCAATATCTTATATTCAAGTTTACATTCCAATTATCTTTTGGATATTCATGTTCAAGACCACGTTCAGATGCCTCTAAGGTGCCACAACACTTGATAGGACATCTTATACTAAGGCTATATGCCTTAAAAAGGGTTAAGTCTAGCTTAATCAAACTTTATTCAAGACTTTTGTTCATCAGGGCAGGTGTGCGGTCGCGCAAAAGCATATGGGCGGTCGCCCAAAACAAGACATTTCAAGAGTAAAATCTTCCAGATAGATGGGCGGTCGCCTGGCCAAATATGTGCGGTCGCCCAAGGTACAGAATTTCTAAATTTTATTTCTTTCCCAGGTTTACAATTGTCCGTCCCAAGCTTAGGAGTATACTTTTACAAACTCATAGGCCATACCCAGGACATACAAACATGTTCCAAACATAACTTTCAAGTTTATTTCATTTCTTTTTACCGTCCCACAAATAATAGAATAATTTTCCTTTTATTCCATTTAAATATTTCACCGTCCCAAAAGTATATGTATAATTTTCTAATATACTACTATACTCATTTAGGGATACTTTTATTAATTTTCCCGTCCCACAAGTATAAGTATAATTTTCTAATATACTTGTATAAACATTTAATCAAGTTAATATTTCTCCGTCCCACGAATAAGAGTATATTTTTTTCAACATTCCCAGGACACTTTCAAGGCTATTCATTCTTGTAATTCATACGAATACTCCCTTCGTCCCAAATTTACAAGTATCACAAAACTCATTCAAATCACGAAATTAACAAGCACAAGTATCAAGAATAACACATAGGCATGTTATTACAAGCAAGGGGAGCTAGTGACTTACCTACTCCGAAATCAAGTTCACCCAAACTAATTTCTGTTCGGCAGGAAATGCTCTACTCACCGCCCTGATCATTTATGCGAAGTCAGATTTTCGAACAGAGGCATAATAAAGCAAGAGGAGTCGAGAATAGGGTAAACCCTAACTTTTCTTTTGAGACAGAGGAACGTACGAGAGAAATGGGGATAAACATACTGAGGAAGAGGCAACCCAACTTTTTATCCTTATGATATTTTCAAAAATTGCAACTAGGCCCCTCAAGTTTCAACTTTGACAAAAAGGCCCCTAAAGTTTCAATTTGAGCATTTTAGCCCCTAAACTTTATTTTTTTTACAAATGACCCTAATGTTTCAACTTAAACAATTAGGACTTAAACTTGCTCAATTAGTTAAATAATTAACTCAATTAAAATAGCATATAAATATGCAAGTCAAGAATTTAACAAGAATTAGGACGGGCGTTACATCCTTCCCTCCTTAAAGAAAATTCGTCCTCGAATTTTACTGATCGAAATTATAGCACATATAAATAACAAATAGAACTCAAGAATAGCAAGAATATGGTATACCACACCATATTATTAATTACCTGCGCGTATTATTCTCACATAACTTCTCGATACTGTGACTTTCCCATGAAACATTCACAAGAAGTATTCGTGCTCAAGACAAGAATCAAGTATCCATACAAGCAATTACCCATATACTAAGTAATTCGTGTGATGGAATTTCCACTAAATAGCAAGCTCATACAATAGCCACAAGGAAATCCACTTCACATGCTCGCAACATATGATCAAGAAGCAACCTCGGTTAAATATCCAGAGTGCTCAGAAAAATTACCATAATTAAGATGTAAAACAAGGTGTAGAACAAGATGTAGAACAAGAATCCCTGTCATATATTATATCCACAGGTATCCCATGTAATCAAGATGTATCGATCATAACATCACAACACATAAAGTCAAGCAGATTTGATTAATCAATCCACTATAACCAATATCATCGGGACTTATCTATTAAATGATAATCCTTCCAAGAAATCCATCGCAATATATTCATATATTCACAAATCTCGAAGGATTATAACAAATCAAACGATCTCTGATATTCTGCTTTCAAATAATCGCAATTCAAGGATTTAGTTGAATACTCAGAAATTTTCCTTCCATTCAGTACCATCAATCATGAAATACAAGTCTTTATGTTCAATGAATCCGCTAATACAATAGCCGTAGGATCACAATCAATTTCAAGTCATGAGTAGAATTATTCTATTCATAAAGATTCAATCTCCTCGAAGCATATACAAGTACGTTACCATTTTGAATTAACACACGTTTTATCTCTTGTTCGAGCTTCACTATGCATAATGAATTTATCATATCCACTATATTGGTGTATCTTGACACATACACGAGAAAATAGTAACACTGGTCATATCCTCCAAATAACCATCATATTAGTCGAATCCACTAGGCAAGGTAAAATACTGAAGTTGTGTCATCCATCATTTCAATATTAAAAAATTGGCTTCACGTTTATCAATCCATCAAAACGTGTAGCTTTCTGTGTCAAATAGTTAATGATAGAGCTACCTTCAAAATTCATTAATGAATCTCTAACAAGATCAAAAAAATGTTAAGAATAATCGTACCTCGGTTATTTCCACTTGTACAAGTCAATAAAGATACTTACTTCAGGCATCCACTTCAAGGTAATAGATCCTCTATTTCTTGCTAGTTTTTGGAAACAATTGTTTCTCTCGAGAAATTTCAATACAATCAATTCTCAGTCTGCGACTTAGTATACACCAATAGGTCATTAATCAATTCATCGCAAAGAAATCAAATTATGGTTTGAAGATATCATTCATCAAATCCATCAATACTGCTAGATCATATATCAATCGAAATAGCATAATCACGAATTCATAACGAGCATACCTGATATGAGAAGATGTATTCAGTATATCCTTATAGTTGACTTTCCAAATAATGGTAGCCACTTATCAATCAAACACTGAATAGACCACTGATTAACTTCAGGGATCAAATAATTCATCCATACACGATAACAAGTACTGGTTCATTATAGTCACCTGGAAGTACCATATCTCTTCATGCCAATCAATACAGATACACCCCACGCAGATATACTAAGCTGGGTGAATCCTCTATCAAGAAATTTCTTAAGTTGAACCTTCAACACTTTGAACTCAACCGATGTCATGAACATTGATTTAGATATCAGCACTATATGTGTACCGTAGCAACTCAAAGATAACTCAAGGTTCTCATCATGTATCATGTACTACTCAGTAGAAATTATATCTGAGATCTCACAAAGAATGATGTATCCATTCTTCCATCAACCACATATGCTCAACATTCAGCACAACCTTGATAATCATTTTCGAGCTTTCAATGCAGAACATGAATATTATACATAATTATATCATGCTCATATAAATAGTCAAGCATACTAGCATAAAAATATTCACCATCTATTGTGGCAAACAAGAATGGCATAATATATAGAAATCTAAATCATAACACGTAAAAGCCAAGCCGTAACACGTATCACATCAATGTCCCATATAGGTAACATGACCAAGTTAACCTATAACGTATAGGGTGTTCTCACCCACACTTCTATCAAGCTCTTATAAATAACGATATCAAGCACGTAGTCTCTTACTAGAGCATACGCCTCCACGTAAATCAAGAAATGAGGACAAGCATGCATATATAGCACGAAACAATGTCCACTGCACAAGATAGATACGCCTAAGTCTTTAAAGACTCACGCTCTCGATTCTCAAACTATCTTATTCCAATTGGGATCAACACTATCAACACCAGTCCTATGCTTGGTATAACAATAAGTAACGAAGCACTCGATGTCAATAGCACACCCAAGACTAACCCAACCTAGGCCATAGACCCTATCCAGGCTTAGAGCTAAATCATAGCTCTGATACCAACCTGACACGTCCCCAAGTCCCGGGATTCCCTAATAGAATCTCAAACCTGGTGCGCGTGACTAACAAGAAATGAGAAACTGAATGACATCTACTTATATAAAACTGACATCATATATATACTCAAGAGGAACGAGCTAAGATAGCTCACAACGAGTTCTATACCAAGAAATTTAAACCAAATGGTTGTACACAGCGGAAAACATGCCTAGCACATACGCTGGCATTACAAGAACACTATACAACTCTACCAAATATACTGAGTCTAAACAACTGATACCAAATCGTCCTCACCAAAACTGGAAATGATAACAATCCCCAACAAGAACAACCTGCCAAGTAGGCCCCTGCTAAGTCGAGCCTCACAACATTTTACCACTTGCTTTCCTGGGGGGGGAACAAATAAACAAGGAACGGGGTGAGATAAATCTCAGTAAGTTACTAGATACAAGTACATAGCATGTTATCATGTAATCATGCAAATCAATAAGATTATCAAGTAATCATGCTCAAGATGTCATCAAGTAACAAGTATATAAGAGGCTAAGCCAACTCATCAAGTAACTAGCACATAGGGCTAAACTAACACGTTACAAAGGATATTCCAACCTTATTCCTCCCAAGTATACCATTGTTGTTGTTGCTTATTGCAGTTGACAAATCACGATCAATCAAGTTGCTGCTGTGCAGTACACAAGAGGACCCGGTAACCAGTGTCACTAACAAGAACAAGATTCACGAGGTGTCCACGAGTTTAGCATTCACTTTTATCAGGCGTATTGCTCTAATAAAGGAAGCTATACCCATACTATGGCCTGTAGTAAGGGGTCAAGCGTAGATACATAGGCACCCGATTATCACTTTGGCCCCAGCCTCATGATAAGCGTGAACCTATACATCTCCGAACAAGAAAGGTGACCAGCTGGACTCACACAAGAATGCACAAGTAGATGTTTACTTGAACTACAAGAGTATAGAACTAAGTCCAAAAGTAGTGGACTAGCTCTTCAGGAACCATGTAATCATGTGCTCACCAAATACAAGTACACGTATGCTATATTTGCAAATCCAAATAAGTATAACAATGGCACATAATGTGTCCACGTAACACAATCAAGCCAAATTAGAGTCTATTAATAACAGACCCCAACCAAGTAGTAGGGTATGTCATACTATATCACTTTGTCATATGAAATATTTGCACGTACATATTCATATAACCTTTAACACACTAATGTGTCTATCACGATACCCTTACTTCCAAGTAGAGCCCAAGA
This sequence comes from Campanula takesimana, assembly GCA_026119855.1. Lineage (NCBI taxonomy): Eukaryota > Viridiplantae > Streptophyta > Magnoliopsida > Asterales > Campanulaceae > Campanula > Campanula takesimana. Next base: position 814,052 of record JAOWBW010000205.1, read on the forward strand.
TCTTAGACTCTAAGCACGTAGTCGAATAGGTCGTATTATACCTAGTCACAATCATATTTCGCGTATATTTATCGCTAATCATCGAATACATTTTCCAACACATATTATGTTCTATAATCATTGTTTTATGAATTATCTTCATATTACACTAGTCCCTCATTCTTTAGGAACTCAACTCAAGAACAGGATATTTTTTTTATACTTTATATATTTCATTGAGTATATACACGATTAAACTAATTACTAGCACATTAGTGCTTGTTCATAGCACTTTCAGTACACACGTATTAGATTCAAGTATGTCTTAGAGTTTATCATTCTCTATCTAGTTCTATATTCCAACTCTTTAGTTATTCATATCATGTATCAAGTAGTCAATAAGCCACATTCTATCAAGTAGCTATATGCAAGATTTGCACATACACACCAAGAATAGTTCTAACACGTTAGTGCTTGTTCATAGCACTTTAAAGTTCATTACCATATACATGTATTGGTTTCAAGTCATGTACAAGATGTTATCATCTTACATTCAAGTTCTCAATCCAATTCTTTGGATGTTCAAGGCATGTACAAGAATTAATTATCTTATACTCAAGTTATTATTCCAATCTTTGGATATTCAAGTCATGTACAAGATTTAATTGTCTTATACTTTAAGTTCAAGCTAAGCAGATGAGTTATACATCTCATACTTACAAATTCTTAATCCTATACTTTGGATGTTCAAGCTCAAAACATTGTTCTAGTGCCCCTAAGGTACACAAACATTGGTTTCAAGACACATATAACACATTAGTGCTTGTTCATAGCACTTTCAAGACATATAAAAGAGTTCTTACTCTTAGGCTCAAATTCTCTATTCAAATTATTGAATATTCAAGTTCAAAACATTATTATGATGCCTCTAGTGCTTCATAACACTTGCAAGATCATTCATACACAAGGGTTATGTTGTAAGTTCAACATCTTATATTCAAGTTTACATTCCAATTATCTTTTGGATATTCATGTTCAAGACCACGTTCTGATGCCTCTAAGGTGCCACAACACTTGCTAGGACATCTTATACTAAGGCTATATGCCTTAACAAGGGTTAAGTCTAGCTTAATCAAACTTTATTCAAGACTTTTGTTCATCAGAGCAGGTGTGCGGTCGCGCAAAAGCATATGGGCGGTCGCCCAAAACAAGACATTTCAAGAGTAAAATCTTCCAGATAGATGGGTGGTCGCCTGGCCAAACATGGGCGGTCGCCCAAGGTACAGAATTTCGAAATTTTATTTCTTTCCCAGGTTTACAATTGTCCGTCCCAAGCGTAGGAATATACTTTTACTAACTCATAGGCCATACACAGGACATACAAACATGTTCCAAACATAACTTTCAAGTTTATTTCAATTCTTTTTACCGTCCCACAAATAATAGAATAATTTTCCTTTTATTCCATTTAAATATTTCACCGTCCCAAAAGTATAAGTATAATTTTCTAATATACTACTATACTCATTTAGGGATACTTTTATTAATTTCCCTGTCCCACAAGTATAAGTATAATTTTCTAATATATTTGTATAAACATTTAATCAAGTTAATATTTCTCCGTCCTACGAATAGGAGTATATTTTTTTCAACATTCCCAGGACACTTTCAAGGCTATTCATTCTTGTAATTAATACGAATACTCCCTTCGTCCCAAATTTACAAGTATCACAAAACTCATTCAAATCACGAAATTAACAAGCACAAGTATCAAGAATAACACATAGGCATGTTATTACAAGCAAGGGGAGCTAGTGACTTACCTACTCCGAAATCAAGTTCACCCAAACTAATTTCTGTTCGGCAGGAAATGCTCTACTCACCGCCCTGATCATTTATGCGAAGTCAGATTTTCGAACAGAGGCATAATAAAGCAAGAGGAGTCGAGAATAGGGTAAACCCTAACTTTTCTTTTGAGACAGAGGAACGTACGAGAGAAATGGTGATAAACATACTGAGGAAGAGGCAACCCAACTTTTTATCCTTATGATATTTTAAAAAATTGCAACTAGGCCCTTCAAGTTTTAACTTTGACAAAAAGGCCCCTAAAGTTTCAATTTGAGCATTTTAGCCCCTAAACTTTATTTTTTTTTACAAATGACCCTAATGTTTCAACTTAACAACTAGGACTTAAACTTGCTCAATTAGTTAAATAATTAACTCAATTAAAATAGCATATAAATATGCAAGTCAAGAATTTAACAGGAATTAGGACGGGCGTTACAGATAGAGACCGTATTTATATGGCTAATGGATCTGTTTGTGAGATAGTTGGCATGGGCTCTGTAAAGGTGAGAACTTCGGGTGATAAATCTCTTACATTGAACAAGGTGCTACATGTTCCACAAGGATCAAAGAAACTGATATCGCTTAGTCGGTTGGACAAGAAGGGATACAGTTTCTAAGGTGAAAGTGGAGTTCTGGATGTCTACAAAGGTTCAGATGTGATTATAAAGGGCAGAGAAAACGGAGGCCGAGTATATGAACATTTAATTTATATTTGTGTTTATTTTATTACCCCCTCTGTCCCTAAATGAGTGTTCATTTTCAAGAAATATTTGTCCTAAAATGAGTGTCTTTTTTTTAACATAACTTTGTCCCTAAATGTTTTTTTTTGAAATTCTTTTCACCAGTTTCTTTATACGTGCAAAACTAAATGTTTGGAAATGATATTACAAGACTATATATGAATGTTGCTAGCAAATTGTACATAAAGTTTAGATTTTCAGTGTCCCTTAAAATAAAAATTGGACACTCATTTAGGGACAGAGGTAGTATTATTAATTTATTGGTGTGAGAGCCCGCGCTCGAAAGCCAAACCGCGAAATGACCGTCCCGCGAGGGCGGTTCGGGTTATGCCTCGTGCTAATGCGCTTTTGGAAATGCGCTCGGTTTCACACAAATGGTTTCCTCTCGATGGAATCAAAACAGTCAAGAGTTTCCACCTCATTTTATTTTAGGAAAAACGAAGATAAAACCTTTTGTTTAGAGAAAGTGGGTTCGGGGGCTAATTTACGAGAAAGAGAAGGGGTTAGGCACTCTCCTCGCCCATGATGGTCTCTAGTATGCATGCCACTTAGATTCATTTTAATGCCTTGTTTCCTATTCCCTAACAAAATGGTGATTAATATATATATATATATATATATATATATATATATATATATATATATATATATATATACATATATATATATATATATATATATATATATATATATATATATATATATATATATATATATATATATATATATAGGAGTCTTCCTAATCTAGGAATTTCCGTTTTAAAGTCACAAATGAGAGTCGGTTTGGGTGGACTCCCACTTGGTTTTGAAAATGGTTTTCACGTACATTTCAGATGGGAAAACACACATAAAGGGATGAGGATTATTATATACAATGGTGAACAAATGGGAGACAAATCCCATATCAAATGAATGTCCAAAAAGTTCGTCCCAAGACATTTTTGGGGCTGCTGTCGATATTTCCTCCTTGTACCTGCTCTTATACTTACATAATCTGGCAAGTAAAGGTCAAGAAAAGTCCCTAACACATCAAGTATCAACCATGATTATTCCTCTGATTTTAGGAGCATGTTATTGTTTCCAAATAAGGCATGCAAGATAGAACTTTCATCAACCAGATCTGACAGATGTTCATACATCCATAAAAGATCCACTTTTTTCATCATGAAAACAGGGGAATCATGGGAAACACTAGACATGAAAGTTATTCCTAACATATCAAAGTTCGGATATGGAGAGTTTCAAGGCGATTAAGCCTGGTTAGGTCACACAAATCACCTCTGACATTTTGGTGTCAGAACACAAAATATGCTAATCTGAGAACAGAGAGTTGAAACAGAAAATGGAAAGAACCTCTTCCACTCAGGGTAAAAATACTATATATACATGCTCATTTTCCTCTGTTTGTCAAGAACAAACCGTATTTTGTGGTCTAGGACAAAAAACAACTTTTGCTATGCATAAATAGAGCAACAAGACAGAAAGGTGCAGATGGACAGTCTGCTGGAAATCTACAAAAGGGATGAAAACACCCATAAAAACTCACTCAAATGAGATGGTATGAACATGAAACTTTGAAGATACATATATTTACATACTAAGACCACAAAAAAAAAACCATCTGAGTATTTAATCATGGTATATCATCATTTAGAAAGAAGAACAACAAGAATATCAACATTGTATCTTGGGACATAATATGGAGGTCTAGCCTAACAAAGTGGCTAGACCCCAAAATAAACTACATAATCATCTACATCTTACATTTAAAGAGATTACAAGATGAAGAAATTACCTAGGTTGTGCTTCCTTTGCTTCCAAGGGAAGACTTTTTTGGTTTTTTCTAAAGGTGTGTTACCTTTGATTGAATGAGTGTTTGAGTGAGTGTTTTGGCTTGTGTTTAGTGAGTGCTTTGTGGTGGTTCTATGGTGGTGTAGTGGTGGTTTAATGACTGAGATTTGAGGGGGTTGTAGATGCTTGAGAGAGAGCAAAAGGGCTGAATATGGAGTGAAGTGAGTTGGAGAGTTGTGTGAATTGTGTTGTGAAGGTCTCTCTTTTTAGGCCATTTTAGGGGGGTTTTGGAGGGAGGAGGGAGGTGGTTTTTGGTCCAAAATACCCTCAAGGTAGGGGTAGAGGAGGGGGAGCCGAGCTGTGGTGATGGGGGTGAGTAGAGAGGGTAGTAGGGGGTGATGGCCTAGGTTGAAAAATGGGGAAAAGCTGAATATTCTGAGATATAGGGTTGCACGGCCGTGCAGCTTAAAGAACACGGCCGTGCGCCTGCCTTGAAAGCCCAATCTTGATTTTTTAATCTTTTTTTTTTCTCCTTGGCCAATCACATGAAGCCACTTGGCAGTCTTGGGCTGGTCCAGGCGTGTCCTTGTGCACACTTCCTTCAGCTCCGGCTTTCCGCTCCGCAACTGCTCCGTCGTGCACGCTCCGATGTCCCGGTTGTCCGCGGGCCCAATATGAAAGTTTCCCAGAATATTTTTCTGGTCACGCCGGTATATATTCAATATGTTAATGAGCAAGGAATGACAATTATATATTTTTAATGCATAGAATGGACGGTAACGAGCAGTTTCTAAGGGTGCGGGCCCCGTTTCGGGTCCCACCACTCAAAAAGTGAAGTACATGCTTATTTACTCGTTTTTCCGCTCTGATCATGAATTTGAAGTTCATTAATCCATTTGATGCACCGATAAGGCTCACAGCACTCCCGCATAGCCAAATCAAGGGCTCTAGGTCAATTTTAGGGTTTAGACCGATTAAAAGGGGTCTGATAAGGGGTGCGAGATCGAGGTATCTACAGAGCCCCTCGTCGAATCTCCATGTGATATAAAGGGAATTATACGATTCACTAAGAGACACACGATCTCATCTAGGGTGTAACAGCTGGGTCCAAGGTAGGACTTCCTACGTATCTCTTTCGAGAATTAAGCCTCTGTAGTTCTAACTCAAACAATCAATCAAACAATCACAAGCAATGGTCGGTCCCAGATTCCGGTTTGCCTACGTATCTCTTTTGAGAATCAGACCAATCGTAGTTCAGGTTTATTAAAATAAGAAATTTGCGGGGGTAGCATTGAGATGTGTTGTCTCTTTGCTGGGGGTTGCATTGAGATGCATTGTCTCTTTGCTGGGAAGGAAATTGAAATGAGGAATTTTTTATAAGAACGGGTGAGTGATCTTAACGGTATCAACGATGAACTGCCTACGTATCCCTCCATGGGAATCAAGTCGAGTCATAATTCTGAATGGAAATCATAAATGGAGAATGTACGACAGTACGCAATTCAGGATGGAAGTCATAAATGGAGAGCGTATGCCATTTCGCAGCTCTGGATGGAAATCATAAATGGAGAACGTACTCCATTGCGCAGTTTGGGATGGAAATCATAAATGGAGAACGTACGCCATTGCACAGTTCTGGAGAGATAATCTCGGGCACCCGAGAAGACTAGGGTGGAACAATCAAATTTTGATGGCGAGATCTAAATTTTCTCAAGCCGAAGGGGATTTGTCTATAATTGAAGGTGAGATCTAAATTTTCTCAAACCGAAATTTTTTTTTGGGGGGAGAGCATCAGGATGGTATAATTGCCCAATAACAAAGGTTACACATTTCAATGAGTCGCCAAGAGATAGCATTTCTCAAGGCAAGCAGTAAAGTTGCAAGTAAAAGTAGCAAACATATAACATGTGTATATTTCAAGGATACACTTCATTCTGAGATATGCCCAGATTCTCCTGCTTTTGATTTGTTGCGTGATTTTGATTGCTTGCAATGAGCGACCTCTTTGTGAAGCCAAGATGTGATTCGTTGTGTGGTGCCAACTTCGTACCTGCAAAAGATTTTTTTGCAAGTATGTGGTCGCGCCTGAAGATTCAAGCTGCCTACGTATCTCTTTCGAGAATCAGACCAACGTAGTTCGAATTTGGCTACTCGAATTGATTTTGCAGAAAAGGCATTAGGAAATTTCATTCCCTACGCAAAAACATGAGCGTCGACTTTGTCGAGGATCCTTCTTATGAGGACCATGATGTGGCAGAATAGATGACGTGTACCTGCAAGAGATTTTCAAGAGCAAGCAACATATATCTTGACATTGATGTGCTCGAGTGTGTCATTCATGTGCAACAACAATGTGATAAGCATACATTGATTGAAATTTTTAAGATCGAGAGATTGAGAGAAAGGTTGAGACAAGAATACATTCTTTTTTCATTTTGCAACCATTGGCCTTTAATGAATGAAAGTCAAATTTCACTTTTTGCGTGATGATTTTTTTTGCATTTGATTTTTCTTTTTTCTCTCTCTCTCTCTCTCTCTCTATATATATATATATATATATATATATATATATATATATATATAGAAAAAATAAAAATCAAATGCAAAAAAAAATCATCACGCAAAAAGTGAAATTTGACTTTCATTCATTAAAGGCCAATGGTTGCAAAATGAAAAAAGAATGTATTCTTGTCTCAACCTTTCTCTCAATCTCTTATATATATATATTGACATTTGTGCATTGCTTGCATTTCAAACTTCGCTTATTATGAATTAATGATTGAAAATTTATGAATGAACAGAGGGAGAATCATGAATGAAATGAATTGTGCACTTTATTGTGAATTTTGCATTTTTGCGAAAGTGAGGAATATGGAAATGTGTATGGTGAATCAGAGCCGAAAGCCTAACATGAGCACTCAAAAGGTCAATTCTAAACACCCATTTGATCAATACTACTCAACGGTATCTCCTCGGATGCTGTCGTTGGGTCAGCCCCAGTTATTGGCTGAAGAAGCCCCATTTGTTTTTTCTGATATCAACCCCCAATACTGCTGCTTCTGAAGCCCCAGTGTCTCGCAAGGATCAACCTTAGATGTTGGCTACGGAAGCCCCAGTATCTCTAAAGGATCAACCTCAGATGTTGTCTATGGAAGCCCGAGTCATGTTATAGGACAAGCCCCTGCTTTTTGGCGTATGAAGCTCTTGTTGTTATTGAAGAGTGAATCTCTCATTGATCCAGATTGTCGTTTTGAGACAACTTCATGTATTGGCATTTCAACCTCTAGGGGCTTAACTGTCATTGAGAGTTACTCAAATGTTCGGTGTCTTGCTGTTGGACGCAATTCACAATTTTTGACATGCGATACCCAATCGTTTAGGTAGTCAGCTGTCTTTGAGAGTTGTTCAATCATTCAATGCTTCTCTGTCGGAGGCAATTCACAATTTCTGACATGCGATACCCAATCGTTTAGGGAGTCAACTGTCTTTGAGAGTTGATCGGTGGGACACAATCCTGATGTTGCCGAAGAAAGAGCTTTGAGCTTTGCAGGCCATACTGACAATCCGAGATGGCACTTTGTTTCTATTGATTCCCACATTAAGGGACCAACTATCTATGAGAGTCATCCCACATTCGATGCTTTGCTGCTGATCATAATTCACGTGTTCTGACATTCAATACTCTTTCTTTGAGGAATCAACTCTCTTTGAGAGTTGTTCGGTGGGACACAATCCTGATGTTGCCGAAGAAACGAGCCTTGAGCTTTGCGGGCCATACTATCAATCCGAGATGGCACTTTTCTTCTATTGATTTCCACATTAATGGACCGACTGTCTATGAGAGTCATCCCACATTCTTGATGTCCTTGATCTCGAGAGTTACTGTAGCTTGCGATGCTTCTCAAGAGTTAACCTCCGCATTTCATGCGTTCCTTCAAAGGATCAACTGTCAATGAGAGTTGTTCGGCGGGACACAATCCTGATGTTGCCGAAGAATGAGCTTTGAGCTTTGCGGGCCATACTGACAATCCGAGATGGCACTTTGTTCTGATGATCCACACATAAGGGACCTAACTGTCTATGAGAGTTGTCCCACCTCCTTGATATTCTCAATCTTGAGAGTTACTGAAACTGATGAAGATTTTCAAAAGTTAATCTTTGCATTTCTGAGTCCTTCTGAATGATCAACTATCAATGAGAGTTATTTTATACTCTGGCATTTTGCCATCTGAATTTCCGTGTCACCCGGAGCAAACCTTTTTCAACAAATCGTATTGTCATAAAGCTACTGTTGGGTTTTGATGCATCATGCGCAGCGGAATAAACAGATAAAATCAAACACCCAAGAGCCCGGATCCATGCATGTTGATTAAATTAAATACAAGATAAAAGAAACATACCCTTGAAGATCGAATCCATGAACACGGACTTTAAGGTGCTAAAGGAAACACCCTCTATCGGTATCTACACGTCGAACGTACTCAAGAACGCTTCTTGATTTGACTTCTAGATCCTTAGGCTTGAAAAACATGATTGAAGAACCATTCTTCATTCTCTCTTTGATTATTATAGTTTGATGATGAACAAAAATCAAACCCTAATAACCTTAGTATAATATGTGTTATTCTCTCTCCAAGAAACTCTTGTTGATTTCCAAAATCAATGTCTAAGGCTTAGTTTCCAGCTGAAGAGAACACAAAACATAAACTGGGAGAACCCTAATTCCATTGGGTTAAAGGATTCCTTTTCCAGAAAGAAATCTGACAAAAACTCGTCAGCGGACAAACTATCCGTACGGCTAGTCCAAACTATCCGTACGGCTGGTTTTTCCACTTCCCAGTTTTTCTCGTTTTTTGTGCCAAGTAAGATCCGTTCTGCGTGTGTGATCCAATAGGATTATACTATGTTGGCAACGATTCCGAAGACCTCGTAAATCATAAGCGGACTTTAGCAAGCCATTATGACTACCCAATTAGTATAACTTTGAAAGCCCAAAGTAACCATATAGAACATATCACAATCCCTTTCTCACACGATATCATATTGGACATAAGTCATGGTCCACGTCAACTTATGTTGTCCAATGCTTTCTCGATCTTGAGTAGATTGATATGAGCAAATAATATTGAACGCTTCAATTCATTTGGGTACGGCCGTACACTATTATCAATCTCACTCATCGAGTGGCCAAGCAGATATCTCTCTTAAAGGAGGGACAAATCCCATCTTGACTTATCATTCTTCCCTACAGGAATCCGATTATGCCAATCGTAGCCTTTATAACCAACCGGATAGGGGTAGCGTTTGAGTACGTCAAACATAATGTTCATCATGTGGAAGACTATGATAATCTCAGGTCTAAGGATAAATGATATAACTATTATGAGATTTAATTATGACATTTTACCATGACATAAATCTCATAACGGGTCTATCCAGTACTTGTTCTCCAACATGTACCCACAAGTTTCATCCGCATCCTATGTGCTATAATCATCATATGATTATCCATCAAACTCATGCTAGCCCTTCATAAGTGCTAGGGACAATGATTATTATAATAAACATGCAAAAGATATAATAATCGGGTTTGTTATCTCTATAACAATGAAGCTATGATATAACGCATAGGCCTTTCTCAAGGGCCTAGGGCATAATATCCAACAATCTCCCACTTTCACTAGGCCCAATCAAAGTGTATCCAATACCCATTGAGCTAGTTATGATCTCCATCATAGTTGCAAGCAGACTTATGTAAGATGATTATCATTGTTATCATCATATGGTACTTTGCATATTTAGACATCTCCTATCTTTGACGATTTCTCGAAAAAAAATAGAAACGTCCAAGTATATGTTTAGATAAGACATTAGCCCCTTAGATTGTGCAATAACAATTATTGGCACAATGAAGGTCCATAAAATTAGTGACACTAAAACAATTTCTAGTTTACTAATTGTTATCTTATTCAAACATTTTTCTAGTTGCATCCCATGCGACTAGATACTCAACCCTTTTGTAGAATAGTAATGGTCCATTTAGAACTCTTCTAACACCATTATTAGACGTAAACATGTATTTATACTGCAATATTTATCTTTGTTGGTTTGTAAGCATGCATCTATGTAACTATTACAAGTCATCTTTTATTCCATCAAAGATTAAGAACGCATCCTTTAGTTCCTTTTAGAGAACATAAGAGTGTTTCTTAACTAGTGACTCTCACTAGGATCTGATTGGTATCATCTCATCATACTCCAAGTATATGAGACATACGGTCTTAGTACATTTACATGGATTACATGATAGATCCAATTGCCGAAGCATATGGAATCCTAATCATGTACTCTTGCTCATTAGTCTTCTACTAAGACTAAATCTTGCAAAGATTAATTCTATTAGACTTTCGCAAGTAACCTCTCCAAGAGTCTTACATGGTGAACTTTTCACTATCTTGTCTTTATTAGTACTTTGACTTTAACCAATCAACGTTTTAGATTTATCTCCATAAATCAGTCCAAGAATGTAGGCGGCTTCATCCAAGTCTTTCATTTAGAAACTCTTTCAAAATGATTTATATATCAACCATATATATATTAGATAATGAATAAAATTACGCTCCCACTAAATTTATTGTAATCACAAGTCTCATCGTTGATGAATTTCAAACTCTTTGAATACTTCATCAAAATGAAATTTCACTCCAAGTAGTTTGCTTCAATCCATCTCATGAATTTCTGCAACTTGCATATTTTATTAGAATTTTATTTATCAAAACTTTTAGGTTGTATCAAACACATCCTAAAGTATGTTCCTGTTAAGGAATGCTATTTTGATATCCATTTGTCATATTTCATATTCAAAATATGAGGTCATGACAATAAAAATTCTAATAATATTAAGCATGACTACGGGTGATGAAGTTTCATCATAATCGACATTATGAATTAACTTTTCTCAATTAGTCTTGCTTAATCAATATACACTTTTAGATTTTATGACTCCAAGTCATTGATCTAAATCCGGAGCGGACTTTGCATCTTGATAGGTAATAGGTCAATCATTCGCAATGATATCTTCCCTATTACTTTCTATTATGAGAAATCAATATTTCTTGTTATAGATAGTATCCTATCAGTTATGCAAATTTCTTGTGTATACTTGAACGAATTTCTACAACTCCTTGTGAAACTTTGTTCAATCTCCATCTTAGGTTCCATGTCATTTTTGGGTCTCGAACTCTTCGAGATACATTTTACTCCCACTAGTTCTTTAGAGATAAACGATTTATCTAAAAAGTGCTATTTAGAGTGACAAACGATTTGTACTCTAAATGGTGTAAAATTAATATCATTAAGATATCCCATAAAATACATTTATTAGATTTAGGTGTGATTTTGTCCAAGACAAAACTTTTCTCAAAATTATCATATCACAAATCTTTATGAAAGACAAACCAAGTTTTCTTTCATTCCATATCTTATATGGTATAACGAACCTACTTAGACGAATCTCAATTTAGTGTAATCGCAGCTGTTTCCAGCACTAAATCCAGAAGGATAATTAAAGATCAGTTTGACTTATTATGAGACGAAAAACTGTGTTTTACAGACAATCTGTAAACTTCTGGAACATCATCCGTACGGCTGCTGTTTCCAGATTCTGTTTTTCTTAAATTGCAGACTTTCTGCAGAATTCTCATCGAGTCCAAGGCTCAAATATTCATTACTTTGATCTAATCAGAGTACATCAATACTTTTTCCATGAGGTGTTGAAATCCTTTTTAAGCATTGTTACTTTAATAAACTACATACATCAAAATGTATAAGTTCAAAAAAGTACTTCCTCTTACTACTATTAGTAAAAGATATCTTGATCAATTTCTAAGATTCACATCTATCACATGATTCGAAATCATATGAATTTAAAAGTCAGTCCCATAGAATTTTAGATATGTGTTTCTTATCATTTGATATAGACATTAATGCTTTTTAAGAATGTAACGATTACATCCTTATATTCAGATTTCCATTATTTACGTTATGCTCATTATTTTGTTCTTCCAAGATAAGGATATTAAGTCCCATTATATGATTAGCAATACAATAAGGCAAATCATATTTAATGGAACACTTTTTTATTCGAAATAAGAAATATCCATAATCTTCTAATGAAGAAACCAAAATAATATTTCTACTTAAAATAAGAACATAGCACCGTTTGTTCAAAACAAATATGAACTTATTAGATAAAGACACTTCGCAAGTTCCTATGACTAATGTTGCAACCATTGCATCATTATTGCCACATAGGTTAATCTTTACCCTTACAAGTAGAATTTTAACATAAATACTTGAAGTGGTAGTCCAACTACCTTTCCTTTTAATCTTTTAATTCAAATTGTAATTTCACCAATGGTCAATCCTATTGCCAATGTACAAATTACATTCTTTGGATTTTAGGTTTTAGCCACAAATATTTCCTTTATGCTTGACAACTTTTGTCTTCCCTTTATCTTAAATCCTTGTCCTTATTAACCTTTAGAGTTTGAGAGGGTTTCCATTTGATATTAAGACATAGCATTTTAAACATCAAATGTCGCTCATGAATCAATATCAAATCCGTTGTTAGTTCCAAACTAACTTGATTACTGAGCCATCTAAGGTAATTAATATGTCTCTCCATGTTCGAAACACGAGAACTTATTAATATACCTTTCAGTCATCGCATGAATGTTAGGCTCTAGTCAAACTCAAACTCTTCTTGCCTTTCTTGCTTGTAGGAATGCTTCCTACGTGATTGCTTATCACATAAGAATTTATATGTTTTAGATACTTCTAAAGTTCCAAACACATGATAGCAAGTCGTAGGACGATCGACATCTATAAAATCATCCACATGTTTCTAATCAATGTCTTTGTCCACCTTTAAGGCATTAGTTTTCTCAGAAATAGGATTTATTAAGAATTCATAACTTCCGATCTTGCTTTAGAACAATTCTTAAGCTCATGACTAGGTCATGGAAGTTAATCTTATTCTTCTTAAAGTGGGGTTTATCGCAATAATTATACATGATTATAGTTTAAGACATTCTACAAAATATGCAAATAAATATACACATATATTTTATACCATTATCATTTAGAGAAATTTAATGTATTTCATAAATACTCCCACTAAATTATACACCTTCAAATACAACAATTGTATAATATAATTTAAGTGGGCTAAGATCCATATTTCACCCAACTTTGAGTCGGCTAGGGCACGACTGCTCAAAATCAAGTTATTTAGGTAGATAACTCCTTATCAATCACATCATATGTGACTCTTAGATCGTTTATGAGATTGTTAGACATCTTATGTTAAACATGTTTTAATCTCATCTGTGCGTTAGGCCCAAAACTGTTTTGATAGCCCAATTAAGTCAAACCATTTTAAACGTATAGGAAACTCTGATTCCTCATCTTGCTCATAAATGAATAGAATTAATGGACCTACGCTAGGGCGTAACCCACATAAAACTACCCACGTACTCACAAGTGTTTTAATCATGGATTGGCACAAGACTTAAGTTTTTAAGAAGGTTTATTACATAGAGATATGCATCATATATTTAATTATGTCAAACATAATATAATATAGTCTTTGCATAACTGATGTTAACTAATCCAATTAATTAACAGAGGCAAAATCTTGTGATTTAATTATGAAGCAACATAATGGGGACGGAATCTAAATTATCTGTAAACATTTTACAGATTGGATATTTCATTCACATTCTCAGAAACAAGGCGTGAGCCTGCCATTGGTCCATGCAATGAATTAATCCAAATTTAGTTTCATTCTCTTGCAAACAATTTGCACTTTGTATAGGGATAAATTCTGAAACTTTGAGATTACTCTAACCCTAAACTCCTTTAAGATTATGATCTCTGTAAATGTCTATACTTATGAACTGAAATCTGTTTCAGGAAACACGGTTTCCAAAACCTGCCGTCTGAAACAGATCAGAATCAGTAATGCCCAAACAATCCGTACGGATGTTTCTGGAAGCATCCAGATTTATCCGTACAGCTCTTTCATACAGATCACATAAACTCTGAACTCTTCAGAATTCTGAAACTGTATCCGCAGATTATCTTGAAATTGAAAGCACAAACCGCACGGCCGAAACTAAGCCAAAAGGCATCCACATTTCCGTGCTAAGATCACGAAACCAAGCAACTTCTCTATGCGGTCGAAACTAAGACAAAAGGCATCCACATTCCCGTATAGATTGGATACTTGTTTCCAGATCTTTCATTGTCTCTTAATCTCACAGATTACAGCAGTTCTAAACTCTTTAGAACTCTGATTTCTGCAATTCCTTTTGAATTCTTCGGCCGAAAACTGTTTCAGGAAACACGGTTTCAGAAACCAGCCGTCTGAAAGCAGTTTCCAGTTTCCAGATTCGAATTCTGTAAACAACTTACAGAATAATCTGAACACCAGAAAACAAAATCAAATCTGAGAATTTCCAAACTATCTGTACGGATCAGTTTGGAATCATCCAAACCAGCCGTACGGATCCATTGGTAGGATCCCAGATTTCCAGGTTTTTCAGAATTTCAGAAATTCGACCAAATCCAATATCATGTTTGTACATAATCAGATTACAGAAACATGAATTTTCAGATTACGAATTTAATTAGATCTAATCAATATCATGAATAAACAATTTATTATATTTATAAATTAGATCTAAATTATGAATACACATAATCCTATTATTTATTGATAATCCCAGCATGCAATTATTCATATAGATCAAATCAATATAATAATCACATAATCCCCATGTCATGCTCATAAACCTTTATATCTCATATATAAAACTCAAATCACGCATTCATCTTATTATCATGTAGATATTATATAATCGAATTAAACAACTTCAACATGATATACTACAATAATCAACAACGAACGGGGCTCTGATACCACTGTTGGGTTTTGATGCATCATGCGCAGCGGAATAAACAGATAAAATCAAACACCCAAGAGCCCGGATCCGTGCATGTTGATTAAATTAAATACAAGATGAAAGAAACATACCCTTGAAGATCGAATCCATGAACACGGACTTTAAGGTGCTAAAGGAAACACCCTCTATCGGTATCCACACGTCGAACGGACTCAAGAACGCTTTTTGATTTGACTGCTAGATCCTTAGGCTTGAAAAACATGATTGAAGAACCATTCTTCAATCTCCCTTTGATTATTATAGTTTGATGATGAACAAAAATCAAACCCTAATAACCTTAGTATAATATGTGTTTTTCTCTCTCCAAGAAATTCTTGTTGATTTCCAAAATCAATGTCTAAGGCTTAGTTTCCGGCTGAAGAGAACACAAAATATAAACTGGGAGAACCCTAGTTCCATTAGGTTAAAATATTCCTTTCCCAGAAAGAAATCTGTCAAAAACTCGTCAGCAGACAAACAATCCGTACGACTAGTCCAAACTATCCGTACGGCTGGTTTTTCCACTTCCTAGTTTTTCTCGTTTTTCATGCCAAGTAAGATCCGTTCTGCGTGTGTCACTCAATAGGATTATACTATGTTGGCAACGAGTCCGAAGACCTCGTAAATCATAAGCGGACTCTATCAAGCTATTATGACTACCCAATTAGTATAACTTTAAAAGCCCAAAGTAACCTTATAGAACATATCACAATCCCTTTGTCACACGATATCATATTAGACATAAGTGATGGTCCACGTCAACTTATGTTATCCAATGCTTTCTCGATCTCGAGTAGATTTATATGAGCAAATAAGATTGAACGCTTCAATTCATTTGGGTACGGCCGCACACTATTATCAATCTCACTCATCGAGTGGCCAAGCAGATATCTCTCTTGAGGGAGGGACAAATCCCATCTAGACTTATCATTTTTCCATACAGGAATCCGATTATGCCAATCGTAGCCTTTATAACCACCCGGTTAGGGGTAGCGTTTGAGTACATCAAACATAATGTTCATCATCTGGAAGATTATGATAATCTCAGGTCTAAGGATAAATAATATAACTATTATGAGATTTAATTATGACATTTGACCATGACATAAATCTCATAATGGGTCTATCCAGTACTTGTTCTCCAAAATGTACCCACAAGTTTAATCCGCATCCTATGCGCTATAATCATCATATGATTATCCATCAAACTCATGCTAGCCCTTCATAAGTGCTAGGGACAATGATTATTATAATAAACATGCAAACGATATAATAATCGGGTTTGTTATCTCTATAACAATGAAGCTATGATATAACGCATAGGCCTTTCTCAAGGGCCTAGGGCATAATATCCAACAGCCACATCTGTCGCGACCCCGGACCCCGCGGGCCCGGGACCGCGATCTGGACGTCGACTCTAAAACCAAAACTATGAAATACTGAAGTTAAAAATTTCATTTGATACCAGAAGGTGATGATCCAAAGTTTTACAAAACCAAGTTTGATAAAAACCAATTACAACTATCATAAACTTCCTCAAGTTTATGCCCAACAAAATACAAATATACAATTCTTAGTGACGTCATTGTTTGGTACAACTATCCCAAAATGGTTACACATTTACATAATGTAAACCAACCTATAATAACCTTCCCCAAAAGAATGTATCCACACTCGACGTCCTCTTTCTCGTGATCAGTGAGACTATTCCTTAGTACCTGGGGGGGGGTTAAGGAAAAACAAAGATAAAAGAAAAGGGGGTGAGATAAATCTCAATAAGTTACTAATGCAACTACATGACATGCTATGATGAAAGAAGCAATAAGCAATAATAAATATCACTTAGCACATAGCATTTATCACATAACAGATAGCAGCGGAAATAAACACATAACAAAGGATATAGCCAAGGTTTTCCAAACCGGTACATCCAAATAAAGGATCACTGCGCAGCTTCAATAATCACCAAATCATCATCTTCATAATAGCATGAAAGCCGAAGAGAAACCCCGGTACCGGAACCAATAACCATAAGAGTGTCACAAAGGACAAGGACCATGACACAAAGTCATGCCCGCTAGCTAGATACATTCACAGAGGAACGCTAACTTGACTTTTCCAAGGCCAATCTGGAAAAGGGTAAAGAAGGGGGCAAAACAATGGTCAACATTATAATGACTTGGCTTTGCCATTATAATCCTTCCCATCGCCCGATGCAACAAATATGCCAGCTGGGCTTCCATAAAAATGCTAATTAATAATAATTTAGCATGAATGAACAACTTAAGGTTCCAAAGTAGGGAACCAATCCAATTAAATCACCACAAAGGTAAACCAATACAAACCGCACAACAAAGATGAACCACATTCCCAAAATGGTACTAAATCAAATTCCATATCATATTTATTCACAAAAGAATCAAATCTAATCAATAAAGTGTTCCACGATGTTATCTTAAGTTAATTAGAAGAAATAAACCTCAACTAGTTAAGCCTTAAGTCTTAAACCAAGCCAAAAGGTCAAATTCCTGGAACAGGGGGCGGGCGGGCGCCTGGGCATAGGCAGGCGCGCGCTTGAATTGACAGAAGGTCAGGCGCTAGAAAAAGTGGTAGTAGGCGGGCGCCTGGGCAAGGGCAGGCGGGCGCCTGGTCTACGGCCTGGGAAAAATTCCCAGCTGGGTTCATCAAATTTCCTAACCATTTCCTTACAAATTTCATAACACTCAAAATCAATCCTCCCAACAAGATTTCTAAGGTACCCAAACATCATTTAACTAAAAAGGGGATCTTAACAACACCCTTTATCAACCAAATTCAAGAATCAAAACCAACATTCAAGATTTCACCATTGTTAACCAAAAACTCAAATAAATTCCAAACAAATTCAAAACCCAACCAAACTTCAAATATAACACATAAAACATCATATGAACATGATATGAACATTTTAGCATCCAAATGGGGGAAAAGTAACTTACTTGGAAATAATGAAAGTTGACGGAATTCAATTCTTTTTGGCTTCCTACGATCCTATCGACGATCTAAACACATTTCACGTTTTAAGAAATGAGAGATTATGAGAGGAAGATGAAGAAAATGATGAGAGAAGAAAGAGGAAGAGAAAACTTACCAATGGAGGAGAGAGAGGAAGGAGTGGCTGGGAGGAGAATGGGGGGGGGGTGGAGTATGAGGATGAAAGAGTAGGGTGAGGGAGGGAGTAGGGGAAAATTAATTCAAAATGTTGCACTTAGGGCCCCTCCCCTACACTACACACAATTACTTATACTCCCTACTAAATATTAAGACTCAACAATATCACACTAGCACAAATGACCCAAATAAAATGCTAGGCATAATTATTATAACACATAAAATGCACACATAAATATTTAAATAAATAATAATTTAAATAAATAAATAAGCAATTGAATAAATAATAATTATTTATTACTAATAAAATAGAGCCTAGATTTCGGGTCGTGACA
The DNA here is from genome assembly GCA_026119855.1 of Campanula takesimana. Lineage (NCBI taxonomy): Eukaryota > Viridiplantae > Streptophyta > Magnoliopsida > Asterales > Campanulaceae > Campanula > Campanula takesimana. The sequence continues at coordinate 832,901 of JAOWBW010000205.1, forward strand.
TTCACTCCCACTTAAAGAAAATTCGACCCGAATTTTAACGAGACTCACCTTAAACAAAAAGCCACGGAAATTTCCTCTCGATCTCATCTCGAAGCTCCCACGTCGACTCCTCGATGTTATGATTCCTCCAAAGAACTCGAACCAACGCGATGCTCTTGCTCCACAACTCTTGGACTTTAGAATCTAAGATCCGAACCGGCCGTTCCTCATAAGTCATATCGGGCTCAATATCCTCCGGTATCCTCGGTAACACGTGAGATGGATCATGAACATACTTCCGAAGCATAGAAACGTGAAAGACGTTATGCAACCGGTCTAAGGATGGCGGTAACGCAAGACGATACGCTAGAAGTCCAACCTTTCCCAAAATCTCAAACGGACCAATAAACCTCGGAGCCAATTTACCTTTCTTCCCAAATCTACGAATACCCACCTTCGGAGACACTTTCAAGAACACAAAATCACCGGTCTGAAAACTAAGATCTCGCCTTCGGTTGTCTGCGTAGCTCTTATGTCGACTCTGGGCTGTCTTCAATCTATCCCGGATAACTTTAACCTTTTCAACTGAATCCTGAAGCAAATCAATACCCACAATCTTCGCTTCACCGACCTCATCCCAACAAATAGGCGATCTACATTTTCTTCCATACAAGGCCTCAAACGGTGCCATCTCGATACTAGCCTGATAACTGTTGTTGTAAGAGAATTCCACTAACGGTAGGTGCGAATCCCAAGAATCAGAAAAGTCTATCGAACACGCTCGCAACATATCCTCGAGAATCTGAATAATCCTCTCGGATTGACCATCGGTCTGAGGATGAAAAGCGGTACTGAATCGCAAACCTGTACCCAAAGCTTCCTGAAACGCCTTCCAGAATCTAGAAGTAAACCTCGGGTCTCGATCTGACACTGATGCTAACCGGAACCCCATGCAATCTAACGATCTCATCGATATAAAGGGTCGCAAGCTTTTCCATCGAATATCTGATGTCAATAGGCAAGAAATGTGCACTCTTGGTCAATCTATCCACTATTACCCAAACACTGTCATACTTCCTACGGGTACGAGGCAGTCCCGTAACGAAATCCATAGTCACATGCTCCCATTTCCACTCGGGAATCTCTAACGGCTGAAGTAGTCCCGCGGGTCTCTGATGCTCGGCTTTGACCTGCTGACAAGTTAAACACCTCGATACATACTCGGCTATTTCCCTCTTCATATTAATCCACCAAAATAGTTGCTTCAAATCCTGATACATCTTCGTACTGCCCGGATGAATATCCACCAATATCCGGAACACACAAACGACCACGGAAAGTCAACACTCCACTCGAGCTAATAGAAAAATCCTCGAAGTTCTTTTCCTTCAATTTACCCATTATCTTCACTAACTCGGGATCTTCTTTCTGAGCTTCCTTTATCCTCTGAATTAGGGTCGGAGATGCCCTAATATTCGCAAAAATAGCCCCATGTCTCGATTCACGAGGAGACCAATCTCGAACATCCTCAAGCATTTTCCATTCACGGACCATCATCGAAGCCACATAAGATTTTCTACTAATCGCATCGGCCACCACATTCGCCTTTCCCGGGTGATAAGAAATCGTACAATCATAATCCTTCAACAATTCCATCCATCGACGCTGTCTATTATTCAACTCTTTCTGGGAGAAAAGGTACTTCAAACTCTTGTGATCGGTAAAAATCTCAAACCTCGCTCCATAAAGATAGTGCTTCCATTTGTGCAACGCAAAGACTATCGCCGCCAACTCCATATCATGAGTCGGGTAATTCTGCTCACTCGGGGTCAACTTCCTCGAAGCATAAGCAATTACTTTCCCATTCTGCATCAACACACAACCCAAACCCTCTTTCGAAGCATCACTGTAAATCACTAGGCCATCGCTCCCATTAGGCAAACTCAAGATTGGTGCGGTAGTCAACCTCTTCTTCAATTCCTCAAAACTCTTGTCACATTTCTCGGTCCACACAAACGGAACATTCTTCCGGGTCAACTGAGTCATCGGAGTAGCAATCCTCGAAAACCCTTCAATAAACCTTCTGTAATACCCGGCTAAACCAAGAAAGCTTCTAATCTCTGTCACTGATTCGGGTCTCTTCCAATCCACTATAGCCTCTATCTTTGACGGATCCACCGAAATCCCATCTTTAGAAATAACATAACCCAGAAATGACACCTTCTCAAGCCAAAATTCGCATTTACTAAACCTCGCAAACAATTTCTCCCTCGCAAGAACGGATAAAACTGTCCTCAAGTGTTGCTCGTGCTCCTCTCGAGATTTCGAATAAACAAGAATGTCGTCGATGAAGACTACCTGTAGACACCCCGCCTTGGACCTCTCACCCCGATTGCACATTTGATTTTGTGTTTCTCCCCATTTTTAGTGTTCCTCGTGAGTTCCTGTCACTTCCGTTAAGTTCCTGACTGACTTCGTTAAGTCCAGGGACTAAACTGAATAACAGGGCTGACTTTCTAGTCCATTCTGTCAAAATTGCCTTCTCTGAGTCGCGCGCCTCCGACAGGAGGAGCCCCCGCGCGCCTCAAAGCAGGAAGCGCGCGCCTCTGGGCGTCAGTTACAGATTTCTGGCCAGGATTCCCTCCCTTGCTCAATTTACAGGATTTTGTCCGGGAAGGATTTCTTGGTGACTGAGTTTTGGCACCAAAAACACCCCTCTTTCACCTATAAAAACCTCTCTTTACCTCCATTTTCAAGGATCGAAAACTAGACAAAAAATCACTTTCTAAAGGTTCTCCAAGGATCTCATCAAGCAACGTTTGAAGTTCTTCAAATTGTAGGTAAAAGTCCATCTTTTCCCTCCTTGTTTTACTTCATCTCCTCTCTCTCTTTTACTTTAATCAAATGTGCAATCACCCAAATCATTTTGGGACATGACTCTAATGATCACCTCATCTCATTGAGGTTGGTTAAGGAGTTATCTCCTACATTCCAAATCATATTTTAAACCCCCCATTTTTATGACTTAAAGAAGAAGAAGAAGAAGAACATTTTCATTTATGTAGATTTTGATCAAGCAAGACCAACTTAAGTTGGGCGAGATGGGTGTTTCGGTACTTCCCATCTCGTAATCTAACCCCCGGACCTCAAAACAAAGAATCTCTGTTTTCGTAACTAAAACTTAGGCTACAATCAATAGGTTTTTCTTATGTTCCTCAAAACATAGGTGGCGACTCTAAAACAATCTAAAATCAAGTTAGACATCCTAGGATAACATCACGCGCCCGAGCCTAAGGCCGTGGTATTCCCACCCGGGGTATCTACAGTGGCGACTCTGCTGGGGACATTTGAGGGTTAAACTTGCGTTCTGATCAAAATCTACATCTTTTCTGGGCATTCTGTTTCCTGATGGGGGAGGCGCGCGCGTCTGGCCTTTTAAGCCTAAGGAGCGCGCATCCCGCATCAAGAACCAGAATCGCCCACTTCTTCATGTTCTTCATCTTCTTCTTCTGTTATTCTGCACTAATCACTTCTGCAGGGGTTACAATATGAACATAGGACCAGGGCAATCCCCTGAGTCCAAAGTCTGACATTCTGACAGGTGTGTACCAGAAGCGCGCGCCTCCCATAATGATTGCGCCATGCGCGCGCGTCCCACATCAGAACTCAGAGGCGCACGCTTCTGGGTTGGTTCCAGAACAGAGACAGGTTTCAGTGACTGAGCAGTACAGCGGGGTGTGGGCACAGTTGCCTGCATCAGAACAGAATTGAACCCTCGGACTGTTTTAATTTTGTGTTTTATTTACCGGTCACACGGGTGATTCGGGAGTTGTAATTTTATGTGCTTACGTGTTTTGTGTGTTTTTCTTTCTTTTCAAAAAAAAAAAATATTTAAAAAAAAAAAAAATTTTGTCACTTGTTAGACCTCACACTACATGCACATACTCCTATGAACTGCTCACTATCGAGTCGCACAAGTCCAACCCCAAACCCGTCGAGGCCCGTCCTAGAAAGTTTCAAGCTCCACCAGACCTTGGCTCTTTCGAAGCGGTAAACCTCAGCCCGTGGCGTAGTTCAAGACTACATGCCGGGGGTGACCTTTGAGCCTCATATTCAAGCCGAGCACAAACCACACAAATTCTAGTTAGGGTCTAACACTCCGTGACTCAAGTCGGTTTCCATGTACCGAGATTTCCCTAAACTAATGTCTTCAAATCATACATGCCAACTTGTTGAAAAGGACGCAATAAAAATCCGTCCCCAAAAGTGGTTATTTTGGACGAAAATAAAAATCCATCCCCGCATGTATGCTTTACTACATTAATTTAGTCTAATCCCGATACATGTAGGATTCACAAACGTGGTGGAATCCGATGAGTATATGGGACCGCGAGATGGTCTATATACTAGTGTGACGATTCCATTATTTTCTTAGAAACACCAAAAGGGATTCATTCCCTCCGACTTATAAAAAAAAAAAAAAAAAAAAAAGAGTCTTTTCTTATGTGGTTCGAGTCGTATGCCCAACTGTGTGCTCTAAGCCTCTTCATGGACCGCAAGTGTTACTCAAGACTGACAAGGGCCTCTTCTGCAATATAGGTTCAATTGGTACTTACAAAGTCTACCGGGATTCAGCAAATCGGTTAGTCCGTGAAGAGATCACTCCAACAGCTCCAACCATGACCGGCAGCAGCAACACCATGTCTCTCGAACAGCTCTCAACTATGGTCCAACTCCTCCAAGAGCAAGTCTCCACCCTTAACAAGGAGGCACAAAGCAAAGATGACATTTGGCAATCCCACCTCGACAGCCAAAGGGAGGCCCACGAGGCCGAAATGGAGCTAATGAAAGAAAAGCTCACCAACCTTGCCAAGGGAAAGAACAAGAACAATGATGATGAATCCGAATGGACCGAAGGTTTATTCAAAAGTCCGTATGTCAGCACCCGCACCAAAAAGATGGGGGAACCAAGTTCCGAGAACAATGAGCCCAAAATGGTGGATTCTATCATGGCCTACATCGACCAAAAATTCAATGGGCTCAACATGGGGAAAGGCTCCGACACAAGCCTTTATCAATCATCCATCCTCATGAGTACTATGGCCGCTCTTCCCGATAAGTTCAAGATGCCCGACATAAGCAAATTCAAGGGCAACTCTTGTCCTATGGCTCACATCGAGACTTATATTTGGGCAATGGTTCCAAAGAAGGTCTCCACCAAGGTGATGGCTCAATGCTTTCCTCTCACTCTCGAGGGGGCGGCAAAAGATTGGTATGCTACTCTCCCGCTCACTGTCCGTCTTGATTGGGACTCCGCCATGCTTGCCTTCAAGAACCAATACCAAGGCAACACCACTCACCGGCCCACAAGGAAAGAGCTAGAGAACACTACTCAACGAGACAATGAGTCCTTCATCGACTTCACAAGGAGATGGAATGACAAACTCTCCGAAATTGTTGAGAGGCCGAACACAAAAGAGCAAATGGACATCTTTCTCAAGTGTCTCAAGATTGATCTCCGCACTCACCTAAGTGGAGCTTGCTACTCCGACTTCTCCCAAATGTATGAGGCGGGGGTACGCATGGATGACTTGCTCAAGGAGATTAAGAAGACCACTCCTACTTACCGCTACAAGGCCGCTTCCAACTCCACAAAAGAGGCCTCGGTCAACGCCGTCACTATTGACAAGGGGAATTACAAAAAGGTTCCTCCACCTCAAGGGAAAAGGCCCCGAAGTGACCGTGTATACACGCCTCTCCAAGGCATGACTCAAACCGAAGTGTTCGAGGTCCTCAAGGCAAAGGGTCAAATCACACCCGTGCAAGGGTACCAACCCAAGACGATCCACGACAATCATGCTCACCACAAATATTGTGGCTACCACTAATATAGTGGCCACACCACCGAGGAATGCTTCGTTCTCCTCAATGTCATTCAAGATCTCATAGATAAGAAAGAATTTGTAGTGACTAATGACGAGCATGTCAATGTAATAGAGATAGGAGAACTTGAGGGGACCACCCATTCAATCCCAATTGTGAATGGGGGCCCCAATGTTATGAATAAAATTGACAATCCTTGTTATGTAGTGACTTATGATGAGGTAATGAGGGAAGTACTAGAGAATAGGAAAAAGAAAGCAAGATGGGAATGTCAATATGCTAACTCGATCCGGTCGAGTCATAGCAAGCAACCCTTCCACTTCCGCACCGAGCTCCTCTTCTCAAAGGCCGCAAGCTCACAACACTCCCGAAGATCCTCTACTTGTCCAACTCAAGAAAACTCAAGCCAACATCTCTATTTGGGACCTCATTGCATCCTCAAAGAAACATCGAGATCTTGTCATTCGCAATCTCGATGATACATCAGTTTCTCCCGATACTACTCCCGAGGACCTCACAGCAATGATTGGTCACATTCACTTTGGCAACGTCATCACCTTTGCCGATATGGACCTTCCACCATTTGGTTCCGACCACAACGAAGCTATTTACCTCAAGGTACGAGCAAGGGGGAGGTCTGTCTCAAGAGTCTTAGTGGACGGCGGTTCTGCACTCAATCTCATGCCTGGTAGAATCATGGGCATACTGGGGCTTAAGGATTCTGATTTAAAGCCCTCTACTCAATTAATCCGAGGTTATGACAGCACCGCCCGTACAGTCATGGGTATGATCGAAATTGACATTGAGTTTGGGAGCATGGTCATGTCCGTTCCATTCTAAGTGCTTGATATCCCGGCCTCGTTCAACTTACTGTTGGGTCGACCATGGATTCATAGTGCTAATGCCGTACCGTCAACTCTCCACCAATGTGTCAAGATCCGAAACGGTGATGAAATAGTGACCGTAATGGCTGAAAACATCACTATCCACAGAAAAGGTGAGCCCGTCCACCAAGTTCAGCATGGTCTACCAGACTCCACTCTCTCCGGCGTCTCAATCAACGCCATTGACAAAGAAGGGGGAAACGGATCATGGACCCCCAGCAATCACAAAGTACTCCGCATGATGAGGGATATGGACTACTTCCCTGGTTTAGGCTTAGGGAAATATCAGCAAGGAATCCTACATCCCGTGCAAGTCCCATTTGTCAAGAACACATTCGGTTTGGGGTACGATCCTTCCGAAGAAGACTTGAAGCAAGAACAAGCAATCAAAAACGAAAAGGCCCGAGCTCGTAAAAAGGCCGTCGTTATGAGGTCCCTAATCTAAGGCCTTACCGCAAGACGTTGAATGGTTATTTTGTCCGCCAAGGGGAAGACGTTCCATACATGATCTTTCCCGAACCATGGGTTAACAATAAGGGTGTCAAAAAGCCTGGCCTCGAAATCTTCTCCGATTGTGAGATCCAGAAATCCGAAAGGGAACCAACTCCCATGTCACCCCGTGAATGGTGGGGAAGGAAGGTGACTATAGAGTCCGAGACAGAAATCACCGTGGGGGAAGAACTGACAGATTTAGCCTCCATGTTCGAAGAGCTTGCCGTAATGAACGAATGCCAAGTCAACGCCATCCATAACACCGTCATCATGAACGAGACTATCAGTGAAATCCCGCCAAGCTTCGAGCCGATCAACAATTGGTATTCAACAAAAGGGCCCGTGGTATCCGAGGAATTCTTAGTCCAAGAAATGGGTTGCATACCCCGAACAGCAACAAAGGAAGAGCAGCTTACACTTACTTTCGAGCCCGAGAGTGTCTCTAATACCCTCACCCAAGAGGATTTGGAGGCCATAGCCGAGCGTGTGTTTCCTTTCTTTGCTAATGAAAAATTTGATATTTCTGAGTACCCTGAGATTGCAAACATCATAAATGATGAATTAACTAATAATGAACTTAACGAACAAGTTAATAACGATTCAAATTATGATGAAATAGACCACGAAAACACAACATACTTAAATGAACTTGCTCAACAAGTCCGTAGTCGTGGCGAGAATGGTCCAAAGGCTGACGAAGAATTGCAGGTTGTTAATCTGGGTACCGAAGAAGAGCCAAAAGAAACCAAGATTGGAAGCTTCTTCAAGGGAGACGACAGAGACAGATTGACTGCATTACTACGGGAGTTCGTGGATGTGTTCGCATGGTCATACAAAGACATGCCGGGTTTAGACAGAAAGGTAGCGGAGCACAGGATTCCGATCAGAGAAGATGCCAGGCCAGTAAAACAGAAGCTCAGGAAGATCAAGCCAGAATGGTCTCTGCAGGTCAAGGAAGAGATTGAGAAGCTCCTCAGCGTGGGTTTCATCAAGGTTATCGAGTATCCGACGTGGTTAGCCAACATTGTGACAGTCAGGAAGGCGAACGGCAAGGTCCGAGTTTGTGTAGACTTCCGGGATTTAAACAAAGCTTCCCCAAAGGATGATTTTCCACTCCCTAATATCGACATGCTGGTCGACTCCACTGCTGCCTACGAGGTTCGCTCATTTGTGGATGGGTTCGCTGGGTACAATCAGATTCTCATGGCCGAGGAAGATCAACATAAGACAGCCTTCACAACACCGTGGGGTACCTTTTGCTACACAGTCATGCCATTTGGGTTAAGAAACGCTGGGGCTTCCTACCAAAGAGCCGTGACAGACTTGTTCCACGATATGATTCACAAAGAAATCGAGGTCTATGTCGACGACATGATCATTCACTCCAAAGGGACCGATGGTCAACATTTGACCGATCTCCGCAAATTCTTTGAAAGGCTTCGTCAACACAAGATGAGGCTCAACCCTGCAAAGTGCACATTTGGGGTTATCCGAGGCAAAGTTCTTGGTTATATGGTCACAGAAAGGGGAATCGAAGTAGACCCCTCCAAAATCAAGGCAATCATTGACATGCCTCCTCCGAAGACGCAGAAAGAGATTAAAGGTTTCATGGGCAGACTACAATACATCAGTCGGTTTGTGTACCAACTTACTTCCATGTGCGAGCCAATCTTCAAGTTACTCAAGAAGAACATGGCTCTAGAATGGACCGACGCGTGCCAAGAAGCCTTCGATCAAGTGAAGCATTACTTGACGTGCCCTCCTGTTCTAGTTCCGCCACACAAGGAGAAACCTCTGTTGCTTTATCTCACCGTCAATGATGAAGCCCTAGGGGCTATGTTAGCACAAGAGCAACGAGAGTCCACAAAGGAGAACGCCATTTATTTTGTCAGTCGCCGATTCCAAGGAGGTGAAAAGAACTACTCTGTTTTAGAGAAGTCATGTGCAGCATTGGTTTGGGTCACTCAAAAGCTCAAACACTATATGGAAGCTTTTCCGATCAAGCTAGTAGCAAAGGTGGACCCGCTCCGCTACATCTTCGAGAAGCCTTTCATGTCAACAAGAATAGCCAAATGGTACTTCATGCTCGCCGGCTATGATATCACTTACGTCACACTAAAATCCGTCAGGGGGAAAGTGTTCAGTGACCAGCTTGCCGAATTCCCGTGTGACGAAGTGAAGGGGGAAGATGTACAGTTCCCCGACGAGCATTTAATTTGTACTGCAACCGAGGAAGACAAGTGGCAACTTTTTTTCGATGGCGCCGCCAATAAACACGGTTTTGGTATAGGGGTACTGCTTGTCGATCCAAAAGACATCTACACTCCCATTGCCATACGCCTGGAATTCGAAGCTACCAACAACATTGCCGAGTACGAAGCATGTATAGCGGGGCTAGAAGCAGCTCTCGACAGAAACGTCACGGAACTAGAAGTGTTCGGCGACTCTTTGCTCCTTATCAATCAGCAATCGGGCAAATGGCGAACCCAAGACCCGACTCTCCAACAGTATGGTCAGCACCTTGAAGAACTGGTTGAACAATTCCAAGAGATCACTTTCAACTACCTGCCAAGAGATAAGAATCGCTTCGCCGATGCACTAGCCACTATAGCTTCATTAGTTGAAATGCCCAAAGGAAAAATGGTGAAGCCTTTCAAAATTGCTCGAAGGAACAGTCCGGCATATTGCATGAGCATCGAGATCAACAAGGTCCAAACAAACTCTCCGTGGTATTCAGACATCATGAACTTCCTCAAAGACGGCACTTATCCCGAGAACATCAATAAGAAGTCTCAAGCAGCTCTGCAAAGGTTAGCCTCTCGGTACGTACTGATTGGGGACCGAGTCTATAAAAGGCACCACGACGGGATCAATCTCTTATGCGCCAATGAGACCGAAGCTCAAGAGATAATGTGTGAAGTGCACGAAGGAGAATGTGGACCCCACATGAATGGGTTTATGCTAGTCAAGAAGATACTTCGCATTGGTTACTATTGGAGCACTATGGAACGAGACTGTATCGAGAAAGTCAAAAGGTGTGCCAAGTGCCAGTTCCACGCTAATCTACAACATGCTCCACCCTCACAACTTTACAACATGGTCACACCTTCGCCTTTCTCTTGTTGGGGGATAGACATCATCGGTAAAGTTCATCCTGCCGGGAGCAATGGGCAGTCATTCGTCCTAGTAGCAGTCGACTACTTCACAAAGTGGGTCGAAGCACAAGCCTATCGAACCCTCAACGCCAAGAAAGTGGCCGAATTTGTAAAGATTAATATCATGTGCCGATACGGCGTGCCTCATGAAATCATTTCCGACAACGGCTCTCACTTCGAGAAGGAAATGGATGCACTTTTGGTAGAATACAAGATCACCAAGCACAAGTCATCTCCTTACCGGCCCCAAGCAAATGGCGCAGTCGAAGCAGCAAATAAGACCATCGAGACCATCGTCAAGAAGATGGCCTCGACGGGAAGGGATTGGCCCGAAAAGCTACCATTAGAATTTTGGGGCTACCGCACGTCAATACGATCCGCAACAGGAGAAACTCCTTATGCATTGGTCTATGGTTCTGAAGCCGTGCTCCCTATCGAACTTGAAGTCCCATCTCTACGGGTCCTCCTCGAGAATCAAGTCAACGAGGTCAACTGGATGCAGAGTCGATACGAACAGCTAGCCTTACTCGACGAGAAAAGGTTAAGGGCACTCGAACGCACGAGGGCATATCAGCAAAGGATGGCAAGAGCTTTCAACAAAAAAGTGAAGCCTCGAAACATCAATGTGGGAGATTTGGTCTTAAGACAACATCCTCCTAATGCCATGAATCCCCTGGGGAAATGGGGACCCCGATGGATCGGTCCGTACGTGGTCAAAAAGATACTAAGCGGTGGTGCAGTCCGACTCGTGGATTTAGATGGTGACCAGCTGCCAAAGGAGGTCAACCTCGACAAGCTCAAGAGGTTCTACGCTTAATAAACAAAGACCATTAAAAAAAAAAAAAAAAAAAAAAATCGCTCGCTAGGTTGAAAACCCGCAAGGGCGGCCTAGGCAAAAATTAGAGCACGTGCAAAAAAAGAAGCCCGCTAGATTGAAAACCCGAAAGGGCGGTCTAGGCAAAAAACAGGGTGCAAAAAAAAAAAAAAAAAAAAAATGGTCTTTGTTTGTTTGAACTACGAAGACCTGAGCCTCCCAACTGGAGGAACGTAGGCAACCTTCGGGTGCGGTCTAAAACATATCAAAAATACCCAATTCACTTCAAATAACAAAATGCAATTTTTATTCATTCAATGAATTATTCAAACCATTACAACGGATTTATTGAGCAACAAAAGACATCAAAATATTAAATCCTAAAACAAAGTGGTCTAATTGCAATCTCTTGGGGTACAAAGAAAAATCTAATCTTTCTTAGGTTTGGGAACCCATTGCTTCTTGCTATGTCCTTTAGTCTTCTTGGATGGGGACGGAACATTCTTGGGACCGCCGAGACGGGAGAAAACGCTAGGACGGGACGGAGCTTCATCAACGGCCTTCCCTTTACCCTTATCAAGCGGAGCCTTAGCGGGGACAACTATGGGACGCTTCCACACATAAGAGGAATTTCCTTTACCTTTCTTCTTCTTGGGAAAATGATGGGGTCTATAGTCCCGCACATGAACCACCGGTCTCACGGGGTCAACAACATCGTCATTGGGCCTTCCCAAACGATCAAAAACGCTCGGACGCTTTTCCGCCATCGAGACGGACCCCACAGCTGGAACGGCGCTCACCATTGGAACAGACTTCTCCCCCTCGGGGACGGAAACCTTAACTTCAAAGGAGAAAGTCATGGGGGCCATTATGACAAGAATTTTGTGATTTTAGGAGGAGAAAGTGTTTGCAAAAGAATGCTGGTGACCATTCTGGTCGAAAATAGTTCAAATTTATAGCTGTTGGAACATTCTGATCAGAAAAGAAAGGGGCTGTAATTCAGCAGTCCAGAAGCGCGCGCCTCTGACCAGGGCTTCACAACGCGCGCGCCTCCCATAAACAAGGCCCGACGCGCGCGCCTTTGACAGCAGTTCAGACAGAAACAGCCCTTGTCGGTTCAGAACAGAACCCAAGCACTTCAACATACCCAACCTGCAGCAAAATCAAATCCCAGCAACAAAAAGGAGTTCAAGCATCGACAACAAGCACCCTTTGGGCACACATTTGTTTGTAAAGAGTCAACACCTAAGATCGAGTCGCTAAAAGAACATAAAACGAGTAGTAAGATAACTAGGATTGTAAATACATGTTAAATGTTATTACAGGCAAAAGTAAAAGTGTTTCAATCCCTCATCCTCTCAGCCACAACAGCTCGGGCACGTCATCACCAACACTGTGCTCACCCCCTGCTACCGCTCTTGGTCTCCTCATCGTCATCATCATCCTCATCATCATCATCATCATCCTCAGACTCGGATGTCTCAATCACGACATCAGGACGGGTCCTCTTGACAGCTCTCCCTGATGAACTGGCACCGCCCCGGCTCTGACTACCCTCTTGGCTCAGACTCCTACTATGGCTCAGACTCCTGCTCAGCGACTGCCTCGCCGAAGAGACAGCCTCATCAATGTCCAGTGCAGCATCCCTGCAGCCTCGTCCCATGCCCCGAGCACCTCGGGCAGCTCCTCTCGCAGCACCAGAGACAGCACCGGCAGCACCTCTGGTCATGGCAGCAATATCCCTGCACAGCTCCAGCACCCTCTCCTCCAGCTGACGGAGCCTCCGCCTCATCCCTTTGTTCTGCCTACCCAAGTGCCTATAAGCAGCTACGGGAACCTGTTGCAACAAAGAACGGGGAAAGGAAATTGCATCAATACAAAGAACAGAAAAACAAGACTGGAACTGAGAAAATGCAAAGATGGTCAGAAAAACATACCACGGCAGCCTGAGCGGGAGGCTCTCTCTCCGGTGACATATCCTCGGGAACAATATCCCTCTGCTCCTCAAAGACCCCGAAGTTTGAATAAGTGTAATAAGGAGGAGGCAAAGGAGGATCAAAACAATACCCGGCACCGGTAGTATAAAACCGAGCGGAGGTCGAAGGAGCAGCCTGTGATCTCCTCGGATCAGCGAACATAAAGCCCTGCATCAAGTTGTTCTCCCTGAAGAGACCATAATCCTGATCCAAGTGAATATAAGGGACGGCATCAATCCCTACCATATATGCTGCACGATCAGCCTCTGAAAGTGACCTCCAGTTACGAGGGCAGAAAGGAGGAACGTCTGGAACTGCAGGACGAGGAGGGGTGTAAAAGTCTGTCACCTGGGTACCATGCTGCCAAAATACTCTATCTCCCAAGTACAGAGCCATGCACTCACCAGAACTCATCAAAAGCCGAGAACGGGTAGGAATAAGAGTGTGCTCAAACCAGTGCTGAACTGATCTCCACGGATACAAAGAAAAGGCAACAGACTCAGGCCTCAGGGTGTCCAAGTGCCGTCGGGCCGAAGTAAGACTAATGGGATTCGTGCCCGTCTTCACATTCCTCTCCTTATACGCCCACCGTGCACAGTCCGGATACTGGGGCTGGCCTTCCTTGGCAATCTTGAAATCCCTCAAGTTCAGGATAGCAAAAGCCCAAAGCTGTGGACAAGAGGCAGAAACAAAGTTAACGACAGTCAACGAAAAAAGGCAGTTATGACTAAGGCAAGGAGAATATAAAAGGGACAGTAAGTGGTATACCTCCCACAGCAAGCTGAAGCCCGTAACAGAGCTGGTGGTCGAGCGGCTGGTCAAATCCATGCCGTGGTAACAAGCAGCCAAGCCCGCTGCGCCCCAGTTATACTGGCCGATCTGGTCCAAGTTCACCAACAAGTCAAGCAGAGCCAAAGAGGCCGAAGATCCCCCATTGGCAAACAGAGTGTGAGATAACAAGTACCAAATGAAGCAACGGGCCACAGCATCAACCCGATCAGCAGTAACACCCCGAGCCTCAGCCATCAGGATGCTGAAATAAGCCCGGATTCTCCCCCATGTCACTCGAGAATTCTTAACCTTGAACCGACAGTCAACCAAGGCCAGTAACTCGTCCGGAGTCCGAGCAGCCCCTCTCAAGCCAAAAGGGACAGGCACCCCCATGAACGGCAAGCCCGTCAAAGCTGTGAAATCAGTAGGCGTCATAGTCACCTCGCCCATGGGTAAATGGAAGGTATGGGTGGTATCCCACCATCTCTCCCTCAATGCCTGAACCACATCAGGGTCATTCTTCAAAGCTGGGAGGCTAGTGACAAAAAGACCAAAATGAGTCCCTGTGACTCGGGCCCGAACATTCTCGGGCAACCTCTTCCATATAGAGATGGGCCCATGAGCCCCACCACGAATCTCTGTCAAACGGGTCCACTCCTGAAAGGAAAAGAGGAACAGCAAAAATTTCATCAGCACGACTGCTAGAAAACGGATGAACTCAACACAGAGATTTCAACGGCAGAACAATGCACAAGTAAGTGTGTGAACGTGAAAATGGACATCCCAACATGTTTCTTACAACAAATCAGCAACAACAAACAACATGCAAAGAATGATCAATAAAGCTGCTGCAGCAATATCTCGGGTAAAGAAAACAGAACTTCATGAAGCCCGAAATTGACAAGAAAGGTGAGGCATTCTTACCAAACCCGAAGTCACGAAGTGAGAAATATGGGTATGAGGCCGGAAAGTAAGCAAGCTCGGGTCCATAGCTTCAACCCCAATTTCGGGCTCCTCGCCCTGCGGCATCTCAAACGGAGGTGATTGCTGACGATCCGACATCGGTTCTTTGACGGAATTGATCCTAGAGCAGCAAGAAAGTGTTTTGGGGTGATTTCTCTACGAAAATGGGGCTTGGAATTTGGAGGGTTCTTCAAATTTTTGAAAAAATGGCCGAAAATAGCGAACAGCCAGTTTAAATGTGCTGAACTTATGCGCCAGGCGCGCGCCTCCCGACATACTCATCTGAGGCGCGCGCATCCCAAAACGAGGTTCGGACGCGCGCTCTTCCCATCAACAGGCAGGTTCAGAAGCAGTCTCCCATGAAAGAATCCATGCATCGTATCAAAGTTTCCCCACGGATTCCGAACTCCCTAAGTTCTGTCACGGGTGCCACACCCCCCTCAAAAGTCAATCTCAACACTTCATCCCCAGCAGGAACATTTTTTTTTGTCGCAGTCAACTGTGCCCGGACCCCACAATTCAAAAGTCAAGTGTGACTCCAAATGGCACGAGACTTCAAAGCAATATTTCATCAAACGGATTCACTAACGGATTCGTCAACAAGGGTTCACCAACGGACTCATCAATAAGGGTTCACCAACGGACTCATCCAAGGGATTCACTAACGGATTCATCAAATGGATTCACTAACGGATTCATCAAACGGATTCACCAACGGATTCGTTAACAAGGGTTCACCAACGGACTCATCCAAGGGATTCACTAACGGATTCATCAAACGGATTCACCAACGGATTCGTCAACAAGGGTTCACCAACGGACTCATCCAAAGGGTTCACCAACGGACTCATCCAAGGGATTCACTAACGGATTCATCAAACGGATTCACCAACGGATTCGTCAACAAGGGTTCACCAACGGACTCATCCAAGGGATTCACTAACGGATTCATCAAACGGATTCACTAACGGATTCATCAAACGGATTCACCAACGGATTCGTTAACAAGGGTTCACCAACGGACTCATCCAAGGGATTCACTAACGGATTCATCAAACGGATTCACCAACGGATTCGTCAACAAGGGTTCACCAACGGACTCATCCAAAGGGTTCACCAACGGACTCATCCAAGGGATTCACTAACGGATTCATCAAACGGATTCACCAACGGATTCGTCAACAAGGGTTCACCAACGGAGTCATCCAAGTGATTCACTAACGGATTCATCAAACGGATTCACCAACGGATTCGTCAACAAGAGTTCACCAACGGAGTCATCCAAGGGATTCACTAACGGATCCATCAAACGGATTCACCAACAGATTCGTCAACAAGGGTTCACCAACGGACTCATCCAAGGGATTCACTAACGGATCCATCAAACGGATTCACCAACGGATTCGTCAACAAGGGTTCACCAACGGACTCATCCAAGGGATTCACTAACGGATCCATCAAACGGATTCACCAACGGATTCGTCAACAAGGTTCACCAACGGACTCATCCAAGGGATTCACTAACGGATTCATCAAACGGATTCACCAACGGATTCGTCAACAAGGGTTCACCAACGGACTCATCCAAGGGATTCACTAACGGATTCATCAAACGGATTCACCAACGGATTCGTCAACAAGGGTTCACCAACGCACTCATCCAAGGGATTCACTAACGGATTCATCAAACGGATTCACCAACGGATTCGTCAACAAGGGTTCACCAACGGACTCATCCAAAGGATTCACTAACGGATTCATCAGAAGGTTCACTAACGGCCTCATTCAAAACATTCAGCCGGCAGGTCCACCTAACGGATCATGCCACCCCCCTCTATCAACAAAAGCCGCTCACACAGGGAGCGCACCACTATCTCTCACAATCTCAAATTCCTGCTTTCATCGAGTCTTTGCCTTTTTTGGTGATGTCCTCGGCGGGTGTTTTTAACTTTCGTCGACGCATTTTGCTTTGCAATCCACGTCGCCGAGGGGCTCTGTAGACACCCCGCCTAGGACCTCTCACCCCGATTGCACATTTGATTTTGTGTTTCTCCCCATTTTTAGTGTTCCTCGTGAGTTCCTGTCACTTCCGTTAAGTTCCTGACTGACTTCGTTAAGTCCAGGGACTAAACTGAATAACAGGGCTGACTTTCTAGTCCATTCTGTCAAAATTGCCTTCTCTGAGTCGCGCGCCTCCGACAGGAGGAGCCAGGCATGCGCGCCTCCCGCCCCCAAAGCAGGAGGCGCGCGCCTCTGGGCGTCAGTTACAGATTTCTGGCCAGGATTCCCTCCCTTGCTCAATTTACAGGATTTTGCCCGGGAAGGATTTCTTGGTGACTGAGTTTTGGCACCAAAAACACCCCTCTTTCACCTATAAAAACCTCTCTTTACCTCCATTTTCAAGGATCGAAAACTAGACAAAAAATCACTTTCTAAAGGTTCTCCAAGGATCTCATCAAGCAACGTTTGAAGTTCTTCAAATTGTAGGTAAAAGTCCATCTTTTCCCTCCTTGTTTTACTTCATCTCCTCTCTCTCTTTTACTTTAATCAAATGTGCAATCACCCAAATCATTTTGGGACATGACTCTAATGATCACCTCATCTCATTGAGGTTGGTTAAGGAGTTATCTCCTACATTCCAAATCATATTTTAAACCCCCCATTTTTTTGACTTAAAGAAGAAGAAGAAGAAGAACATTTTCATTTATGTAGATTTTGATCAAGCAAGACCAACTTAAGTTGGGCGAGATGGGTGTTTCGGTACTTCCCATCTCGTAATCTAACCCCCGGACCTCAAAACAAAGAATCTCTGTTTTCGTAACTAAAACTTAGGCTACAATCAATAGGTTTTTCTTATGTTCCTCAAAACATAGGTGGCGACTCTAAAACAATCTAAAATCAAGTTAGACATCCTAGGATAACATCACGCGCCCGAGCCTAAGGCCGTGGTGTTCCCACCCGAGGTATCTACACTACCACGAACGAATCAAGATAGGGATGGAAAATCCGGTTCATCAAATCCATAAATACGGCCGGCGCGTTAGTCAACCTAAACGGCATAACCAAGAACTCATAATGACCATAACGAGTGCGAAAAGTAGTCTTCGGAATATCCTCCGATCGAACCTTCAACTGATGGTACCCACTCCTCAAATCAAGTTTAGAGAAAACCACGGACCCTTGAAGCTGATCAAACAAATCATCAATGTGCGGTAGAGGATACTTGTTCTTCACCGTAACCTGATTCAACTTCCGGTAATCTATACACAATCTCAACGAACCATCTTTCTTCCGCACAAATAAAACCGGTGCTCCCCACGGGGAAACACTAGGGAGGATAAACCCTCGATCAAGCAACTCTTGCAATTGAACCTTTAATTCATTTAACTCTGCGGGAGCTAACCTATAAGGTGCTTTCGAAATCGGAGCCGTACCCGGCAAAAGGTCTATACAAAACTCAATCTCACGATCGGGAGGCATATCATACTCGGTAGAGAAAACATCGGGAAATTCCCGAACTACCCGAACACTATCCAAACTAGGGGATTCCTTCCTAGTATCAAGAACACTAGCCAAATACCCCTCACAACCACTATGCAATAATTTTCTCGCTTTCATAAAAGAAATTAAGCGAACCTTTCTACTCAGAGGACTAGCCTCAAACACAAATTTAGGCACATCGGGAATAGAAAAAGTAACAGTTTTCTTACGGCAATCAACAGAAGCATGAAACTTGCTCAACCAATCCATACCCAAATGACATCAAAGTCTTGGATAGGAAGAACTACCAATCCGCACAAAGGACTCGACCACAAATAACCACATCACAAGCACGAAAGACTCGATCAGAAATCAAGCATTCTCCTATAGGGGTCGACACCTCTAGCACGTACGGTAAAGACTCGAATGCATCATTTAACATGGAAGCAAATTGCACAGAAATGTATGAATGAGATGATCTTGATCTACTAACGCTCGTGCGCTCACATTAGATACAGAAACAATACCTCCAATAACGGATGGATCATCGGTAGCTTGTTGTTGATTCATGGCATAAACCTTCCCTTGAACTTTGGGCTTCCCATTAGCATCCCTTTTCTGACCCTGATTAATACCAACTCCTGACCCGGATGCTTGACCTCGGTACCTCGTGCACTCTCTCGCAAAGTGCCCCATTTCACCACAATTGGTACACTTGCCTTGCTTTTTCCAACACCTATCCTCCGAATGGCCTACCTTCTGACAAAAGGTACAAGGCTTCCTAATCTGAATCCCCGGAGTAGTACCCGGATTCCTCGGTGTGGTTTGCCCCTTAAACTGAAATGATGCTCCCGGGTTACCTCGATTGTCGGAACGGTGTTGAGGTTGTGATTTAGCGTGGCTTCCCGGTTTACCCGTACCCATAACCTCGGTTTTACTTTTGTGCTCCCCGATATCTTGCTCTATCAAATAGGCTCGGTCTACCGCGTCTTGGAAAGTCACAATCCGTTGAGCAATAAGTTGAGTACGAATGGAGGTCTTCAATGTTGGTAGTGGTGCCCTAGGCACGTTTAGTAAACGTTGTAATTGTTATCATTTATTTCATATCAATAAAGAGATGTTTTGATTATTATTGTTGTT
The DNA here is from genome assembly GCA_026119855.1 of Campanula takesimana. NCBI lineage: Eukaryota > Viridiplantae > Streptophyta > Magnoliopsida > Asterales > Campanulaceae > Campanula > Campanula takesimana. The sequence goes on from JAOWBW010000205.1 coordinate 852,438, forward strand.
CATATTTACTTATAATAATCCCCGTCCCTAGTACTTGTTAAGCACTAGTATAAAGGCTAAATGATCATGAGATGATCATGTTAGATTTATGGGTTCTTGTTTGGAACAAGGTACTGGACATGACCCGCTGTATGAGATTTATGTCATGGTCTATGTCGTACATATATCTCATATTAGTTATGTCATTTGAATCCTTAGACATGAAGTTATTATAGTCTTCCACTAGATGAACATTGTGTTTGACATATTCAAACGCTACCTTAACACGGTAGTTATAAAGGGTATGATTGGCATAATCGGATTCCCGTTGGGAAGAATAATAAGCTAAATGGATTTGTCCCTCCACGGAGAGATGTCAAGCTTGGGCCCCTCGAAGGAATAATGTTGATGAAATGTTCGGCCGGACTCAAATGGATTGATTGGATCAATAGCATTTGAATTATCAACATATTCGGAATCGAGAAAGCATTGAACAAAACAAGTTGACTGTTTGACCATGACTTGCGTTCAATGACATCGTGGACAAAGGGATTGTGACATATTCTAAAGGAATGCGAACTTGTATCTAGTTATACTATTTGGGTAGGTATGACGGTTTGCTAGAACCTAATCATATCCTATGGGATCATGTTTGACCCCATTGCCAACTTAGTATAATCCTAGAGGGTCACACACAATAGAACGAATCTTAAATAAAAGGACTATATTGGCATTTAGGATCGGAGGACTTCCAAGGAATTTCTGGAAAGATCTGGGCCTCCTGGTCAACCAAGCGGGCGCTTGGGTTGCACCAGGCGGGCGCCTATTCAAGCCAGAAAGAAACTGGAGTTTCTGCCCATTCAGGCGGGCGCCTGGCCCTTTACAGGCGGGCGCCTGGTGCTGCCGACAGGAAAATTCCTAATTCGATTTAGGAAGGTTTTTGACACAAGATTCCTATTTGGAATAGGTCTTAATTGTGTATAAAAACCCCCAATTCGGCCAGACCATATGAACAAGTGCCTTTGTGAGTCTCAAAGAGTTTGAGAGAGATTTTATTTTGTTCTAAGATATCATTGATTGAGGAACAAAATAATTCACAAATAAATTCCATATAGTTCTTTATTGTATTGTGAAAGTGTGTTTCATAATATTGGTCTAGCAACCAAGATCAAAGAAGCTCCTTTGATATTCGTTCGAAGTGTGGATACCGCTAGAGGGTGAATTTTATCATCTTACAAAGTTCGTGATTTGTTCGTGATAAAGCTTCAAGATCTCCACCAAGACCAAGAGAAAATTAATAGCCATCAAGGGTTAGTTATTCCTATATTCATTATGTTGTATTTGATTTAATCATATGAACGGATCCATGGCTTTGGGTTTCTTAAAATTTTAATTGCTTATATTCCGCTGCGCATGTTACTCGGAAACCCAACAGTGGTATCAGAGCCCCGTTCATGTTGATTAATTCAATACTTGGATCATGTTGTGTGTATATAAATTGTTTATGTGCCAAGCATGATATGAATATTGGATTATATGATGTTTATGTGTTTTGTGATTTTATGTGGTTTATTGTTTTTCCAACTTTAATCGCACGATTCAATCGCAATAAAAATTATGGTGGATTCTGAATTATTTCGATTATTGATTTTTGATTGGATCAAAGTTTTAATAATCGGGGAAAAATAATTTTGAGACAAAATTTTCGAACTTGAAAATTCCATACCATTCTGACCATACAGGCGCTCGGCCGCGCTGGACCAGGCGCGCGCGCGTTGCAGGCGCCCGCCCGTGATGGACCAGGCGCGCGCTCGCTAGGCCAGAATGTTCTGATTTTGTTCAAATCTGATTCTGGAATTTTTCGATAAATCCAACAAAACCAGTAACAAGACCACTTCAGACTTGCTGATCTGGAATGGGTTTTGGGTAGTTGGTTTGTGTGTGGATTTTGGGTTTGATTTTCCTATTTGTTTTAGTCTTGTGATTCCTAGATTGATTCAAGTTTTGGATGGCTAATCTGCGTTCATCGAGATTGTGTTTCCCAAATTGAACGCAATCAAAGTTTCAAAGATAAAACGAAGTTAGAATTATGAAGAGTTCATAATTGCTAAAATTGAGAAACAAATTCTTGATTCAATGATTGGAGATCCATGTGGAATTGTGAATGCAATTGGCCTACGTTCATCGAGACCATCTATTGCTTAGTTTCGGCCACATGGACTACTTTCTTGGTTTCTTGAATTAGTGCGGGATTGTGGTTGCCTAATGGCTTAGTTCGACCGCACTTCTTGTTGTCTTGATTTGGAGATAATAACCAAAGTTGAAATAGTCTCATCCTCATAATTATAGAGAAACTAATGACACATAAATATTATGCTTAAATTAATGGGATTAATTTAGTGCTAAACTTGATGTGTAACATGTTTATATTATGTGCTCATAAATGTGTTATATGCTATATGTGATGAACCTTCAAAGAAAGTTTTAAGTCTTTTATTGCCATGCCATGATTAAAACACTTGTTAGTACATAAGTGACTCTAATGTAGATTCGCCCTAGCGAGATGCATTAATTTATTTATGTATTAGCAAGATAGATAATGTGGGCACGCCCTAGCGGGACACATTAACTCTGCGTTTAAAATGGTTAGACTTAATTGGGCGTCAAAACAGTTTGGGCCTAGGCAAAGATGAGGTTTAACATGCCTTTTGAAATTGGATTTCTAAAAGAATCTCATAAAGGAACTAAGAGTCATATGAGATATGATTGACAAGAGTTGTCTACCAAATTAATTTGATTTTGTGTAATCCGCCTTAGCGGACTTGAAATTAAATTAAAGTTGGATCTTAACCCAATTAAATTATATATACATTGGATGTATAAGAAGGTTATATAATTTAGTGGGAGTATTTTTTTTTTTTTAAAATACATTATTTATCTCTTTAATGAAAATCGGTACTTATTAATTTTGGAAATTTTGCATATTTGTAGATAATGACTAATAACACTCAATCATGTCGTTGCGATCGATCCTTGAGAAGGATAAGCTCGAAGAGAATGGTACTAAACTTTATGGATTGGATCCGTAGCATAAGAATCGTTCTTAGGCAAGAAGATAGTTGTACATTCTCGATGGGCCTCTCCCTGCTGAACCACCGCCTACTGCCCCTAGGGTGGAAAGAGACAATTACAAGAAACATCGTAATAATTCTAGAGATGTAAGTTGTCTCATGCTTGCTGCTATGTGTTCAAAACTCCAACAAAGTTTGGAACATTTGGAAGCCTATGAGATAGGCGTGGAGTTGAGAACCATGTTTCAAGAGCAGCTAGGCAAGAGAGGTACAAGACCATTGTTGCATTCACTACTAGTAAAATGAATGAAGGGCAACAAGTGAGTCCTCACTTTCTTAAAATGAAAGGTTATGTAGAGCACTTGAGAAACTTGGCTATCCAATCCCATTGGAGCTAGCCACGGATCTCATTCTTAATTCATTGCCTAAAGTTATAATCAGTTTGTGATGAATTATAACATGCATGGAATGGATAAGAATCTCTCTGAGTTGCATGGGATGCTCAAAACTGCAGAGATGAAAATTGTGGAGAAAGGTTTCTCCCGTGCTCTTGGTTCATGATGGAAGAAGGCTAGTGCCAAAGGAAAGGGTAAGGCAAAAGTTGTCAAACCCAAGATAAGAAAGGCAAAGGTTGCCAAGGCTTCTGAGGCAAAACCTGATTCACAAAAGGATGCAATCTGTTTCCATTGTCAAGAAATTGGTCATTGGAAACGTAATTGCAAGGCTTTCTTGGAAGAGCTAAAGAAGAAGAAGAGCAGCAAGGCTGCGTCGACTTCAGGTATCTATATGATAGATATTCTCCTTTCTACCACTGATTCTTGGGTATTGGATACCGGATGTGGTTCTCACATTTGTCTAAATGTGCAGGGATTAAAGAATAGGAGACTGCTTAAAGAAGGTGAAGTAGATCTACGTGTGGGGAATGGAGCAAGAGTTGCTGCATTAGCCGTAGGGACTTATGAAGTCACTTTACCTTCCGGATTAATTCTTGTTTTGAACAATTGTTATTATGTTCCGGATTTAAGCAGAAATATTATTTCAATTTCTTGTTTGGATAATGAAGGTTTTAAGTTTCTATTGAGAATAAGAAATTTTCTATTTATTTAAATGATGTGCTTTATGGTATTGCTAATTCATTTAATGGCCTTTATATCTTGGATGTCAAGAATGAAAATAATGTCTATCATGTAAATAAGAAATCTAAACCTAATGATGTAAATCATACTTATTTGTGGCATTGCCGTCTTGGTCATATTAATGAGAAGCGTATCTCAAAACTCCATGGGGACGGACTTTTGGGTTCATGTGACTTAGAGTCATATGATACTTGTGAGTCGTGTCTTCTTGGAAAAATGACCAAGACACCTTTTACCAAGTTGGGTGAAAGGGCAAGCGACTTATTGGGGTTGATACATTCCGATGTATGCGGACCATTAAGTAGCAATGCTAGGGGAGGATTTCAATACTTCATAACCTTCACTGATGATTATAGTAGATTTGGGTATGTTTACCTAATGAAACATAAAAGTGAAGCATTTGAGATATTCAGAATATTTCAAAATGAAGTAGAAAACCAACTTGGCAAAAGTATAAAGGCACTTCGATCAGATCGAGGTGGTGAATACTTAAGTCAAGAATTTGATGATCATCTAAAGAATTGTGGAATAGTTTCACAATTGACTCCGCCTGGAACACCACAATGGAATGGTGTGTCTGAGAGGAGAAATCGGACTTTGTTAGACATGGTTCGATCAATGATGAGTCAAGTTGATCTTCCAATATCCTTTTGGGGTTACGCCCTAGAAACCGCTGCTTTCACACTAAATCAAGTTCCAACTAAATCGGTTCCAAAGACTCCATATGAGATGTGGAGTGGAAAGAAACCTAGTTTATCTTTCATGAGGATTTGGGGTTGCGAAGTCTATGTCAAGAGACTTATCTCTGACAAACTAGCACACAAATCTGATAAATGTATTTTCGTGGGATATCCCAAGGAAACTAAAGGATATTACTTTTACAACCGAGAGGACAACAAAGTGTTTGTTGCCCGAACTGGTGTCTTTCTAGAGAAAGAGTTTCTCTCCAAAGAAATCAGTGGGAGTAAAATAAATCTTGAAGAAATTCGAGACCCAGAAAATAACATTGAACCAATAGTGGAACAAGAACAAGAACCACAAGGAGTTGTGGAACCTGTTCAAAATACACAAGTAACTCGCAAATCTAGTAGGATACGATCCGAGCCCGAGAGATATGGATTTCTCGTAACGGATAGTAATGAGGTAGAAATCATTGAGAATGATGAACCGTCAACCTACCAAGAGGCAATATCTTCTCCTGATTCGGACAAGTGGCTTGGAGCCATGGAATCCGAATTGCAATCCATGCAAGACAATCAAGTTTGGAATTTGATTGATGCGCCCGAAGGTGTAAAAACCATAGGATGCAAATGGGTCTTCAAGAAGAAGACCGACATGGATGGGAAGGTGCATACTTACAAAGCTAGGCTTGTAGCGAAGGGTTATAGGCAAGTTCATGGTATTGACTATGATGAGACCTTTTCACCCGTAGCAATGATCAAGTCTATAAGAATTTTGCTTGCCATTGCCGCATATCATGACTATGAAATATGGCAGATGGACGTCAAAACCGCTTTCCTGAATGGAAAACTCCAAGAGGATGTGTATATGACACAACCAGAAGGTTTTGAACAAGATTCTAAGGTATGCAAATTGCAAAGATCCATCTATGGATTGAAGCAAGCTTCAAGGAGTTGGAATCTCCGTTTTGATGAATCGGTCAAAGAGTTTGGTTTCATCAAGAACGAAGATGAGCCTTGTGTATACAAGAAGATTAGTGGGAGCATAGTGCTATTCCTTATTTTATATGTGGATGACATATTGCTCATTGGAAACGACATTCCTACACTTCAGTCTGTGAAGACTTGGTTAGGAAAGTGCTTCGCAATGAAAGATATGGGTGAAGCCGCATATATTCTTGGCATTAAGATCTATAGAGATAGATCAAGGAGGCTACTTGGTTTAAGCCAAAGTACATATATTGACAAGGTCATTAGAAGATTCCGTATGGAAAATTCTAAGAGAGGAACCTTGCCCGTGTTACATGGAGTTTCTCTAAGCAAGACTCAATGTCCTAAGACAAAAGATGAGCGTGAGAAAATGAATGATGTTCCATATGCTTCGGCAATTGGGTCCATCATGTATGCCATGATTTGTACTAGGCCGGATGTATCTTATGCTTTGAGCATGATAAGTAGATACCAATCCGACCCTGGCGAAAATCACTGGATAGCTGTAAAAGCGATTCTTAAGTACTTGAGAAGAACTAAAGACTCGTTTTTGGTCTATGGAGGAATGGAAGATGATCTCGTTGTAAATGCTTACACGGATGCAAGCTTCCAAACCGACAAAGATGATAGCCGATCGCAATCGGGTTTTGTGTTTATGTTAAATGGTGGAGCTGTAAGCTGGAAGAGTTCCAAGCAAAGTACAACCGCTGATTCTACAACAGAAGCTGAGTATATTGCTGCATCGGATGCTGCAAAGGAAGCTGTTTGGATTAAGAAGTTCATAACTGAACTTGAAGTGGTTCCTAGTATTGCTAATCCAATAGACCTTTATTGCGACAATAATGGTGCTATTGCTCAAGCAAAGGAACCAAGAGCACATCAAAAATCCAAACACATACTTAGGCGTTTTCATATCATTCGAGAAATCGTTGATAGGGGAGACGTAAATATATGCAGAGTACCTACTGATGACAATGTTGCGGACCCGCTAACAAAGGGACTTCCACAAGCTAAACATGATGGTCATGTTAGGTCTATTGGTATTAGATACATGGGAGATTGGGCCTAGGGCAAGTGGGAGATTGTTGGTAGTGGTGCCCTAGGCACGTTTAGTAAACGTTGTAATTGTTATCATTTATTTCATATCAATAAAGAGATGTTTTGATTATTATTGTTGTTCATGTTTACTTATAATAATCCCCATCCCTAGTACTTGTTAAGCACTAGTATAAAGGCTAAATGATCATGAGATGATCATGTTAGATTTATGGGTACTTGTTTGGAACAAGTACCTGCATAAAACATCAACCGTTAATCACTCCGCACACTACTACCCACCTAGGTCATACTAATCCACCTAGACTTATACTTAGAGCTAATGCCATAGCTCTGATACCAACTGTCGCGACCCCGGACCTCGCGGGCCCGGGACCGCGATCTGGACGTCGACTCTAAAACCAAAACTGTGAAATACTGAAGTTAAAAATTTCATTTGATACCAGAAGGTGATGATCCAAAGTTTTACAAAACCAAGTTTGATAAAAACCAATTACAACTATCATAAACTTCCTCAAGTTTATGCCCAACAAAATACAAATATACAATTCTTAGTGACGTCATTGTTTGGTACAACTATCCCAAAATGGTTACACATTTACATAATGTAAACCAACCTATAATAACCTTCCCCAAAAGAATGTATCCACACGACGTCCTCTTTCTCGTGATCAGCGAGACTATTCCTTAGCACCTAGGGGGGTTAAGGAAAAACAAAGATAAAAGAAAAGGGGGTGAGATAAATCTCAATAAGTTACTAATGGAACTACATGACATGCTATGATGCAAGAAGCAATAAGCAATAATAAATATCACATAGCACATAGCATTTATCACATAACAGATAGCAGCGGAAATAAACACATAACAAAGGATATAGCCAAGGTTTTCCAAACCGGTACATCCAAATAAAGGATCGCTGCGCAGCTTCAATAATCACCAAATCATCATCTTCATAATAGCATGAAAGCCGAAGAGAAACCCCGGTACCGGAACCAATAACCATAAGAGTGTCACAAAGGACAAGGACCATGACACAAAGTCATGCCCGCTAGCTAGATACATTCACAGAGAAACGCTAACTTGACTTTTCCAAGGCCAATCTGGAAAAGGGTAAAGAAGGGGGCAAAACAATGGTCAACATTATAATGGACTTGGCTTTGCCATTATAATCCTTCCCATCGCCCGATGCAACAAATATGCCAGCTGGGCTTCCATAAAAATGCTAAGTAATAATAATTTAGCATGAATGAACAACTTAAGGTTCCAAAGTAGGGAACCAATCCAATTAAATCACCACAAAGGTAAACCAATACAAACCGCACATCAAAGATGAACCACATTCCCAAAATGGTACTAAATCAAATTCCATATCATATTTATTCACAAAAGAATCAAATCTAATCAATAAAGTGTTCCACGATATTATCTTAAGTTAATTAGAAGAAATAAACCTCAACTAGTTAAGCCTTAAGTCTTAAACCAAGCCAAAAGGTCAAATTCCTGGAACAGGGGGCGGGCGGGCGCCTGGGCATAGGCAGGCGCGCGCTTGAATTGACAGAAGGTCAGGCGCTAGAAAAAGTGGGAGTAGGCGGGTGCCTGGGCAAGGGCAGACGGTCGCCTGGTCTACGGGCTGGGAAGAATTCCCAGCTGGGTTCCTCAAATTTCCTAACCATTTCCTTACAAATTTCATAACACTCAAAATCAATCCTCCCAACAAGATTTCTAAGGTACCCAAACATCATTTAACTAAAAAGGGGATCTTAACAACACCCTTTATCAACCAAATTCAAGAATCAAAACCAACATTCAAGATTTCACCATTTTTAATCAAAAACTCAAATAAATTCCAAACAAATTCAAAACCCAACCAAACTTCAAATATAACACATAAAACATCATATGAACATGATATGAACATTTTAGCATCAAAATGGGGGAAAAGTAACTTACTTGGAAATAATGAAAGTTGACGGAATTCAATTCTTTTTGGCTTCCTACGATCCTATCGACGATCTAAACACATTTCACGTTTTAAGAAATGAGAGATTATGAGAGGAAGATGAAGAAAATGATGAGAGAAGAAAGAGGAAGAGAAAACTTACCAATAGAGGAGAGAGAGGAGGGAGTGGCTGGGAGGAGAATGGGGGGGGGGTGGAGTGTGAGGATGAAAGAGTAGGGTGAGGGAGGTGAAGGAGGGAGTAGGGGAAAATTAATTCAAAATGTTGCACTTAGGGCCCCTCCCCTACACTACACACAATTATTTACACTCCCTACTAAATATTAAGACTCAACAATATCACACTAGCACAAATGACCCAAATAAAATGCTAGGCATAATTATTATAACACATAAAATGCACACATAAATATTTAAATAAATAATAATTTAAATAAATAAATAAGCAATTGAATAAATAATAATTATTTATTACTAATAAAATAGAGCCTAGATTTCGGGTCGTGACAACATCATTGTTCTTGAAACAAAACCCAAAACTCTGACATGCAGCCCTAGTTTGGTGTTCATTCATTCGACATCTCTTGCCGGCATTGAGATTCTGAGATATACAGAATAGCATTCGTTTGTCTCTTTTGCTGTGAAAACTTGCAGGAATTGGAAGGGGAAGGCACAAGGCCAGTATTTTGTGAAAGTAAAGGGAAATCCCTATGGGATATCCGACATCGTGTTTGCATAGAAATGAGATGACGGAAGGATGAGAGTAGGGGGAAGCCCCTAGACTCGAGAAAAGTATGCTCACACATTGAAATCAAAGACTCGAGACTTGAACAAGAGTTAATGGTCAAGTGCCTCAAAATCAAACGGACCCTTCTAAAATCGGATTAGCATTTTAATTCTGATTAAATAAGCTTGACATATTGACATGAGAACATCGTTGGGCAAGTGATATGATTTGCGCCGCAGTTTGACCTCATCTGGTGAGAGGCCTTCGTTGTTGTCTCGCATTCCAAGATGGGATTCGTCGTTGGAGGCTGTCTGGATTTTGGTTCTTGGGCTCCCTCAGTGTAAGGGGTTGGTAGAGCACGTTAGTCTCCAACAAAAGCCACTAGTTGTCGTCGTTGATGATGCTTTGCCCAAAGTTAAAAGATCGAGATCTTCTTTAGTGCGGATTGGCCTAGCATGTGCGGTGCTCCTTGAAATTGATGATGTCACATGAGATTGTCGGACCCTTGGTCCATGTCTTGTCTTTGTGCAACAAGTGATGAAGTCTTCAGAATGAAATGCCAATTTCTATCGTTGAAGGCATACATATAAACTTGAAGTGTCGCGATATCTTTTCTAAAACAATTGAATTAAACAATAAAGCAAATGGAATGTGTACAAGAATAAATGAATAATGTTTCTTCTTTTTTGTTTTGTTTTTTTTTTGACCTCCCCTTTTTTGCTCTCTTTCGTTTTTTTTTTTTTTTTTTTTTTTGCACTCAAGAAGAAACATCATAGCTTCTGAAACATAACATTTTTTACAAAAACATAACTTACAACATGCGAGAATTTACAATGCATTATACATTAAAAGAAAATCGCCGACACTTGCTCTTGCCTAAGCGTGATAATCTTCAGCCTTTTCCATTTGATTGGCTTCTCTGAACATGCTCTTGATTGCACCCTGAAATCATCGTTCGTTGGGTGACTTTGTCGATTGTCTTCAGGAACTTCGTTTATTGCCTTCGGCCCTAGTTCCCATCTCAATTATTCACTGTCTAAAATTTGTTCAGATTTCATTGATTGCTTTTAATTAAGTGAGATTAATTGTTTGAGGGTCCAGATTAAGAAATCACTTGGTTATAAGGCAAGTTCATTGACTGAAAACATATATTACATGACAAGCAATAAACTAAAAACACGAAGACAACAACACACTCTAGACTTAGAAGACAAAGAAGATGTGTGAGCACATTACTAAGCGATACGCAAAAGGGACAAGATAAGGAGTGGGCGGTGAGCCTAGTCACAAGCAAAAATAGATCTAGACACTGGAAGCTAGAAATCCCCAAAAGTGAAACAAAGTGTTACAGCCTTGCAAGCTAGCAAACCAAAAGTCTGTCCGTTTATTACCTACGCCGTCGGGTTGAAAAGCAGTGGCCTTGGGAGTCAAGTGAGTCCCATGGATCAAATATCCGGTTCGGATTTCTGAGCCCCCATGAGATTATGGACTTTATCCTTGAGAGTGTAACATTCATTAGTAGCATGTGACGCTTTTCCATGATATTCACAATACTTGCTACAGTACGGTGTCGGATGTGACGGGCGGAGAATCTTACATTCTTGTATAGGCCACAGGACCCCATCAGGACCCATTCTTAAAATTGGCACTGTTATCCGTTGGGACAACATGCCATATGGAACATCTACATGGCTTGAGTGTTGATCATTTCTTCTCCTTTTCATTCGTGAAATACCCGGGGCATCTTTCAATCTGGAAAATACGTCGGCGGTTGTTTGCATCCGAGAATATTCCCGCTTTACCTTTTGATTTGAGAGTCGCCACCATGTTGTTGAACGGAACACGGACCGTGAGATTCTTGAGTTCAGGGGTTAAGTTATGGATTGGGAAGGTCAAGGAGAACCCAATCCACCCAATCTAGGATTGGTCTTGCTTAGGTGTTTTTAATCAAATAGTAAATAAACAATTAAAACAAATAAAGCCAATAATTAATTTCTTAATTATTGGAATGTCGGATCATGTGCTTCGATACCATCTCCATGGATTGGAGAGGCTCTAGGCTAATCCTTTTAATGGTATTACACTACTCTAAAACAAAGAATAAGATGAGAAGTAGAGATTAAAAGCGTAGGAGTTTACCTAAAGCGTTCTTGAGATTCCAATTGATGGCCTTGACTAAGGCCTTGAAGATCCAAGAGTTTTCTGATCATTTTGGCTTGAAAAAATGAGTTTTTGATGGTGTTTTGGTGTGAGGGGAGAGGAAAAACGGGATTCTTGAGAGATAGACTGATTAGAGAATTGTTAACCCCTTTTTGTGGTGAAAGATTCTATTTTTATATGTATTGGATTACTTAGGGACCAAGTCTAGGAGTCCTAAGTTTGGTAGGAAATAGAGTCCTTATTTGGAGAGGTTAAAGAAGGTAGAAAATCACTAGAAAACATCTAGGAAGTCTCCTAATTAGATGTTTCACGGATTAGGAGAGTGTTGGCCAAGAAAGAGATCGGGACGGAGAAGGAGTGTGGATTAATCCCAAAATAGTAGGAGATGTCTCGTACGAGACATTGATATCTCGTACGAGGCATCCAGTACAAAAGTACTGTTTTGTCCTTCTGTTAGTTTCATTTGTTCATTTTAGCCCCTGACTAACGGAGTTAGTTAGAAACTTAATGAAACGTGATGAAACTAACGAGTTTTCATCCAAACGCAAAGGCGAGACACAATAGTAGTGTAATCATAAATTTGAGTTCAAAATGGGGTGTCTACAGAGCCCCTCGGCGACGATACTTATGAAAGAAGTAACGTCGTCGATAGAAAAGACACCATTTAGAACTTTGGGTATGGTCGTGCTATAAAGCTGCCTACGTATTTCTCAGAAGGAAATCAGACCAAACGTATTTCAACTCTGAAAACACGCAAAAACGGAAGTTTGAGGTATTTTGAAAATCATTTTGAAAGCAATACTGCGGTAAGTAAAGTTTTAGAGTTTAGAGAGTAACCCATACTGAGGAATCAATGTCCTTGACCCAATTCTGAATATACCCTTTGTTGTTGATGGAGTGTCACGGTCGACGGTGCCCAGTCAGGACTTACTTGCTTGCCAATGTAGGACTTACTTGCTCGCCAATGTAGGACTTCGTTGGTGCTAGTGTAGGACTTCGCGCCAGTACAGGACTTCGCGCCAGTGTAGGACTTCATGCCAGTGTCGGACTTCACGCCAGTGTAGGACTTCTCGCCAGTGTAGGACTTCTCGCCACTGTAGGACTTCTCGCCAGTATAGGACTTCATCACCAGTGTAGGACTTCTCACTAGTGTAGGACTTCTCGCCAGTGTAGGACTTCTTCCAAGTGTAGGACTTCTCACCAGTGTAGGAATTCTCGCCAGTGTAGGACTTCATGCCAGTGTAGGATCTCATGCCAGTGTAGGACCTCATGCCAGTGTAGGACTTGATTGGTTGCCAATGTATTGGAAGTACTGGATGCAAAATGTTGATGTGTCTGAATTCTTTGGGGATCATTTGATCGCTCTTGGATTTATTTATTTTTTGAGCATGGATTGGCTTTTGTACCTGTTCATGCAACAAGTAGAGCCTATTATAGCAAGCAATTTAGCTTTGATTTTAGCTTATAATTGGACTCATGTGACGGTGACAAATTTATGTGCATGCCCGGTCGGTCAACTTGGTGTAAGTAGTGTGAATAGCATGGATTCGCGATGGGATGTTTATTGGTGATGAACTTTATGTGTTGATTTGTGTGTGTGGGGGGGGGGGGGACAAGTGTTTGACAAGTCGGGACCTAATCAGGTTTTCTGCAGAGATGATATGCCGCGGAGTTTCTCTGATGGTTGTCTCTAGATGATCCGTCCAGATCGTTCCTTTGGTCATGTCGTGTCAAGGGAGACGACTATTGGTCTGACAACCAATGATGTGCAAGCTCTAAGTAGGCTAGGCATACTTTTTAATCACTCTATAATTCCATGTCCGAAAGTCTCTAGTGAAGGTGAAGAGAGACGCTATCTATTCCCCCAAGTTTTCTCATGCTTTGGTCTAAGTCAAGCCCCAAGAATCTTGTATGTTGTAGATGACTTTGTGAATCAGGCTTATGAGGCTATTTTGACTGGAAAAAGAGTGCTCTCTCGCTTGATTGATTTAAGGAAAGAGGAAGGTTGAAGAAGAAATGATTTGAAGAATGTTCTCCCTATTTTTTTGTGACGCACCCTGATTTTTGCCTAGACCGCCCTTTCGTGTTTTCAATCTAGCGGGCATCTGTTAGGCCCAATTGGTAGGAAAATAGGCTAGAGAGGGTGGGGGGGGGGTGAATAGCCTTTTTAAAACTTTTACAAAGAAACACTTTTATAAATACAAAGTCACTTATCAGTTTGCAAACTATTATCAGTAAGCGCAGCGGAGAAGATATGACTTGGTTTTAACTCACACAAAATCAGTATGAAAAAGGTTTTGAGAGCTTGGTTTAAACACAAAGTGGTTTCTAAGAGTTCAATACAGTTGTAAGAGATTGGTCAATGGAAATTACAATGAATCAGTAGAACCATATACGAGTTGCCGGTGATAGAGTTCCAACCGGCAAGGATAAAGTAAGCAACAGGGGAGACAATGATTTGGAGAGGTTCACGGTGTAAATACTGCTACGTCTTCTACCAAGTTTGGTCAGAACTTAGATTTGGGTTAAGAGTACTATTAGATATCTCTAGTCTATTACAAGCATGGCTTTGCCGGAAACAAAGACTAAATTCTAGAGATCACTAATGGATCGTAATACAAATCTGGCCAAGTGTGTTTGAGCGGCAAGTCTAAGAGAACTTATCTCACTCAGGTGGGTGTGTGAATAACTCAAATAACGTATTCCTTAAATGATCTAGTTCGGGAATACTGACATTTGTTGATGAGTTTGTGCACAAGTGTATGTCGTAATAAATGTCTAATGATTATCTGGACAGAATGTTTGAGCTTTAATGAATACTCAAAACATTCAACTCTCTTCAATGCACTAAAATCACCAACCTTCTTCAATGCACTAAGTCCTCAATTTATAGGGGAGTAAATGACTTTAGTCTTGAGGAAGAAGGCTTGCAAATTTGAATTTCCAGCTGGGTGGTTGAGGAGCATTAAATGCGGTATCTTTAGCATTAATGGCGAAGATATGGAGCACATGCATGCTTGCAAAAGTCTGATGGGTAAAGACCCGTTTGTCGACCCCTTTGTCTCAACCGGTTGCCTGCAAAAAGTAAGCAAAGACAGAGTAGAGCTAAAAGTAGCTCGGTGTCAGATGGCGCAGTGATCATGACAGAGTAGATTAACAACTTTGTGATAAGATAGTACAGAAAGGACAGAGACAATTAGTAAGTTGACTTTGAGATAGAACGATGAAAACTGACTGTCAGTAAGGTTCAGATTGTCCTTGCTGATTGTTTATGTCGTCGGCAACATGAGTACTAAGTTGATCGGCAAGTTGAATTCTGGTCTGCTGATTTGCTTCCTTTGGCTGGTTTGCCTTGATTGAAGAGTTGTAATACACCTGTGCAGGTCACAAAGAATCCTAAGGGCACCTAGAAAGGTTCTAATGAAAATTGGGGGATCCTAAGTGTTCAACATGATTGGGGTTAAGCAATTCTAGGTCTAGGACATATATTCGAACAACAATCTCCTCCTAATTGCTTAAATCCAATCACCCTAAACAAGAACATCTATCTTAGCTTAGTAAACGAATGGTTTCAAAAGGTAGTCTATTTATTTTCATTCCCTAAGCCAAGTCACACGAGATGTCAAGTAAAGGTAAAAAAAATACAAAAAAAAAATAAAAAAAAAGAATAGAAAGAGATGAATGATTGCTGATTAGTAATGATCAGCAGATGAGTAATAATCTGCAAGAAAAAGTTAGCATGAAGAACAGCAGATATATTATAAGAACATAACAAAATATAAGCATACACAAAAATAGAATGTTAGCAAAGAGTTTGTTGGATATATCTTTGAAGATCTTCAGGATATCTATATCATTGGCTACATTGACTCAAGACACGGGAGGGTCTTCTTGCTGGTCAACAGCCTTTGATGTAGATCCAGTACGCTTGGACTTCTTCTTTTCTCTGGCAGCCTCTTTGTCATCTTTCCTCTTTTGTCTTCTCTGAGCACTTTCCAATCTCTCAGTCAGCATCTTGTTGTTGGCTTCATGAGCAGAAATTTTGAGTTGAGCATCAGCAAGAGAAATCTTGGTAGTAGCTAGCTCGTCTTCAACAGTCTTTTGGTCTCTGATCTGAAGTTTGCGGTCACCAACAAGTTTCTTCTGAATGGAATGCATATTTCCCAAAGATTCAAAAAGCGTCATCAGTCGGTCCTCTCTATCAGCAAGAAGCTCCTTTAAGTCTTTGACTCACCTATTATCCTCGTCCTGATTGGACTTAAGTAGTTTCTTAACAATATCCTTGTGAACATCCTTAATCAGATCGGCAAGAGAGAGGCCCATATCACCAATATCAGCATAAGTGGCAGGCACTTGCTGATTTGAGAAATTACCATCTCCATGGCGCAAATACTCATATAAGCTGTTAACAATTGTCGGCTGGAAGACATTGAGAGAAGATAGGACTACTAAAGAAGAGAAAAATTCTTCATTATTCAAATCAGCATCCTCGACAAGAACATCATCAACAACCATCTCATCATCAGATGAAAGAATGATCAGCTCAGAGGGTGAAGAAGGAACAGGAATAGAAGGAAGGAGCAGAAATTGTTGAAGAGCAGCAGCATCGGCAGGCACAAAGTAGTTAGCAGAAACAGATGTTGAAGAGATTAGGTCGGCAGCATAAAAGCTTTGGAAGATCAACAGAGGGAATTCAAGATGCACAATGATTTCACGATCTCTAGGCAGATGGAAAACACCACCGTCTTCTATTGAAAGAAATAAGGCCAGAATGAAGTTCAAGTAGGCACGACCTTTAAGAACCATGGCCATCAACCTGGCATTCATCAGCCTTGAGGTATAGACCAAGTGATCGGCACGCTGTCGAGGATGAAACATCAGTAAAGTCAGTGCAAGAGCAGCAGTTTTGACCAAGTAATGTAGACCATGAGAATCAGTAGATCTGAATTCAAGTATATCATGAAGTTTGTCGTTGATCATCAAGCATCTTCTCATCCACCTATTCGTGACGATGCAAACCTCCTTAGGAGAGGGACCAGGCAAGTGGATTTTTCCTCCAACTTTTATCTTCCCAGGAAAGCAGTGAAGAGGATCATAGACAGGTTTATTCACTTTGAGCTTTGACACCCGGGGAGCCTTCCCTTTCTTCCTTTTGAAATCCGGCTTGATCCATGGTAAGAATGTAGGCTGCTCACTGGTTGAGCCAGTAAGAAAGGAATGGTTTGGACCAAAGGGATTGGGGATTTGCTGCAGGGTAGGTGTCAGTAGCTCCATGTAGTCCTCAGGATCTATCTCATCTGAGCTTTCATTTCCATTGGCAGTACTGACAACAACAACAGATCCAATAGCTGGAGCAGGAAGGGCTTCAGGAGCAGGCAGTAGGGGAAAGGAATCAGGAGCAAATAAAGCATCCTGAAATTCCTCAAACTGCAAGTCAGCAGCAATTAACGCATCAAGGTTAGAAATCCGATCAGCTGGAACGGCTATCTAAGCATCGGCACCTTCTCCCAACTCAATAATCTCCTTAACACTAGTAGGTTCCACCAAGATCACATCAGCAGAAGAAAGAGAGACCTGCATAATCTGAGTATCCAAAGTTTTCTTAGAGGCTTCATCAGTAAGAATGATCTGAGTGTCAGTAGTTTGCTCAGATGGATGAGTGTCTGTAGTTAGCTCATCAGTATACACCATTTTCTGATCATCAGTAACAACCACTTCAGCAGCACAAGCTCCTCCTGACATCGGCAAATCTATAACTTCATCAGCAAATTAAGTTTCTATAGTTTCCTCAATAGATGCAAGTTGGTCTTCTTCAACAATCAGAAGTTGAGTTTCCATAGTTTCCTCAACTTGATTAAATAAGGGTTCATCAGCAGCGCTGGTCTCATCAGTAGGTTGAGTGTCTATAGTTTTCTCAACAATCTGTTCAACAGATTTATCAGCAGAGCCACGCTCAGAGCCATCACTAGCTAGTATGGAGTTAGCAAATGCTTCAACAGATGACACAGAGGCTGGAGTAGCGGTAGTTTGAAATTGACCAGAAGAGGGCTTCTTAAATATTATGCTAATCGGCATCTTTTCCAACTCACTGATTGAGTCAGAAGAAGTAGGAATGTCACCATTAGCCTTGTGAGCACAAACAAAGTCAGCAACATCAACAGAGCTACTGGGAGAAGGAATGGGAGTGACTGCTGGTTGTTCGGCAGGAGTTCTGGAAAGAAATGATGCAGATTCTTCTATCAAGTCAATGGTGGCTTTCTTTACTTTCTGCAAGAACTGATCAGCAAGATAACCAGCAGAGATAGTTTCATCATCATTGTAGACCAGTAAATCATCATCATCTTCTGGTCTTCCCATTTGATAGGGATCAGATTCAAGGAAGTTTGACTGCTGACCGTATATCTCAACATAGGAGACCCATACACTTTGGACCATCAAGTCTTGTCTAAATCTATCTTGGAAGAGGTAGACTTGATTCCACGGAGTCGGCAGCAAATCAAAGTAACGTCCAAAATTTAACCTGAGCTCAGCTTCTGATAACCTTTCAAACTTTTGAAGAGGGACAAACTTCTCTTTGAACATATCAGTGAGCCAGTTCAAGCTAGTAAGATCCACATAATCAGCTCGATTCCCAGGAGGAACTAATTCCTTTTTTTCCTCATGAAACTGGAGCAGTCGGCGAATAAAGGGATGGAGATGATCAATGGGAAACACCCAATTATTTGGAAGGACCTTATTAGTGAAGGACCAATGGTTGCGATAGAAGGAATGGAAAGTAGGGTTTCTTACTGGTCGGCATTTTCTGACAACGGCAGACTTCTTCAGTACATCAGCAATAAGATCTTCAGCCAGATCAGCAATGTCTTCTACTTCAGTCTTAATCAGTGAAATACCAAAGAGAATAGATGGAGCAAATCTTATCAGTTTAGCTCTAGGATCAGCACTTGGAATTTCCAGAGACTGAACCTGATCAGCAGATTTTGGCTTTGGAACGGCAGATGGTTAACTGGCAGATATGACTTTTGACTTTTTGGTTTGCACTTTATTAACAGCCTTGACTAACTTCCTTTTCCGATGATCAGCAGGAGTTGAGTCAGCAAGAATCTTGTCGGTAGATGGAGCAGGAGTAGAGACATCGGTAGGAGCAACAGTGGCAACCTTAACAACTTTCTTTGCCTTTTTCTTCTTTGGAGAACCAGCAGTTTGAACAATTACTGTGCCGGTAGAAGCCTTTTTGGAGATTCTATTCCAATCAGAAAGCTTGAAGGATTTAAGCTTGTCAAACTCTAGGCTTGGAGGTGCGGGGGAAGCTCTAACTATTTCTGAGTTGTGCCTCAGAATGGTGCTAATCAGCATATAATGACATCCCTTACTAGGGTGAGCCTTGTTCTTTCTTCTATCCTCCTTCCATTTAACAGCGGCAATAGCAATGACCCTGAATAGGTAGGCACACCAGTTGAATTTTTCTTACAATACGATGGCTGCCATTGCCTCAAACTGTATATCAGTTACATGGCTGTGAGAGCCAGATCTGCACACCAAGCATCTATCAACTATCTCAGCAAGAGCAAAGAATCTCCTTTTGTAATGAGCTTTCAGATGATTATCTCCACTAAGTCTAGGACTGGCTCCCCTCATAAGGGTCCATGCCTTGTCCAAGGACTTATCATCAGATAGACTAGTTACACCTTCACTTCCAAGGAGTGGGAAAACAGTAGAAATGGAGGATAGAGTGATAGAAATCGGTATGCCGGCGACAGAAGAGTTGTTGGAGACAAACGTAGATGGATCATTTGGGGCAGTGATGACTGAGGCGTTGGAGAAGAACTCTTGCACTTGACCCAAAAATATGAACTCAACACCAGTTGGAGTGATAAAGGAGTCCAGAAGAGAACCAATCAATAGATTTCTCAAGAAGTCACCTTCAGTTGAGTCGTCGAAGAACAGAGAGTCAACGTAGCCTCCATAGATATCATTTTCGTTGCTTGAAATTATCTGCAAAATCACTCAATAAATCTCACAAGTTAGAAATCAATTAATTTAAACTAAATTATAGGAACAAATGTAAATCATCAAATGGTTACCAGAGATTAGAGTAAGATCTTTGTAGACTGGTAGGAGATGATGATGATGAACACAATCAACAAGGAGAGTTCAGGTGAGTGAAGAGCGAAAAGAATAAGAAGAGGTTTAAGTGAAGCTTTTATATGTTATAGAAGAGAGAGAGAGAATAAGAAGGGTTTACATGGGGAGAAGAGAAATAATGAGGAGTTTAACTGTAGCGAATAACTCAGAGAACGTTCGCACACAATGAATTTAATGCGCGAACCGGACGGTTGAAATTAGACGGTTAAACTTAGGAGAGAGAAGGGGTAAAGACGGCAACAATAATATGGTAAGTATAAAAGTTACCTTTCCGATTTATCACAAGGATTTGGGATAAATCTTTGACACGATTTGAGTAAGGAGGTGCACACACGTGTCAGAGAGGTGGTGTGACCGATTGTACCTTTGATTTGACATTGCTTACATCATGTGTCAGAGAATCCTTATCCGTTAAGAATGAGATCTACCGATGAGT
This sequence comes from Campanula takesimana, assembly GCA_026119855.1. NCBI lineage: Eukaryota > Viridiplantae > Streptophyta > Magnoliopsida > Asterales > Campanulaceae > Campanula > Campanula takesimana. The sequence continues at coordinate 872,778 of JAOWBW010000205.1, forward strand.
TTGAATTTGAATTTTGACAAATCGGTAAGACATAATTTGGCAAGTTGTTGATCAGCAAGATATTATCGGCATAATGTTTGTCGGCAAGATAATTGACACTCTGCTAATTTAATTGGCAGACTAATACAAGTAGTAATGTCAGTACAATTTTAAACATAATAATCAATCATACCTAGTTCACCTCTGAAGAATTCAAATCTTTTCTGGTCTAAGGGCTTTGTCAGTATGTCTGCTCTTTGGAAATTGGTATGAACCTTGAGGAGCACAACATTTCCCTTTTCTACATGTTCCTTCAGAAAGTGGTATTTGATGTCTATGTTCTTGGTTTTGGAGTGCATGACCGGATTTTTGGAAACTGAGATTGCAGATTGGTTGTCACAATAAATGGGACAAACTTGAGATGAAATTTCATAGTCAAGCAGCTACTGCTTCATCCAAAGAATTTGTGAATAGCAACTACCGGCAGCTATGTACTCAGCCTCAGTAGTAGAAGTGCAAATTGATGCTCGCTTTTTACATGACCAAAACACCAACCGATCACCAAGAAATTGGCAAGTTCCACTAGTACTTTTTCTGGTCACTCTGCAAGCTGCAAAGTCTGCATCTGAATAACCTATTAAATTGAATGATGAATCTCTAGCATACCATAATACAAGGTTAGCAGTGCCACATAGATATTTAATAATACGTTTAACAGCCTGCAGATGAGATTCCCTAGGGTCAGCTTGAAACCTGGCACAAACACAAACAACAAACATAATATCTGGTCTACTGGCAGTAAGATAGAGGATTGAGCCGATCATACCTCGGTAGAGTATCATATCTACCTTCTTACCTGACTCATCCTTATCTAAATGAATGTTAGTGCCCATCAGTGTGCTTTGAGAGTGAGCATTTTCAAAGCCAAATTTCTTGATTAATTCTTTTGCCTACTTGGCTTGACTGATGAATATTCCTTCGTGGGTTTGTTTGACTTGAAGTCCAAGGAAATATGTTAGTTCACCCATCATGCTCATCTCGAACTTGCTCTGCATTAGCTTCCCAAATATCTTGCAAAGTGATTTGTTAGTAGAACCAAAAATAATATCATCGACATATATTTGAACAAACAATGAGTGACCCTTATGCTTGGCAACAAATAAAGTAGTATCGATTTTACCTTGAGTGAAACCTAAGCCATCACTAAGTAAGAACTTAGATAAGGTTTCATACCATGCCCTTGGAGCTTGCTTTAAGCCATAGAGAGCTTTCTTCAATCGGTAGACATGATCAGGCTTCTTGGAGTCCTCAAAACCAGGTGGTTGTTCAACGTACACGAGTTCTTGGAGTTCTCCATTCAGGAAAGCACTTTTCACGTCCATTTGATATAATTTGAATTATTTGAAGGTGGCATAGGCTAAGAAAAGTCTTATAGCTTCCAATCTTGCAACCGGAGCAAATGTCTCGTCGTAGTCAATCCCTTCTTCTTGTCGGTAGCCTATAGCAACTAACCTTGCCTTGTTTCTAATAATATTCCCAGCTTCATCCAACTTTTTTCTATAGACCCACTTAGTACCAATAACTTGTTGAGAGGTTGGTTTTGGTACCAGCTCCCACACATTGCATCTTTCAAACTGATTCAGTTCCTCTTGCATGGCTTCAACCCAACCAGGATCGGCAAGAGCTTCTTCAGTCTTCTTTGGTTCTATGTTGGAAACCATAGCAGATGAGAAGAGACTTTCAGCAAATGCTCTACTAAGGTTCCTTGTTAATCTGGGACCAAAGACATCATCAATCACATTTTCTAATGGATGATCACGAACTGCTCTAATTTCTCTCGGCACATCATGTCTTACTGATTCTTGTTGCAAAGATTCTAGAGGAGGATCAAGATCAGCAGATGGTGGAGGAGAAGAGGAGTTTTGAGTGAGAGGAGGATGAGAGCTTGAAGGTTTAGGTCTTATAACAGAAATAGGTTGAGGGCTGGATCTGTTTTCAGGATGATCAACGGAGTTTGTATCGGCAAATGGATTATAAAAGTTATCGGTATGATCATGTTCTGCCGATGATGGGAAATACTGAGTATCTGCTGGTTCTTCTACTGAAATGGCTGGATCAGCAGCTGGTACTTGACCTGCAGGGTTAGAATTACTGGATTCACCTGTCACATGAGCACTAGAAGCATTAGTACTATTTGGAGTCTTGTCAGACTCTAACAAATCAAATTCATCAAAGGTTACATGAACAGATTCAACAATTTTCAAAAGTTTCTTATTAAAAACTCGAAAGGCCTTACTGTGTTTAGCATATCCAACAAAGATTCCTTCATCAACTTTCTCATCAAATTTACCTCTGTTCTCCTTACCGTTGTAGAGCACGTAACATTTGCAGCCAAAAATCTTGAAGAATCCAATGTTGGGAATTCTACCTCTCCAGAGTTCATAAGGGGTCTTGTTATGGAATTTGTTGATGAGAGATCTGTTTTGAGTGAAGCAGGTGGTGTTGATGGCTTCAGCCCAAAAGTATTTTGGCGGCCTGGCTTCAGCAATCATGGTCTTACCGGCTTCTATAAGAGTTATTTTATTTCTCTCAACGACACCATTTTGTTGTGGTGTACCGGCAGCTGAGAAGTTGTGGTCTATACCATGATCATCACAATACTGAGCAATACAATTGTTCTTGAATTCAGTGCCGTTGTCTGATCTCATACTGATGATATCGCTTTCTTTCTGGGTCTGTAGTAGTCTGAATAGCTTGGTAGCAATAGCATATGTATCATCCTTGTGACTGAAGGTTTCTACCCAAGTATATCTAGAGAAATCATCTACTACAACCAAGGTGTATCTACTTCCCCCAATACTTGCTGTAGTTGTGGGGCCAAATAGATCCATATGTAGCAATTGGAGGCACTTAGAATTTGACATGCAGGGATTTCTTCGGAAGGATGATTTATGTTATTTTTCAAGCTGGCAGGCCTTGCATTTCTTTGCTTGATAAGCAGACACTTGTGGCAGACTGGTAACTAGATTTGAACCGGCAAGCTTAGATAGATACTTGAAGTTCAAGTGACTGAGTCTCTTGTGCCATAGCCATGAGTTCTCACTGATGTTCTTAGCTACAAAACAAACATTAGCAACACCTGTAATAGCACTTAAGTCTACTGCATAAATGTTACCTTTTCTTTTGGCAGTGAGAAGGGTTTCATTGGAAGCAATGTCTTTCACGTAGCAACTGGAAGTAGTAAATACACATTGCATCCCTTTATCACAGAATTGTGATATAGATAGAAGGTTGTGTTTCAAGCCATCTACTAGAGATACCTTCTATACAGTTACTGCACCTCTCTTGATGGTACCTATGCCGATTGGCATTATCACCGAAAACCACTGGGGGGACCTGATGCTTCTGAGATATCGGCAAGTAGATCTGCAAATCCTGTTATGTGTCTTAAACAGCCACTATCTAGAATCCACAAATCCTTGCTTGCACCAGTTGAGGCCATGAAGCATTCCTGAAATAAAACGGTATGCTTATGGTCCCCCTTATTCTTGGGTCCGAGGGTTAGTTATTCTTTGGCAACCACATCTGGCCACCACTTGAGGATGTAACCTCAGTGGGTCCAGATAGGTGCTTCAAGAGGCATTCATGAGCCTTGTTACCATAATCAGAACAATTAGAACATCTCACTTGACTGATAGGCTGTGGAGTCGGTAGAACATCATTCTGTTTAGTCAGTGCATCGGCAGAGCTAGAGAATTGAGCAGGCACAAACTTAGTAGGTTTGAAGGTGCTAATGTTGCCTTTCTTCCCATCCTGTTTACCTTTGGCTGTTACCTTTTTAGGTACTTGTCCATCGGCAGCAGAGGTGGTTAGACCGGCAGCACTTGCTCTGCTGATGTATTCACCAAGAATACCGTTATCGGCAGACTCAGTATCAGCATCCTTAACATATCTTTGTTTGTGCTTATCATTCCTTTTGTTCTGGTTCTTAGGATACTTCATAGCCACAGCACTGTATATTGTCTTAGCATCCTTATGCACTGAGTTAACAGGACTACATTCAACTTTCTCATCCTTTTTCTCAGTCGCACAAGTTTCAGTAGATCTACTGCTGCTGGAATCAAATCCTAACCTAGATTGGTCCTTATATGACATCTGGGTCTGTAGGATTGTTTCAACAGCAACTCTAGATTTTGTGTAAGAATCAACAATCCTTGTGAGATGATTGTTTCTTGCCGCAAGATCTTTGATTTGAGCTATCAATATTGTTACTTGACTTTTGAGATCCAGGTTTTCTTTCTTTAGAATAACAGACTCAAGCTCATGTCCTTTGCGAACTTTAAGTTCAGACATAAGCAAGTCATTTTCTGCAGAAATTCTATTGAAATCAGCAGCCATCACTTTATGAACGCTACTCAGCTTCTCATGATCAATAAAAAGTTCATCCATTATCTCTATCGTTTTAGCTTTGGATATCTCAGGAAAAGGGTCAGCTAAAATTTTAAAGGTAGAGATAATAGGTTTAGGAGATATGTCAGGTAGGGAAGATATGGGTTTAGATATGCTTTTGGCAATGCTTGGATGTTCAGTGAATGAGAACTTCCTTGTCATCGGTAAGGGTGTTGGTTTGTCGGCAATGAAGTGAGAAGAGATACACTGGCCATAGAGTGAGGTTCCCACTTGATGAACTTTGTATCCATTAGGGTTTTCTACTTTGACACTTATTTCTTGGAAGTGTGGTTGAGGTTTTCCAGCAGTTTCTTCTTTGATTGGAGTTCTTGGAAGAGATGGATCTCGGTAGACTGGAGTCGGCAATGATGATATATCCGCATCTTCCAGGTCTAGAGCAACAAAGCTTACATCAGCATCTTCATCTTTATCGGCATCTTCGTCTGAGTCAGTCTCACACCAAACCGGCAAGACCTTTTCTGTGCTTTCATCGGCAACAAAGCTTCGGGACTTGGGATGTCTCTTGCTGAATGATTTCCTTACGTACTCATATTTTTGTTGAGGACATTTGGAAGCAAAGTGACCAGGTTTCCTGCAGTTAAAACAGACCAAATCACCTTTGTTGTTCTTTCCGTCGGTAGCACTGGTGGAGGGTTTCTTGTAGCTTGGTCGTTTTTGAAATGGTGATGTGAATGACTTTTGTTGCTGGTAATTTCCTTTCTGCATCTTTTTTAAGTCTTTAAACCTTTTGTAGTTTCTGGCGAAGGCGGCGAATTCATCTTCTTCCATAGGTTTGTCAGTGTTTACTTCTGGGTTTTTGGAGCTGCAGGGTGTTTGATGGGGATCTATAGGAGGGAATTTGTTTGAAGGGAAGGATACCTGTGACTAAGCTGATAGAGATAAGTTTTTGAAATTTTTATCGAGAACATTAATTTTTTGCAGTTCTCTCTCATACATGAATAGACTAGATACAAGATTCTGAATAGAAGTCTTGTTTAAGTCTCTAACCTCTCTAACAGCAGTGACCTTGGTATGATACTCATTTCCCAAAGAACTTAGAAATGAATAATTAGGTCTTTCATGGTATAAATCTTTCCTAATGAAGAACATAAATTACTTACCTCCCAGAATCTGTCGTAGGCACTCCTGAGAGATTCACCATCTTGTTTCTTGAAGGATTCAAACTCAGCAATGCAGTCGTAGAGTCTGTTGTCCTTTACCTGCTCATCTCCTTCAAAGTATGCAAGGAGTTTGTTCCAGCATTCTTGAGCCGTGGAGCACAAGTCAATGAGTTTGTATTGCTTATCATCCAAACCACAAGAGATAATGTGGCATGCTTTTCCATCTAGGGAAGCTGAAAGTTTGTCGTCATCGGTCCATTCCTCTCTGGGTTTTTCAGCCATAGTTTCATCAATCTGAATATGGGTTTCTTGTTCATTGTCACGATCAGCTTGTTGTGTCAGCGGAGTGGAGGGAATAGGTCTATAGGTGGTTGAGACTTTTAAAGGAATGATTGGACCACCTTCTATGACCTTCATCAACCGATCATCGATTGAGTTCATATACTTTATCATATGAGATTTCTAGACACCAAACTCGTTGACATTCAACAACGGGATGGTGGTGATGTTGAATGACTGCATGATTTTTCCTGCCATGGTATCGGCAAATAAGCTGCAAAGCTTGGAAATTTCTTTCAAAATTCCAAGCTCTGATACCAATTGTTAGGCCCAATTGATAGGAAAATAGGCTAGAGGGGGGTGAATAGCCTTTTTAAAACTTTTACAAAGAAACACTTTTATAAATACACAGTCACTTATCAGTTTGCAAACTATTATCAGTAAGCTTAGCGGAGAAGATATGACTTAGTTTTAACTCACACAAAATCAGTATGAAAAAGGTTTTGAGAGCTTGGTTTAAACACAAAGTAGTTTCTAAGAGTTCAATGCAGTTGTAAGAGATTGGTCAATGGAAATTACAATGAATCAGTAGAACCATATACGATCTGCCGGTGATAGAGTTCCAACCGGCAAGGATAAAGTAAGCAACAGGGGAGACAATGATTTGGAGAGGTTCACAGTGTAAATACTTCTACGTCCTCTACCAAGTTTGGTCAGAACTTGGATTTGGGTTAAGAGTACTATTAGATATCTCTAGTCTATTACAAGCACGGCTTTGCCGGAAACAAAGACTAAATTCTAGAGATCACTAATGGATCGTAATACAAATCTGACCAAGTGTTTTTGAGCGGCAAGTCCAAGAGAACTTATCTCACTCAGGTGGGTGTGTGAATAACTCAAACAACGTATTCCTTAAATGATTTAGTTCGGGAATACTGACATTTGTTGATGAGTTTGTGCACAAGTGTATGTCCTAATAAATGTCTAATGATTATCTGGACAGAATGTTTGAGCTTCAATGAATACTCAAAATATTCAACTCTCTTCAATGCACTAAAATCACCAACCTTCTTCAATGCACTAAGTCCTCTATTTATAGGGGAGTAAATGACTTTAGTCTTGAGGAATAAGGCTTGCAAATTTGAATTTCCAGCTGGGTGGTTGAGGAGCATTAAATGCGGTATCTTTAGCATTAATGGCGAAGATATGGAGTACACGCATGCTTGCAAAAGTCTGATGGGTAAAGACCCCTTTGTCTCAACCGGTTACCTGCAAAAAGCAAGTAGAGACAGAGTAGAGCTAAAAGTAGCTCGGTGTCAGACGGCGCAGTGATCATGACATAGTAGATTAACAACTTTCTGATAAGATAGTACAAAAAGGACAGAGACAATCAATAAGTTGACTTTGAGATAGAACGATGAAACCTGACTGTCAGTAAGGTTCAGATTGTCCTTGCTGATTGTTTATGTCGTCGGCAACATGAGTACTAAGTTGATCGGCAAGTTGAATTCTGGTCTGCTGATTTGCTTCCTTTGGCTAGTTTGCCTTGATTGAAGAGTTTTAATACACCTGTGCAGGTCACAAAGAATCCTAAGGGCACCTAGAAAGGTTCTAATGAAAATTGGGGGATCCTAAGTGTTCAACATGATTGGGGTTAAGCAATTCTAGGTCTAGGACATATATTCGAACAACAGCATCTCTTTTGCATCTCTTTTTATTTATTTTTTGTGACGCACCCTGGTTTTTGCCTAGACCGCCCTTTCGGGTTTTCAATCTAGCGGGTATCTCTTTTGCGTTCCTTTTTTTTACAGAGTATGTAGTCGAAGATGACTCGGAGAGGAGAGTAGTTTTGTCTCTTATTGGGGGAGAGACATGCAAGATTTTTGGGTTTGAATGTATTAGACATTTTAGCTATCGACTTGGCTTTCAAAAAGTGATTCCAAGCATCGAATCAGTGAGGATAACGCACTTTGTAATGAGATTTAGAGGCGAAGAGGATAGCCCCTAGTGCGGATTTACTTTAACGAGTTCGTATATCTTGAATAGGAATTGGAAGGGGATGGAAATAAAAAGCCCCTAGCCTTGATGCTTGGATTTCAAAGAGAAGTGTATGAGAGAGGAAGCCCCTAGACTCGACAAAGAACGCTACTTGGCTCAAAGTACTAGAAAGATAGTTCCACCTTTAATGGACCCTGGTATTTATTTTTGATGTCTTAAGTGTTTGTTCAATTATTTTGCAAGTGAATCATCTAGAAATGTTTTGACAAGTTTTAAGGAAAAGGCCTAATCATTCGTGTGCCATTCTGATTTCTTCATGAGTGACATCTACGGATGATGGAGACGGTCATCAAGTTAGGAGTCCCATTTTTTCTTCATTTGGATTTAATCTTCATTGTAGGAGGAGATGAGAGGCCTCATTTTTGACTTCATTATGTGTGGTTGAAACTCCTTCTTTGTGGGGTTATGAAAGCTTGAGAGTTTTTTTTTTTTTTTTTTTTTTTTTTTTTTGACTCCCAAAGTTTAAATTGAGTAGCCCCACTTTTCTTTGGGAATGATAACGCCTTTGACTTTCTTCATTGTGGTCCTTCGACTTCTCACATGAGTGCGGTGATAGTAATGTGTAGCCCCTAGGCCTTCTTCTGAAAACTTTTTTAGACATTTCTATTATCAATTGCAAGGTTTTAGATTAATGACATTTATTGTTTACGGATTCATTTCATGAATTAGAGAGAAATCCAAAAGGTAGAACGACCTTAGAGTAGTGTATAGGAATAAGAATGACTTTTATTAATAGCTTGAATTTAAAACAGACTCGATAGTTTAGTTGACACAAACTAGAGAAGGAGGGAGATGGACTAGAATGACAGAACGACTCTTCGAGTTCATACTAGGAAATTAAAACCTTTTCTATTTCTAGGGAGAAAGGGAAAGGATAGTTGTAGCCCCAAAGTGGTTGATCTTGATTTCTTCTTGAGACTTCATTCTTCTTCATGCTTAGGGTTTGTTTGGGAGCGGGTTGGTGAGGACATTCGGTGCTTCAAGTTCCTTGTTGTCGATGAGATCTTGGATCACATCCTTCAAATGGTGACAAGAGTCGGTGTCATGGCCGGTGGCTCTATGGAACTTGCAGAAGAGATGATGAGCATGATTAGGAGGGACTTCCCTTGGCGTGGTAGGAGGATTTCTTGGTGTGATCTTTCCGGCCTCCACTAGTATGTCAAAGAGTTCCCCTTGGGTGATCCCTTCTAGCTTGTCATAGCGCCTTTCCTTCTTCTCTCTTTTGGGAGGGGGAACAACGGAGTAGTTGCCCCGGTTGTTGAAACCTATAGGATTGACGGAGGTTTCTTTGTTGGATGAACCTTTGTGTTCGTAGCGATAACTATTACTCTTCCTTTTAGATTTGAGGAGGTCATCAATCCTTATTCCGGATTAATGGATCTCGTTGAAGCTAGGAAAGTAATTACCGGCAAGCTTGTCTTGAAATTCCTCACAGAGACATTGGAGGAAGATGTGGATTTGTTCTTTAGGGCTAGGCCTTTCAACAATTTCTGTGAGTTTGAGTCTCCACCTTCTAGCAAATTCAGCAAAAGACTCATTTGGTTGCTGCTTGGTTTGCTCAAGATCCCTCCTAGTAGAGCGGTATGTAGAGTTGTCCTCAAACAGCCTTTGGAACAATCGACATGCTTCTGACCAATCAAGCCTAGCGGATATCGGAAGTGACATGTACCAATCTCTGGCGGCACCCTCTAAAGTTTGAGGAAAACTTTGGGCTAAAATGTTATCATCAACACCCATTGGTAACATGGCCCAAGTATAGGTTTCAATATGATCTCTGGGAAAAGTGGTGCCATTGAACTTTGCCATATCGGGAGTCTTATACTTGAGTGGAAGCTTGGTGATGGATTGTCGGAGAGAATCTGGATCAAAAGGAGTAAATGATCCCTTTGGAGTGTCAAGTGAAGCAAGCTTCTTTTCAAGGTAATTCATGGTCACAGGAGCATCAACCTTTTTGTTGTCACCACTACCTTCTTTCTTTGACTTGGTAGTCTTAGAGACATGTTCCTCGTCATCGGAGGAGGAAGAGGAGGAAGAAGAGTCGGACTCATAGTGCTTCTTCTTAGACTTCGTGTCTTTCTTTCTAGAGGATGCCTCGTCTTCGGAGGAGGCGGGGGATTCATAATCCTTCTCCTTTTGTTTCTTAGCTTTCTTGACTCTCAATGCATAGAGCTCGGAAACTAAGGCGTCTATACGAGCTTGCTTCTCATCTAGTTGCTTGGCGGCTTTCAAGATTTCAACCTTGGCCTCATTGAGACTTTCAGTATTGGTGTCGTTGCTTCCAGTCATGGTGTCGGGTGAGTTTGGAACGATCTAGTTGCGATTCGGACGGACCTAATGGTATATAGATTACGTTAAACCCATATTAAGGTCCCAACAAGTCGGCTTTATGAGGTGTATAGGCTTAGGAGTGAGTGTAGGTTGACCAAACGAGCACAGCACAGAAACTGACACGAACAGAAGGAGATGTCTCGTATGAGACAAGGATGTCTCGTACGAGGCATCCAGCACAGAACACAGAATATTCATTTTTAATCCTAATTTTGGTCGGACGGAACTTAATCCGTTTTGGGGGTTTCTATCTAATATCCTGGAATAGTGGATTCTGTCACCCTAGAATATGAGCCCCTTGTTTTTCACCTGTATTGCACTCTCCCAAACGGACAATTTGGGCAAAGGTCCCATATGCCCATCGGAATCCACCATTCAATTTAGCCAAACCTAAGTGATTCCGTAATTATTTTGCACTTTGTTAAACAATGCCGTTTATTCAATCAAACCTTATGAATTCTTGTAAGGGACAACCGAAAGGGACTTTGTGAAACGCAGGATCTTGACGGTGAAAGAGACTAGACTCGAATCCTCGTAGAAAAATTCTCATTTCACCATCGCAATCCCTTGTCCAACAAATTTTACCGAAAGGACATTCGTCAAGAATTCATGAAGGGAGGATTATAGATTGTATGAAAAGCGTTATCTTGGGCAACAATTAAAACAACCCTAAGAATCAAACCGACCGGTCACAAGGAGTGTCCTATTGACTAGTATGTATGCATGAGGTTGATGCAGGGCTTACGGCTAAGGCTCCCCATGAACACAGTCGAGGAGCGTGTCATGGAGTGGGTACACCATCTTTGGAGAGGCCGGCGAGTGCCACTCGTAGAGTGGGGGTGCTGACCGACATCCGTCCTCCGATTGGGACCCGGGTTTATAAGGTATGTAGTGCAATTAATCTACATGCGTTCACGTCTGTGAGAGTCAAGTTCTAGATGTCAAGGTGAAAATAGAGATTTTTTTTTGAAAGCAAGTAAAAGATTGACCGGACCAAAGTGGTTGCCTACGTTTCTCTCAATCTTCAGAAAAAGAAAGAGAGACTCAGGTCAACGTAGTTCGAGTTTGAAAAGATTTTTGAGAAGAGGAAGAACACATAAGCACGTAGGAGCACATAGAAGAGAGGGATAGAAGTACTCACAGTGCTTGCATTACCCATTAATGGGTGCAAAATAAACTAGGGAATGAGTACAATAGTCATCCCTAATTTATTCAATCTTTATACTCCGCTGCAAAAGATGTTAGCGCAAAAAAAAATACATGTACATGACATAAATCATTTATTACACATATTGGGGACGGAGTAAATACAAGCAAAGATTTTTTTTTTTTTTTTTTTTTAGGGACAGTCAATTCTAAAAAAGTCAAACCCTAAAAAATCCTAAGTTCAGCAGCCGCCATTATTATTATTTTTTTAACCCTAATCATGATCTAATTATTACCCAATGATTGAGACAAAAGATGGGTGATAATAAATTTGGAGACTGTTTGGCGAATTTGAAGGAATATCTCGTACGAGATATTGAGATGTCTCGTATGAGATATCCACTCCAAACCCCAGATTTAGAACAAAACGGATTTAAAACAGAACAGTCCGAAAATTCACAGAAAAATTCAGAAAAAAAAATATTTTTTTTTTTGCAGAAAATTGAGAAGATTAAAAACACCTAATTTGTACGCAAGTCTAACCCACTTAAATAAGTCCCCAGCAGAGTCGCCACTGTTTGCATCCTAGAAGATTCCCGCTTTACCTTTTGATTTGAGAGTCGCCACCATGTTTTTTAACGAAACACGGACCGTGAGATTCTTGAGTTCGGGGGTTAAGTTATGGATTGGGAAGGTCAGGGAGCACCCAATCCATCCAATCTTGGATTGGTCTTGCTTAGGTGTTTTTAATCAAATAGTAAATAAACAATTAAAACACATAAAGCCAATAATTAATTTCTTAATTATTGGAATGTAAGATCATGTGCTTCGAGACCATCTCTATGGATTGGAGAGGCTCTAGGCTAATCCTTTTGAAGGGATTACACTACTCTAAAACAAAAAATGAGATGAGAAGTAGAGATTAAAAGCGTAGGAGTTTACCTAAAGCATTCTTGAGATTCCAATTGATGGCCTTGACTAAGGCCTTGAAGATCCAAGAGTTTTCTGATCATTTTGGCTTGAAAAGATGAGTTTTTGATGGTGTTTTGGTGTGAGGGGAGAGGAAAAACGGGATTCTTGAGAAATAGACTGACTAGAGAATTGTTAACACCTTTTTGTGGTGAACGACTCTATTTTTATATGTATTGGATTACTTAGGGACCAAGTCTAGGAGTCCTAAGTTTGGCAGGAAATATAGTCCTTATTTGGAGAGGTTAAAGAAGGTAGGAAATCACAAGGAAACATATAGGAAGTCTCCTAATTAGATGTTTACCTGATTAGGAGAGTGTTGGCCAAGAAAGAGATCGGGGCGGAGAAGGAGTGTGGATTAATCCCGAAACAGTAGGAGATGTCTCGTACGAGGCATCCAGTACAAAAGTACTGTTTTTTCCTTCTGTTAGTTTCATTTGTTCATTTTAGCCCCTGAATAACGGAGTTAGTTAGAAACTTAACGAAACGTGATGAAACTAACGAGTTTTCATCCAAACGCAAAGGCGAGACACAAGAGTAGTGTAATCATAAATTTGAGTTCAAAATGGGGTGTCTACAGTGGTAGCCATTGGTCCGCCTTTAGAGGAAAATGATGAGCTATCATCGACACAAATAGATTTACCCGATCGAGGGGAATTAGGAGCACGTCCAGTCATCTTTAGAGGTTTGTTGAGCCTCTGTTGTAACTCCTTGCTTATGGATGAACTACCTTTGAGGTTGATAACTCTTGTTCTTGGAACCATAGGAGAACTTGCTGGAGGGTCATTGAGCCTTATATGATTTTCTGGAATAGGAGGATCCACCCTTTCGCGATCAGATTCTTGATCAAGGGACATGACTAAAACATTCTCATCCTTCATCAACTCGACTACAAAGCAATATGATATGGGAACAATGAGCCCATGTTGGACTATAAACATGGGAGACTTATCATGGTTCATCTCATCATCTTGATTGGGGATTGTGACCGGAAGAAACTCATGTTTTGCGGATTCTTGTGAGATGATCGGGCAGCAAATTGGCAAAGGGTTGCTGAGCCTTCGGTGGTTTTTTGGATCTAAAATTTGCTCTGGGAGGGCATCATGGCCAAAATAAACCATTGTGGTACTGAGCTTTGATGTTTCTAGAATGGCTAGCGGGGAATGAATCACCATGTGATTGTTAAGCATTGGTTGTATCTCCGAAAGAAGTGACTCGTCATTCTTCACATCTTGATTAGGTATCACAAACGAGGCTTCTTCCTTTGGTCCTTCTGGAATAGGACAAGTCTGTATAGCATTCTTAAGTTTCGGTTGGTCCAATAAAAGAGCCACAACACGGTTAGCCATTTCTTTTTGACATTCTTGGAAGAACCTTAACATAAGATCTGTATGTGCCTCCAAACTCTCTTTCAACCACTGTTCCATTCGAGGGTTGGGCTCAAAGTTAGTCATCCTTGCACTGATGCGGGCTTCCAAACACTGTTTCCACCACTGTTCCATTTAAGGGTCGGGTTTGAAATTGGCAATCTTCGCACTGATGTGGGTCTCCAAACGCTGTTTTAGCCACTCTTCCGTTGCAAAGGTATGCCCAAAGTTACCTGAGCTCCTACTCTGATTTGCTGATCCCTTTCCTTTCTTAGTCATAGCTCGAAGAACAACCGGAGTAAGGTTTGATCAAAGTGGTGCTTGAAACTGACCTCGAATGTCGCGCTAGAGAACAAGAAGAATTCTCCCTCTACAAGACGGATGAAAAAGAAAACCTATTTTAGATTTTCTGGGAATGAAGCTTTATGAACTAATGAAGCAAAATTTTTTGTTTCCATTTTTTTTTAAAAAAAAATAAAAAAATAAAATAAAAAATGAAGCGCAAGCAACGTACAAACCTATGAAAGCCGGACAAGAACTTTGCTTTGTTTTGACAGGTTTTTCATCCAATCCTGGAATAGTGGATACCATCTCCAAAGTATAGGACCAACGTTTCTCACCTGTACTATTGGCCGTCTAAGCCCCTAACGAAGGGCCTATACTCTTTTTGGGATCCACCATTTGGTTACTGTCTATGTGAGGTTGTTGGTCCCAAAGGGGCAACAAGGGTATGAAAAAAGCTAGAAGGGGGGGGGGAGGTGAATAGCGTTTTAAAATTCTTTTCAAACCCTTTTGCAAATCAATGGCTTATGCGCACAGTTCTCAAATAAGCTAAGTATAGCGCGCAGTGAGAGTGTGAAATGCACAGCGGAAGTTTAAAGCAGCTCTGCGCAGGTTATACTGCGCAGAGATAAAAAACGCATGCGCTAAGTTTGAGGCTAAATAGTGGCGCAAAAATGGTTCTAAGGCAAATGAGCAATAACAATTACAATATCAAAGTGTAGCAATCTGAAAGATCAAACAAAGCAGTTCATAAATAGTTAAGCAGGAAATATGCAGCAAATATAATTAACACGCTATTTGGAGAGGTTCGATCGATGAAAGATCTACATCCTCTACCAAGATGGTTAGTCTTGGATTTCTAATGAAGATCTTATAATATGAGAGAGTATTACAAATTACAACATTTGAGCTCAATACTAACTCAAGATCTATTATCTATGAAGAACAAATCCTAGACTAAACCGGTGTATCTCAAGAAGTTAGATCAAAATGATCAAGGCTTCAAGAGGTGTGTGTGTGACAGAAATTTTGGGCTCTATGAATATGAAAGATGAAGAGCACCGAGAATTCTGGTGATATAGGGCTTTGTGATATGAGCAGGAGTTTGAAGGTTTGAAGATCTTGAAGGCTGTTCTAAAGAATCTGGAAATACTAAGCAGCAGTCTTCAGATCTTCAAGGTTTCTCAATGAAGCATGACACTCGAGCTCTGAAGCATAGTGGCCACCAAGAGGGGCTTGATGAATGGGCCGATCAAAGGGCAGCTTGGAAATGAAGATGAGCAGGATATTTATAGCTGAGAACTTGAATATAGCCTTTGGAGCTCTGAGCAGGACAATGAGCTGGCACAAAGTGATTGGCGCGCAGCTGTCCTTTATAGCCGTTGGGGCTCTGATCAAAGATGATGACCTGGCACAAGATGATTGGTGCGCAGGTGTTTTAGAGCCGTTGTAGACTGATTGTGAAGACTAAATTCAAGAGCTTCTTCTAGAAGGTTGACAGCTGTCTTCATTTGAAATATTTCATTTAAGCGTGTCTCCACCAATGGTTTTGCTGAGTGTGCTTATTTTGTCGTTTGTGCACACCTCAGCATTTTGACTCAATCCAAAAAAGCATAGCTTGTCTTGTCGCTTTCCAAGCTTCTAAAATGTGAGATCAGGAGATGAGGAATTTGACCAAGGTTGTGTCCGCGCACAAAGGCATGCGCATTGCCGGTGCTCATGGATGCTGCGCATGGGAAGCATGCGCACCATGCTTGGTCACTAAAAGATCTCTTCAGAGTTTAGGAAATAAGATCTTGAAAACTGAGCAGGGTCAAGGGATGCGCAAGATATTTTATGCGCAGTGGCGACCTGCGCAAAGGACATCCTGCGCAGTGAAATGAATCCTGCTTAGGAAATCTTCGATCTTTAAAGCTTCAAGTCCTATCATCTAAGCCTATACTATAAAAAGGACTTGGCTAAAAAATGAAGTTATAAACTTCCTTACATGAGGTCCTAAAGTCCATAAAAATTCTCATAGGTGAGGGTATCAATCAATTCTAACAAATGTAGGAGGGTTAAGTGATAAGCATACCCAACAATCTCCCCCTAAATGATTGATGCCATTACCTACTATAGCAAAGGAAATTCATTGTACTTGATAATAACATGTCCATAAAAATGTGAATGGTAAATCATGCCTCAAGTCAATGCACACACTAGCCAGTGCTATAGATTTCTATTCTATCCAAAAGATTAAAAACTTACAATATAGGAAAGATAGAAATGTCATTCAGAGCATACAAATAATATGAGATGTAGTTTTAAGTATGCGTTTAAACTGAATATTTAAACATCATGCGTAGAAAACATGACCAGTAAAGATTATGCGCATGGGTTTAAGTAATAATGCATTCAATGTTCCACAAACGAATGGTTTGAATTGAACAAGGTTTTGTGAAAGCTTAATGATGCATTCTTCTCATTAAAACTTGAAGGATTGACTGTTACAGAGTACAAGCTTTTAAAGAGGAAAAACAAAAGAGCTGCGCACAAAAACAAAAGCGCACGAAATAAAAACGCATAAAACATACTGCGTAACGAGAATAAAAAAATCTCAGAAAAGCAAAAAAATTGCAAAATGCTCACAAAAGAAATCTAATCTATGTTGATCCGTTGTAGGGCTTTGCGCATCTCATTCTGAAGACTGTTGAACTTGTTCATGAGTTCCACCTTTAAATTTTGAAATTTGTCCTGGAACTCAACAGCTTTGCCAACATATGTGTTCATGCCTCTGCGCATATCAGCATTGTCATCCACCAGCTCTCTGAACTTAGCTCTGCTGTCCGTCAGGATGGCGGTCTGCGTAGCTTCTAGTCTTGTGTCGGTATGGAGGCGCTGAGTGTTGACGCTGGCTTGAATATCTAGCATTGCGTAGTCCATCTTGTCGTTGAACGCAGAAGAAAAATTTGTCATGGACTTCGTAATGCATTTTTGCACTTCTTCAATATTATGCGCAGAGCTTCCTTGTTCAATCTTCTCCATCTGAGCCTCCATCTGAGCTTGAAGATCATCAAATCCTCTAAGTAACCCATATGCAAGGGTTTTCTTGAGCTTTTTCAGTATATCCCTGAGTCCACCATCAAACGCTCCAAGGGTGCACACATTTTTGAGTTGTGCGCTGACATTTTCGAGCTGGGCGCTGATGGTTCTCAGGGAGTCCAGGATAAGTTGATCCAAAGAGATAGGAACTTTTTCTTGCGCAGGCTCAGATGAACTTGCCTTTGCCTCCGTCTTAGCACTCTCTGTGCTTTCCTTTGCTTCCCTTGCCTTTCTTTTGCTTCCTCTGCCGCTTTCTCCCCCTTAATGGTATCAATCTCCAAACTCTGCATATCAAGACGGTACAGTAAGGCAGTTTGAGCAGTAAGGAGTTGATTCAGCTGCAACTGCGTAGCGACTTGATTCGCTTGAACAGAATGCAAGCTTTGCACGATCTGGCGCAGCTCAGCTGAAGAGGAAGTAGGAGTCTCAGGGGCGGTAGATGAAGGTCGAACTGGAGAAATATCACTGCTGTCAGAGGCTGCGGAACTAGTGCGGCGCTTCTTCAATCCTTTTGCGCTGCTGCGCACCTTTTGCTTTAGACGAGAAGAGACATGTGCGATATCAGCACTGGGGATGGCTTCTCGAGAGGCTTCATGCATTTGCTCCCCCTCAACTGCAGCATCATCTGAATCACCACGAATATCAGCCTTGCGCTTCATTGTGGTTGGCTTTGAGAGAGCAGGAGCTGAATTGCTGGAAGGATCTGCCTCTTTGAAAGAAATCCCTTTGGTGGATTGAACCAAGGGAATGTCCTTGATCTTTTTTCCACTGGGCGTAGCAATGCCCTTCCCCTTGCGATTATACGCATCTTCTGCGGTTTCTTGCGCAGCATCAGGAGTAGATCTTCCTGCACTCTTTTTGGACTTGGCCACAGGAATTAGGCCTATCCAAGGTTCCTTGTTGGGAGCGGAATCAGACAGCCAGATTTCATAGTAATCAGCGTTACCTATCTCACTGCGCAAATTCTGGAGGTGTACTCTGGAGTAGTACTTTGCGTCGCAAGACTGCTTCTTGATTGACTTTTCTTCAACAAAGGTGGCCAGTTCACCATAAGTCAATAAGAGTTTGGTTAGCAATCTGCAGTGAGTTCGGTATTTGGTCTTCCCTGCGTTCAGCATCTTGTCATAGCTGGTCATTCCCTTCACAATCTCATTGAAGATAATCTGCGGCTAGTCGAGTTGATCTTCGTTGAAGATGGCTGCGCAGTATTCCCACTGCTTTGAGATGTAATGCCCATTATTCCCATTCTTGTAGTTGAGAGAATCTCCAATTAGGGTGCACAGGTGATACATCACCTCACCAAATTCCTTTCGGTTATACATTGGCCACTTCTTGTTAAGAGAAGGAATGCCAATGAGCTTCTGTGCAAGAGCATTTTGGTGAGCCTCATCATAGTTGACTGAAGAACTATCAACGTTGAAGTTTAGGAGGCTGCGAATATGGTTAGGATGAACCATTATATCACTGCGCTGTACAGTGGCCATGATCATTTGTGTTGGCTTGCCTTCAAGTTGTGCCGGAACAACTCTTGCTGTCTTGAAGAATTCATCTACCAGCGCAGGCACTATGAAGGATTGATCAAGAGTGAATAAAGGAAGAATGCCAGAGGAGCTGAGAAGGTGAAGCAGACGACGACCAATTGCATCTAAAGAAAGATCTGCCTGAATAAGTTCCCAACCTGGTATGAAGTAAACGTGTCCCTGCGTAAAACAATAGATAGAATTAGACAACCTACTGCACATGGAGCTGTGCGCATTTGCAAATAATGCAGATATACCTTGGCACAAGTTCCATGAAAAGCAAAGATATTTATACGCAGAAAAATAGAAAGAGGATGCGCATAAAATAAGAATGCATACGCAGAAAGGGATCATGCGCACTGAGAATAAATACTTGTAAAGAAGTGTGCACAGAGAATTAGATAAAACTATATGCGAAAAAAAAATATGCGCAGAACACAGATACTTGGGGATATAACAATAGACCAAATAAAATATTAAAAAAAATAAGAAATAATATTTAAGAATATGAAGAACACCCAAGAACACCGAAAAACAAAAGTTGACAAAATTTAACAAAAATATATCGAAATGACGGCATGGACAGGACAAAGTTAACCATGTAAAAAGTATAGCCAACAACATTAAAACAAACCCAGAAATTCAGAAAAACGGTTCGTCTGCCATGGAGGTTACGGAGCTCAGAAATTGACGAAAAACACATGTAACGACCATTGATCAAGAAATAAACTACATGAAAGAATAGATCAGTCAAATACGAACACAACACAACGATTGATTTCAAAAAAGATTAACAAACAAGAGAGAAATCGAAAAAAGGGAGTATTGAGGCTTCCAAGAACAACAATGGCGAAAAATAATAAGTTAGTGAAACATACCATGTCATTGACGGTGGGATGCCTTGATTGTTGTTCTACTTCTTCGTTCTGAGAGTTCCTAGGATTGGAGTGAGAAGAAGAGTCGGAGATGATGATTTCGGGTTGAGTTTTGGTTTTCTTAGGCGCCATTGAAAAGGTTTTGAGAAAAGAAAGTTGAGGTTGAAGATAAAGAACAGGAGATGAAAAATGAAGGTTTAGAACAAATGTTAGAGAGAGAGAGAGAGAGAGAGAGATAGAGAAGAGAGAAGTAGAGAAGTAGAGAGAGAAACGGTTTAAGTAGGCATTTTAAAACGAAATGTCCTGGCTTTCTGCAGTTGTAGCAGACCAACTCATCTTTCTTTGAGTCTCTATGAGAGAGAATACGAATCTTTGCATGAGGATCCATCAGGTTTGGAGAACTTTCTGAATTTGATCTGAGGTTTGAGTGAGCGCAGGAACATGTGAAAAGTTAGCCATTGCCCAAGATTTTGAAGCCATTTTGAATCGGCACCCAAGCTGTTAAGCTTGAAAAACAAAACAAGTTTTATGAAGGTGTTAGCTCTGATACCACTTGTTGGTCCCAAAGGGGCAACAAGGGTATGAAAAATGCTAGAGGAGGGGGGTGAATAGCGTTTTAAAATTCTTTTCAAACCCTTTTACAAATCAATGGCTTATGCGCACAGTTCTCAAATAAGCTAAGTATAGCGCGCAGTGAGAGTGTGAAATGCACAGCGGAAGTTTAAAGCAGCTCTGCGCAGGGTATACTGCGCAGAGATAAAAACGCATGCGCTAAGTTTGAGGCTAAATAGTGGCGCAAAAATGGTTCTAAGGCAAATGAGCAATAACAATTACAATATCAAAGTGTAGCAATCTGAAAGATCAAACAAAGCAGTTCATAAATAGTTAAGCAGGAAATATGCAGTAAATATAATGAACACGCTATTTGGAGAGGTTCGATCGATGAAAGATCTACATCCTCTACCAAGATGGTTAGTCTTGGATTTCTAATGGAGATCTTATAATATGAGAGAGTATTACAAATTACAACATTTAAGCTCAATACTAACTCAAGATCTATTATCTATGAAGAACAAATCCTAGACTAAACCGGTGTATCTCAAGAAGTTAGATCAAAATGATCAAGGCTTCAAGAGGTGTGTGTGTGATAGAAATTTTGGGCTCTATGAATATGAAAGATGAAGAGCACCGAGAATTCTGGTGATATAGGGCTTTGTGATATGAGCAGGAGTTTGAAGGTTTGAAGATCTTGAAGGCTGTTCTAAAGAATCTGGAAATACTAAGCAGCAGTCTTCAGATCTTCAAGGTTTCTCAATGAAGCATGAAACTCGAGCTCTGAAGCATAGTGGCCAACAAGAGGGGCTTGATGAATGGGACGATCAAAGGGCAGCTTGGAAATGAAGATGAGCAGGCTATTTATAGCTGAGAACTTGAATATAGCCGTTGGAGCTCTGAGCAGGACAATGAGCTGGCACAAAGTGATTGGCGCGCAGCTGTCCTTTATAGCCGTTGGGGCTCTGATCAAAGATGATGACATGGCACAAGATGATTGGTGCGCAGGTGTTTTAGAGCCGTTGGAGACTGATCGTGAAGACTAAATTCAAGAGCTTCTTCTAGAAGGTTGACAGCTGTCTTCATTTGAAATATTTCTTTTAAGCGTGTCTCCACTAATGGTTTTGCTGAGTGTGCTTATTTTGTCGTTTGTGCACACCTCAGCATTTTGACTCAATCCAAAAAGCGTAGCTTGTCTTGTTGCTTTCCAAGCTTCTAAAATGTGAGATCAGGAGATGAGGAATTTGACCAAGGTTGTGTCCGCGCACAAAGGCATGCACATTGCCGGTGCTCATGGATGCTGCGCATGGGAAGCATGCGCACCATGCTTGGTCACTAAAAGATCTCTTCAGAGTTTAGGAAATAAGATCTTAAAAACTGAGCAGGGTCAAGGGCTGCGCAAGATATTTTATGCGCAGTGGTGACCTGCGCAGAGGACATCCTGCGCAGTGAAATGAATCCTGCTTAGGAAATCTTCGATCTTTAAAGCTTCAAGTCCTATCATCTAAGCCTATACTATAAAAAGGACTTGGCTAAAAAATGAAGTTATAAACTTCCTTACATGAGGTCCTAAAGTCCATAAAAATTCTCATAGGTGATGGTATCAATCAATTCTAACAAATGTAGGAGGGTTAAGTGATAAGCATACCCAACAGAGGTCTTGGCAATTTCAAGTCAATCCAAGAATTCCACATGATATCCACAGTTGAGGTCGTTATAACCTTTCTTTTGGGAACTCATAGGATTGAACGGAAATTGCTAGATAAAAACAGGCATGAAGTCTGGGACGTGTCATTTTTTGAAAACATGGACATCGTGGCTTGGTAACGGGGAAGATTGGCTTACACCCATCGCAACGACAAGTAGGCGCGCTTTGGGGTGAGAATGTCCACTGCGGTCCCTATAGGGAAGTCGATGAGCTCGCTTATACCCTCAGGTTACATTCTCGGGTTTGTACGGTTCTACGAGACATCATTTTCAAAAACGTGCATGCGTGTGAGGTATCTATGAGTTCAAAAAATAATTTTTGAAAACAAGTAAAGAAAACAAGAAAATCTTTTTCTTTCCCCTTTTTTATTTTTTCCATTTTTTTAAGGGAATCACCCACCATGCACGCATATATATACAAATAAGAGGGTGAAAGAAGAATGTCCCTACAAAACAAAGGTTAAGGCATAAATATATACAAACAAAGCAAGGCAAATAAAGCATGACACGCATAACAATTAGAGTCTAGCCCACTTTAAAAAATATCCCCAGCGGAGTCGCCACTGTGAGAGCCCGCGCTCGAAAGCCAAACCGCGAAATGACCGTCCCGTGAGGGCGGTTCGGGTTATGCCTCGTGCTAATGCGCTTTTGGAAATGCGCTCGGTTTCACACAAATGGTTTCCTCTCGATGGAATCAAAACAATCAAGAGTCGCCACCTCATTTTATTTTAGGAAAAATGAAGATAAAATCTTTTGTTTAGAGAAAGTGGGTTCGGGGGCTAATTTACGAGAAAGAGAAGGGGTTAGGCACTCTCCTCGCCCATGATGGTCTCTAGTATGCATGCCACTTAGATTCATTTTAATGCCTTGTTTCCTATGCCCTAACAAAATAGTTATTATATACAATGGTGAACAAATGGGAGACAAATCCCATATCAAATGAATGTCCAAAAAGTCCGTCCCAAGACATTTTAGGGGCTGCTGTCCATCTTTCCTCCTTCTACCTACTCTTATACTTATCTGGAAAGTTAAGGTCAAGAAAAGTCCCTAACACATCAAATATCAACCATGATTTTTCCTCTGATTTTAAGAGCATGTTATGGTATCAAAATAAGGCATGCAAGATAGAACTTTCAACAGCCAGATCTGACAGATGTTCATACATCCATAAAAGACCAACTTTTTGCATCATGAAAACGAGAGAATCATGGGAAACACTAAACATGAAAGTTATTCCTAACATATCAAAGTTAGGATCTGGAGAGTTTCAAGGCCATTGAGAAAGTTTAAGTCACACAAAGAACCTTTGACATTTTGGTGTCAGAACAGGAAATATGCTAATCTGAGAACAGAGAGTTGAAACAAAAAATGGAAAGAACCTCTTCCACATAGGGTAAAAATATGATATCTACATGCCCATTTTCCTATGTTTTCCTAGAAAAAACCATCTTTTGTGTTCTAGGACCAAAAACAACGTTTGCTATGCATAAATAGAGCAACAAGACAGAAAGGTGCAGATGGACAGTCTGCTGGAAATCTACAAAAGGGATGAAAACACCCAAAAAAACTCACTCAAATGAGATGATATGAACATGAAACTTTGGAGATACATTTATTTAGATACTAAAACCACAAAACAACAACCATCTGAGTAGTTAATCATGGTATATCATCATTTAAAAAGAAGAACAACAAGAATATTAACATTGTATCTCGGGACATCAAATGGAGGTCTAGCCTAACAAAGTGGCTAGAACCCAAAATAAACTACATAATCATCTACATCTTACATTTAAAGAGATTACAAGATGAAGAAATTACCTAGGTTGTGCTTCCTTTGCTTCCAAGGGAAGACTTTTTTGGTTTTTTCTAAAAGTGTTTGCCTTTGATTGAATGAGTGTTTGAGTGAGTGTTTTTGATTGTGTTTAGTGAGTGCTTTGTGGTGGTGCTATGGTGGTGTAGTGGTGGTTTAATGACTGAGATTTGAGGGGGTTGTGGATGCTTGAGAGAGAGAAAAAGGGCTGAATATGGAGTGAAGTGAGTTGGAGAGTTGTGTGAATTGTGTTGTGAAGGTCTCTCTTTTTAGGCCATTTTAGGGGGGGGGGGGTTGGAGGGAGGAGGGAGGTGGTTTTTGGTCCAAAATACCCTCAAGGTAGGGGTAGAGGAGGGGGGAGCCGAGGTGTGGTGATGGGGGTGAGTAGAGAGGGTGGTATGGGGTGATGGCCTAGGTTGAAAATGGAGAAAAGCTGAATATTCTGAGATATAGGTTTGCTCGGCCGTGCAGCTTAAAGAGCACGGCCGTGCGCCTGCCTTGAAAGCCCAATCTTGATTTTTTTTAATCTTTTTTTTTCTCCTTGGCCAATCACATGAAGCCACTTGGAAGTCTTGGGTTGGTCCATGCGTGTCCTTGTGCACATTTCCTTCAGCTCCGGCTTTCCGCTTCGCAACTGCTCCGTCGTGCGCGCTCAGTTGTCCCAGTTGTCCGCGGGCCCAACATAAAAGTTGCTCGGAATATTTTTCTGGTCACGCCGGTATATATGCAATATTTTAATGAGTAATGAATGAAAATTATATATTTTTAATGCACAGAATGGACGGTAACGAGCAGTTTCTAAGGGTACGGGCCCCATTTCGGGTCCCGCCGCTCAAAAAATGAAGTACATGCTTGTTTACTCGTTTTTTCGCTCTGATCATAAATTTGAAGTCCGTTAATCCATTCGATTCACCGATAAGGCTCACGGCACTCCCGCATAGCCAAATCGAGGGCTCTAATTCAATTTTATGGTTTAGACCGATTAAAAGGGGTTTGATAAGGGGTGAGAGATCAGGGTATCTACAATTGGTTCAAATTGTAGGGAGTGATTTAGATATCTTAGATTTTGTATCTTCACGTTCCAAAATAAATATGGCCTGTGATTTCTAAACATGTTTTATAAATATATTTTACATATAGGCAAAACTGCACCAAAAATCACTCAACTATGACCAGTTTGGGTATTTGATCATTAAACTAATTTCCTTTTGAAACAACACATTCAACTTATTTATTTTTGCATCTATAGTCACTGTCACTAACCCCGTTATTTTTGCATCTATAGTCACTATCACTAATCCCCCACTTCCATGGCCGCCTGTTCCCCAAACCGACCTTCTTCTTCTTCTTCTTCTTCGTCGATACCACGCCAGCACCCACTCCTTGGTCACCTCCTATTTTCTCTCTCTAATCTAGAGCCCAGATCTGGGACTTTCATACAAGGAGATCAGAGATTAGGGCTTTGAATTGGACTGTTTTAGCGTGAAATTGATTAATAGAAGTAGTCTGGAGGTGACTCAATGAAGATTTACTTAATTCGTCCAATTCTGGGTTTGCAGTTTCTTGAGATTTTTTGATTATGGGCATCTGATTTCTCCGCAAATTCTGGATTTGAATTTATATTTGTGAAGAATCGAACAGGTGCTTGGCTCTTGCACAAAAAGAATGGCTCGGTTGAATGCTATTGTTAGGTCATTGCCTTCAGTTGAGACTTTAGGTTGCACAACAGTAATTTGCAGCGACAAAACTGGTATTCTGACTAGAAATATGATGTCTGTTTCAAAGGTGATCATCTTCAATTGCTGAGGTCTAAGTGACCTCAATGTTACTTGCTCATTTTCTTGTTTTCAATTTATTAGAGGCATCTTGCAATTCTAAATTAGAGAAACTTTAAAAAGTGCCAGGCACTTCTTATGATCTGGTGATCTTCTTGTTCTGATTTGTGCAGAAGCGTGTTTGGGAGTAGGTATGTAGTGTGCGTGTTTATTGGTGGTGGTGGCTGGGTTGGGGTAGATGGTGGTGGATGGTTGGCGGAGATGGTTGCCTGCACCGTGAGATGGTGGTTGTTGATGGCGGCTGAAAGGTGGTGGTGAGATGGTGGGTGTGTTGGTGATAAAGTTAACAAACTAAACAAACATTATAAATGAAAAAATGACTTAATTAATTTTTTTTAACATCAATAGCTAAAGTGGTGAAAAACAATTGATCAGGGACTTATTTGAAACAAGTTTAACATTTATATTCTAGCTTAAAGTGAACTACCTAAAATACCCTTTAAAAAAAGTCATGTGCATTGGCACATGACTATTTAACGCCAAAAAACTAACGGGGTTAGTGATAGTGACTATGGATGCAAAAATAAATAAGTTGAATGTGTTGTTTCAAAAGGAAATTAGTTTAGTGACCAAATACCCAAACTGATCATAGTTGAGTGATTTTTTGTGCAGTTTTGCCTTACATATATATATTGTTTGTATATGGTAAAATTAGTCCATTTTCTGAAAATACCCTTGACGGCTAGAGTGGACTGAATGATGTCTAAAATAATCCCATGGACTATAAATTATCCAGATAAAAAAAAAAAAAAAAAAAGTTGATTTGGGGGAAACTAGTTCCTCCATAAGTTTTAAAAAGTTCACTTTTTAACCCTTAAACTTTAAACCCTAACCCTAAATTCTAAACCATAAACCTTAAATCCTAAACCTTAACCCCTATAAAAACAGGACTTTTTACAACTTATGGAGAAACTAGTTTCCCCCAAAATTTCTCGAAAAAAAAAAGGATCAAATGAGGACATCCGAAGAAGGTTGACTTATTCGGCAAGAATTCCTTTTTTTTAAAAAAAAATTATTTTATTCCCATGTTCCTTTGTTGCGTCAGACTAATATTGGAGATAGAAGTTTCGGTCCCTTATTGCTACTACAAGTTAAATCCCGGGATGTGCATTTATGACCAAGTGTTGAGCACAAGTCGACTAATATCACATACAAGGTCCAACCCCAAAAGAGAGTAGGATGCTCATACAAAGAATCGAACCCACGCTGCATGCCTCTAGGAAGAGCTTATGTCCCCCTCATTTGTCATCTTACAATGCACCGAGGGACATGAATTCCTATGTTATTAGTATGTGAAAGAGTTTTGTCATCTTACAATGCACCGAGGGACATGAATTCCTATGTTATTAGTATGTGAAAGAGTTTTGGCACCAAAAAGAATTTTTTTATGAAATTACCATAATAGCAGCTTCCCCTTCATATAAGTCAACTTGAGATTAATGCCATGCTACCTGTTTGGAATCATTTAGTTGAGAAAATCTGGGGTAAAAGGTGTTTAATTTTTAGAAAAATGTATTTTCAAAATGCGTAAAGATATTTATGTTAATAAGTGAAAATTATTTTTAAAATGTACGGTTGCATTTAGTAAAGTAAGTAGCATTTCTTTAAAGAGTTAGTCTTAGGAAAAACTTGTTTTACACTTGTGTTAATGTAAAACTTGTTTTCATCTCACAATATAAAACAAGGTTTCAAGAGATGAAAACAAGTTTTACACTAATGCTAGTGTAAAACAAGTTTTTTACTAGATTTTTACTTCTTTAAAACATGTGGTGATATTTTTGTAAATACTTGATATTTGTTGTACAATTCATGGTGTAATTTTTGAAAGTAACCGGAACTTATTAACACAATATGACACTTAAGTCACTCTTGAACGTTGGCACGTGCACTCTTTCACACTGTCACTAGCACTCTTTACAACGCGCACTAGCACTCTGTAAACACATTCATTGACACTCAATGACACATACGATGGCACTAACAAAACAAACGAACTAACACCAACACTATTACTGTCACTCTTAAACACTAACACTGACACTATTTTATCACTCACATTGATAAAACTTGGGTGCTTGTTTGAGGGCAGCATAGTATCTGAAATATTTAACCAGGTAACAAGAGCCGCTGCCCGTCGACTCTAGTAAATCTCGATATTCCTTTCGATTTAATAAGTTGTGCGTTTCATGCGTAAAACAGTTACACCCATTGTTGCGCATTAGCTCAAATGAGTTAATATACTTAATAAACTATGCACCGACACACTTTAAAACATGCAATGAAACTCAATAACACACTCACTCACACTAACAAAACACATGCTCTAGTACTCTTTATCACTCACACTGATTGTACCAGTATAACTATTTTTAACACTAGTGGTAGTGTTTTTGAGTGCCAGTAAGAGTATTCGTATTAGCCAACGTTAGTGTTTGCAAGTGGTAGTGATAGTTGTTTTGACGGGAGTGAAAGTTGTTTGAATGTCCATGTGTGTTAATAAGTAAGTTCTGTAAGTTCTGGTTATTTACAATACTTTCAACGTGCATTTCAAAATAAGTTTTAGTTATTAATAGAAATGTCACCGTATGGTTAAAAAGATATAACAAAAATGTCACCGTGTATTTTAAAAATCTTGAGTGCTACATTTTTCATGAGATCTACTGAATGAGTAATGCAAAAAATAATATTACCTCTGTTCAAATTTTTTAAAAATAGACATAATAATGGAAATTTCAAAATATTTTATTTTGAGATTTATTTTGAGACTTATAGAGTGTTTGTAATATTTTAACACCATTATAACATTCAAATTTAATTGATGACTATGATCAAATCAACCAAAATGGACGACCCCTTTAATATAGGGGTAAGAATGGGCAACGAAATTGTAACGACCCAAGCCCGCAGGCCCGACCCGTTACACAAGCACCACGCATTGGCCCAATGGATACAAATATTTTGGGTCCACTTGGTTTACCACAGGCCCACCCAAAAATCTATGGATGAATTGGTATTCATGGTAGTTGTATGGGCCTTTAAGTACCACTTGAGATTCTTGTATCCCACCAATGTGGGATACTACAATCTCCCTCACTTGGATCTTTGCCGTCCCTGGCAAGACCCACTTGGATCGGAGCCCCGAGCAGTGTGGATTTAAGAGGTTGCTCGTACGGATCCAAAAGGTGACTTCCACCAACTCCGCGGTGTGCACTTTGTTCCGCACAGCACTTTGCTCCACACTTCCGGCCGGGACCCGCTCTGATACCATTTGTAACGACCCAAGCCCGCAGGCCCGACTCGTTACACAAGCACCACGCATTGGCCCAATGAATACAAATATCTTGGGTCCACTTGGCTTACCACAGGCCCATCCAAAAATCCATGGACCTATTGGTATTCATGGTAGTTGTATGGCCCTTTAAGTACCACTTGAGATTCTTGCATCCCACCAATGTGGGATACTACAGAAATACCTGGAGGAATAAGGAAATACCTCCTCAAAATATATTCTTTCTGTCTTAAAATGATATAAACATTTTTTTCATTACTATAAATAATGTTGATTAATCATCTTAACGAAAATCTAAAAATTTTGTTATTAGTAATATTAGTAATGGAATAACACTTTTGAAAAATGAGTTTTTCCTAGTGATTAGGAAAACGAATTTTTAGATGCGCGGTGGTATTTTTCTAAGTAACTGAAACCTTGAAAAAAATGCAAGGTGACATTTTTGCAAATAATTGGAACTTCTCTATACCATCTGACAGTCTTCAACACATGAACTGCACCTTTGTAACACAACAACTGATCATCTTAAACAATGACACTGGCTTCCTGTTAATACTTAATTTATAAAAAACCCCAAACACCTGTTTGAGGACTAAATGACGTTTTTTGGGTTTTTAATACATACCACAGGGCAAAGCCTGGTGACTTTTGTGGGTCTCGGAACATCCTTTAGACACAAAGATCCATACTATCAGCTTCAAAGGTCCTCACTATCAGTCTCAAAGGTTGTAACTATCAATCTAAAAAATTCTTGATATCAATATATAAGGGCACCTAGTTAGAAAGGCTTGTTTTCTATGACTTTTTTTAGAGCAATAATATACTCTCTCCATCTCAGTTTAAGGTTTTTACTTTCCATTTTGGTATGTCCCAGTTTAAAGTTCTTGGTTGCTTTATTCCATAAATGGAAAAGAATGAATAGTGCTTTGGAGAATCTTGCTCTCAAAAAGTTCATTTAATTACAAAAAAACCATTACTTACTCAACTTACTTTCACCCACTTCCTTCATGAATAGTGTTTTGGACATTTATATCATTCACACTCTACTTTTGGTTGATTCATTTCGTTTGTTTTTCCCTTGATTTCTTAATAAGCGTGCATAGTCAAACTAAGAACCTTAAATTGGGTCGGAGGGAGTAAGAACGATGGCAAGCGAAATAATCAAACACGAACACAAGAATTTAAGTGGTTCACTTACTTGGCTACATACTTGGGCCGAGGTCGAATATATTATTTTCAATGACAATTACAAAACACGATCTTCACTAATCTAGTTGCACGAATTTTTATGCCAAATAATTCAGTCAACCTAAATCTGGATCTTAGATCTTTACTTTCATCTATCAAAGATGACCGACAAAAAATTTGCTAGAGGAGAGGGTAGTATTAATAGTTATAAATATATAAATCCCTAAAGGAGAAGGAATCTTATTCCTTGTGTACAAAGTAATTAGAATCCTATTTCTTGTGTAAAAAGTAATTATATTCTCATTAGAAAACGGTTTTCCAAATTCATGAACAATTCTGTGTACCAATAAGTAACATAATTAAACCAATAAACCTTAATCCTTGTACCAAAAGGATTTCCTTTTACCAATTAAACTTGTCGTGGACATACCCTTAATTAATAGCCGTAATTCAAATGCATATTCCAAACAATCTTCACATTGACTTTGAATCTCGATAAACCATAATTTATATCCACGAACCATCCCCAACTCCACCTTGTGTTGAATCCTCCGCTTCTGAATATATCTCTCCACCTACGCCACCGCCTTATGTCTTTGTCAAGACATGACCTTTGTGTTAGGAATGGAGTCAAAACCAAGGAGAGGGTCAAAACCAAGAAAGGGTCGCAGGAGCAGGCGGGCGCCTGGTATGGTGCAGGCGGGCGCTTACCAAAGGCAAAAGGCCTGCATGTTCTCTGAAGACTTCAAGCGGGCGCCTGGTATGGGGCAGGCGGGCGCCTGAAGGCCGGACAGTTGAAGTTGACATGGAGTAGGAGTCTGGAAGTGGGTGAAGGAATTAGTTTCCAACATGACTTGGTTTCATTTTGGTAAACCAATTATACTCCTTCCGTCTCAAGGACTCCTGGTAAATTAGGTTTTGATCAGAATTAGGTTTTATATCCCTATAAATATATTGTGACTACCACTATAATATTCAGCACTTTACTTTGTGTAGGAGTAAGTTAGGATATCATAAGAGAGCACAAAATGGTGTGTAGGAGGGGGCCGGGGGCCTAGAAGAGCCATGGGGGACGATCCTACAACCCGGCCATAGTCATATTGTTTGTGTGTTCTTCGGGGAGGTGAAATAATATGTATGAGAGATTATACATGGAGAATAGCCATGCTAGATCTAGGTGAGTGCATGTACTATGTTGTAATAGTCTTTACATATTATAATGATATCCGGCTTGGTGCCTCCGGATGTAGCCACGGGGGGTGGTGAACCGGGTTAACAAATCATGGTGTTCTTGTTATTTCATATTATTATTTCATGTGTTGAATTACTTTTTCCATGTTGATGACTGCTAGTATGGGCTAGTGGATGCAGAGATCCCCTCAATTCCCTAACAACTGGTATCAGATCCTGGTTTGAGATCTAGGAGAGATCCAAGGTGAAGAAAAGAGACAACATATTTTCGTGCAGCGCACGTGCAGAATTCGTGCAATGCACGTGCAGGCTTGGTGCAGCGCACGTGCAGATTTCGTGCAGTGCAGATTCTTCGTGTGGAAGACGTGCAAGATAAATTTGAGAGCTGCTAGGGTTTATGGTTGAAGCAATACAGCGTGCCAAATAGGTCACAATCGTGTGAAGATCAGAAAGTCCGAATAGTTCATTTGTTTCTTATGAGATCTGCAGAGATTCGAGGTGGGATTTGGAGATGCAGAGATCAAGATGGATCGGAGGTGTTCAAGGGATCTTAGGGCAGTCAAGGTGGTTGGAAAAAAATATGAAAGAAAGGAGGATTGTATCAGGCACTTGCGTAAGCAACCGACGATGCAAAAGGTGAGTGGTATAAGCCAGTTAGACCACGTGAGAAGAGGAGGACTTCTCGCAAACGACGGATGGGGGTAAGGAGGATATTTTACTCTACCGACAACATCAACTTCGTTCCGGGTGGGGAGCAAGAGGCGCGAAGATCGGCCTATTGGTGTAAAAACGGAGAGACATCAATGAACGCCATTTTAGGAGGGAGAGTGACTCAAAAGTTGCAACGCGGTGGGAGTCAAGAGTACCTAACAGAGAGCGAGAAAAGACCACAAGAAGACAATGCATAAAGCAAGGTATGTCTGAGTTTTATGGGGAGCATTGCAAGGGGAGTGGATCTAGGAGGGAGAAGGTGAAGTTAGTCTTGCAAACAAATCAAGGTAGAAGTTGATTTGGGGAGGCAAGAAGGATCTAACACGGAGAGGTTGAAGCGTCGCTTGGTTTCAACTCTCCTTATTAATTGAACGTGGAGGTTCATGGTGGAGGAGCGTAGAGGCTTATTATCATCAAGGAGGAGCTTAGTGTTACAATGGTGGTAAAATATTTGGTGGATCATTCTCTGGTGTGAGTATGATAGGAGTATGTCACAATGGTGGTTTATGACTCCAGGTGGGAGATTGTTAGGAATGGAGTCAAAACCAAGGAGAGGGTCAAAACCAAGAAAGGGTCGCAGGAGCAGGCGGGCGCCTGGTATGGTGCAGACGGGCGCTTACCTAAGGCAAAAAGCTGCACGTTCTCTGAGACTTCATGCGGGCGCCTGGTATGGGGCAGGCGGGCACCTGAAGGCCGGATAGTTAAAGTTTACGTGGAGTAGGAGTCTGGAAGTGGGTGAAGGAATTAGTTTCCAATATGACTTGGTTTCCTTTTGGTAAACCAATTATACTCTTTCCGTCTCAATGACTCCTGGTAAATTAGGTTTTGATCAGATTAGGTTTTGTATCCCTATAAATATATTATGACTACCACCATAATATTCAGCACTTTACTTTGTGTAGGAGAAACTTAGGATATCACAAGAGAGCACAAAATAGTGTGTAGGAGGGGGCCGGGGGCCTAGGAGAGCCATGGGGGGCGATCCTACAACCCGACCATAGTCATATTATTTGTGTGTTCTTCGGGGAGGTGAAATAATATGTATGAGAGATTATACATGGAGAATAGACATGCTAGATCTAGGTGAGTGCATGTACTATGTTGTAATAATCTTTACATATTATAATGATATCCGGCTTGGTGCCTCCGGATGTAGCCACGGGGGGGTGGTGAAGCGGGTTAATAAATCATAGTGTTCTTGTTCTTTCATATTATTATTTCATGTGTTGAATTATTTTCTCCATGTTGATGACTGCTAATATGGGCTAGTGGATGCGGAGATCCCCTCAATTCCCTAACACTTTGTTCAATAAAGAACAACCACATTTACTTAGTCAAGCAAACGACTTTCCCCCGGCTCAACTTGTGCAATGATTTCTAGATCCCTAGAACCTCCACCACAACGTTGACCACCATATCCGAAATGCTAAATCCACTATCACCAAATTCGAATACCATAATACCCAGATGACGACAGTCGATCATGTCTCAAACTTCAACGTGCTTTGAACCATTGTTGGATCGCCAACGAACACGAACAAACATCCTTAA
The DNA here is from genome assembly GCA_026119855.1 of Campanula takesimana. Taxonomy (NCBI): domain Eukaryota; kingdom Viridiplantae; phylum Streptophyta; class Magnoliopsida; order Asterales; family Campanulaceae; genus Campanula; species Campanula takesimana. The sequence goes on from JAOWBW010000205.1 coordinate 906,069, forward strand.
ATGACTTGAACAAATCACTTCTCATTTTAGCGAAGTATCTCGAACCTCAGATTACTTATTTCGATTTATTCCCCATAAGCATCTGTACAAACAGAAATTGCTCATGAACTGCACGATTGCACGATGTCTGCACGAAGTGCTATAAAACTCCACTAACATGTGCTCTTACTTATTATGCTTCTTCGACCACTCCATAATTTCGATGAGAGTCAAGAAACCTAGAATTAATGTTTTATAAAGCCTTCTAGAGAATCAACATAGTGTTTCGCCAAACACTTGAGATTGTACATCTCTAGAATTTATGTACCCTTTTTGCTGACTAGACTTTTGTATCAACTTCTGGATCCTCAGAAAAGACTACACCTTAAATCCCTAGATTGTACCTATCCCCATTGCTTCTCAATCCCAATACAATGATGAGCTTCAAACTAGTCTAGAAGCCTTCAAACCCACTCATTCAAAAGGAGAATAGAATGCAATCTTGTTCTTTACCTCAAGCACCCTTTGTCACGCCGGAAAACCTTGCTCCTCCCAAGCAACCAGACGATATGTTAGTGCACTACACCCTTCTGGAAATTAACAGTTTTTTGTGCCTGGCGAGTTCATTCGGCTTTGAACCTCGCCCATTGAGACAAACTTACCAACTCAATATGCGGATAGTCATCTTGTACCTCAGGATCATCTTCCCATCTACTCCTTGTAGAAATCAGCTCCACCTATTCCTCAACCATCTCGTTTTCATCTACCCTTGGATCTAGAAGCCACTCATCCCTGCGTCGTGAGTCTTCTTCTACTATTAGAGAAAAATCACCATTGTTACTATTTCCAATAGCACCCTCCAGGAGAACATCATCACCGAAACCCATGATGATTTGTTAATGCGCTTCTCCTCTAGAAAATCCATCACTTTGTCACTTCCCATGCCCTACTTGTAGAAATTTCAAACTTCATTTGGTCTCAGGCCAATCTTACTAGAATATTTTTAAGAATTCTTCTTCTTGCTAGAACCCTTGCTGCATTCGGCAACTATCCCTGTTGACTCACTATCTGTACTAGAACTACTCGCCACGAGGGTGCCAATTGTTGGGTTTCAGAGTAACATGCGCAGCGGAAAATAACATTTAAAATTTTAATAGAAACCCAAAGCCATAGATCCGTTCATATGATTATATCAAATACATATAATATGAATACTAGAATACTAACCCTTGATGCCTTTGAATTTCAACCTTTGATATTGGTGGAGATTTAGAAACTTGATCACGAACACAAATCTTGAACACGAACTTTGAAGATGATGAGTTTCACCCTCTAGCGGTATCCACACCTCGAACGAATATCAAGAGCACTTGATCTTGGTTGCTAGACCAAATTGAGAAACACGTTTTCTCAATTGTATTTATAACTATATGGAATATAATTGTGTTTGATCTTGTTCTTCAATCTAGGGATTTCTTAGAACAACTAATAACTCTCAAAAACTCTTTGGAGGCTTACAAAAACACATGTACTGATTAGGGATGAATTAGGGCTGTTTATATACAAGTTAGACCTATTCCAAATAGGTAACTTATGTCTAAACCCGAAGAAAACGGATTAGGAAAGTTTCTGCCGAAACCGACTGGTTCGGCCGGGTATGGCAAGTGGTCTGACCGGACCATGCCAGGTCCGCCCGGGTCCTTCCACTGGTCCGCCCGGACCTCCTCTGTTTCCAGTTTTCTTCTTCTAATTCTTGGAATCCCTCAATGGTCCTTTGACCCAATATTCCAATATAGTCCTTTTAAGGATTCGTTTTATTGTGTGTGACCCTCTAGGATTATACTAAGTTGGCAATGGGTTCAAACATGAAACTATAAGATATGATTAGGTTCTAGCAAACCATCATACCTACCCAAATAGTATAACTAGATACAAGTTCACATTCCATTTAGAATATGGCATAATCCTTTTGTCCACGATGTCATTGAACACAAGTCATGGTCAACAAGTCAACTTGTCTTTGTTCAATACTTTCTCGATTCGGAATATGTTGATAATCCAAATGACATTGATCAATCAATTCATTTGAGTCCGGCCGAACATTTCCATCAACATCATTCCTACGAAAGGCCCAAGCTTGACATCTCTCCGAAGAGGGACAAATCCATTTAGCTTATTATTCTTCCCTACGTGAATCCGATTATGCCAATCATACCCTTTATAACTACCCGGTTAAAGGTAGCATTTGAATATGTCAAACATAATGTTCATCAAGTGGAAGACCATAATAACTTCATGTCTAAGGATTCAAATGACACAACTAATATGAGATTTATTTATGACATTGACCATGACATAAATCTCATAGAGCGGGTCATGTCCAGTACTTAACAAGTACCCATAAATCTAACATGATCATCCTATGATCATTTAGCCTTTATACTAATACCAAACAAGTAATAGGGATGGAGATCATTATAAGTAAACATGAACAACAATAATAATCAAAACATCTCTTTATTAATATGAAATAAGTGATAATAATTACAACGTTTATTAAACGTGCCTAGGGCACCAACACCAACAATCTCCCACTTGCCCTAGGCCCAATTTCCCATGTATCTAATACCCATGGACCTAACATGACCATCATGTGTAGCTTGTGGAAGTCCTTTTGTTATCGGGTCCGCGACATTGTCATCAGTAGGTACTCTGCATATATTCACGTCTCCCCTATCAACGATCTCTCGAATGATATGAAAACGCCTAAGTATGTGTTTGGATTTCTGATGTGCTATTGGTTCCTTTGCTTGAGAAATAGCACCATTATTATCGCAATAAAGGTCTATTGGATTAGCAATACTAGGAACCACTTCAAGTTCAGTAATGAACTTCTTAATCCAAACAGCTTCCTTTGCAGCATCCGATGCAGCAATATACTCAGCTTCCGTTGTAGAATCAGTGGTTGAACTTTGCTTGGAACTCTTCCAGCTTACAGCTCCACCATTTAACATAAACACAAAACCCGATTGCGATCGACTATCATCTCTGTCAGTTTGGAAGCTTGCATCCGTGTAAGCATTTACCACGAGATCATCTTCCGTTCCTCCATAAACCAAAAACGAATCTTTAGTCCTTCTCAAGTACTTAAGAATTGCTTTTACAGCCATCCAGTGATTTTCACCGGGGTCAAATTGGTATCTACTTGTCATGCTCAAAGCATAAGATACATCCGGCCTAGTACAAATCATGGCATACATGATGGACCCAATTGCCGAAGCATATGGAATATCATTCATTTTCTCACGCTCATCTTTTGTCTTCGGACATTGATTCTTGCTTAGAGAAACTCTATGTAACACTAGCAAGGTTCCTCTCTTAGAATTTTCCATGCAGAATCTTCTAATAACCTTATTAATGTATGTACTTTGGCTTAAACCAATTAGCTTCATTGATCTATCTCTGTAGATCTTAATGCCAAGTATGTATGCGGCTTCACCCATATATTTCATTGCGAAGCACTTTCCTAACCAAGTCTTTACAGACTGAAGTTTAGGAATATCGTTTCCAATGAGTAATATGTCATCCACATATAAAATAAGGAATAGCACTATGCTCCCACTAATCTTCTTGTATACATAATGTTCATCTTCATTCTTGATGAGGCCAAACTCTTTGACCGATTCATCAAAACGGAGATTCCAACTCCTAGAAGCTTGCTTCAATCCATAGATGGATCTCTGCAATTTGCATACCTTAGAATTTTGTTCAAAACCTTCTGGTTGTGTCATATACACATCCTCTTGTAGTTTTCCATTTAGGAAAGCGGTTTTGACATCCATTTGCCATATTTCATAGTCATGATATGCGGCAGTGGAAAGTAAAATTCTTATAGACTTGATCATTGCTACGGGCGAAAATTTTTCATCATAGTCAATACCATGAACTTGCCTATAGCCTTTCTCTACAAGTCTAGCTTTGTAAGTATGCACCTTCCTATCCATGTCAGTCTTCTTCTTGAAGACCCATTTGCATCCTATGGTTTTTACACCTTCGGGTGCATCAATCAAGTTCCAAACTTGATTATCTTGCATGGATTGTAATTCGGATTCCATGGATCCAAGCCATTTCTTCGAATCAGGAGAAGACATCGCCTCTTGTTAGGTAGTTGGTTCATCATTATCAATGATCTCCACCTCATTAATATCTGTTACGAGAAAACCATATCTCTCGGGCTCGGATCGTAACCTACCAGATCTGCGAGTTACTTGTGTATTTTGAATAGGTTCTACAATTCCTTGTGGTTCTTGTTCTTGTTCCACTATCGGTTCAATGTCATTTTCTGGGTCTCGAACCTCTTTGAGATTTATTTTACTCCCACTGATTTCTTTAGAGAGAAACTCTTTCTCTAGAAAGATACCAGTTTGGGCAACAAATACTTTGTTGTTCGTTTGGTTGTAAAAGTAATATCCTTTAGTTTCCTTAGGATATCCCATGAAAATACATTTATCAGATTTGTGTGCAAATTTGTCTGAGATAAGTCTTTTGACAAAATCTTTGCAACCAAATCTTCATGAAAGACAAACAAGGTTTCTTTCCGCTCCACATTTCATATGGGGTCTTTTGAACCGATTTTGTTGGAACACGATTTAGTGTGAAAGCAGCGCTTTCTAGAGCATAACCCCAAAAGGATAAAGGAAGATCAACTCGACTCATCATTGATCGAACCATGTCCAACAAGGTTCGATTCCTCCTCTCAAACACACCATTCCATTGTGGTGTTCCGGGTGGAGTCAATTGTGAAATTATTCCACAATTCTTTAGATGATCATCGAATTCATGACTCAAGTATTCTCCACCTCGATCCGATCAAAGTGCCTTAATACTTTTGCCAAGTTGTTTTCTACTTCATTTTGAAATATTCTAAATATCTAGAATGCTTCACTTTTATGTTTCATTAGGTAAACATACCCAAATCTACTATAATCATCAGTGAAGGTTATGAAGTATTGAAACCCTCTCCTAGCATTGCTACTTAGTGGTCCGCATACATCGGAATGTATCAACCCCAATAAGTCGCTTGCCCTTTCACCTAGCTTGGTAAAAGGTGTCTTAGTCATTTTTCCAAGAAGACACGACTCGCAAGTATCATATGAATCAAGATCACATGAACCCAAAAGGCCGTCCCCATGGAGTTTTGAGATACGCTTCTAATTAATATGACCAAGACGGCAATGCCACAAATAAGTATGATTTACATCATTAGGTTTAGATTTCTTGTTTATATGATACACATTTTCATCATTCTTGACATCCAAGATATAAAGGCCATTAAATGAATTTGCAATACCATAAAGCACATCATTTAAATAAATAGAAAATCTCTTATTTTCAATAAGAAACTTAAAACCTTCATTATCCAAACAAGAAATTGAAATAATATTTCTACTTAAATCCGGTACATAATAGCAATTGTTCAAAACAAGTGTTAAACCGGAAGGTAAAGTGACTTCATAAGTTCCTACGGCTAATGCAGCAACTCTTGCTCCATTCCCCACTCATAGGTCCACTTCACCCTCTTTAAGCAGTCTCCTATTCTTTAGTCCCTGCACATTTAAACAAATGTGAGAACCACATCTGGTATCCAATACCCAAGAATCAGTTGTAGAAAGGAGAATATCTATCATATAGATACCTGAATTCGATGCAGTCCCACTGCTCTTCTTCTTTTGCTCTTCCTTAAAAGCCTTGCAATTACGTTTCCAATAACCAATTTCTTGACAATGAAAACAGATTGCATCCTTTTGTGAATCGGGTTTTGCCTCAGAAGCCTTGGCAACCTTTGCCTTGCTTATCTTGGGTTTGACAACTTTCTTACCCTTTTCTTTGGCACTAGCCTTCTTCCCATCATGAACCAAGAGCACAGGAGAACCTTTCTCCACAATCTTCATCTCCGCAGTTTTAAGCATACCATGCAACTCGGAGAGATTCTTATCTATTCCATGCATGTTATAATTCATCGCAAAATGATTATAACACTTAGGCAATGAATTAAGAATGAGATCCGTGGCTAGCTCCAATGGGATTGGATAGCCAAGTTTCTCAAGATGCTCTACATAGCCTTTCATTTTAAGCATGTGAGGACTCACTTGTTGCCCTTCACTCATTTTGCAAGAAGTGAATGCAACAATGGTCTTGTACCTCTCTTGCCTAGCTTGGTCTTGAAATATGGCTCTTAACTCCAAGCCTATCTCATAGGCTTCCAAATGTTCCGAACTTTGTTGGAGTTTTGAGCACATAGTAGCAAGTAAGAGACAACTTACATCTCTAGAATCATTACGATGTTTCTTGTAACTGTCTCTTTCTTCCCTAGGGGCAGTGGCTTCGGATTCAACGGGAAGAGGCCCATCGAGAATGTACAACTTATCTTCTTGCCTAAGGAATATCCTTAGGCTACGGATCCAATCCATAAAGTTCGTACCATTCTCTTGGAGCTTATCCTTCTCAAGGATTGATCACAACGAAATTGATTAAGTGTTATTAGTCATTATCTACAATTATGCAAAATTTCCAAAATTAATAAGTAACAATTTTCATTTAAAGAAATAAATAATGTATTTTCCAAAAATACTCCCACTAAATTATACAACCTTCTTATACATCCAATGTACAATATAATTTAAATGGGCTAAGATTCAACTTTAATTTAATTTCAAGTACGCTTTGGCGCACCGCTCAAAATCAAATTAATTAGATAGATAATCATGTCAAATATATCCCATATGACTCTTAGATCCTTTTATGAGATTCTTTAAGAAATCCAATTTCAAAAAGCATGTTAAATCTCATCTTTGCCTAAGCCCAAAACTGTTTTGACGCTTAATTAAGTCCAACCATTTTAAACGTATAGGAAACTCTTATTCACTCATCTTGCTCATACATGAATAAAATTAACACACTTCGCTTTGGTGAACCCATATTAAAGTTACCCATGTACAAACAAGTGTTTTAATCATGGCATGGCAAGAGGACTTAAAACTTTCTTTGAAGGTTTATCACATATAGCATATAACACATTTATGAGCACATAATATAAACATGTTACACATCAAGTTTAGCCACTAAATTAATAGTCATTAATTTAAGCATAATATTTATGTGTCACTAGTTTCTCAATAATTATGAGGATGAAACTATTTCAACTTTGGTTATTTTCTCCAAATCAAGACAACAAGAAGTGCGGCCGAAACTAAGCCATAAGGCATCCACAATTCCGCACTAATTCAAGAAACCAAGAAAGTAGTCCATGTGGCCGAAACTAAGCAATAGATGGTCTCGATGAACGTAGGCCAATTGCATCCACAATTCTACATGGATCTCCAATCTTTGAATCAAGAAATTTTTTTCTTAATTTTAGCAATTATGAACTCTTCATAATTTTAACTTTGTTTTATCCTTGAAACTTTGATTGCGATCTACTTTGGGAAACACAATCTCGATGAACGTAGATTAGCCATCCAAACTCTGATCCAATCTCAGAATCACAAGATCAAAACAAATAGGAAAATCAAACCCCGAGATCCGCACCCAAACCAACTGCCCAATACCCACTCCAGACCAGCAGGTCCGGCCGGGTACTGTCACTGGTCCGGTCGGACCTCTTCGAAAAAACCCAGATTTTTGAATCTGACCAAAACCAAACGCCAGAACCACGCTCCAGACCCAAGGGTCCGGCCGGGTCCTTGCTCTGGTCTGGTCGGACCTACGTAAAATATTCCAGAATTTTAAAGTTCGAAAATTTGTCTCAAAATTATTTTTCCCCGATTATCAAAACTTTGATCCAATCAGAAATTGATAACCCAAACAATTTTATATCCAACATAATTTTTATTGCGATTGAATAGTGTGATTAAAGTTTGTAAAACAATAAACCACATAAAATCAAAAAACACATAAACATCATAATCCAATATTCATATCATGATAGGCACATAAACAAGAAATTTATATACACACAACATGATCTAGTATTGAAGTAATCAACATGAACGAGGCTCTGATACCACTGTTGGGTTTCGGAGTAACATGCGCAGCGGAAAATAGCATTTAAAATTTTAATAGAAACCCAAAGCCATAGATCCGTTCATATGATTATATCAAATACATACAATATGAATACTAGAATACTAACCCTTGATGCCTTTGAATTTCAACCTTTGATCTTGGTAGAGATTTAGAAACTTGATCACGAACACAAATCTTGAACACGAACTTTGAAGATGATGAGTTTCACCCTCTAGCGGTATCCACACCTCGAACGAATATCAAGAGCACTTGATCTTGGTTGCTAGACTAAATTGAGAAACACGTTTTCTCAATTGTATTTATGACTATATGGAATATAATTGTGTTTGATCTTGTTCTTCAATCTAGGGATTTCTTAGAATAAGTAATAACTCTCAAAAACTCTTTGGAGGCTTGCAAAAACACATGTACTGATTAGGGATGAATTAGGGTTGTTTATATACAAGTTAGACATATTCCAAATAGGTAACTTATGTCTAAACCCGAAAGAAAACGGATTAGGAAAGTTTCTGCCGAAACCGACTGGTCCGGCCGGGTATGGCAAGTGGTCCGACCGGACCATGCCAGGTCCGCCCGGGTCCTTCCACTGGTCCGCCCGGACCTCCTCTATTTCCATTTTTCTTCGTCTAATTCTTTAAATCCCTCAATGGTCCTTTGACCCAATATTCCAATATAGTCCTTTTAAGGATTTGTTCTATTGTGTGTGACCCTCTAGGATTATACTAAGTTGGCAATGGGTTCAAAAATGAAACCATAAGATATGATTAGGTTCTAGCAAATCGTCATACCTACCCAAATAGTATAACTAGATACAAGTTCGCATTCCATTTAGAATATGTCATAATCCTTTTGTCCACGATGTCATTGAACACAAGTCATGGTCAACAAGTCAACTTGTCTTTGTTCAATATTTTCTCGATTCCGAATATGTTGATAATCCAAATGATATTGATCCAATCAATTAATTTGAGTCCGGCCGAACATTTCCATCAACATCATTCCTACGAGAGGCCCAAGCTTGACATCTCTCTGAAGAGGGACAAATCCATTTAGCTTATTATTCTTCCCTACGTGAATCCGATTATGCCAATCATACCCTTTATAACTACCCGGTTAAAGGTAGCGTTTGAATATGTCAAACATAATGTTCATCAAGTGGAAGATCATAATAACTTCATGTCTAAGGATTCAAATGACACAACTAATGTGAGATATATGTATGACATTGACCATGACATAAATCTCATAGAGCGGGTCATGTCTAGTACTTAACAAGTACCCATAAATCTAACATGATCATCCCATGATCATTTAGACTTTATACTAATACCAAACAAGTAATAGGGACGGAGATCATTATAAGTAAACATGAACAACAATAATAATCAAAACATCTCTTTATTAATATGAAATAAGTGATAACAATTACAACGTTTATTAAACGTGCCTAGGGCACCAACACCAACACCAATAAGCCTTGTTTCTTCGACACGACTTCTGTCGTGATGTGTCCAACCTAGACACCTAGATTGCTGCACAGACGCTTCTTGTGTACTGCACGATCGCTACACGTGCAATGCGCGTTGGATGAATGCAAAATGCACGTGCACTGTACACGAACTGCAAGGCCTTCATCTTGCTTTGCCAATGAATAAAATAATATACCTCTCACTAATATTGTCAATCGATGATTCATATCCTTGACCCATCTTCTTCTTTTTAGCAGCGGAACCCTAGATCTTTAAACCAGGTTCTGATACCATTTGTTAGAGTAATAATTTATAAGAACGATGACAAGCGAAATAATCAAATACGAACACAAGAATTTACGTGGTTCACCAACTTGGCTACGTCCACGGGTAGAGGGAGAATATATTATTTCAATGGCAATTACAATTGACGATATTAACTAATCTAGTTGCACGAATTATTGAGTCCAATAATTCTGTCAACCTAAATCTGGATCTTAGATCACTACTTGTATCTCTCAAAGATGACCGACAAAAATTATGTTAGGGCAGAGTTAGTATTTATAGTTACAAATACCTAAATCCCTAAGGGAGAAGGAATCCTATTCTTTGTGTACAAAGTAATTGGAATCCTATTTCTTGTGTGCAAAGTAATTTTATTGTCATTAGGAAATGGTTTTCCTAGTTCTTGAACAATTCCTTGTACGTACAAATAAGAAACCTAATTAAACCAATAAACCATAATCCTTGTACCATAAAGATTTCCTTTTGGCAATTCAACTTGTCGCGGACATATCCTTAATCGATATCCATCAATTCAAATGCATATTCCCAACAACCTTGTTCAAATTGCTTGTTAAATCACACCCATAAATCTTTATTATTGATATTCAGAAACCTTTGATGTTGATATCAAGAAGAATTGTAGTCATGGCTTTGTTCAAATATGCTTGTTCAATCAAATTTTGAAGGCTCTATTATTTATATCCAGAACCTCTTGAGCTTGATATCCAGAAGGTTTGTTAACCATTACCTTGTTCAAAGAATAATACTAAGGACACAAAAAAATCACAAAATCCTAGGTGTGATGATTTTATTGGTGTTTTTTAATTAGAGTGTAGCGGGTCTATTATCGATTCAACCAATAAAATATCGCCACCTCATTTTGTGAGCAAGATTGTGTGACCTCATTTTATGCCCCTAGCATTGCTCTTGTTTAAATGTTCTTGAAATGATATTTTTAAAACTTTATTACTGATATCCCAAAACCTTTTAAGGTTGATATCCAGAAGGTTTACTTGTCATCACCTTCTTCAAATGTTCAAATCATAATTTTAGTTGGCCATGTCCTTAGTCACGACCTTGATTCCAAAGGCACACGCGATGTTTCACTTATTTACAAATTGCCACCGCGCATAAAGTTCCTCTTTTCACAAAAATGTCATCCCGTATTAAAAAAAAAAAAAAAAAAACTTTTTCACTAATCATTCAGAAAAACGCATTTTTCGCAGATTTTCACTTATTGATATTGGTTCAATTACAAGTTTTTAATTTTTATTAATATAATTATATTAGCTTATGCTCCCCCGTCCCAATTTATATTGTCCAAATTTAAATTTATTGGCCAATACAAGTGAACTTTGACCAAATATTAAAATATAACTAATTATTGTAATGAAATTTAAAAAATTTTTTACTAATAAATAACTACAATATTTATCAAAAACAATATTTATATTTTTATTAGGATTATTATATTAAGATATACTCCATCTGTCCCGCCCGAAATAGGATTTTGGTAGTTTTTTTTATACTTTGACCATGTAAATTAAATAATAAATAATTACCCTAATATAAATTTAAAAATTGTTATCTAGAGTATTATTAATTGTGATACAATAACAATTTTTAAATTTTTATTTAGATTATTATATTTACTTCAAAAGACTTGGTCAAAGTAAAGTTAAGTTTACCAAAATCTTATTTTGGGCGGGACGGAGGGAGTATATTATTAAGGATATTAGAATCCTTCTTTAATTACAATTGTATACTCCCTCCGTCCCACCTCACTTGAAACTTAATTCCATTTTGGGTCGTCCCACTTCACTTGAGACTCCCAAAAATGGTTATCCTTTTATAATTTTATACTAATCTACCCCACCCACTCATTCTCTCTTTTCATTTTTCACCACACAATTTATTCAACCAACCTACTTTTAACCCCACTCATTCTCTCTCCTCATTTTCTACCACATATTTTTTTTAGTTTATTCTTTTTTTTTTAGTTATCCTGACAACCTTTTAGGTCTCAAGTGAGGTGGGACGGAGGGAGTATTTCCTAGTGTTTATATTATTTACCTTCCTAATAGCTTTAATATTGTATTATTTAGTTTCCTAATAGCATTGCTATTGTATAGTTTCCTTTTCCTTATCTAACTAGAATAGCTTGGAGTATTCCAACCTCTTGTATAAATACCAACATACATCAATAATAATATTTGAGTCATTCATAATTAATTCTCTCTCTCCATGTATTATTAGCTCCGACTACCTCTTTCTTTAATGCTTGACATATATTTGGTTAAAAATACAAATGTAGACAATATATATAGGATTAGCAGATTAATTACCAGTACTTAAAATAATTTGTAATAAAAACAATTTTATAACATATTCATTTTGGGATATGTTTGATATGAAACAAATAATGCTGAAAAATCTTAGTTTTTTCCCAATTGGTTGAACTTAATTGTTCATTGTTCAGGTTCAGGTATGGGTTGGAAAAAAATCAATTTTATATTATCACCACATGCAGATTTCACGTTAATTGAGTCTTTAATACTCCAACCGTCCCGGACTAAGGTTTTTAGTTTGACTTACATGGATATTAAGAAAAAGCAAAGGTTGTGAGTATGAAAAGTAAAGTAGAAGAGAGAAAGTGGGTAAAAATATTTTGTTGTGAGAATGACAAGTGGTTCCCACTATCCATTTTAGGTAATAAAGCAACTAAGAACCTTAGTGTGAGACAAACTAAAAAAGAAAGTAAGAACATTAGTCTGGGACGGAGGGAGTAGTAATTTACTACCGTCAACTTGTAGCATTTTTAATTCACACTGTCAAAAAAACCAAAAAAATAAAATAAAATAAAAAAATAAATCAAAATCAAAATTACATCCTTAAATACATGAATCCTTCTTTCATCAATGTCAATCATTTTTGCAATGAAAATAGCCATTGTTTTGCTCACTTTCATTTTCATTCACGAATTGACGCTCTCAAGTACCGGTTACAAGAAAAGGGTTTCATTTATTGTGGCCGCCGATGCAAGACTACAGCAAGATTCCGCCTTGATATCTACGTTTATTTCAAGTCATGTTTCTCATCATAGATTGAAGAAAAGACAGAAAAGAACTCGCCGATCACCACCGCCGCCACCACGAAGAAATGTTTACGTCTATCAAAGTCCTTCTCCACCTAAACATCCACCACCACCACCCCACCGCTATCCGGCACCACCAACCCGCCATTATCCGCCACTGCCCCCACCAACCCCACCACCACGCCGATATCCTCCACTACCACCCTGCCATTATCCGCGACCGCCACCGCCAACACCACCACCCCGCCGTTATCTGCCACCACCACCACGACCTTCTCCACCATCACCGCCATCATAATAATTGAAACTGGTCAGGCAGCATCATTTGGACTTGAGCTGTCTCTGTTCTACTGTATCATCAATGTAGAAGTATTAATTTTCTTAGATCTTATCACATCACATGTACTTAAGCTGCCTCTGTTTTAATTGATCAATTATGTAGAAGTATTAATTAGTTTACATCTTATCACACAATGCCCAATCATTGATACCGTGGGCTCCTCCTCCGCCACTACCTCCACCACCGCCATTTTAGGTTGTTAGTGATGAGAGAACAACAATGCGGAATAAATTCTCTCCACTTGTGTGAACCTAGTAGGAGCAAAAAAATACCAAAATCGCAATAACAATGCAATATAGAAAGATAAACAATCACCAATCAACAAGAATAACACCGGAGATTTTTAACGTGGAAAACCTTCTCAAACCGAGAAGTAAAAACCACGGGACCAAGTTCAGAAACTATCCACTAATACGAAAAATAGGTTCGGTACAAGAGATATATCACAGCCAACAATATCAAGAAAATAATCTTGATATAAACCAACACACCAAAAAACAGCCCAGAAACAATACCAAAAATTGCAGCAAGCTCGGACCAGTAAATCACCTGGATTGAAACCTGGAAAACCCGATCTACAATGATAGGATTGAAGCTCTGTCTCTTAGAAAAACCCAGGAGAAAGAATCACTCAAATCGGACCACAAACGAAGCGGGAATCGGATTTTGAAGATTGATGCTGTTGACAGGAATTGCACTCGGGAAATCTGTTTTTCTCTCTTACGGCTGTTGTTCTCTATCTCTCACCCCCCAAAATGAAAAAACTGATTAACCTATTAAAACCTAATAGACTTAAGAAAAAAGTGGGCTAATAACATTGGGCCTTTTTATTAACTAAAAACCATAAATAAAACATGGGCTTTTCTCAACTTAGGAGGGACCGAAAAACCCAACAAACTTCCCCTCGCGACTATGTTGAGAACTCCATCATACCTGCGATCTCGCAGCAAGTATAATGTTTCTTCTTTGGCAAACTCTTTGTCATCACGTCTGAACCATTCCAATCAGTGTGAACCTTCTCAATGTGAAGCAACTTGGATTCTAGAGCATCTCGAATCCAATGATAACGAACATCAATATGCTTCGACTTGGAATGAAAACTCGAGTTCTTAGCAAGATGTATAGCACTCTGACTCTCACAGAAAACTACATACCTCTCTTGCATACACCCAATTTCTTGAGTAAACCGCTTCATCCACAACATCTCTTTTGAAGCTTTCGTTGATGCGATGAATTCTGCCTCTGTGGTAGATAGTCAAACACACTTCTGCAACTTTGATTGCCATGACACTGCTCCCCCTGCAAATGTGACTAAGTACCCCGATATAGACTTCCTCGAATCAGAATCACGAGCCATATCAGAATCTGTAAAAGCTTCTAAAACAGGCTTGTCTTCTCCGTAACAAATACAGAACTTGGAAGTGCCTCTAAGATACTTGAGAATCCACTTAACTGCAGCCCAATGTTCTCTACCTGGATTGGAGAGATACCGGCTAACAACACCAACTGCATGAGCTAAATCTGGCCTTGTGCACACCATCGCGTACATCAAACTACCAACTGCTGAAGCATACGGAACTCGTTCCATTTCCCATTTATGTTCTACACTGGAGGGACACTGTTCTGAATTCAACTTGAACTGACTAGCAAGCGGAGTACCAACCGGCTTGGCTTTATCCATGTTGAACCTTTCAAGCACTTTCTCGATATACCGCTCCTGCGATAACCACAGCTTCTTTTCCTTTCTGTCTCGGCTAATTCTCATCCCAAGAATTTGTTTTGCTGGACCCAAATCCTTTATAGCAAAAGACTTGCTTAGCTCCTTCTTCAACTTGTCAATTTTCCTTATATCCTGACCAACAAGCAACATGTCATCAACATATAAAAGAAAGATAATAAAATCATTATCAGTAAATTTCTTGACAAAAACACAATGATCGGAAGATGTCCTGGTATATCTGTATCCTGTATATGATCATGAAAATCATTCTCAACCCGCTCTGGTACTGCTTCCATAGGAACTGGATCTAAATTAATTAAGTCACCGCTGTCATATGACATTGTCTTCTCTGCTTTATCAATGTCAGCTATAGTCTGATCTTCCATAAAAACTACATCCCTGCTTCTTAAAATCTTCTTCTCAATCGGATCATAAAGCTTGTAGCCAAAATCATCAAAACCACAACCCACAAAAATACACTGACGTGTCTTCATATCAAGCTTGGACCGTTCATCCTTGGGTATATGCACAAATGTCTTACACCCAAAAACACTCAAATGATCACAAGATACATCTTTACCTATCCAAACCTTTTCTGGTACTTCAAAATTCAGCGGAACACAAGGTGACTTATTTAGTACATGAACTGTTGGTAGTGGTGCCCTAGGCACGTTTAATAAACGTTGTAATTGTTATCATTTATTTCATATCAATAAAGAGATGTTTTGATTATTATTGTTGTTCATGTTTACTTATAATAATCCCCGTCCCTAGTACTTGTTAAGCACTAGTATAAAGGCTAAATGATCATGGGATGATCATGTTAGATTTATGGGTACTTGTTTGGAACAAGGTACTGGACATGACCCGCTGTATGAGATTTATGTCATGGTCTATGTCGTACATATATCTCATATTAGTTATGTCATTTGAATCCTTAGACATGAAGTTATTATAGTCTTCCACTTGATGAACATTGTGTTTGACATATTCAAACGCTACCTTAACACGGTAGTTATAAAGGGTATGATTGGCATAATCGGATTCCCGTTGGGAAGAATAATAAGCTAAATGGATTTGTCCCTCCACGGAGAGATGTCAAGCTTGGGCCCCTCGAAGGAATGATGTTGACGAAATGTTCGGCCGGACTCAAATGGATTGATTGGATCAACAACATTTGAATTATCAACATATTCGGAATCGAGAAAGTATTGAACAAGACAAGTTGACTGTTTGACCATGACTTGTGTTCAATGACATCGTGGACAAAGGGATTGTGACATATTCTAAAGGAATGCGAACTTGTATCTAGTTATACTATTTGGGTAGGTATGACGGTTTGCTAGAACCTAATCATATCTTATGGGATCATGTTTGAGCCCATTGCCAACTTAGTATAATCCTAGAGGGTCACACACAATAGAAAAAATCTTAAATAAAAGGACTGTATTGGAATTTAGGGTCGAAGGACCTCAAGGGAATTTCTGGAATTATTCTGGGCCTCCTGGTCAACCAAGCTGGCGCTTGGGTTGAACCAGGCGGGCGCCTGAATAAGCCGGAAAAGGCCTTGACCTTCTGCCCAAATGAGCGGGCGCTCGGGTGGTACCGGGCGGGCGCCTGGTCTTGCCGACAGGAAAATTCCTAATTTGATTAGGAAAGGTTTTTGCCACAAGTTACCTATTTGGAATAGGTCTTAATTGTGTATAAAAACTCCAATTCGGCCAGACCATATTTACTAGTGCTTTTGTGAGTCTCAAAGAGTTTGAGAGAGATTTTATTTTGTTCTAAGATATTATTGATTGAGGAACAAAATAATTCACAAATAAATTCCATATAGTTCTTTATTAAATTGTGAAAGCGTGTTTTACAATTATTGGTCTAGCAACCAAGATCGAAGAAGTTTCTTTGATATTCGTTCGAAGTGTGGATACCGCTAGAGGGTGAATTTTATCATCTTACAAAGTTCGTGATTTGTTCGCGATAAAGCTTCAAGATCTCCACCAAGACCAAAGAGAAAAATTCATAACCATCAAGGGTTAGTTATTCCTCTATTCATCTTGTTGTATTTGATTTAATCATATGAACGGATCCATGGCTTTGGGTTTCTTAAAAATTTAATTGCTATATTCCGCTGCGCATGTTACTTGGAAACCCAACAGTGGTATCAGAGCCCCGTTCATGTTGATTAATCCAATACTTGGATCATGTTATGTGTATATAAATTGTTTATGTGTCAAGCATGATATGAATATTGGATTATATGATGTTTATGTGTTTTGTGATTTTATGTGGTTTATTGTTTTGCAACTTTAATCGCACGATTCAATCGCAATAAAAATTATGGTGGATTATGAATTATATCGATTATTGATTTTTGATTAGATCAAAGTTTTAATAATCGGGGAAAAAATAATTTTGAGACAAAATTTTCGAACTTTAAAATTCTATACCATTCTGACCATTCAGGCGGGCGCTTGGTCATAACCAGGCGGGCGCTCGCTCGGCAGAATATGTTCTGATTTTGGATAAAATCTGAATATAGAATTTTCGATAAATTCAACAAAACCAGTAACAGAACCAATCCAGACTTGCTGATCTGGAATGGGTTTTGGGTAGTTGGTTTGTGTGTGGATTTTGGGGTTTGAATTTCCTATTTGTTTTAGTCTTGTGATTCCTAGATTGGTTCAAGTTTTGGATGGCTAATCTGCGTTCATCGAGATTGTGTTTCCCAAAATTGATCGAAATCAAAGTTTCAAAGATAAAACGAAGTTAGAATTATGAAGAGTTCATAATTGCTAAAATTGAGAAACAAAGTTCTTGATTCAATGATTGGAGATCCATGTGGAATTGTGAATGCAATTGGCCTACGTTCATCGAGACCATCTATTGCTTAGTTTCGGCCACATGGACTACTTTCTTGGTTTCTTGAATTAGTGCGGGATTGTGGTTGCCTAATGGCTTAGTTCGACCGCACTTCTTGTTGTCTTGATTTGGAGATAATAACCAAAGTTGAAATAGTTTCATCCTCATAATTATAGAGAAACTAATGACACATAAATATCATGCTTAAATTAATAGAGATTAATTTAGTGGCTAAACTTGATGTGTAACATGTTTATATTATGTGCTCATAAATGTGTTATATGCTATATGTGATGAACCTTCAAAGAAAGTTTTAAGTCCTTCTTTGCCATGCCATGATTAAAACACTTGTTTATATATGGGTGATTTTGATGTGGGTTCGCCTCCGCGAAGTTCATTGATTTTATTCATATATGAGCAAGATGAGGTTCATTAATTTAATGTGGGCTTGCCTCCGCAAGGTGCGTTAAATTGAATGGTTCCTATGCGTTTAAAATGGTCGGACTTAATTAGGCGTCAAAACAGTTTTGGGCCTAGGCAAAAGATGAGATTAAACATGCTTTTTGAAATCGGATTTCTCAAAGAATCTCATAAAAAAGATCTAAGAATCATATGGGATATGATTGACATGATTGTCTACCTAATTAATTTAGTTTTTGAGCGGTCCGCCTCCGTGGACTCAAAAGTTAAATTAAAGTTGGATCTTAGCCCAATTAAATTATATTATACATTGGATGTATAAGAAGGTTATATAATTTAATGGGAGTATTTTCGTTTGAAAAATACATTATTTATTTCTTTAATGAAAAATTGGTACTTATTAAATTTTGGAAATTTTGCATATTTGTAGATAATGACTAATAACACTCAATCAATGTCGTTGCGATCGATCCTTGAGAATGATAAGCTCGAAGAGAATGGTACAAACTTTATGGATTAGATCCGTAGCATAAGAATTGTTCTTAGGCAAGAAGATAAGTTGTACATTCTCGATGGGCCTCTCCCCGCTGAACCACCGCCTACTGCCCCTAGGGTAGAAAGAGACAATTACAAGAAACATCGTAATGATTCTAGAGATGTAAGTTGTCTCATGCTTGCTGCTATGTGTTCAAAACTCCAACAAAGTTTGGAACATTTGGAAACCTATGAGATAGGCGTGGAGTTGAGAACCATGTTTCAAGAGCAAGCTAGGCAAGAGAGGTACAAGACCATTGTTGCATTCACTACTTGTAAAATGAATGAAGGGCAACAAGTGAGTCCTCACTTTCTTAAAATGAAAGGTTATGTAGAGCACCTTGAGAAACTTGGCTATCCAATCCCACTGGAGCTAGCCACGGATCTCATTCTTAATTCATTGCCTAAAAGTTATAATCAGTTTGTGATGAATTATAACATGCATGGAATGGATAAGAATCTCTCTGAGTTGCATGGGATGCTCAAAACTGCGTAGATGAAAATTGTGGAGAAAGGTTCTCCCATGCTCTTGGTTCATGATGGGAAGAAGGCTAGTGCCAAAGGAAAGGGTAAGAAAGTTGTCAAACCCAAAATAAGCAAGGCAAAGGTTGCCAAGGCTTCTGAGGCAAAACCCGATTCACAAAAGGATGCAATTTGTTTCCATTGTCAAGAAATTGGTCATTGGAAACGTAATTGCAAGTCTTTCTTGGAAGAGCAAAAGAAGAAGAAGGGCAGCAAGGCTGCGTCGACTTCAGGTATCTATATGATAGATATTCTCCTTTCTACCACTGATTCCTGGGTATTGGATACCGGATGTGGTTCCCACATTTGTCTAAATGTGCAGGGACTAAAGAATAGGAGACTGCTTAAAGAAGGTGAAGTAGATCTACGCGTGGGGAATGGAGCAAGAGTTGCTGCATTAGCCGTAGGGACTTATGAAGTCACTTTACCTTCTGGATTAATTCTTGTTTTGAACAATTGTTATTATGTTCTGGATTTAAGCAGAAATATTATTTCAATTTCCTGTTTGGATAATGAAGGTTTTAAGTTTCTTATTGAGAATAAGAATTTTTCTATTTATTTAAATGATGTGCTTTATGGTATTGCTAATTCATTTAATGGCCTTTATATCTTGGATGTCAAGAATGAAAATAATGACAATGTCTATCATGTAAACAAGAAATCTAAACCTAATGATGTAAATCATACTTATTTGTGGCATTGCCGTCTCGGTCATATTAATGAGAAGCGTATCTCAAAACTCCATGGGGACGGACTTTTAGGTTCATGTGACCTCGAGTCATATGATACTTGTGAGTCGTGTCTTCTTGGAAAAATGACTAAGACACCTTTTACCAAGTTGGTGAAAGGGCAAGCGACTTATTGGGGTTGATACATTCCGATGTATGCGGACCATTAAGTAGCAATGCTAGGGGAGGATTTCAATACTTCATAACCTTCACTGATGATTATAGTAGATTTGGGTATGTTTACCTAATGAAAAATAAAAGTGAAGCATTTGAGATATTTAGAATATTTCAAAATGAAGTAGAAAAACAACTTGGCAAAAGTATAAAGGCACTTCGATCAGATCGAGGTGGTGAATACTTAAGTCAAGAATTTGGTGATCATCTAAAGAATTGTGGAATAGTTTCACAATTGACTCCACCTGGAACACCACAATGGAATGGTGTGTCCGAGAGGAGGAATTGGACTTTGTTAGACATGGTTCGATCAATGATGAGTCAAGTTGATCTTCCAATATCCTTTTGGGGTTACGCCCTAGAAACCGCTGCTTTCACACTAAATCGTGTTCCAACTAAATCGGTTCAAAAGAATCCATATGAGATGTGGAGCGGAAAGAAAACTTGTTTATCTTTCATGAAGATTTGGGGTTGTGAAGCTTTTGTCAAAAGACTTGTCTCAGACAAACTTGCACACAAATCTGATAAATGTATTTTCGTGGGATATCCTAAGGAAACTAGAGGATATTACTTTTACAACCATGAGGACAACAAAGTGTTTGTTGCCCGAACTGGTGTCTTTCTAGAGAAAAAGTTTCTCTCCAAAGAAATCAGTGGGAGTAAAATAAATCTTGAAGAAATTCGAGACCCAGAAAATAACATTGAACCAATAGTTGAACAAGAACAAGAACCACAAGGAGTTGTGGAACCTGTTCAAAATACACAAGCAACTCGCAGATCTAGTAGGTTACGATCCGAGCCCGAGAGATATGGATTTCTCGTAACGGATAGTAATGAGGTAGAAATCATTGAGAATGATGAACTGTCAACCTACCAAGAGGCGATGTCTTCTCCTGATTCGGACAAGTGGCTTGGAGCCATGGAATCTGAATTGCAATCCATGCAAGACAATCAAGTTTGGAATTTGATTGATGCGCCCGAAGGTGTAAAAACCATAGGATGCAAATGGGTCTTCAAGAAGAAGACTGACATGGATGGGAAGGTGCATACTTACAAAGCTAGGCTTGTAGCGAAAGGTTATAGGCAAGTTCATGGTATTGACTATGATGAGACCTTTTCACCCGTAGCAATGATCAAGTCTATAAGAATTTTGCTTGCCATTGCCGCATATCATGACTATGAAATATGGCAGATGGACGTCAAAACCGCTTTCCTGAATGGAAAACTCTAAGAGGATGTGTATATGACACAACCAGAAGGTTTTGAACAAGATTCTAAAGTATGCAAATTGCAGAGATCTATCTATGGATTAAAGCAAGCTTCTAGGAGTTGGAATCTCCGTTTTGATGCTTCGGCAATTGGGTCCATCATGTATGCCATGATTTGTACTAGGTCGGATGTATCTTATGCTTTGAGCATGACAAGTAGATACCAATCCGACCCTGGCAAAAATCACTGGATAGCTGTAAAAGCGATTCTTAAGTACTTGAGAAGAACTAAAGACTCCTTTTTGGTCTATGGAGGAATGGAAGATGATCTTGTTGTAAATGCTTACACGGATGCAAGCTTCCAAACCGACAAAGATGATAGCCGATCGCAATCGGGTTTTGTGTTTATGTTAAATGGTGGAGCTGTAAGCTGGAAGAGTTCCAAGCAAAGTACAACCGCTGATTCTATAACAGAAGCTGAGTATATTGCTGCATCGGATGCTGCAAAGGAAGCTGTTTGGATTAAGAAGTTCATAACTGAACTTGAAGTGGTTCCTAGTATTGCTAATCCAATAGACCTTTATTGCGATAATAATGGTGCTATTGCTCAAGCAAAGGAACCAAGAGCACATCAAAATCCAAACACATACTTAGGCGTTTTCATATCATTCGAGAGATCGTTGATAGGGGAGACGTAAATATATGCAGAGTACCTACTGATGACAATGTTGCGGACCCGCTAACAAAGAGACTTCCACAAGCTAAACATGATGGTCATGTTAGGTCCATGGGTATTAGATACATGGGAGATTGGGCCTAGGGCAAGTGGGAGATTGTTGGTAGTGGTGCCTTAGGCACGTTTAATAAATGTTGTAATTGTTATCATTTATTTCATATCAATAAAGAGATGTTTTGATTATTATTGTTGTTCATGTTTACTTATAATAATCCCCGTCCCTAGTACTTGTTAAGCACTAGTATAAAGGCTAAATGATCATGGGATGATCATGTTAGATTTATGGGTACTTGTTTGGAACAAGGTACTGGACATGACCCGCTGTATGAGATTTATGACATGGTCTATGTCGTACATATATCTCATATTAGTTATGTCATTTGAATCCTTAGACATGAAGTTATTATAGTCTTCCACTTGATGAACATTGTGTTTGACATATTCAAACGCTACCTTAACACGGTAGTTATAAAGGGTATGATTGGCATAATCGGATTCCCGTTGGGAAGAATAATAAGCTAAATGGATTTGTCCCTCCACGGAGAGATGTCAAGCTTGGGCCCCTCCAAGGAATGATGTTGATGAAATGTTCAGCCGGACTCAAATGGATTGATTGGATCAACAACATTTGAATTATCAACATATTCAGAATCGAGAAAGTATTGAACAAGACAAGTTGACTGTTTGACCATGACTTGTGTTCAATGACATCGTGGACAAAGGGATTGTGACATATTCTAAAGGAATGCGAACTTGTATCTAGTTATACTATTTGGGTAGGTATGACGGTTTGCTAGAACCTAATCATATCTTATGGGATAATGTTTGAGCCCATTGCCAACTTAGTATAATCCTAGAGGGTCACACACAATAGAACGAATCTTAAATAAAAGGACTGTATTGGAATTTAGGGTCGAAGGACCTCAAGGGAATTTCTGGAATTATTCTGGGCCTCCTGGTCAACCAAGCGGGCGCTTGGGTTGAACCAGGCGGGCGCCTGAATAAGCCGGAAAAGGCCTTGACCTTCTTCCCAAATGAGCGGGCGCTCGGGTGGTACCGGGCGGGCGCTGGTCTTGCCGACAGGAAAATTCCTAATTTGATTAGGAAAGGTTTTTGGCATAAGTTACCTATTTGGAATAGGTCTTAATTGTGTATAAAAACCACAATTCAGCCATATCATATTTACTAGTGCTTTTGTGAGTCTCAAAGAGTTTGAGAGATATTTTATTTTGTTCTAAGATATCATTGATTGAGGAACAAAATAATTCACAAATAAATTCCATATAGTTCTTTATTAAATTATGAAAGCGTGTTTTACAATTATTGGTCTAGCAACCAAGATCGAAGAAGTTCCTTTGATATTCGTTCGAAGTGTGGATACCGCTAGAGGGTGAATTTTATCATCTTACAAAGTTCGTGATAAATCTTCAAGATCTCTACCAAGACCAAAGAGAAAAATTCATAGCCATCAAGGGTTAGTTATTCCTCTATTCATCTTGTTGTATTTGATTTAATCATATGAACGGATCCATGGCTTTGGGTTTCTTAAAAATTTAATTGCTATATTCTGCTGCGCATGTTACTTGGAAACCCAACATGAACAACTGTACTCAAAGCCTCACCCCAAAAAGTTCTTGGAAGCCCTGCATGAGAAAGTAAACACCTGACCATTTCCACTAGTGTCCTGTTCATTCTTTCTGCAATACCATTCAACTGCAGTTTGTTCGGAGGTGTCTTTTGATGCTGAATACCCTGCTCCTTGCAGTATCTATGAAACGGACCTGTATACTCACCCCCATTATCTGTCCGGATACATTTCAGCTTTCTCCCAGTTTCTCTCTCAACAGAAGCATGAAATTCTTTGAACACATCTAACACTTGATCTTTGGTACTCAAGGTATAAACCCATAACTTCCTAGACTGATCATCAATGAAAGTCACCAAATAAAGAGAACCACCAAGTGTTCTTGTTTTCATCGGACCACACACATCAGAGTATACAAGATCAAGTAAATTTTGCTTTCTAGAAGGAGGGTGACTCTTAAAAGAAACTCTATTTTGCTTACCTTCCATGCAATGAGAACACTTCTTCAACTGCATATTTTTCAACCCAGAAAGTAGTTTCTTTTTAGCCAATGCTTCCATTCCCTTTTCACTCATATGGCTAAGTCGCTTATGCCAAAGCTCAACTGCAATCTCAGACTCTGTAACATTAATACTGTCTTTGCATTCTTTTGCCTGCATCGGATATAAGGTAGAATGCTTCGTACCTTTCGCCACAATCATTAAACCTCTGGTAAGCTTCCATTGTCCACGGCTGAAAGTATTGCAAAAACCATCATCGTCGAGTCTACCTGCAGATAACAAATTCAGACGAAAATCTAGAACATGCCTCACATCCTTGAGAACTAGCTTCATGCCAACTTCCGTTTCCAGGCAAACATTACCAATCCTAACAATTTTTGCCAAATTACCATTTCCCATCTTAACAGACCCATATTCACCAGGTGTGTAGGATGTAAAGAAATCTAAATGGGAGGTGGAATGAATAGAAGCACCACTGTCTATTACCCAACTTACCTCACTGCCTATGAAATTAATACTCTCATCATCATAGACAAGAAGAAAATCCTCAGTAGCTAGCAACTCGATCTCCATCGCTGTTATCATCTTTCTTACCATCTATGTCTCTTAGCTTTCTATTCTCCTTTTTCAGCCGAAAACAAAATCTCTTAATATGCCCTTTCTTACCACAGTGATCACACTCTTTATCTTCATATTTACCCCTTGACTTGATTCTGTTTTTCGACTGATCTCTACTCTGGCCTCTGTTACTGTTCTGACCCCGATGCCCGCTTCTTCCTCTGTCTTCAACAACTAAGGCATCAGCCTGTGAACTTGAACTGGAACCCTGCGAATTCCTTCTCAACTCTTCATTCAGAACACTGCTTTTAGCTAAGTCCATCGAAACAATACCATCAGGTACAGAGTTTGTCAAAGAAGTTGTAAAGGTCTCCCATGAATCTGGTAAGGTACCAAGAAGCCATAAACCTTTAATCTCTTCATCAAACTTTATACCCATCTCTGATAGCTGGTTCATATATCCCTGGAAAGAGTTCAAATGATCTGTCATCGTAGTCCCATCTCTATACCTCAAACCAATCATTTGTTTCATCAGAAACAATTTGCTGTTCCCAGTCTTTCGGGCATAAAGCTCCTCAAGCTTACTCCACAAAGTTCGGGCATGCTTCTCTGTACTAATGTGATTTAACACATTATCATCTACCCACTGCCTGATATACCCACAAACTTGTCGATGCAATAAAGCCCAATCATTATCAGATTTATCCTCAGGTTTTTCAACACAGAAAACTGGTTGGTGAAATCCCTTCACATAAAGAAGATCTTCCATCTTCGATTTCCACAACTGATAATTTGAGCCATTCAGATTAATCATTCTACTAGTATTAGTCTCCATTGTTCAACACAAGTCAAATAAAATCACAAAACCAAAATCTCTTGATACCACTATGATGAGAGAACAACAATGCGGAAAAAACTGATTAACCTATTGAAACCTAATAGACTTAGAGCAAAAGTGGGCTAATAACATTGGGCCTTTTTATTAGCTAAAAACCATAAATAAAAAATGGGCTTTTCTCAACTTAGGAGGGACCGAAAAACCCAACAGTTAGATTCTAGTAATGATTTGGCATTGGGTCCGTGTTTTGGTCAAATTTTGTAATTCAACTTCAAGGAGAAAAGTTGGGCACAATGGAATATAATACTAAGAACTCAAGAAATAATTGACACATTATTTAGTCGAGGAAAACCCTTGAACAACTTGTTCACCGGCACAAAACCTCCAATGGTGGGATTTTATTAATAATGATGGAAGTACAAGAAGATTAAAAGTATGAATGTAGCGCTCAAAATAAGAATGCACTGTGCGTTACATTGAGTGTGTTATCTATTTATACTAAAATAATATAACGTAAACTATCAAGGCCTAAGATCTCGTAGAGTTTGTTGTGCTCTATACTTTTGCCGTTGCTTGGATTTAACAAGACTTTGTATTTGACTTGGTCTAGGGGTTCAAAGATAAGTCACATTCCTTTGATCGTGTCACATGATCTGCGCAACATCACCAGAAAAATAGGGATGTGTTATACCTGCAATTAAACGTGTCCATTAACCAAGTTGTTAGTGTCAAGTTGTAGATGCAGGATGTCGGAGCAAGTAGAAGTCTTCAAGTTGTTGGTGCAGTGTAAATTTTTACCCCAAACAATTGCCCTCAATTTTTGGATTTTCAAGAGGAATCTTTAAAGTCGAAAATTCATTTAAACCGCTGGCATCCATTAATTGGACGGTGATAGGGCTATGATCGAGGTCTAGGGTCTAGGCATTTGAGTTGGGCTAGAATTCCTGAACCGTCTAGTCCCTTCCATTTAAGGCGTCTTTTAATTTGTTTCTCTCACTATTCCGCGGGGAGCTCTCGAGTTAACTGCTGGTGAGTCTTCTTGCTTCTTTTCTCTTGTTTTCTTTTGGTTCGCCATGGTCGAAACTAAGGAATCCGTTGATCAGAGTAAGAAATTTCCTGAGGGTTTTAGGTGTTTAGGTTTTCTTGATCATCCTGACGAGTCTCTTTCAAATTTTGAAGCTTTGAAAAATAGTGGTGCGTTTCCTCCTGGTGTGGTTTTTATGAACCCTAACCCCTTTCTTACTTCAGACTGAGTGTCTCTTGAATGGGTTTGCTTTCTTGAATAGCAGTTTACAATTGGGTTGAAATTTCCCTTTTCCCCTCTTATATCTCGCTTTTTTTAGATCACTGGTCCTGCTTATGCACAGCTTATGCCCGTTGGATGAAGAAATTTGTCCACTTTGGACAGATTGAGCGTTGAAACTGGATTGAGGGTCGGTCTAGAGGAATTAGCCTTTTCCTATATTCTAAGAACTCATGGGTCTTTTAGGTATGGCTTTATAGTGAAGAATAGGATTTGTAGCTTGGTACTGGATTCTGTTGATAAGGACAGAGGGTGGAAGAACAAATTTTTCTTTGTGAGGAAAGAGAGTTTAGAGGGAGGTGACAAATTGATTAGTGAGTGGAAGAAAGAAGGTGGGTTTGTGACTTTCTTTAAGATGTCTCTTTGTTTTCCATGAAGCATATCCTAACTGATTTCTTCTCAGTTTGCAGTTCCCAGATTTGAGGAGTTATTCCCTAAACGGGACGATACACTTAGGATAGTGGAGGAGGTTTGTACCTATAGACACCCCGCCTTGGACCGCTCACCCCGATTGCACAGTTGATCTTGTGTTTCTCCCTATTTTAAGTGTTTCTCGTTAGTTTCTCCTACTTCCGTTAAGTTCCTGACTGACTTCGTTAAGTCCAGGGACTAAACTGAATAACAGGGCTAACTTTCTAGTCCATTCTGTCAAAAAGGCCATCTCTGAGTCGCGTGCCTCCGACCATAGGAGCCAGAAGCGCGCGCCTTCCACCCCCGAGGTAGGAAGCGCGCGCCTCTGGGCGTCAGTTACAGATTTCTGTCCAAGAATCTCTCCCTTGCTCATTTTACATGATTTTGACCGGGAAAGATTTCTTGGTGACTGAATTTTGGCACTAAAAACATATTATTTACAACTATATAAACATCTCTTCTCCACCATTGGAAAGGGCCTCCGTTTTGAAGCAAGAAAACTATACACAAATACACTCGAGGCATTTCCAAAGGCAATCTCCCAAGAAATACCTAAAGTCATTTTGAAACTTAGGTAAAAGACTACTCTTTTATTTCTTCTCTACTTCATCTCTCTTCTTCTCTTTTATTCCATCAAAAGTGCAATCACCCAAACATTTTGGGACATGACACCAAAGAGTACTTCACTTCATTGAAGCTAGTCAAGGAGTTATCTCCCTATATTCCAAAAAACCCATTTAAAACCCCCTTTTATCATTATTAAGAATAGGAAGAACATTTTAATTATGTAAACTTTGAACAAGCAAGACCAACATTAGTTGGGCGAGATGGGTGTTTAAGTACTTACCATCTCATAACCTAACCCCCGAACCTCATAACAAGAATCTCTATTTTCGTAATCAAACTTAGGCTATAAATATTAGGTTTTTCTTATGTTCCTCTAAAACATAGGTGGCGACTCTAAACAATTAAAACACAAATAGACATCCTAGGACCAACTCGCGCGCTCTAGCCAAGCCGCGGCATTCTTAGGGTATCTACAGTGGCGACTCCGCTGGGGACGTTTGAGGGTTAAACTTGCATCTCTGTTCAAAGTCTACATTTTTCTGGGAATTCTGGTCTCTGATGGGGGAAGCGTGTGCCACTGGCCTTCTTGGCCTAAGGCACGCGCGTCCCACATCAAGAACCAGAATCGCCCGCCTCCCATATGTTCTTCCTATTCTTCTTCTTTTTTCTACACTAATCATTTCTGCAGGGGTTACAATGTATATTCAGGACCAGGGCAATCCCCTGAGTCCAAAGTCTGACAATCTGACAGGTTTGCCCAGAAGCGGGCGCCTCCCATAGACTTTGCGCCATGCGCGCGCATCCCATAACATAGGCCAGAGGCGCACTCTTCTGGGTAGTTTTCCAAAACAGGGATAGTTTCAGAACAGAGCAGAGTGATGGGGTGTGGGCACAGTTGCCTGCATCAGGACTGATTTGGACTCTTAGACTGTTTTACTTTTGTGTTTTTTGTTTTATCGTCACACGGGTGATTCGAGCGCTGTACTTTATGTTCTTATTTGCTTTTCTTTCATAAAAAAAAAAGTAAAAAATGTTTTGTCACATGTTGGACCTCACACTACGTGCACAAATTCCTATAAATTACTCACTATCGAGTCGCACATGTTCATAGCCCAAAACCCGTCGAGGCCCGTCCTAGAGACTTTCAAGCTCCACCCGACCTTGACTCTCTCAAAGCGGTAAACCTTAGCCGGTGGTGTATTTCATGACTACATGCCGGGGGTGACCTTAAGCCTCTCATTAGCCGAGCACAAGCCAACACAATTCTAGTTTGGGTCTAACACTCCGTGACCAAGTCGGTTTTCATGTGCCGAGATTTACCTAAACTAATGTCTTCAAAACATACATGCCAAGTGGTTATCATGGATGAAATAAAACTCCGTCCCCAAGTGGTTATTATGGATGGAAATCCGTCCCCGCATGAATGCTTTACTACATTAATTTAGTTTGATCCCGACACGTGTAGGATTCACAAGTGTGATGGAATCCGATAAGTATATGGGACCGCGAGAAGGTCTATATACTAGTGTAAAGATTCCATTATTTTCTTAGAAAACTCAAAAGGGATCCCGTCCCTCTGACTTATAAAAAAAAATCCTTTCTTTATGTGGTTTTGAGTCGTGTGCCCAATGTGTGTTCTAAGCCTCTTCATAGACCGAAAGTGTTACTCAAGAGTGACAAGGGACTCTTCTGCAATATAGGTTCAATTGGTACTTACCGTATCTATCGGGATTCAGCGAACCGGCTAGTTCGTGAATTGATCACTCCAGCAGCTTCGACAGCATCAATGGCCGGCGGATCCAACACCGACAACACCATGTCTCTTGAGCAAATCTCAGCTATGGTCCAACTTCTCCAAGAGAAAGTCTCCACTCTCAATAAAGAGGGCCAAAACAAAGACGACATTTGGAAATCCCATCTTGACAACCAAAGGGAGGCCCACGTGGCCGAAATGGAGCAAATGAAAGAGAAGCTCACCAAGCTTGCCAAGGGTAAAGACAAGAAAGACAATGACGAGTCCGAATGAACCAAGGGTTTGTTTGAGAGCCCCTATGTCAGTGCCCGCACCAATAAATTCGGGGAATCGAGCACCGAGAACAATGAGCACAAGATGGTTGATTCAATTATGGCCTACATAGATCAATGCTTCAATGGTCTCAACTTGGGGAAAGGCTCCGATACAAGCCTTTATCAGTCATCCATACTCATGAACACGATGGCTTCTCTTCCCGACAAGTTCAAGATGCTCGACATAAGCAAATTTAAGGGCAACTCTTGCCCCATGGCACACATCGAGACCTACATATGGGCTATGGTTCCAAAGAAGGTCTCTCCTAAAGTTATGGAACAATGGTTCCCTCTTACTCTCTAGGGGGCGGCAAAGGATTGGTATGCAACTCTCCCGCTCACAGTCCGTCTTGATTGGGACGCCGCTATGCTCGCCTTCAAAAGTCAATACCAAGGCAACACCACTCACCGCCTGACCAAGAAAGAGCTTGAGAACACTACTCAAAGGGACAATGAGTCTTTTATTGACTTCACGAGAAGGTGGAATGACAAGCTTTCCGAAATTGTCAAGAGGCCTAATACCAAGGAACAAATGGACATCTTTCTCAAGTGTCTAAAGATCGATCTTCGCACCCACCTAAGTGGGGCTTGCTATGCGGATTTCTTTCAAATGTATGAGGAGGGGATCCGAATGGATGAGTTGCTCAAGGAGATCAAGAAAAGTGATCCTAGCTTCCGTTACAAGGCCGCCTCTAACTCCACTAAAGAGGCATCGGTCAATGCCGTCACTACTGACAAGGGGAATTACAAAATGGTTGCTCCACCTCAAGGAAAGAGATCTCAAAATGACCGTGTCTACACTCCTCTCCAAGGCATGACTCAAATCGAGGCATTCAAAGTTCTCAAAGAAAAGGGTCAAATCACACCTATACAAGGGTACCAACCCAAGTCGATCAATGCCAATCATGCTCATCACAAATGTTGTGGCTACCACCAACATAGTGGCCACACCACCGAGGAATGCTTTGTCCTCCGCAATGTCATCCAAGATCTCATAGATAAAAAAGAGTTCATAGTTCCTAGTGGTGATGATGTCAATGTAATAGAGCTAGGAGAGTTTGAGGAGACCACTCACTCAATTCCAATTGTGAATGAGGGCTCCAATATTATGAATAAGATTGATAATTCTTGTTATGTTGTGACTTACGATGAGGTAATGAGGGAAGTACTAGAGAATATGAAAAAGAGGCAAGATGGGAACGTCAACATGATAACTCGATCCGGACGAGTCATAGCAAGAAACCCCACTACTTCTGTGCCAAGCACCTCTTCTCAAAGACCGCAAACTTGCGACACTCCTGAAGACCCTTTACTGGTTCAACTCAAGAAAACTCAAGCCAACATCTCCATTTGGGACCTCATTGCATCCTCAAATAAGCACCGAGACCTTGTCATCAGCAATCTCGATGACACATCAATCTCTCCCGATACGACTCCCGAAGACCTCAGTGCAATGATAGGTCACATTCATTTTTGCAATGTCATCACTTTTGCCGATATGGATCTCCCACCATTTGGGCCCAATCACAATGAGGCCATCTATCTCAAAGTGAGAGCAAGGGGGAGACCTATTTCAAGAGTCTTGGTTGACGGTGGTTCCGCACTCAACCTAATGCCCGGCCGAATTATGGGAATACTGGGGCTTAAGAATTCAGATTTAAAGCCTTCTACTCAAGTGATCCGAGGTTACAACTGTAACGACCCCAAATCCGGTCCCTATTAATTTAGCCTTAAATTTAGTATGTGTGCATTTTATATTGTCTTGCATACTATTATTATGCTACCTGATATTATGTGTTGTATAAATTATTGCATAGAATTATTTAATTGACACTATGTGTTAATTATTTTATCTTAGTGGAGAGTCTTTTGTGCAAATTAAGATGTTTTGGGACCAATCTTTAATGACTAGTCAAAGACATCTTCTTATTACATTACATGATTATTTTTTTTATCCAAATGTTTCCTAACCTTGCCTAACCTTTCTCCCATCATCTTCATTCACCTTCATACTTCATCTTCAACCTAGAGAAAAGAGCTTGAGAGAAAGAAAGTCTTCTTCATTTGACCTTCAAATTCACATCTCAATTCTTCACCATTTCTCAAATTGACTTCATCAAAGTGTTCCTTGTGTTGTGGAGATCTTATCTACCCAATTCATTCTTTATTTCATCAACCTTTAATTTGGAAGAGGAAGAAGAAGTTCCTCCACCATTCCCTTCAATTCATCCTCCAATTCAAGAAATAATTGCATCTAGTGGTTCCTTGTGAAGAGTAGATCAATTGTAGCCAAGCAAAGATTCATCTTCTTCAACATCTAGCTTGAAGGTAGTAAGTTACTACCCCTTATTCCCTTTAGGATTGTTCATGTAAGTTCTTGGTGATAATCTTTGTTGCTGCATGTTGGTTATGATGTTGTTGTGATGTTTTGGTAACTACATGGTAGTATTGTGTTGTTGAGTTATGGAATGTGTTGAAGAGTTGATCTTTAGGTTGTTGAATTCATTTGGTACTGCTGGGTTTTTAGTATGTTTGGTCTAGTTGTACCTTAGGCTTAATATGTAGGTACCTTTGTTCAAAAACCCAGAAAAATTGCAAGATTTGGCTCATTCGGGCAAGGAGGAGCGCGCACCCTTTTAAAGGAGGTGTACGCTCCCACTTGTGCTTCAAAAACTCAACATTCTGTCCAAAGGAGGCGCGCGCACCCTTTTTAAGGGAGGCGTGCGCACCCTCCTCTTTTCCCAGTTTGTCCGTTTTACGTTCAATCTTCCGGAGGCCATAACTTCTTCATCCGGACTCCGTTTTGGGCGTGTAAACTATCGTTGGAAAGCTATTTTCGAATACTATGCAATGGTTTTGTTGGATGTATAATTATATAGAAATATAAAATGGTTCTGTTCGACTTGATTAGGTTCAATGCGTGGCTAGGCTTCGGGTTTTACCTTATGGCACTCCGATAAGTGTTTTAGGGCACGAAAGTATTGGAATGGTCCGTTTGTGATCTAGTTGAGATGTGTAACCTTTTAGGTTCATTTTGATGTTGTTTCATCCTTGTGATGCATTTATGGGATTTCCTACTTTGAAATCCTTTTGTTTGATTATTTATTGCACAATGTTGTTGAATTCTTCATGAGAAATTTTATCATCTTTCTGATGTGTTTGGCATGATTCCCTCTTTTGGAATTATGTACCGTTTGTGCAATAGTTTAGAAAAGTCCAGCTGGTATATGTGTATCGGCCAATGGTTGAAAGTTATAATGGCACCCGCGTCAAGTCCATTATAAGGTTTCTCCATTGGTTTCCCATTTTTAACCCCCTTCCTTTGGGCCATAGGTTGGCCATTTTAGGATATGACTTTGTGTCATTTTTCCCCCGTTGTTTTTTTGGTTGTTTGGTTCCGGAACCCCTACTTCATTTATTAAAGATGTTTGTTGATGCGGTTTGATGCGGTTTATTGAAGCTTCAGAGATTATATCGTTATGGAAAACCTTGACTCAGTATCCTTTGTAATGTGTTTAATTCCTCTGCGTGACTATGTGCTACTTATTTATTATCTTTTAGGTTGTTATGCATATTGCCATGCCATGTAGTTGCATTAGTAACTTACTGAGATTTATTCTCACCCCCTTTCCTTTCAAACTTGTTTTTTCTTAACCCCCCCCCCAGGAAGCAAGTGATAGTTCGTTGTGAGATCGTATGCGGCTGAGATTCTTCGAACAGGTTGTCTACTTTTGGGGTAGTTGTTCTAGGGAGCATTTATATATTCTTGTTGTGAGGACGTTGATTGTATCGAGATTGTTTAAACTCTGTATTTTGGGTTAGTGTTGTATTATACTTGAGAACTATAGTTGTAATTATGACTCGAACAGGTTGTTAATATTATGACAGTTAGTCGATTAAGTGAATTTAATATATATTTATACAGGCTTCGGTATCAGGGTTGATTTTTAACAAGGATAACGCGCTTGGTTCGAGGTACCAAATAGGACCCCGGAACTCGGGGCGTTACAGTTGGTATCAGAGCAATGGTTTTAGACCTTGAAAGGGAATAGGAACTCTGATATTGAATAGGTTTGGGTATTCATATGTTACGGTTTTAAGCGACTAGGAAAACTAAGTTTTCTTTGAGGACAACTAGTTTCATTTGGTATTGAGAATTTGTGGAACATAAACCTAGCGGATTTACGAGATGAAGTTAAGATAGGATACGAGGGTGAGTTCCTTTTGAGGAGGAGAGTTTTTATGATTTTTGGTTGTGATTATTTAATTTTGGGACATGTATAGAAAATGTTTGTATTGGGCTAGTTGGGATTTTTAGAAGAATGATGATTATTTGGGACTTTAGGGTAAGAAATATTTTATTAGGTCAACTTTTAAAATTGATTGGGTCTTTGACTTTCATGGGTTGGTTATGGGTGTAATATTGACGTCGAGTGTTTCTTTACTTGTTGTTTGACTAGGCATAAGACTAGTGTTGTTAGAGTTGGTCCAATTAGGGTTATATGATTTGAGAATTGTGAATGCGAGTCTTTAAAGACTTAAGCATGTCTATTCCATTATGTCATGCTAAACAAGCATGTTCTCCTCGTTCCTTGATTTTAGTGAAGGTATATTCTCTCCTAAAAGACTACGGAATTGCTACCGATAGTTATAAGAAACTCGATAGAGTTGTGGGCGGTAATACCCTAGAAGTTACGCGTTGATTTAGTCATGTTACCTATACGGGACATTGATGTGATTTGTGGCTTGGTCTAGTTTCTATGTATTAAGCCTTCCCTACTTACTACTATGGTGGTGCATATTTTTATGTTCGTATGTTTAATCTTGTATAGGATCCTACTAGATTTCTATATGACAAGTATGACATGCATTGGAAGTTCGAAAACTGTTATCTCAAGGTTATGTTGGGTATTTAGCTTAGGTGTTGACAATAGAATGCTTACACCAAAACTGGAGGATGTGTTTGTCCTATGTGAGATTCCAGATATATTTTCTACTAAAAGGTACATAGTGCTTGAGGAGAATCTTGGGTTACCTCGAATTGTTAGGGTACAATTATACAATGCTGATATCTAGATCAATATCCTTACGTCATCGGTCGAGTAAAGAGAATTAAAAATTCAACTTGAGAAATTACTTTATGAGAAATTTATCACGTTTAGGATATCTTCGTGGAGTGCATCAGTTTTGTTTGACATGAAGAAATATAAAAATTGATTGGGTAATATTAAGCATTTAGGATATGTTACATTGGAATCTAGCATTGAGTTTTAAGGCGTTTTGAGTTCAAGCTATAGTTTGTGGCGATTGAAATCTTTGGTTTAGGATAGAGAGCCTCATTTAACCGATTTGAAATTCCTCTTATGTACCATTGGCAGAATTTATTGGTTCATAGGTTTATGACTAAGGGTTTTGACTCAAGATGGGTTATCTCATTAAATGAAAAGGGTCTGTTTTGAAATTTTGATGGAATAATTATTTTATCTTCGAAGTATTGGTTTAAGTTGATAGTAGTTATTGATAATTGGTTAAATGACTTATCCTTAAGTAATTGTTATGGAGTGAGCACCAGATGCATCGTAGACCTCTAGTTATTTGATAAGTAAGTTTTATCTTGAAGGATTAAATTTATTAAATTTGGAAAGAGAGTAACAATTCATACTTTTGGATTCTAGAGGATGAAATCTATTGGATCGAGAAATTTTGTTTTGTGATAGTTATTATCATGTGATCATTTTAGTACATGAATGAAGTTGAGTTATAGCAATATGAGCATATTGGGAAATTTATAAGCATTTAAGATGGTAGACGCGTTAAGTTGAGCGGACTAAGCACATTTAATAAACCGAAAGATATTAAGGGCATTCTTGGGTTGAAGGGTGGTAAATAAGTTGAGTATATATAGTTGGGTCAATTATGAAATACTATGTTTGTTTTGGGTTATTTGATATTTGATGTTTGCTAATTGGATCATTATGTTAGTAATATTAAAGGGCAAAGGTACAATTGGGATAGTAAATATAAATGTCAAAGACTAAGTTTGGATTGACCATTAAAGATTAAAATTGTTAATTTCTTTTGAGTATGTAAGAAAGGGTTGTTAACCTACATTGGGATTTAGAGGAAATCTTCTGAAGGTAAAATTTAGATTGTTGTGTTTCTTTATATTGATTGATAGAGTATATGATATTGCGTTGGCTTCAAAGGTGAGAGTAGTGTAATGATATTATCACAATATGGATATGGATTTAAGTGGATAGTTTGCACTAGAAATTTGGGGTTACACCCTACCTTTAAGGTTGAAATGTTAATGATAGAAAAGGGCACTATAATGGTAATCCTTGGAAATATAGTCACTTCGGTGAATATTATTGAAATGGAGAATTTCTTTAGCTTTTTAAGAAATTGATTAAGCTTGTCATGGTTTTTATTTAAGTAATGTTATTTTTTTAGACTTTTGGGAAGCAATGCTAAGTGAGCAGTTTACTAGTGAAATATTTTGAAATATTTTACAGTGCAATTAAAGTTATAAATAAGACAAGTTGAGGTATCTCGAGAATTATGATTTAGGAGCAATCCAGATTCTTCGATTTTGAGTATGGATTTTAGTTAGTGGATGAGATGATCATTGCAGAAGGTCATGTATGGGAAATTATAATGTCGTAAGTATTAATTAAGGTTGCTTTGTTGTGGTTTAAAGAGTGTGATTGGTGACGTATCAGGACTATGGGCTAGTAAATTGAGACATTAAGTTTAAGTGAGGGATTGACGTTGCCTTGTGAATTTGACTAGTGTTATCATTTCTAGTGGATGACTTTAATGCAGCGGAAATATCCTTAATTATTTGGTCCTTCGAGTAAGTTCATCTAAATTTCGGGATGAAATTTCTTTAAGGAGGAGTGATTGTAACGACCCCAAACCCGGACCCTATTAATTTAGCCTTAAATTTAGTATGTGTGCATTTTATATTGTCTTGCATACTATTATTATGCTACTTGATATTATGTGTTGTATAAATTATTGCATAGCATTATTTAATTGACACTATGTGTTAATTATTTTATCTTAGTGGAGAGTCTTTTGTGCAAATTAAGATGTTTTGGGACCAATCTTTAATGACTAGTCAAAGACATCTTCTTATTACATTACATGATTATTTTTTTATCCAAATATTGCCTAACCTTGCCTAACCTTTCTCCCATCATCTTCATTCACCTTCATACTTCATCTTCAACCTAGAGAAAAGAGCTTGAGAGAAAGAAAGTCTTCTTCATTTGACCTTCAAATTCACATCTCAATTCTTCACCATTTCTCAAATTGACTTCATCAAAGTGTTCCTTGTGTTGTGGACATCTTATCTACACAATTCATTCTTTATTTCATTAACCTTCAATTTGGAAGAGGAAGAATAAGTTCCTCCACCATTCCCTTCAATTAATCCTCCAATTCAAGAAATAATTGCATCTAGTGGTTCCTTGTGAAGAGTAGATCAATTGTAGCCAAGCAAAGATTCATCTTCTTCA
Source organism: Campanula takesimana (assembly GCA_026119855.1). Lineage (NCBI taxonomy): Eukaryota > Viridiplantae > Streptophyta > Magnoliopsida > Asterales > Campanulaceae > Campanula > Campanula takesimana. Next base: position 943,577 of record JAOWBW010000205.1, read on the forward strand.
ACATCTAGATTCAAGGAAGTAAGTTACTACCCCTTTTTCCCTTTAGGATTGTTCATGAAGTTCTTGGTGATAATCTTTGTTGCTGCATGTTGGTTATGATGTTGTTGTGATGTTTTGGTAACTACTTGGTAGTATTGTGTTGTTGAGTTAAGGAATGTGTTGAAGAGTTGATCTTTAGGTTGTTGAATTCATTTGGTACTGCTGGGTTTGTAGTATGTTTGGTCTAGTTGTACCTTAGGCTTAATATGTAGGTACCTTTGTTCAAAAACCCAGAAAAATTGCAAGATTTGGCTCATTCGGGCAAGGAGGCGCGCGCACCCTTTTTAAGGAGGCGTGCACTCCCTCTTGTGCTTCAAAAACTCAACATTATGTCCAAAGGAGGCGCGCGCACCCTTTTTAAGGGAGGCGTGCGCACCCTCCTCTTTTCCCAGTTTGTCCGTTTTACGTTCAATCTTCCGGAGGCCATAACTTCTTCATCCGGACTCCGTTTTGGGCGTGTAAACTATCGATGGATGTATAATTATCTAGAAAGTGTTGGAATGGTCCGTTTGTGGTCAAGTTGAGATGTGTAACCTTTTAGGTTCATTTTGATGTTGTTTCATCCTTGTGATGTATTTATGGGATTTCCTATTTTGAAATCCTTTTGTTTGATTATTTATTGCACAATGTTGTTGAACTCTTCATGAGAAATTTTATCATCTTTCTGATGTGTTTGGCATGATTCCCTCTTTTGGAATTATGTACCGTTTGTGCAATAGTTTAGAAAAGTCCAGCTGGTATATGTGTATCGGGCAATGGTTGAAAGTTATAATGGCACCCGCGTCAAGTCCATTATAAGGTTTCTCCATTGGTTTCCCATTAGTACCCCCTTCCTTTGGGCCATAGGTTGGCCATTTTGGGATATGACTTTGTGTCATTTTCCCCCCATTGTTGTTTTGGTTGTTTGGTTCAGAAACCCCTACTTCATTTATTGAAGATGTTTGTTGATGCGGTTTGATGCGGTTTATTGAAGCTTCAGAGATTATATCCTTATGGAAAACCTTGACTCAGTATCCTTTGTAATGTGTTTAATTCCACTGCGTGACTATGTGCTACTTATTTATTATCTTTTAGGTTGTTATGCATATTGCCATGCCATGTAATTGCATTAGTAACTTACTGAGATTTATTCTCACCCCCTTTCCTTTCAAAATTGTTTTTCCTTAAACCCCCCACCAGGAAGCAAGTGATAGTTCGTTGTGAGATCGTATGCGGCTGAGATTCTTCGAACAGGTTGTCTACTTTTGGGGTAGTTGATCTACGGAGCATTTATATATTCTTGTTGTGAGGACGTTGATTGTATCGAGATTGTTTAAACTCTGTATTTTGGGTTAGTGTTGTATTATACTTGAGAACTATAGTTGTAAGTATGACTCGAACAGGTTGTTAATATTATGACAGTTAGTCGATTAAGTGAATTTAATATATATTTATACAGGCTTCGGTATCAGGGTTGATTTTTAGCAAGGATAACGCGCCTGGTTCGAGGTACCAAATAGGACCCCGGAACTCGGGGCGTTACAACGACAGCACTGCCCGCACAGTCGTGGGTATGGTGGAAATATACATTGAGTTTGGGAGCATGGTTATGTCCATCCCGTTTTAAGTGCTCGATGTACCTTCCTCATTCAACTTGATCTTGGGCCGACCATGGATACACAGTTCTAATGCCGTCCCTTCAACTCTCCATCAGTGTGTAAAGTTCAGAAATGGAGATGAAATAGTGATCGTCATGACAGAAAATGTCACTATCCACAGAAATGGGGAACCCGTCCACCCGTCCATCAAGTTCAACATGGGTTAGAAGACTCCACCCTCTCTGGCGTCTCAATCAACATGAGGAATATGAATTACTTCCCTGGTTTAGGCCTAGGGAAATATCAACAAGGAAGGATGCAACCTATTGAGGTCCCTTTTGTTAAGAACACATTCGGTTTGGGATATGAACCTTCCAAAGATGACTTGAAATATGAGCAAGCTATCAAGAATGAAAAGGGATGAGCTCGTAGGGAAAGCCGTCATTACAAGATTCCCAATTTGAAGCCTTATCGTAAGACACTGAATGGCTACTTTGTCCGCCAAGGGGAAGATGTCCCGTACGTAATCTTTCCCGAGCTGTGGGTTAACAACAAGGGCATCAGAAAGCCCTGTCTTGAAATCTTTTCCGACTATGAGATCCAGAAGTCCGAAGGAGAACCAACTCCCATGTCACCCCGAGAATGGTGGGGGAAGACAGTGACCATAGAGTCTGAGACAGAGATTACCGTGGGGGAAGAATTCACGGATTTAGCCGCCATGTTCGAGGAATTTGCCATCATGGACGAGTGCCCGATCATTGCCATCTATGACACCGACACGAGAAGGGAAACTATCAGCGAGATCCAACAAATCTCCGAACCAATCAACAACTGGTATTCTATAAAGGGGCCCGTGGTATCCGAGGAATTCTTGGTCGAGAAGATGGGTTGCATTCCGCACAAGGTCATAAAGGAAGACTTGTTCACATTCACTTTCTAGTCCGAGAGTGTTTCCGATACCCTCACCCAAGAGGATATGGAGGCCATAGCCGAGCATGTGTTCCCTTTCTTTGTTAATGAAAAATTTGATCTTTTCGAGTACCCTGAGATTGCAAACATCATGAATGATGAATTAACTAATAATGAATCTAATGAACTAGTTAATAACGATTCAAATAATGATGAAATATACCACAATAACACAACATACTTAAATGAACTGGCTCAAAAAAGTCCGTAGTCGTGGTGAAAATGGTCCAGGGGCTGACGAAGAACTGCATGTTGTTAATCTGGGTACCGACGAAGAGCCGAAAGAAACTAAGATCGGAAGCTTCTTCAAGGGAGAAGAAAAAGACAGATTGACTGCAATACTCAGAGAGTTTGTGGATGTATTTGCATGGTCATACAAATACATGCCGGGTTTAGACAGAAAGGTCGCTGAGCACAAGATTCTGATCAGAGACGACGCTAAGCTGACAAAGCAGAAACTCAGAAAGATCAAGCCGGAATGGTCTTTACAAGTCAAAGCAGAGATAGAGAAGCTTCTCAGTGTGGGATTCATCAAAGTTATTGAATATCCGACATGGTTAGCCAACGTGGTGACAGTCAGAAAAGCTAACAGCAAGGTCTGTGAATGTGTGGACTTCCGGGATTTGAACAAAGCTTCTCCAAAGGATGACTTTCCACTACCCAACATCGACATGCTAGTTGAATCCACTGCTGCCTATGAGGTCCGCTCGTTTGTGGATGGTTTTGCTAGGTATAATCAGATTCTCATGGAAGAAGAAGATCAACACAAGATTGCATTCACAACACCTTGGGGCACCTTTTGCTACACAGTTATGCCATTTGGGTTAAGGAACACCGGGGCTACTTATCAAAGGGCCATGACAGACTTGTTCCATGACATGATTTACAAAGAGATCGAGGTCTACGTGAATGACATGATCATCCACTCGAAAGGGACCGACGGTCAACACTTGATCGACCTCCACAAATTCTTTGAAAGGCTTCAACAGCACAAGATGAGGCTGAATCCCGCAAAATGCACCTTCGGGGTTATCCGAGGCAACTTTCTTGGCTACATGGTCACTGAGAGGGGAATTGAAGCAGATCCCTCAAAAATCAAGGCAATCATTGACATGCCTCCTCCCAAGACACAGAAAGAAACCAAAGGTTTTATGGGCAGACTTCAGTACATCAGTCGGTTTGTGCACCAGCTTACTTCCATATGTGAGCCAATCTTCAAGCTACTCAAGAAGAATATGGCTCTAGAATGGACCAACGCTTGCTAAGAACCCTTCGACCAAGAGTAATCCTCTCTTGCTCTACCTCACAGTGAATGATGAAGCCCTTGGGGCTATGCTAGCACAAGAGTAACGAGAATCCACAAAGGAGAATGCCATTTATTTTGTCAGTCACCGATTTCAAGGAGGCAAAAAGAACTACTCCGTCTTGGAGAAATCATCTGCATCACTGGTTTGGGTTACTCAAAATCTCAAACATTACATGGAAGCCTTTTCGATCAAGCTAGTAGCAAAGGTGTACCCGCTCTACTACATCTTCGAGAAGCCTTTCATGTCAAGAAGGATAGACAAGTGGTACTTCATGCTCACCGGCCATGATATCACTTACGTCACACTCAAATCCATCAGGGGGAAAGTGTTCAGTGATCAGCTTGCTGAATTTTCGTGTGACGAAGTGAAGGGGGAGGACTTACAGTTTCCTAACGAGTACTTGATTTGCACTACAACCGAGGAAAATAAGTGGTAACTTTTTTTCGATGGTGCAGCCAATAAGCATGGTTATGGGATAGGAATGTTGCATGTCGATCTAAAGGACATCTACACTTCAATCGCAATCCGGCTTGAATTCGAAGCCACCAACAACATTGCTGAATATGAGGCATGTATAGCGGGGCTAGAAGCAGTACTAGAAAGAAATGTCACAGAGCTAGAAGTATTCGGTGACTCCCTGCTCCTTATCAATCAGACATTGGGTAAATGGCGAATCCAAGACCCGACCCTCCAATAATATGGTCAACACCTCCAGGAGTTAGCTGAACAGTTCTAAGACATCATGTTCAATTATTTGCCGAGGGACAAGAACCATTTTGCCGATGCTTAAGCCACCATACCCTCATTGGTTGAAATGCCCAAAGGAAAATTGGTGAAACCCATCAAAATTTCAAGAAGGACCAGTCCGGCATACTACATGAACATTGAGATCAATGAAGTCCAAGACAACCCCCCGTGGTACACAGACATCATGAATTTTCTCAACAATGGCACCTTTCCCGAGAACAGCAATGGGAAATCTCGAATAGCATTACAAAAGCTAGCCGCCAGATATGTGTTGATTGGAAATCGAGTCTACAAAAGACATCATCTAGGGATCAATCTCTTATGTGCAAATGAGACCAAAGCCCAAGAAATCATGCACGAAGTCCACAAAGGCGAGTGTGGACCCCACATGAATGGGATTATGCTAGCCAAAAAGATACTCTGTATTGGTTACTATTGGACTACAATGGAACGAGACTGCATCGAGAAAGTCAAGAAATGTGCCAAGTGCCAATTCCATGCTAATCTGCAACATGCTCCACCTTCACAATTGTACAACATGACCACACCGTGGCCATTCTCTTATTGGGGCATAGATATCATCGGAAAAGTCCATCCTATGGGAAGCAATAGACAGTCATTCATTCTAGTGGCCATGGATTATTTCACAAAGTGGGTTGAAGCACAAACTTACCGAGTCCTCAGCGCCAAGAAAGTGGTCGAGTTCATGAAGAACAACATCATGTGCTGATATGGTATTCCTCACGAGATCATCTCCGACAATGGGTCTCACTTTGAGAAAGAAATGGATGCACTTTTGGTTGACTACAAAATTACCAAACACAAGTCATCCCCGTACCGCCCTCAAGCCAATGGAGCGGTCGAAGCAGCAAATAAGACAATCGAGGTCATCATACGAAAAATGGCTTCAACAGGAAGGGATTGGACCGAGAAATTACCACTAGCATTGTGGGGCTACCCCACATCAATACGGTCAGCAACGGGAGAAACTCCGTACTCATTAGTTTATGGTTCTGAAGCCGTACTCCCAGTCGAACTCGAGGTTCCTTCTCTACGGGTCTTACTCGAGAACCAAGTCAACGAGGTTGATTAGATGCAAAGTGATATGATCAACTAGCCCTACTTGATGAAAAGAGGTTAAGAGCGTTCGAACGCACAAGGGCTTATCAACAAAGAATGGCAAGGGCTTTCAACAAAAAGGTGAAGCCTCGAAATATCAAAGTGGGAGATTTGTGTTGGTGTTGGTGCCCTAGGCACGTTTGTTAAACGTTGTATGAGTTATCATTTATTCATAATGATAAAGAGATAATAAGATTATTATTATGGCTCGTGTTTTCTTATAATAATCTCCATCCCTAGAGCTTGTTAAGCAATAGTATAAAGGCTAAATGATCATGGGATGATCATGTTAGATTTATGGGTACTTGTTTGGAACAAGGTACTGGACATGACCCGCGGTATGAGATTTATGTCATGGTCGACGTCATATATAAATCTCATATTAGTTATGTCATTTGAATCCTTAGACATGAAGTTATTATAGTCTTCCACTTGATGAAGATTATGTTTGACATATTCAAATGCTGCCTTAACACGGTAGTTATAAAGGGTATGATTGGCATAATCGGATTCACGTAGGGAAGAATAATAAGCTAAATGGATTTGTCCCTCTTCGGAGAGATGTCAAGCTTGGGCCCCTCGTAGGAATGATGTTGATGAAATGTTTGGCCAAACTCAAATGGATTGATTAGATCAATGTCATTTGGATTATCAACATATTCAGAATCGAGAAAGTATTGAACAAAAACAAGTTGACTTGTTGACCATGACTTGTGTTCAATGACATCGAGGACAAAGGGATTATGACATATTCTAAAGGAATGCGAACTTGTATCTAGTTAAACTATTTGGGTAGGTATGACAGTTTGCTAGAACCTAATCATATCTTATGGTTTCATGTTTGAGCCCATTGCCAACTTAGTATAATCCTAGAGGGTCACACACAATAGAACGAATCTTAAATAAAAGGGCTATAATGGAATTTAGGGTTGAAGGATCTCAAAGGAATTTTGGAAAAGTTTTGGGCCTCCTGGTCAACCAAGCGGGCGCTTGGGTTGAACCAGGCGGGCGCCTGAATAAGCCGAAAAGGCCTTGACCTTCTGCCCAAACAAGCGGCGCCTGGGTAGGACCAGGCGGGCGCCCGGTATGCCGGTTTGAAATTTCCTAATTCAATTAGGAATGGTTTTTGGCACAAGATTCCTATTTGGAATAGGTCTTAAATGTGTATAAAAACCCCAATTCGGCCAGACCATATGGAAGTGTGCTTTTGTGAGTCTCAAAGAGTTTGAGAGAGATTTTATTTTGTTCTAAGATATCATTGATTGAGGAACAAAATAATTCACAAATAAATTCCATATAGTTCTTTATTAAATTGTGAAAGCGTGTTTTACAATTATTGGTCTAGCAACCAAGATCAAAGAAGCTCCTTTGATATTCGTTCGAAGTGTGGATACCGCTAGAGGGTGAAAATCATCATCTTCAAGGTTCGTGTTCAAGCTTTGTGATCGTGATCAAGTCTTCAAGTTTCTCCACCAAAGACCAAGAGAAAAATTTGATAGCCATCAAGGGTTAGTTCATCCTTTATTCATCTTGTTGTATTTGATTTAATCATATGAACGGATCCATGGCTTTGGGTTTCTTAAAATTTTAATTGCTATATTCCGCTGCGCATGTTACTTGGAAACCCAACAGTGGTATCAGAGCCCCGTTCATGTTGATTAATTCAATACTTGGATCCTGTTATGTGTATATAAATTGTTTATGTGCCTTGCATGATATGAATATTGGAATAAATGATGTTTATGTGTTTTGTGATTTTATGTGGTTTATTGTTTTGCAACTTTAATCGCACGATTCAATCGCAATAAAAATTATGGTGGATTATGAATTATATTGATTATTGATTTTTGATTAGATCAAAGTTTTAATAATCGGGGGAAAAATAATTTTGAGACAAAATTTTTGAACTTTAAAATTCTACACCATTCTGACCATTCAGGCGGGCGCTTGGTCATAACCAGGCGGGCGCTCGCTCGGCAGAATATGTTCTGATTTTGGATAAAATCTGAATGAATTTTCGATAAATTCAACAAAACCAGTAACAGAACCAATCTAGACTTGCTGATCTGGAATGGGTTTTGGGTAGTTGGTTTGTGTGTGGATTTTGGGGTTTGAATTTCCTATTTGTTTTAGTCTTGTGATTCCTAGATTGGTTCAAGTTTTGGATGGCTAATATGCGTTCATTGAGATTGTGTTTCCCAAAATTGATCGCAATCAAAGTTTCAAAGATAAAACGAAGTTAGAATTATGAAGAGTTTATAATTGCTAAAATTGAGAAACAAAGTTCTTGATTCAATGATTGGAGATCCATGTGGAATTGTGAATGCAATTGGCCTACGTTCATCGAGACCATCTATTGCTTAGTTTCGGCCACATGGACTACTTTCTTGGTTTCTTGAATTAGTGCGGGATTGTGGTTGCCTAATGGCTTAGTTCGACAGCACTTCTTGTTGTCTTGATTTGGAGATAATAACCAAAGTTGAAATAGTCTCATCCTCATAATTATAGAGAAACTAATGACACATAAATATCATGCTTAAATTAATGGAGATTAATTTAGTGGATAATCTTGATGTGTAACATGTTTATATTATGTGCTCATAAATGTGTTATATGCTATATGTGATGAACCTTCAAAGAAAGTTTTAAGTCCTTCATTGCCATGCCATGATTAAAACACTTGCTTATACATGGATGATCTTGATGCGGGTTCGCCTCCGCGAAGTGCATTAATTTTATTCATATATGAGCAAGATGAGGTTCATCAGTTTAATGTGGGCTTGCCTCCGCAAGGTACATCAAATTGAATGGTTCCTATACGTTTAAAATGGTTGGACTTAATTAGGCGTCAAAACAGTTTTGGGCCTAGGCAAACGATGAGATTAAACATGCTTTCGAAATTGGATCCCTAAGAATCATATGAGATATGATTGACAAGAAATTGTCTACCTAATTAATTTGATTTTGAGCGGTCCGCCTCCGTGGACTCAAAATTAAATTAAAGTTGGATCTTAGCCCAATATCAAAAGAGTCTCATGAAAGGATCTAAGAGTCATATGAGATGTGATTGACAGGTTGTCTACCTAATTAATTTAGTTTTGAGCGGTCCGCCTCCGTGAACTCAAAATTAAATTAAAGTTGGATCTTACACCATTTAAATTATATTATACATTGGATGTGTAAGAAGGTTATATAATTTAGTGGGAGTATTTTTGGAAAATACATTATTTATCTCTTTAATGAGATTGGTACTTGTAAAATTTTGGAAATTTTGCATAAGTAGTAGATAACAACTAAAATCATTGCGATTAATCCTTGTTAAGGATAAAGCTTCAAAAGAATGGTACAAACTTCATGGATTGGATCCTGAGCCTAAGAATCGTTCTAAGGCAAGAAGATGTGTTGTACATTCTTGATGGGCCTATTCCTGAAGAACCCAATGCCAGAGATAGACAATCACAAGAATCATGAGTAGGAATGTGAGTTGTCTTATGCTCGCGATTATGTGCTCAAAACTCCAACAAAGTTTGGAACTTGTGGAAGTCTATTAGATAGGCGTGGATTTGAGTTACATGTTTCAAAGAGAAATCTAGGCAAGAGAGGTATAAAACCATTATTGCATTCATTTTTTGTAAAGGAGTAAAGGGCAATAAGTGGAACCTCACATGCTTAAGATAAAGGCTACGTAGAGCATCTTGAGAAACTTGGTTATCCAATTGGATTGGAGCAAGCCACGGATCTCATTCTTGATTCATTGTTCAAATGTTATAATCACTTAGTGATGAACTATAACATGCTTGGAATGAATAAGAATCTCTCCGAGTTGCATGATATGCTGAAAACTGCGGAGATAAAGATAACGGAGAAAGGTTCTCGAATTCTCATGGTTCATAATGGAAAGGAGGTCAAGTGCCAAAGGAAAGGTAAGACAAGAGTTGTCAAACTTAAAGGAAATAATTGTGGTTAAAATTATAACTCTAAATTGATGCAATTTGGTAATGTGGCAATTGGATTGACCATTTAGAATTGTAGTCAAAATTCTGGATGATCAATAAAAGGGAATGGTAGTGGGACTACCACTTGGGAATTTTATGTAATAAATTATTCTTTCTAAATTTAATTATTGGGTATTGGATACCAGAATAATTAGTAAGATGAAAGACTACTTATAGTAAATTTTTATCTACAAACGGTAATGATGCAATGGTTGCAACATTGTTCGTAGAACACTTGTAAAGTGACTTTACTGATGAAGTGGAATATCTTATTTTGTTATAAGATAATGAAGGATATTTAATTCTTATTTAGAATAAGAAAGGTGCTTTATTTATTATGATTTACTTCATTGTGTTATCATATAAATAAATCTTATATCCTAAATCTTGAAGAACAAAGTAATAAAGGCTATAACATAAATAATTAAAAATTCTTTATGCATTATTGTTTTGATCAAATAAATAAAAGATGCATATCTAAAATTCCATCGGACGGAGTTTTAAGTCATATGATTTGGAATAACATGATTTATGCAAATCTTATTTACTTGGACCAAGACATCTTTTACTATGATTGGTAAAAGGCTAATATCTTAATTGACCTAATACATTCCGATGTGTATGGTGCATTAAGAAGCAATGCTAAAAGAGAATTTTGATCATACTTGGTAAAATTATTCAAAGATTATGATTGGATCATGATGATGAATAATTAAACCAAGAATTTGACAGTCATCATTAAAGTTGTGAAATGGTTTCACAAATTAACTTCACTGAGAACATCATTCTAAATGATGTGTCTGCATGGAAGTATAAGAACCTTATTGGATATGGTTGATTGGATGACAAAGTCAAAGTGATCTTCCATTATTCATTTTGGGGTTATGTATTTAAAACCGCTATGATTATACTAATCTGAATTCCATCAAAAAAGGTTAAATAATGAAAGAAAACTCGGTTTGTCCTTCGTAAAGATTTAAGATGATGAGACCTTTTGGAAAGGAGCTGTCTGGGACACACTCACATTTAAATCTAATAAATATACTTTCATGGGATATCCTAAGGAAACTTGAGGATAATAATTTTACTCATAAGAAACAAATGGTTTGTTTATTATTATGATACTTTTCTTGATAAATGGTTTATCTCTAAAAGAATCAGTGGGAGTAAATGTATCTCGAATGGTTCGAGACCTAGAAAATATATTTCAACCTAAGATGGAAGTTGAACAAGTTTTCACAAGAAGTCGTGAAAAGTCCGTTCAAGATATACAAATACTTGCAATACATGATACGATACAATCTATTAGTAGAAATATTGGATGTTTCGAAATAGAAAGTATTGAGGTAAAGTTCATTTAGAATGAAGTATTTACCACCTATCAAAGATGCAATATCAACTCCACATTCAGATTAATGGCTTGGAGTCATTATATCTAAAAGGAATCCATGTATAATAATCAAGTTTGGAACTTGATCATTCTAACCTAAGGCGTAAAAACCAAAGGAGAGGAATGAGTTTTCTTGGAGAAAATTTACATGGGTAGCAGAAATTTACTAGAATTCTCATAGTCACATGTTCATATTTGGAATATGAAATTTGATAAAATAATGTCAAACCAAGCGTTCTTCAACAGGAACTCACTTAAGGATGTATTGGATACAACCTAAAGGATTTGACAGTCAAAGAAAATTCTAATAAATTTTGTAAGTTGCAGAAATCTATTGGATGGATTAAAGCAAACTTGTGGGAGTTGGAATCTCCGTTTTGATAAGTCGAAGATTTTGACCTGATCAAGAACGAAGATGAACCTTGTATATACAAGAAGATTAGTGGGAGCATAGTGCTATTCCTTATTTAATATATGTGGATGACATATTGCTATTTGGAAACGACATTTCTACACGTTAGTCTGTAAAGACTTTGTTAAGAAAGTGTTTCGCAACAAAGAATATGGATGAAGCTACATATGTTCTTGGCATTAAGATCTATAGAGATAGATCAAGGGGGCTAATTGGTTTAAGCCAAAGTACACACATTGACAAAGTCATTAGAAGATTTTGCATGAAAATTCTAAGAGAGGACAATTGCCAATGTTACATGGAGTTTCTCTAAGCAAGACTCAATGTCCTAAAGACAAGAGATGAGCATGAGAAAAATGAATGAGATGCCATTTGCTTCGGCATTTGGATCCATGATGCCATGATAAGTACTAAGCCGGATAAATCTAATGCTTGGAGCATGACGAGTAGATATTAATCCAATAACCGGTGAGAGTCACTGGATGGCTGTGAAACAATTCTTAAAGTACTTTAGAAGAACTAAAAGAATTGTTATGATCTATGGAGGGACGGAAGATGATCTCGATGTATATGAGTGCACGGATGCATGCTTCCAAACTGACAAAGATGATAAAAGATCGCAATTGAGTTTTATAATTAATAGTGAAGCTGTAAGTTGGAATGGTTCCAAGAAGAGTCACAAAATTCTACATACTAAATCTAAGTATATAAGCCGCATTGGATGCTGCAAAGGAAGTGGTTTGGATTAAGAAGTTCATTGTGAACTTAAGATGGTTCCTAGCATTGCTAATCCAATAGACCATATTAGTGATAATAGTGGTACTATTGATCAAGCAAAGGAACCAAGAGCACATCCTAAATCCAAACACATACTTAGGCGTTTTCTTATCGTTCGAGAAATCGTTGATAAGGGAGACGTACATATATGCAAAGTACCTCATAATGATAACATTACGGACACGCTAAACAATGGGACTTCCACAAAGCTAAACATGATGGTCATGATAGGTCCATGGGTATTGGATACCTAGGGAATTGGGCCTAGGGCAAGTGGGAGGTTGTTGGTGTTGGTGCCCTAGGCACGTTTGTTAAACGTTGTATGAGTTATCATTTATTCATAATGATAAAGAGATAATAAGATTATTATTATGGCTCGTGTTTGCTTATAATAATCTCCGTCCCTAGAGCTTGTTAAGCACTAGTATAAAGGCTAAATGATCATGGGATGATCATGTTAGATTTATGGGTACTTGTTTGGAACAAGGTACTGGACATGACCCGCGGTATGAGATTTATGTCATGGTCGACGTCATATATAAATCTCATATTAGTTATGTCATTTGAATCCTTAGACATGAAGTTATTATAGTCTTCCACTTGATGAAGATTATGTTTGACATATTCAAACGCTGCCTTAACACGGTAGTTATAAAGGGTATGATTGGCATAATCGGATTCACGTAGGGAAGAATAATAAGCTAAATGGATTTGTCCCTCTTCGGAGAGATGTCAAGCTTGGGCCCCTCGTAGGAATGATGTTGATGAAATGTTTGGCCAAACTCAAATGGATTGATTAGATCAATGTCATTTGGATTATCAACATATTCGGAATCGAGAAAGTATTGAACAAAAACAAGTTGACTTGTTGACCATGACTTGTGTTCAATGACATCGAGGACAAAGGGATTATGACATATTCTAAAGGAATGCGAACTTGTATCTAGTTATACTATTTGGGTAGGTATGACGATTTGCTAGAACCTAATCATATCTTATGGTTTCATGTTTGAGCCCATTGCCAACTTACTATAATCCTAGAGGGTCACACACAATAGAACAAATCTTAAATAAAAGGGCTATAATGGAATTTAGGGTTGAAGGATCTCAAAGGAATTTTGGAAAAGTTTTGGGCCTCCTGGTCAACCAAGCGGGCGCTTGGGTTGAACCAGGCGGGCGCCTGAATAAGCCGAAAAGGCCTTGACCTTCTGCCCAAACAAGCGGGCGCTGGGTAGGACCAGGCGGGCGCCCGGTATGCCGGTTTGAAATTTCCTAATTCGATTAGGAATGGTTTTTGGCACAAGATTCCTATTTGGAATAGGTCTTAATTGTGTATAAAAATCCCAATTCGGCCAGACCATATGGAAGTGTGCTTTTGTGAGTCTCAAAGAGTTTGAGAGAGATTTTATTTTGTTCTAAGATATCATTGATTGAGGAACAAAATAATTCACAAATAATTCCATATAGTTCTTTATTAAATTGTGAAAGCGTGTTTTACAATTATTGGTCTAGCAACCAAGATCAAAGAAGCTCCTTTGATATTCGTTCGAAGTGTGGATACCGCTAGAGGGTGAAAATCATCATCTTCAAGGTTCGTGTTCAAGCTTTGTGATCGTGATCAAGTCTTCAAGTTTCTCCACCAAAGACCAAGAGAAAAATTTGATAGCCATCAAGGGTTAGTTCATCCTTTATTCATCTTGTTGTATTTGATTTAATCATATGAACGGATCCATGGCTTTGGGTTTCTTAAAATTTTAATTGCTATATTCCGCTGCGCATGTTACTTGGAAACCCAACAATTTGGTCCTAAGACAACATCCTCCCAATGCCATGTATCCCCTTGGGAAGTGGGGACCTCGATGGATCGGTCCTTTTGTGGTCAAAAAGATACTAAAACGCTCGCTATGTTGAAAACCCGCAAGGGTGACCTAGCCAAAAATTAGAGCACGTGCAAAAAAGAAGCCCGCTAGATTGAAAACCCGAAAGGGCGGTCTTGGCAAAAAACAGGGTGCACAAAAAAAAGGTCTTCATTTGTTTGAACTACGGAGTCCTGATCCTCTCTACGAGAGGAACGTAGGCAACCCTCGGGTGCGGTCTAAAACATAAATTTTTACCCAATCATGTTATAACAAAATGCAATTTTTATTCATCTCTCAAATCATTTTGATCATTACAACGGATAATGTTGAGCAATAAAAGACATTAAAACATTAAATCCTAACAAGTGGTCTACTTAATTGTGTAGACACCCCGCTTTGGACCTCTCACCCCGATTGCATACATAGTATTTTTATTTAACTTGTTTTTGTTAATTTCTGTTACTTCTGTTGAGTTCCTAACTGATTCCGTTAGTTTTGGACTAAACTGCATAACAGAGTTAACTTTTAGAGTCATTCTGTTATTTTGTTATTCTCACCCGCGGGCGCCTCCCGTAATAGTCATGGGGCGCGCGCGCGTTTGGTCCAAAAGGCCGGACCCGCGCGCTTCCCACTTTGGCAGTAACGGATAGTACCATTTTTCCCTCCCTTTTCTTATTTAGAAAATCTCTTCTTGATCACAAACACCTCCTTTTTACATCCACATTCATTCCCCCTTATTTCATAACTCCCAAATCCTTTATTCTAGCCATTCTTCATAAAAACAAAATATTTCTTTTTATTATTATTTGATTTTCTCTTTATTATTTATTTATTATTTTATTTATCTTATTTTTGATTGGTCAATTCCATTTCACATGGATGATCATCTTTTCCCTCCAACATTTCCCTCTCCTTTTTACCTATAAAAACCACCTTCTTCTACCTTAGAAAGGACCTTCTTTTTTGACTTGAATTTTCTCTACACATACACTATACAAAAATCCTCTCAACAAGATTTCTCTACAAAACACTACACAAAGTGTTGTACAACATTTTCTCTACAACAACACCATCTTCAAGTCAAGGTTTAAAGTCTTTCTTCTTAAGGTACAACTTCCCTTTTTCTTTTTTTTTCTTTTATTCATGTCTAGTCAATGTATGCAATCTCCATAAAAAGAGATACAACCAAAAGACCACTTCACTATTGAAGTTTGGTCAAGGTTACATCCCAACATTTTAATTCCACTTTAATTTACATTCTCATTTCTTAATGTAATTACCTAGCGATAATTCGACATGTAATCTTTAGCATAAATCAATAAATAAACAATTCTCCTTTATTTTTCCTCTATGAATTTCCTCTTTTTTTTCATTATAATTGTTAGCACATTTCTCTTATTATTAAATTGAAGGACATTTAACATTAGAACACCAAAAGTAGCAAGACCCGCGTAAGCGGGGCGGAGTGGGTGTTTAAGTACTTCCCACTCCGTCACCTAACCCCCGAACCCATCTTTTCCCGAATCTCTGGTTTTGTATATAAAATTGGCTCTTTTTAGGTTTTTCTTATGTTCCTCTAAAACATAGGTGGCGACTCTTAAAATCAAGTAGACATCCTAGGTAATTCACGCGCTCTAGCCAAGCCGTGGTTCCCCGGGGTATCTACAGTGGCGACTCCGCTGGGGATATAGAGGGTTAAACTTGCATTTTCTGCTTTTGGTGTTCTTATATCTGTTTTTTGGGCATTCTGGTAAAAAGGGTAGGAAGCGCGCGCGTCCGACCCTAATTACCAGAATCGCCCGCCTCCCATCTTGTCCTTCAATTCCATGTTTCTGTGCTAACGTTTACTGCAGGGGAAAACGTTCTATAATTTAGGGTCAAGGCAATCCCTTGAACCCACTGATTTGCAGGTACTGCCCAGAAGCGGGCGCCTCCACTTCTCTCAGTCTAACGCGCGCGCCTCCCGAGTAGGCATCTGAATGCGCGCGCTTCTAGGCATTTCCCAGAAACAGAAACAGTGAACAGAATGGATAGTTTTGACAGTGTGTGGGCACCGGGCCTGCATACACCCCCTTTTACTTTTGTTTATTCATTTTTATCGGTCACACGGGTGATTCGAAAGTTCTAAATTACGTGCTTATTTGTTTTTTTTTATTTCCTAAAAAAAAATATATATTTTGTCACTCGTTAGACCTCACACTACGTGCACAATTCTTATCAACTGCTCACTATCGAGTCGCACAAGTCCAACCCCAAACCCGTCGAGGCCCGTCCTAGGAAGTTTCAAGCTCCACTCGACCTTGACTCTTCCGAAGCGGTAAACCTCAGCCCGTGGCGTAGTTCACGACTACATGCCGGGGGTGACCTTTAAGCCTCTCTTTAGCCGAGCACAAACCACACAATTCTAGTTAGGGTCTAACACTCCGTGACTCAAGTCGGTTTCCATGTGCCGAGATTTCCCTAAACTAATGTCTTCAAATCATACATGCCACTCGTTGTTTTGGACGAAATAAAACTCCGTCCCCAAGTGGTCATAATGGACGCAAATAAAAAATCCGTCCCCGCATGTATGATTTACTACATTAATTTAGTTTAATCCCGACAGATGTAGGATTCACAAGCGTGGTGGAATCCGATGAGTATATGGGACCGCGAAAAGGTCTATATACTAGTGTGACGATTCCACAATTTTTTCCTAGAAACCCCAAAAAGGACCACGTCCTTCCGACTTTTGTAAATAAAACAAAAGAGTCATTTTTCTTATGTGGTTGAGTCTTCTTCCTTTGTTTGTGGGTTAATTATTTTACTCAAAAGGTGTTTGTGGGGCCATCCTAAGATCAACCGTGTTCTCTCCATAGATCCAATGGCTTCAAACGGCAACGACAACGGCATTCCCGTGTCCAACGAAGGGTTATTCCGCATGGTGAAAGTATTGAAAGGGCAAATTGATACACTAGCCGAGGATGTTCGCCGCAAGGATTATTTATGGCGAGCCCGTTACGAGCATGTGGAAATGGCCCACAAGAAAGAAGTTACTCAACTCAAGAACCAATTAAAGGGGCTCACGAATGAAGGAAAGGAGTTCCAAAGTTTCGATACCAGTTTGGTCAACACTCTCATGTCCTACATTGACCAAAAGCTTAGTGGGCTAAACTTGCACAAAGGCCCAAGCTCCGATCTTCATCATGCTTCTTTTCTCGTGAACACTATGATGGCTCTTCCTGAAAAATTCAAGATGCCCGATATTGGCAAGTTCAAAGGCACCTCTTGTCCCGATGCTCATGTCGACTCCTACATTTGGGCCATGCTACAAAGAAAGTGTCTCCTCAAATAATGGCACAATGCTTCCCACTTACTCTCGAGGGGGTCACAAAATATTGGTATATGGGTCTTCCAGTTTCCACCCGCCTCAATTGGGATGCCGCTACGCTTGCCTTCAAGTCACAATATCAAGGCAACTCCATATTTCGTCCCACCAAGAAAGAGTTGGAGAGCACCGTGCAAGGGGGTAATGAATCATTTGGGGACTTCTATCGCCGTTGGAATGACAAGCTAGCTGAGATGGTTGATAGGCCTTCCAAGAAGGAACAAATGGACATCTTCTTGAAGTGTTTGAAAATGGACTACCGCACTAATCTTAGTGGGGCCTTTCATCCCGATTTTTCAAGCATGTATGATGCGGGAATGAGAGTTGACAATTTGCTCCGAGAAGTGGCCGAATCCTCCTATGACACAAGCTTCAACGACAAAGGGTTTCCAAGCAATAACGTGGAAGAATGTAGTGACATGGAAGACTACAACGACAATGAGAACTACAACGACATGGGGGATGACGACAACAATCTCCGTTTCTCTTTCTCTACCTAGAAATAGGATTAAAAAAAAAAAAGAGTCAAAAGTCCTCTAATGTGTGCATTAATGTTTTCTCTCGTCCTATGTTAAATGTTCGAGTCCATTGAGTCATCAAATAAAAGTCGTTCTTTTCCTCATACACTCTTCCGAGTTGTTCAATTAATTCTTGGCAAAATGATGAAAAAATGTCTAAACAAGTTTTGGAATGAAGGCCATCTCTTGAACGCCTAGGGGCTAAACATCGACGACGGGATCAGGGCTTTGGGTTTCATAAGATTTTAAATGCTAATTTCCGCTGTGCATGTTACTACGAAACCCAACAGTGGTATCAGAGCCCCGTTCATGTTGATTATTTCAATACCTAGATCATGTTGTGTGTATATAAATTGTTTATGTGCCTAACATGATATGAATATTGGATATATGATGTTTATGTGTTATATGATTTTATGTGGTTTATTGTTTTACAACTCTAATCGCACTATTGAATCGCACTAAAAATTATGTTGGATTCTGAATTGTTTGATTATTAATTTTTGATTGGATCAAAGTTTTAATAATCGGGGAAAACAATTTTGAGACAAATTTTTGAACTTTAAAAATTCTGTCTGATGCTACTGTGCGACCGCATAGAAAATATTGGGCGACCGCACAGATTTTCTTGGGCGGCCGCCACAGTTGGTCAGAATCAGAATCAGATTCTAGAATTTTGATGAGGTCCAACCGAATCAGTGACAATACCGGCCAGACCTGCTGATCTGGAGCGGGTACTGGGCAGTTGATTTTGGTGAGGATCTGTTGTTCAAATAGATACCTAGGTCCTAGAATTACTTAATCCCAATCATGTCTACACTTAGGGTCCCCCAATTTTATTAGAACCTTTTTAAGGTGCCCTTAGGATCCTTTGTGATCAGCACAGGTGTATTTCAACTCTTCATTCAAGACAAACCAGCAAGAGGAAGCAAATCAGCAGACCAGTAAACAAGTTGCCGATCAACTTGCTACAGAAGTTGCCGATCAACTTATTAAAGAAGTTGCCGATCAACTCCATTCACAACATGCCGATATGATAGACAGTCTGCACTATCAGTCAGGTGACATCATTTCATTAAAGTCAACATTGCTGATTGTCTCTATACTGTTTTATCATAAAGTAGTTTACCTGCTCTGTAATGATTTCTACGCCGTCTGACACATAGCTACTTTTAGCTATACTCTGTCTCTACTTGCTTTTGCAGGTAACCGGTTGAGACAAAGGGGTCTTTACCCATCAGACTTTTAAGGCACGCGTATCTTCGCCATTAATGCCAAGGATACTGCATTAAATGCTCCTCACCTACCCAGCTGGAAATTCAAATGTTATCCTTCTTCAACAAGCTAAGACATTAACTCCTCCTATATATAGAGGACTCAGTGCATTGAAGAAGGTTGGTGATTTTAGTGCATTGAAGAGAGTTGGTTGTTTGCAGCATTCATTGAAGCTCAAACATTCCTTGTCCAGATAATCATTAGATCATTTAATAGGACATACACTTGTGAACAAACTCTACAACACTGTTAGTATTCCCGAACTAGATTATTTTAAGGAATACGTTGTCTGAGTTTTCACACACCCACCTGAGTGAGATGAGTTCTTTTGAACTTGCCGCTCAAATACACTTGGTCAGATATTTGCTTTACGATTCATTAAACTATCTCTAGAATTTAGTCTTTGTGTCCGGCAAAGCCGCTCTTGTAATAGACTAGGGATATTTAATAGTGCTCTTAACCCAAATCCAAGTTCTGACCAAACTTGGTAGAGGACGTAGCAGTATTTACACTGTGAACCTCTCCAAATCTCTGTGTCCTCTGTTACTTACTGTCCTTGCCGGTTGGAACTCTATCACCGGCAAATCATTACTGTTCTTGCTGACTCATCATCATTTCCATTGACCAATCTCTTGAAACTGCATTGAACTTTTAGAAACTACTTTGTGTTTAAACCAAGCTCTCAAAACCCTTTTATAAACTGATTTTGTGTGAGTTAAAACAAGTCATATCTTCTCCGCTGCGCTTACTGAAAATAGTTTGCAATCTGATAAGTGACTTTGCATTTATAAAAGTGTTTCTTTGAAAAAGTTTTAATTAGGCTATTCACCCCCCCCCTCTAGCCTATTTTCCTACCAATTGGGCCTAACAATTGGTATCAGAGCTTGGAATTTTAAAAGAAATTTCCAAGCTTTGCAGCTTGTTTGCCGATACCATGGCAGGAAAAATCATGCAGTCATTCAACATCACCACCATTCCGTTGTTGAATGTCAACGAGTTTGGTGTCTGGAAATCTCGTATGATAAAGTATATGAACTCAATCGATGACCTGTTGATGAAGGTCATAGAAGGTGGTCCAATCATTCCGTTAAAAGTTTCAACCACCTACAGACCTATTCCCTCCACTCCGCTGACACAACATGCTGATCGAGAAACTGAACAGGAAACCCATGTTCAGATTGATGAAACTTTGATTGAGAAACCCAGAGAGGAATGGACCGACGACGACAAACTTTCTGCTGCCCTAGATGGAAAAGCATGCCACATTATCTCTTGTGGTTTGGATGACAAGCAATACAAACTTATTGACTTGTGCTCCACGGCTCAAGAATGTTGGAACAAGCTCCTTGCATACTTTGAAGGTGACGAGCAGGTGAAGGACAATAGACTCTACGATTGCATTGCTGAGTTTGAATCCTTCAAGAAACAAGATGGTGAATCACTAAGGAGTGCCTACGACAGATTTTGCGAGGAATGCTTCATGGCCTCAACTGGTGCAAGCAAGGATTTGTGGATTCTAGATAGTGGCTGCTCTAGACATATGACAGGATTTGCAGATCTTCTTGCCGATACTATCGAAGCATCAGGTTCCCCAGTAGTGTTTGGTGATAATGCCAAAGGAAAAATCGTCGGTATAGGTACCATCAAGAGAGGTGCAGTTACTGTACAGAAGGTCTCTCTAGTGGATGGTCTGAAACACAACCTTCTATCAATATCACAATTCTGTGATAAAGGAATGCAATGCGTATTTACTACTTCCAGTTGCTATGTGAAAGACATTGCTTCCAATGAAACTCTTCTCACTGCCAAACGTAAAGGTAACATTTATGCAGTAGACTTAAGTGCTATTACTGGTGTTGCTAATGTTTGTTTTGTAGCTAAGAACATCAGTGAGAACTCATGGTTATGGCACAAGAGACTCAGTCACTTGAACTTCAAATATCTATCCAAGCTTGCCGGTTCAAATCTTGTTACCGGTCTGCCTCAAGTGTCTGCTGATCAAGCAAAGAAATGCAAGGCCTGCCAGCTTGGAAAACAACATAAGTCATCTTTCCGAAGCAAGCCCTGCATGTCAACTTCTAAGTGCCTCCAATTGCTACATATGGATCTATTTGGCCCCACATCTACAGCAAGTATCGGGGGAAGTAGATACACCTTGGTTGTAGTAGATGATTTCTCTAGATATACTTGGGTGGAAACTTTCAGTCACAAAGATGACACCTATGCTGTTGCCACCAAGTTATTCAGACTACTACAAACTCAGAAAGAAAGCGATATCATCAGTATGAGATCAGACAACGGCACTGAATTCAAGAACAATGGTATTGCTCAGTACTGTGATGATCATGGTATAGACCACAACTTCTCAGCTGCCGGTACACCACAACAAAATGGTGTTGTTGAGAGGAAGAACAGAACTCTCATTGAAGCTGGTAAGACCATGATTGCCGAAGCCAGGCTGCCGAAGTACTTTTGGGCTGAAGCGATCAATACAGCCTGCTTCACCCAGAACAGATCTCTAATCAAGAAATTCCATAACAAGACTCCTTATGAACTCTGGAGAGGCAGAATTCCCAACATTGGATTCTTCAAGATATTCGGCTGCAAATGTTACGTGCTATACAATGGAAAAGAGCACAGAGGTAAATTTGATGAGAAAGCTGATGAAGGAATCTTTGTTGGATACGCTAAACACAGTAAGGCCTTTCGAGTTTTCAATAAGAAACTTTTGAAAATTGTTGAATCTGTTCATGTAACCTTTGATGAATTTGATTTGTTAGAGTCTGACAAGGCTCCAAATAGTACTAATGTGTCTAGTGCTCATGAGACAGGTGAATCCAGTAATACTAATCCTGCAGATCAAGTACCAGCTGCTGATCCAGTCATTTCAGCAGAAGAATCAGCAGATGCTCCGTATTTTCCTTCATCAGCAGAACCAGAACCTGCTGATGAATTTCATAATCCGTTTGCCGATGCAAACTCTGCTGATCATCCTGAAGACAGATCTAGCCCTCAACCAATTTCTGTTATAAGACCTAATCCTCCAAGCTTTCATCCACCTCTCACTCAAAGTTCTTCTCCTACACCATCTGATGATCTTGATCCTCCTCTAGAATCCTTACAACAAGAATCAGTAAGACAAGATGTGCCGAGAGAAGTCAGAACAGTTCGTGATCATCCATTAGAAAATGTGATTGGTGATGTCTTTGGTCCCAGATTAACAAGGAACCTTAGTAGAGCATTTGCTGAAAGCCTTTTCTCATCTGCTATGGTCTCCAATATAGAACCAAAGAAGACTGAAGAAGCTCTTGCCGATCCTGGTTGGGTTGAAGCCATGCAAGAGGAACTGAATCAGTTTGAAAGATGCAAAGTATGGGAACTTGTGCCAAGACCAACTTCTCAGCAAGTTATTGGTACTAAGTGGGTTTACAGGAACAAATTGGATGAAGCTGGGAAAATCATTAGAAACAAAGCAAGATTAGTTGCTAAAGGCTACCGTCAAGAGGAAGGAATCGACTACGATGAGACATTTGCTCCTGTTGCAAGATTGGAAGCTATAAGACTTTTCTTAGCCTATGCTGCCTTCAAAGAATTCAAGCTATATCAAATGGACGTGAAAAGTGCCTTCCTGAATGGAGAACTCCAAGAACTAGTTTTTGTTGAACAACCACCAGGTTTTGAGGACTCCAAGAAGCCTGATCATGTCTACCGATTGAAGAAAGCTCTCTATGGCCTAAAGCAAGCTCTAAGAGCATGGTATGAAACCCTATCTAAGTTCTTACTTAGCGATGGCTTAGGCTTCACTCGAGGTAAAATCGATACTACTTTATTTGTTGCCAAGCATAAGGGTCATTCATTGTTTGCTCAAATTTATGTCGATGATATTATTTTTGGTTCCACTAACGAATCACTTTGCAAGAGATTTGAGAAACTGATGCAGAGCAAGTTCGAGATGAGCATGATGGGTGAACTAACATATTTCCTTGGACTTCAAGTCAAACAAACCCATGAGGGAATATTCATCAGACAAGCCAAGTATGCCAAAGAACTTATCAAGAAGTTTGGCTTTGACAATGCTCACTCTCAAAGCACACCGATGGGCACTAACATTCACTTAGATAAGGATGAGTCTGGTAAGAAAGTAGATGTAACAGTCTACCGTGGTATGATCGGCTCACTCCTCTATCTTACTGCCAGTAGACCAGATATTATGTTTGCTGTTTGTGTTTGTGCCAGGTTTCAAGCTGACCCTAGGGAATCCCATCTGCAGGCTGTAAAACGTATTATTAAATATTTATGTGGCACTGCTAACCTTGGATTATGGTATGCAAGAGATTCATCTTTCAATCTAATAGGTTACTCAGATGCAGACTTTGCAGCTTGTAGGGTGACCAGAAAGAGTACAAGTGGAACTTGCCAATTTCTTGGTGATAGATTGGTGTCTTGGTCCTGTAAGAAGCAAGCATCAATTTCCACTTCCACTACTGAAGCTGAGTACATAGCTGCCGGCAGTTGCTGTTCACAGATTCTATGGATGAAGCAGCAGCTGGTTGACTATGAAGTTCCATCTCAAATTTGTCCCATCTATTGTGACAACCAATCAGCAATCTCAGTTTCAAACAACCCGGTCATGCATTCCAAAACCAAGCACATAGACATCAAGTATCACTTTCTGAAGGAACATGTTGAAAAGGGGAATGTAGTGCTGCTCAAAGTTCATACCGATTACCAAAGAGCAGACATACTGACAAAGCCCTTAGATCAGAAAAGATTTGAATTCCTCAGAGGTGAATTAGGTATGATTGATTTTTATGGTTAAAATTGTGCTAACTTTGCTACTTGTGTTAGTCTGCCGATCAAATCAGCAGAGCATCAATTATCTTGCTGACCACGAACATGCCGACAAAATCTTGCCGATCAAAATTTTGTCAAAATCATCTTGCCGATTCTATCTATATATCTTGCCGATTCAATATCTTGCCGATTCAATCATTTTGCCGATTCAAGCTATCTTGCCGATTGATAAAATCAAATCAGCACGTCTCTGCAAAAGTTAAGATTCCTGACACATGACGTGAGCAATCAAATCAAAGGTACATCGGTCACACCATCTCCCTGACACGTGTGTGTACCTTTCTTATCCAAAATCGTGTCAAGATGTATTCCATTTAATGCGATACATCAGCAGGTAAACAGGTCATCATCACTTCTATTTTATTTTTGACTAATTTACCCTTTCTCCCTCTTACTTTTAACTGTTCACCTTACTGATTTGTGTGCGCATTAATTTTTGCGTGCGCACGTTCTTCGAGATTATAGGTACAGTTATTTCTCTCCCTTACCCTCTCATATTCTCTCTCTCCCCCATAACATATATAACGCCTTTCAAAATTCCATTAAGCTTTTTCTCCGCCATTTTTTTCTCTCTGCTCTCTATTCTCTCTATCTCTCCTCTTTCCAGATTATCAGTTCATCGTTTTATTTGTTCATCTATTCATAATCTGGTAAGTGTTAATGTTTATACTCTACTCATTTCTAATCATTTATGGTTTGATTTGTCTTTATTTCTAACATTGAGAGTTGTTTGAGTAATTTGCAGACAATGTCCGGCGAAAAAGATATCTACGGAGGCTATGTTGACTCCGACTACTTCAACGACGAAGCTGACGGGGTTTTCTTGAAGAATCTTCTTATTGGGTCCCTGCTTGATTCGTTCATCACTCCATCAGGAGTTAGTTCAGTATTTGTGGATCTTGTTAAAGAATTCTTCTCAAACTCTTCTGTTGTCCGCTCTCATGCTGACTCCTCCGTTATCGTCTCCATCAACTCTACTGTTTTGGGCGTGCAGATCTCTCTTACTCCCTCTTCTATCTCTGAAGTTTTTCCCAATCTTGGGAATGAAGGGTTGAGTGCTCTAGTTGATGAGCAGGAACTGGATAGGGCTTGGATTATCATGAGAGGTGCTGGCACAAGGCTTAGTGGCACTAATCATCTGAAGATTCACTATCCCCGAAGATACTATGCTTTGGCTGAGATAGTTGATAGATGTCTCATTTGCCGATCTGGATCCCACAGCAATATTACTGATGTGCAGTTTGAAGCTATGGCCGCCATTGTTCTGCAGATTGAGTTCAACTGGTGTGCCTACATATTCAGGATTATCGCTACGGCTGTTGATAAGTGGGCTTCTGACAGATTGAAGAACAAGGCCAATCCTGGAAAAGGATGCCATTATCTGTTGATAAGTATGATTCTGAGGAGAAATGCCAATGTAGTGACTGCCGATCGCTTTCCATCCAGCTTGCCTTTCAATAGGTTGAAGTTCTTTGATGCTAAGGATTGGAAAAGGATTTCAAAGAATGCTTCCAGTGCCGATGCCCCCTCTGTTGCTCCTGCACTTGTTGTTACTCAGAGGAAGAAAAAGGCAAAGACCATTCCTTCAGTTGCTTCTCAATCAGCAGCAGTCTCTACTCCTGCTCCTTCAACTGATAGGATTCTTGCCGATTCTACTCCTGGTGCTCCAAAGAAAAGGAAACTGGTAAAGGTTGCCGATCAAGTGGTGATAAAGAAGGTGAAGCTTGCCGATGAAGTTCCTTCTTCCACTATTCCTCCTGCTGATCCAAGAGCCAAGCTAATTAGGTTTGCCCCTGCTCATCTTGCCGGTGCTTCCCTAACTACCGATCCTGCTGTCAAGGTTGAAATTCCTGATGAAGAATTCACTGATGACTTTGCCGATGGCAAAAGTATTGAGGATGTCATTGAGAAGCTCAAGTCTCAGACTCCTAGGAAATGCGCTCCAATCAGAAACCCAACTTTCCACACCTTCTACAAGAATCCTTGGTCCTTCACCAACAAGGTCTTGATCAAGAAATGGGTCTTTCTGATTGACCATCTGCCTCCCTTTATTCGTCGTCTTCTTCAGTTTCATGAAGAGATGAAAGACACTGTCACTCCCAGAAATCCTGCTGATTATGTTGATCAAAAGAGTTTGGACAGACGCACTGATATGTGGAAAGAGAAGTTTGTCCCTCTATCAAAGTTCAAGCAGTTGAAAGAGGCTGAACTAAAGCTCAATTTTGGTCGGTATTTTGAATTCCTACCACTACACTGGAACCAAGTCTATCTTTTTCAAGATAGAATTAGACAAGACTTGATGGTTCAGGACGTGTGGCTCATCTATGCCAGGACATTTAATCAGCTCTCTCAATTCACAGAGTTTGATCCGTATCAGATTGGAAGACTTGAAAATGATGAAGATTTGCTGCCATACAATGATGATGAGGCTCCTGCTGTCAGCCCTCTCAATTCTCACTTTCATAGATCAGTAAAGAAGGTCACTATGGACTTGATTGAAAAGTCTAATGAATTTCTGTTGAAGCAAGATGCCGATCGCCGTGCCGCTGAAGACCTTGCCGATAAAGATGCTCATGTTCCTTCGCCAAGCAGCAGCAAGACCGAAACAGATGCCGATGTTCACTCTGCCGACGATGCAGATGCTGCTGATAAAGAGTTTGTTGCCGATGGGCCTGATGATGCTGATGAAGATGGTGATTCTACTGATAGTGATGCTGATGATGATGGCGCTGATTTATTTGGTGATTTAGTTTGTTCTCACAAAGTTGCTGCTGACTCTCCTTCCACTTCACTTACAACAGATAGTGACAAGATGCCAATCAGAACTGTCATGACTAAAGCTCCCTCTGCTGAAGTCTTTGCAGAATCTGTATTGAAGGATGATAGTAGTGTTGAAGGAAGTCTTGCTGATGAACATTTTAAGGAGATAGTGGAATTTCAAGTTGAGACAACTACTGACACTCAACCTCTGATTGAAGTATCTACCGACCTACCTGCCCCAGTTGAGACAACTATAGACACTCAACAGATGGATGTATCTGTTTCAGGTGGAGAGACTGATGAGAAAACTACTGACACTCATCTTGCTGAGCAAACTACAGACACTCAGTTAGTTGCAGTTACTCCTGAAATACAGATTGTCCCCCCTACTGGTATTAAGGAGGTTGTGGAATTGGGAGGAGGTACTGAAGGAAGTACTCCTAATTTGGATGCTGAAATTGCTGCTAGCTTACAATTCGAAGAAATTCTTCTACAGCCTTTATTCAGATTGCCGACTGTTGTTTCACCCCTCCCTCTTCCTGCTCCAACTAATGTTCGTGCCGATGGAAATCATGTTGATGAAGCTGATCCTGCTGATTACATGGAGGTTGGAGAACAAGCTTTTGTTGATCCTGATGCTGTTGATACTTCTCCACCTCCCAGCTATGATTATTTTCAGAATGGGAAGGATATGATGTGCTCAAATTGGTACACTACCAATGTTTCTATCCCTTCCAACAGCTTTGGAAAGCCTCTCTTTAATGTTCATCCGAGGCTATCATTCAAGTATACCCTCCAAAGGTGTCCACTTCCGTTTGGCAAAGATCACCCTCATGTCACCAAGCATCCATTCTCTTCTGGTGCCTCAACCAGTGACAGACCAATATTCCTTCCATGGATCAAAGATGACCGTATTCGTACAAAGGGAAAGACTCCTCGGATTTCTAGACTGAAGCGAAAGATTGTCTATGAAC
Source organism: Campanula takesimana (assembly GCA_026119855.1). Taxonomy (NCBI): domain Eukaryota; kingdom Viridiplantae; phylum Streptophyta; class Magnoliopsida; order Asterales; family Campanulaceae; genus Campanula; species Campanula takesimana. The sequence continues at coordinate 971,516 of JAOWBW010000205.1, forward strand.
CTAGATGTCTACTACCTGGCAAACTGAAGATAGGTGGTAAGGTCGTTCTCCCTGGTCTATCTCCTAAAGAAGTTCTCATCACTTCAAATGGTTGGATGAGGAGATGCTCTATGATCAATGATGAACTTAAAGAAATTCTGGAGTATCGGCATCTCAACGCTCGTGGTCTTGTGCACTTAGTCAAATCAGCTGCACTTACCATTACTCTGCCGATGTTTCATCCTCGTCAGCGTGCCGATCACATGGTTTACACATCTAGGCTGCTGAATGCCAGATTGGTAATCATGATATTGGAAGGCTATGCTTGTTTGGAGTTTCAGCTTGCTTTGCTGCTTTCTATGGAAGACAACGGCATCTTTCATCTTTCAGGGGATAGAGACGTTATTATCCATCCAGACTTTCCTCTGGAGATTGTTTATCCTAGACCTGCCGATGATATTGTCTCCACATTCATTCCTATTGAAGTTCTTTCCGCTACCGAGATTGTTGCTGCTCCTGCTGATGATGCCGATCTTGTTTCTGCTGATGATGGTTTTGCCGATGACTTAGATCTTGCCGATGATGGAGATCCTGTGATTCAAAGAATTTTTTCTTTGCCTCCACCTCCTGTTCCTGTTCCTTCTTCTCCTCTGCCGATCGTTATTTCTGACGATGATATGCAGATTGTTGCCGATGAGGTACAGATCGAGGATGCTGATCTGGATAATGAAGAATTTGTCCCTTCTCTGGTTCTCCGAAATCCAAATTCTTTTGCTGCACCGATCTATGTTGATAGACCCATTGTCTTCAACAGCCTCTATGATTTTCATTGCTTTGAAGAAGGAGATGATTTTAATCAGAATGCGCCTCCTACTCGTGGTGATTTGGTTGACTTCTCCCACTCCATTGCGGACCTGTTCAAACAATCCACGAAGGAGCTATCTAAGCAGATTCATAAGTCCAATCAGGAGGAGGATGTGATCAGAATCAGGACATCTGTTTACAATGACATGAAAAATCTGCTGCAAGAAAGAACTGAACGCGTTTTCAATCTGTCTGAGTTAAATGGCTCTCTTGTCACTCAACAGAAAATCTTACTTGCCGAGCACAATGACACCCGCAGCAAACTTGAAGCCTCTGATGAGAAACTTGCTGATATTCAGAATGAACTCTTGAAGCCAAATTGAAGATTGCTGCTCTCGAGGCAAACAACAAGATGTTATCTGATAGATTAGAGAGTGCTCAGAGAAGGCAGAGCAAGGCAAAGAGGAAAGCTGAAAGAAAAGAAGAAAAAGCAAGAAAGAAGGCTAGGAAGTCTGAATCTACAAAGGACTCAACTCCAGCAGCAGATCCCAAGATTTCTGATCCTCCAGCTGCTGATCCTTGAGTCACATAGCCTATGATGTAGATATCTTATTGAAGACCTTCACAGACAAATTTCTTTGCTTATAAAATTTTTATTGTGCTAATATGTTTTTCTTATATTTGTGTTGTTATCTGCATTATTCTGTGCTATTTCCTTTTGCAGGTCATCACTCTTGCCGATTCCTTGAACCGGCTTCACCATTTATTTTGGTGAATCCACCTTTTGCATTAGTCATCTAGTGTGACTTACCTTAGGATTTGGTTATACCTAGATATCCTTAGAAATCTTTTCCCTAAGATAAGAGATGTCTTTAGCTTTAAGGGTGATTGGACTTAAGTAATTAGTAGGAGATTGTTGTTCAAATAGATACCTAGGTCCTAGAATTACTTAATCCCAATCATGTCTACACTTAGGGTCCCCCAATTTTATTAGAACCTTTTTAAGGTGCCCTTAGGATCCTTTGTGATCAGCACAGGTGTATTTCAACTCTTCATTCAAGACAAACCAGCAAGAGGAAGCAAATCAGCAGACCAGTAAACAAGTTGCCGATCAACTTGCTACAGAAGTTGCCGATCAACTTATTAAAGAAGTTGCCGATCAACTCCATTCACAACATGCCGATATGATAGACAGTCTGCACTATCAGTCAGGTGACATCATTTCATTAAAGTCAACATTGCTGATTGTCTCTATACTGTTTTATCATAAAGTAGTTTACCTGCTCTGTAATGATTTCTACGCCGTCTGACACATAGCTACTTTTAGCTATACTCTGTCTCTACTTGCTTTTGCAGGTAACCGGTTGAGACAAAGGGGTCTTTACCCATCAGACTTTTAAGGCACGCGTATCTTCGCCATTAATGCCAAGGATACTGCATTAAATGCTCCTCACCTACCCAGCTGGAAATTCAAATATTATCCTTCTTCAACAAGCTAAGACATTAACTCCTCCTATATATAGAGGACTCAGTGCATTGAAGAAGGTTGGTGATTTTAGTGCATTGAAGAGAGTTGGTTGTTTGCAGCATTCATTGAAGCTAAAACATTCCTTGTCCAGATAATCATTAGATCCTTTAATAGGACATACACTTGTGCACAAACTCTACAACACTGTTAGTATTCCCGAACTAGATTATTTTAAGGAATACGTTGTCTGAGTTTTCACACACCCACCTGAGTGAGATAAGTTCTTTTGAACTTGCCGCTCAAATACACTTGGTCAGATATTTGCTTTACGATTCATTAAACTATCTCTAGAATTTAGTCTTTGTGTCCGGCAAAGCCGCTCTTGTAATAGACTAGGGATATTTAATAGTGCTCTTAACCCAAATCCAAGTTCTGACCAAACTTGGTAGAGGACGTAGCAGTAATTACACTGTGAACCTCTCCAAATCTCTGTGTCCTCTGTTACTTACTGTCCTTGCCGGTTGGAACTCTATCACCGGCAAATCATTACTGTTCTTGCTGACTCATCATCATTTCCATTGACCAATCTCTTGAAACTGCATTGAACTTTTATAAACTACTTTGTGTTTAAACCAAGCTCTCAAAACCCTTTTATAAACTGATTTTGTGTGAGTTAAAACAAGTCATATCTTCTCCGCTGCGCTTACTGAAAATAGTTTGCAATCTGATAAGTGACTTTGCATTTATAAAAGTGTTTCTTTGAAAAAGTTTTAATTAGGCTATTCACCCCCCCCTCTAGCCTATTTTCCTACCAATTGGGCCTAACAGGATCTTGGGTTTGATTTTCCTATTTGTTTTGATCTTGTGATTCTAAGATTGGTTCAAGGTTTGGATGGCTAATCTACGTTCATCGAGATTGTGTTTCCCAAACTTGATCGCAATCAAAGTTTCAAAGATAAAACGAAGTTAGAATTATGAAGAGTTCATAATTGCTAAAATTGAGAAACAAAGTTCTTGATTCAATGATTGGAGTTTCATGTGGAATTGTGGATGCAATTGGCCTACATTTATCGAGACCATCTATTGCTTAGTTTCGGCCACATGGACTACTTTCTTGGTTTCATAAATTAGTGCGGAATTGTGGATGCCTTATGGCTTAGTTTCGGCCGCACTTCTTGTCGTCTTGATTTGGAAGAAGATAACCAAAGTTCAAAGAATCTCATCCTCATAATTATAGAGAAACTAATGACACATAAATATTATGCTTAAATTAATGGAGATTAATTTAGTGGCTAAATTGATGCGTAACATGTTTAAATTATGTGCTCATAAATGTGTTGTATGCTATATGTGATAAACCTTCAAAGAATGTTTTAAGTTGCTTTTGCCATGCCATGATTAAAACACTTGTTTATACATGGGTGATTTTGATGTGGGTTCGCCTCCACGAGGTGCATTAATTTTATTCATGTAGGAGCAAGATGAGGTTCATTAATTTAATGTGGGCTTGCCTCCGCAAGGTGCATTAAATTGAATGGTTCCTATACGTTTAAAATGGTTGGACTTAATTAGGCGTCAAAATAGTTTTGGGCCTAGGCAAAAGATGAGATTAAACATGCTTTTTGAAATTGGATTTCTCAAAGAATCTCATGAAAGAATCTAAGAATCATATGGGATATGATTGACATGATTGTCTACCTAATTAATTTAGTTTTGAGCGGTCCGCCTCCGTGGACTCAAAAGTTAAGTTAAAGTTGGATCTTAGCCCAATTAAATTATATTATACATCGGATGTATATGAAGGTTATATAATTTAGAGGGAGTATTTTTGTTTGAAAAAATACATTATTTATTTCTTTAATGAAACCGGTACTTATTAAATTTTGGAAATTTTGCATATTTGTAGACAATGACTGCTAACACCCAATCAATTTCGTTGCGATCGATCATTGAGAAGGATAAGCTCCAAGAGAATGGTACTAACTTTATGGATTGGATCCATAGCCTAAGAATTGTTCTAAGGCAAGAAGATAAGTTGTACATTCTCGATGGGCCAATTCCTGCTGAACCAGAACCTACTGCCCCTAGGGCAGAAAGAGACAGTTACAAGAAACATCGTAATGATTCTAGAGATGTAAGCTGTCTCATGCTTGCTACCATGTGCTCAAAACTCCAACAAAGTTTGGAACATTTGGAAGCCTATGAGATAGGCGTGGAGTTAAGAGCCATGTTTCAAGAGCAAGCTAGGCAAGAGAGGTACAAGACCATTGTTGCATTCACTTCTTGCAAAATGAATGAAGGGAAACAAGTGAGTCCTCACATGCTTAAAATGAAAGGTTATGTAGAGCACCTTGAGAAACTTGTCTATCCAATCCCATAGGAGTTAGCCACGGATCTCATTCTTAATTCATTGCCTAAAAGTTATAATCAGTTTGTGATGAATTATAACATGCATGGAATGGATAAGAATCTCTCCGAGTTGCATAGGATGCTTAAAACTTCGGAGATGAAGATTGTGGAGAAATGTTCTCCCGTGCTCTTGGTTCATGATGGGAAGAAGGCTAGTGCCAAAGGAAAGGGTAAGAAAGTTATCAAACCCAAGATAAGCAAGGCAAAGGTTGCCAAGGCTTCTGAGGCAAAACCCGATTCACAAAAGGATGCAATCTGTTTCCATTGTCAAGAAATTGGTCATTGGAAACGTAATTGCAAGGCTTTCTTGGAAGAGCAAAAGAAGAAGAAGGGCAGCAAGGCTGCGTCGACTTCAGGTATCTATATGATAGATATTCTCCTTTCTACCACTGATTCTTGGGTATTGGATACCGGATGTGGTTCTCACATTTGTTTAAATGTGCAGGGACTAAAGAATAGGAGACTACTTAAAGAGGGTGAAGTAGACCTACGCGTGGGGAATGGAGCAAGAGTTGCTGCATTAGCCGTAGGGACTTATGAAGTCACTTTACCTTCCGGATTAATTCTTGTTTTGAACAATTGTTATTATGTTCCGGATTTAAGTAGAAATATTATTTCAATTTCTTGTTTGGATAATGAAGGTTTTAAGTTTCTTATTGAGAATAATAAATTTTCTATTTATTTAAATGATGTGCTTTATGGTATTGCTAATTCATTTAATGGCCTTTATGTCTTGAATGTCAAGAATGAAAATAATGACAATGTCTATCATATAAATAAGATATCTAAACCTAATGATGTAAATCATACTTATTTGTGGCATTGCCGTCTTGGTCTTATAAATGAGAAGCGTATCTCAAAACTCCATAGGGACGGCCTTTTGGGTTTATGTGACCTCGAGTCATATGACACTTGCGAGTCGTGTCTTCTTGAAAAAATGACTAAGACACCTTTTACCAAGTTAGGTGAAAGGGCAAGCGACTTATTGGGGTTGATACATTCCAATGTACGCGGACCATTAAGTAGCAATGCTAGGGGAGGATTTCAATACTTCATAACCTTCACTGATGATTATAGTAGATTTGGGTATGTTTACCTAATGAAACAAAAAAGTGAAGCATTTGAGATATTTAGAATATTTCAAAATGAAGTAGAAAAACAACTTGGCAAAAGTATTAAGGCTCTTCGATCAGATCGAGGCGGAGAATACTTGAGTCATGAATTTGATGATCATCTAAAGAATTGTGGAATAGTTTCACAATTGACTCCACCCGGAACACCACAATGGAATGGTATGTCTGAGAGGAGAAATCGAACTTTGTTAGACATGGTTCGATCAATGATGAGTCAAGTTGATCTTCCAATATACTTTTGGGGGCTCTCTAGAAACCGCTGCATTCACACTAAATCGTGTTCCAACTAAATCGGTTGAAAAGACTTCATATGAGTTGTGGAGCGGAAAGAAAACTTGTTTATCTTTCATGAAGATTTGGGGTTGCGAAGCCTTCGTCAAAAGACTTGTCTCTGACAAACTTGCACACAAATCCGACAAATGTATTTTCGTGGGATATCCAAAGGAAACTAGAGGATATTACTTTTACAACCGTGATGACAACAAAGTTTTTGTTGCCCGAACTGGTGTCTTTCTAGAGAAAGAGTTTCTCTCTAAGGAAATCAGTGGGAGTAAAATAAATCTTGATGAGATTCGAGACCCAGAAAATGATATTGAACCAATAGTGGAACAAGAACAAGAACCACAAGGAGTTGTGGAACCTGTTCAAAATACACAAGCAACTCACAGATCTAGTAGGTTACGATCCGAGCCCGAGAGATATGGATTTCTCGTAACGGATAGTAATGAGGTGGAAATCATTGAGAATGATGAACCGACAACCTACCAAGAGGAGATGTCTTCTCCTGATTCGGACAAGTGGCTTGGACCCATGGAATCCGAATTGCAATCCATGCAAGACAATCAAGTTTGGAATTTGATTGATGCACCCGAAGGTGTAAAAACCATAGGATGCAAATGGGTCTTCAAGAAGAAGACTGACATGGATGGGAAGGTGCATACTTACAAAGCTAGACTTGTAGCGAAGGGTTATAGGCAAGTTCATGGTATTGAATATGATGAAACCTTTTCACCCGTAGCAATGATCAAGTCTATAAGAATTTTGCTTGCCATTGCCGCATATCATGACTATGAAATATGGCAAATGGACGTCAAAACCGCTTTCCTAAATGGAAAACTACAAGAGGATGTGTATATGACACAACCGAAAGGTTTTGAACAGAATTCTAAGGTATGCAAATTGCAGAGATCTATCTATGGATTGAAGCGAGCTTCAAGGAGTTGGAATCTCCGTTTTGATGAATCGGTCAAAGAGTTTGGTTTCATCAAGAACAAAGATGAGCCTTGTGTATATAAGAAAATTAGTGGGAGCATAGTGCTATTCCTTATTTTATACGTGGATGATATTGTAGACACCCCGCCTTGGACCGCTCACCCCGATTGCACATTTGATCTTGTGTTTCTCCCCATTTTAAGTGTTTCTCGTTAGTTTCTGTCACTTCCGTTAAGTTCCTGACTGACTTTGTTAAGTCCAGGGACTAAACTGAATAACAGGGCTGACTTTCTAGTCCATTCTGTCAAAATCGCCTTCTCTGAGTCGCGCGCCTCCGACAGGAGGATCCAGACGCGCGCGCCTTCCGCCCCCAAAGCAGGAAGCGCGTGCCTCTGGGCGTCGGTTACAGATTTCTGGCAAGGATTCTCTCCCTTGCTCAATTTACAGGATTTTGCCCGGGAAAAATTTCTTGGTGACTGAGTTTTGGCACCAAAAACATCTCTCTTTCACCTATAAAAAACCCCCCTTTACCTCAATTTTCAAGAACCTTGGGCTCTCAATCTTACATTCTCAATAAGACACTAAAATTTCACACTTACAAAGCATTTTCAAAGGATTTCTCCAAAGAATTCATCAAGAAGTGTTTGAAGTCTCTTGAAGTCTAGGTAAAGTTATTTCTTTCCTCTTCTTAACTTCATCTCTTTTCTCTTTCTTTTTGTTTTATCAAAGTGCAATCACCCAAATCATTTTGGGACATGACTCTAATGATCACCTCATCTCATTGAGGTCGGTTAAAGGGTTATCTCCTACATTCCAAACTCTATTTTAAAACCCCTTTTTATGATTTAAAGAAGAAGAAAAAGAACGTTTATCATTCATGTAGATTTTGATCAAGCAAGACCAACTTTAGTTGGGCGAGATGGGTGTTTCGGTACTTCCCATCTCGTAACCTAACGCCCGAACCTCAAAACAAAGAATCTCTGTTTTCATAATCAAACTTAGGCTATTATCAATAGGTTTTTCTTATGTTCCTCAAAACATAGGTGGCGACTCTAAAAACAAGTTAGACATCCTAGGGTAGTTCACGCGCTCTAGCCAAGCCGTGGCTCCCCCGGGGTATCTACAGTGGCGACTCCGCTGGGGACGTTTGAGGGTTAAACTTGCATTCTGATCAAAATCTACATCTTTTCTGGGCATTCTGACTCCTGATGGGGGAGGCGCGCGCTTCTGGCCTCTTCAGCCTAAGGCGCGCGCATCCCGCATCAAGGACCAGAATCGCCCGCTTCTTCATGTTCTTCATCTTCTTCTTCTGCTATTCTCCACTAATCATTTCTGCAGGGGTTACAATATGCACATAGGACCAGGGCAATCCCCTCAGTCCAAAATCTGACAATCTGACAGGTGTGCCCAGAAGCGTGCGCCTCCCAATAGCATCGCGCCTGCGCGCGCGTCTCGTATCAACACTCAGAGGCGCACGCTTCTGGGTTGGTTCCCAGAACAGAAACAGGTCTCAGAACAGAGCAGTATGATGGGGGTGTGGGCACAGTTGCCTGCATCAATGGTTATTCTGAACTTCGGACTGTTTTAATTTTATGTTCTATTTTATCGGTCACACGGGTGATTCAAAAGTTGTAATTATGTGCTTATTTGTTTTTTTTATTTCTTTTGAAAAAAAAATATAAAAAAAATATTTTGTCACCTGTTAGACCTCACACTACATGCACATATTCCTATGAATTGCTCACTATCGAGTCGCAAAAGTCCAACCCCAAACCCGTCGAGGCCCGTCCTAGAAAGTTTCAAGCTCCACTCGACCTTGGCTCTTTCGAAGCGGTAAACCTCAGCCCGTGGCGTAGTTCATGACTACATGCCGGGGGTGACCTTTGAGCCTCATATTCAAGCCGAGCACAAGCCACACAATTCTAGTTAGGATCTAACACTCCGTGACTCAAGTCGGTTTCCATGTACCGAGATTTCCCTAAACTAATGTCTTCAAATCATACATGCCAACTTGTTGAAACAGACGCAATAAAAATCCGTCCCCAAAAGTGGTTATTTTGGACGAAAATAAAAATCCGTCCCCGCATGTATGCTTTACTACATTAATTTAGTTTAATCCCGATACATGTAGGATTCACAAACGCGATGGAATCCGATGAGTATATGGGACCGCGAGATGGTCTATATACTAGTGTGACGATTCCATTATTTTTTTAGAAACCCCAAAAGGGATCCATTCCCTCCGACTTATAAAAAAAAAGAGTCTTTTCTTATGTGGTTCGAGTCGTGTGCCAAACTGTGTGTTCTAAGCCTCTTCGTGGACCGCAAGTGTTACTCAAGACTGACAAGGGCCTCTTCTGCAATCTAGGTTCAATTGGTACTTACAGAGTCTACTGGGATTTGGCAAATCGGTTAGTCCGTGAAGATATCACTCCAACAGCTCCTACATCAACAATGGCCGGCGGCTCCAACACCAACAATACCATGACTCTCGAGCAACTCGCAACCATGGTCCAACTCCTCCAAGAGCAAGTCTCCACCCTTAATAAGGAGGCACAAAGCAAAGACGACATTTGGCAATCCCACCTCGACAGCCAAAGGGAGGCCCACGAGGCCGAGATGGAGCTAATGAAAGAAAAGCTCACTAATCTTGCCAAGGGGAAGAGCAAAAATGACGATGACGAATCCGAATGGACCGAAGGTTTGTTCAAAAGTCCTTATGTCAACACCCGCACCAAGAAAGTGGGAGAGCCAAGTTCCGAGAACAATGAGCCCAAAATGGTGGATTCTATCATGGCCTACATCGACCAAAAATTCAATAGGCTCAACATGGGGAAAGGCTCCGACACAAGCCTTTATCAATCATCCATCCTCATGAGTACTATGGCCGCTCTTCCTGATAAGTTAAAGATGCCCGACATAAGCAAATTCAAGGGCAACTCTTGTCCTATAGCTCACATTGAGACTTATATTTGGGCAATGGTTCCGAAGAAGGTCTCCCCCAAGGTGATGGCTCAATGCTTTCCTCTCACTCTCGAGGGGGCGGCAAAAGATTGGTATGCTACTCTCCCGCTCATTGTCCGTCTTGATTGGGACTCCGCCATGCTTGCCTTCAAGAACAAATACCAAGGCAACACCACTCACCGGCCCACAAGGAAAGAGCTAGAGAACACTACTCAATGAGACCACGAGTCCTTCATCGACTTCACAAGGAGATGGAATGATAAACTCTCCGAGATTCTGGAAAGGCCAAATACCAAGGAGCAAATGGACATCTTTCTCAAATGTCTCAAAATTGATCTCCGCACCTACCTAAGTGGGGCTTGCTATGAGGATTTCTCCCAAATGTATGAGGCGGGAGTCCGAATGGACGAGTTGCTCAAGGAAGTCAAGAAAAGTGCTCCTAGATACCGCTACAAGGCCGCTTCCAACTCCACAAAACAGGCCTCAGTCAACGCCGTCACTATCGACAAGGGGAATTACAAAAAGGTTCCTCCACCCCAAGGGAAGAAATCTCGAAATGACCGTGTCTACACGCCTCTCCAAGGCATGACTCAAACCGAAGCTTTCGAAGTCCTCAAAGCAAAGGGTCAAGTCACACCAGTACAAGGGTACCAACCCAAGACGGTCAACCCCAATCATGCTCACCACAAATATTGTGGCTACCACCAATATAGTGGCCACACCACCGAGGAATGCTTCGTTCTCCGCAATGTCATTCAAGATCTCATAGACAAGAAAGAATTTGTAGTGACTAATGGCGAACATGTCAATGTAATAGAGATAGGAGAAATCGAGGGGACCACCCATTCAATCCCAATTGTGAATGGGGGCCCCAATGTTATGAATAAGCTTGACAATTCTTGTTATGTTGTGACTTACGATGAGGTAATGAGGGAAGTACTAGAGAATAGGAAAAAGAAGCAAGATGGGAACGTCAACATCCTAACTCAAGAAAACTCAAGCCAACATCTCTATTTGGGACCTCATCGTATCCTCGAAGAAACACCGAGATCTTGTCATCCGCAATCTCGATGATACATCAATTTCTCCCGATACTACTCCCGAGAACCTCACGGCAATGATCGGTCACATTCATTTTGGCAACGTCATCACCTTTGCCGATATGGACCTTCCACCATTTGGTTCCGACCACAACGAGGCTATTTACCTCAAGGTACGACCAAGAGGGAGCCCATCTCAAGAGTCTTAGTGGACGGTGGTTCCGCACTCAAACTCATGCCTGGCAGAATCATGGGCATACTGGGGCTTAAGGATTCCAATTTGAAGCCTTCTACTCAAGTAATCCAAGGTTATGACAGCACCTCCCGTACAGTCATGGGCATGATCGAAATAGACATTGAGTTTGGGAGGATGGTCATGTCCGTTCCATTCCAAGTGCTTGACATCCCGGCCTCGTTCAACTTGCTTTTGGGTCGACCATGGATTCACAGTTCTAATGCCGTCCCATCAACTCTCCATCAATGTGTCAAGATCTGAAATGGTGATGAAATAGTGACCGTCATGGCCGAAAACGTCACTATCCACAGAAAAGGTGAGCCCGTCCACCAAGTTCAGCATGGTCTACCAGACTCCATTCTCTCTGGCGTCTCAATCAACACCATTAACAAAAAATGGGGAAACGGATCATGAACCCCCAGTAATCACAAACTCCTCCACATAATGAGGAATATGGACTACTTCCCTGGCTTAGGCCTAGGGAAATATCAACAAGGAATCCTACATCCTGTGCAAGTCCCATTTGTCAAGAACACATTCGGTTTGGGGTACGAGCCTTCCAGAGAAGACTTGAAACAAGAGCAAGCGATCAAGAATCAAAAAGCCCGAGCTCGTAAAGAAGGCTGTCGTTATGAGGTCCCTAATCTAAGGCCTTACCGCAAGACGTTGAATGGCTATTTTGTCCGCCAAGGGGAAGACATTCCATACATGATCTTTCCCGAACCATGGGTTAACAATAAGGGTGTCAAAAAGCCCGGTCTCGAAATCTTCTCCGATTGTGAGATCCAGAAATCCGAAAGGGAACCAACTCCCATGTCGCCCCGTGAATGGTGGGGAAGGAAGGTGACTATAGAGTCCGACACAGAAATCATCGTAGGGGAAGAACCGACAGATTTAGCCTCCATGTTCGAAGAGCTATCCATAATGAATGAATGCCAAGTCAACGCCATCCATGACACCGTCATCATGAATGAGACTATCAGTGAGATCCCGCCAAGCTCTGAGCCGATCAACAATTGGTATTCTACGAAAGGGCCCGTGGTATCCGAGGAATTCTTAGTCCAAGAAATGGGTTGCATACCCCGCACAGAAACAAAGGAAGAGCGGCTCACACTTAATTTTGAGTCCGAGAGTGTCTCTAATACCCTCACCCAAGAGGATATGGAGGCCATAGCCGAGCGTGTGTTTCCTTTCTTTGCTAATGAAAAATTTGATATTTCTGAGTACCCTGAGATTGCAAACATCATAAATGATGAATTAACTAATAATGAACTTAATGAACAAGTTAATAACGATTCAAATTATGATGAAATAGACCACGAAAACACAACATACTTTAATGAACTTGCTCAACAGGTCCGTAGTCGTGATGAAAATGGTCCAGGGGCTGACGAAGAATTGCATGTTGTTAATCTGGGTACCGACGAAGAGCCAAGAGAAACTAAGATCGGAAGCTTCTTCAAGGGGGACGACAGAGACAGATTGACTGCACTACTACGGGAGTTCGTGGATGTGTTTGCATGGTCATACAAAGACATGCCGGGTTTGGACAGAAAGGTAGCGGAGCACAGAATTCCGATCAGAGAAGATGCCAAGCCGGTAAAATAGAAGCTCAGAAAGATCAAGCCAGAATGGTCTCTGCAAGTCAAAGAAGAGATCGAGAAGCTCCTCAGTGTGGGTTCCATCAAGGTTATCGAGTATCCGACATGGTTAGCCAACATCGTGACAGTCAGAAAGGCAAACGGCAAGGTTCAAGTTTGTGTGGACTTCCGGGATTTGAACAAAGCTTCCCCGAAAGACGATTTTCCACTCCCTAACATCGACATTCTGGTCGACTCCACTGCTGCCTACGAGATTCGCTCATTCATGGATGGGTTCGCTGGGTACAATCAGATTCTCATGGCCAAGGAAGATCAACATAAGACAGCCTTCACAACACCGTGGGGTACCTTTTGCTACACAGTCATGCCATTTGGGTTAAGAAACGCTGGGGCTTCCTACCAAAGATCCGTGACAGACTTGTTCCACGATATGATTCACAAAGAAATCGAGGTCTATGTGGACGACATGATAATTCACTCTAAAGGGACCGATGGTCAACATTTAATCGATCTTCGTCAACACAAGATGAGGCTCAACCCTGCAAAGTGCACGTTCAGGGTTATCCGAGGCAAAGTCCTTGGTTATATGGTCACTGAAAGGGGAATTGAAGTAGATCCCTCCAAAATCAAGGCAATAATTGACATGCCTCCTCCAAAGACGCAGAAATAGATCAAAGGTTTCATGGGCAGACTGCAATACATCAGTCGGTTTGTGCACCAACTCACTTCCATGTGCGAGCCAATCTTCAAGCTACTCAAGAAGAATGTGGCTCTAGTATGGTCCGACGCGTGCCAAGAAGCCTTCGACCAAGTGAAGCATTACTTGACGTGCCCTCCTGTTCTAGTTCCGCCGCACAAGGAGAAGCCTCTTTTGCTCTATCTCACTGTCAATGATGAAGCCCTAGGGGCTATGTTAGCACAAGAGCAACGAGAGTCCACAAAGGAGAATGCCATTTATTTTGTCAGTCGCCGATTCCAAGGAGGCGAAAAGAACTACTCTGTCTTAGAGAAGTCATGTGCAGCATTGGTTTGGGTTACTCAAAAGCTCAAACACTATATGGAAGCTTTTCCGATCAAGCTAGTAGCAAAGGTGGACCCGCTCTGCTACATCTTCGAGAAGCCTTTCATGTCAACAAGAATAGCCAAATGGTACTTCATGCTCACCGGCTATGATATCACTTACGTCACACTAAAATCCGTCAGGGGGAAAGTGTTCAGTGACCAGCTTGCCGAATTCCCGTGTGACGAAGTGAAGGGGGAAGACGTACAGTTCCCCAACGAGCATTTAATTTGTACTGCAACCGAGGAAAATAAATGGCAACTTTTTTTCGATGGCGCCGCCAATAAACACGGTTTTGGCGTAGGAGTATTACTTGTCGATCCAAAAGACATCTACACTCCCATTGCCATCCGTCTGGAATTCGAAGCTACCAACTATATTGCCGAGTATGAAGCATGCATAGCAGGGCTCGAAGCAGCTCTCGAAAGAAACGTCACGGAACTAGAAGTATTCGGCGACTCTTTGCTCCTTATCAATCAACAATCGGGTAAATGGCGAATCCAAGACCCGACCCTCCAACAGTACGGTCAGCACCTTGAAGAATTGGTTGAACAATTCCAAGAGATCACTTTCAACTACCTGCCAAGGGATAAAAATCGCTTCGCCGATGCACTGGCCACCATAGCTTCATTAGTCGAAATGCCCAAAGGGAAAATGGTGAAGCCTTTCAAAATTGCCCGAAGGAACAGTCTGGCGTACTACATGAGTATCGAGATCAACGAGGTTCAAACAAACTCTCCGTGGTATTCGGATATCATGAATTTCCTCAAAGATGGAACTTATCCTGAGAATAGGAATAAGAAGTCTCAAGCGGCTCTGCAAAGGCTAGCCTCTCGGTACGTACTGATTGGGGACCGAGTCTATAAAAGGCACCACGACGGGATCAATCACTTATGCGCCAATGAGGCCGAAGCTCAAGAGATAATGTGTGAAGTGCACTAAGGAGAGTGTGGACCCCACATGAATGGGTTTATGCTAGTCAATAAGATACTCCGCATTGGTTACTATTGGAGCACTATGGAATAAGATTGTATCGAGAAAGTCAAAAGGTGTGCCAAGTGCCAATTCCATGCTAATCTGCAACATGCTCCACCCTCGCAACTTTAAAACATGGTCACACCCTGGCCTTTCTCTTGTTGGGGGATAGACATCATCGGTAAAGTCCATCCTGCCGGAAGCAATGGGCAGTCATTCGTCCTAGTGGCCGTCGACTACTTCACAAAGCGAAGCACAAGCCTATCGGACCCTCAACGCCAAGAAAGTGGCCGAATTTGTAAAGATTAATATCATGTGCCGATACGGCGTGCCTCACGAAATCATTTCTGACAACGGCTCTCACTTTGAGAAGGAAATGGATGCACTTTTGGTAGAAAACAAGATCACCAAGCACAAGTCATCTCCTTACCGTCCCTAAGCAAATGGCGCGGTTGAAGCAGCAAATAAGACCATCGTCAAGAAAATGGCCTCAACAGGAAGGGATTGGCCCGAGAAGCTACCATTAGCATTGTGGGGCTACCGCACATCAATACGGTCAGCAACAGGAGAAACTCCTTATGCATTAGTCTATGGTTCTGAAGCCGTACTCCCAATCGAACTTGAAGTCCCATCTCTACGGGTCCTCCTCGAGAATCAAGTCAACGAGGTTGACTGGATGCAAAGTCGATATGAATAGCTAGCCTTACTCGACGAGAAAAGGCTAAGAGCACTCGAACGCACAAGGGCGTATCAGCAAAGGATGGCAAGAGCTTTCAACAAAAAGGTGAAGCCTCGAAACATCAATGTGGGAGATTTGATCTTAAGACAACATCCTCCTAATTCCATGAATCCCCTGGGGAAATGGGGACCCCGATGGATCGGTCCGTACGTGGTCAAAAAGATACTAAGCGGTGATGCAGTCCGGCTCGTGGATTTAGATGGTGACCAGCTGCCAAAGGAGGTCAACCTCAACAAGCTCAAGAGGTTCTATTCTTAATAAACAAAGACCATAAAAAAAAAAAAAAAAATCGCTCGCTAGGTTGAAAACCCGCAAGGGCGGCCTAGGTAAAAATTAGAGCACGTGCAAAAAAGAAGCCCGCTAGATTGAAAACCTGAAAGGGCGGTCTAGGCAAAAAACAGGGTGCACAAAAAAAAATAAAAACAAAAAAAAATGGTCTTTGTTTGTTTGAACTACGGAGACCTGAGCCTCCCAAAAATAAAAAAAATGGTCCTATATCTCAAAGCGCTGCTAGGCTCAAAACCCTTTCCCAACACCTCAGCACGAAGCACATCGACCCAAGTGATGCCACGGTAAAGGGTGCAAAACAAATAATACAAGTAGCTCTCGGGAAGGAAGACACTCCCCCGAAGCATTCCGTCCCTCGGAAAAGGAATTATCTGTTGGCGACCAAACTGCCGCAGAACCCGCTCTGGCTGGTAAAATGAAGAATCTCTCAAGCCGGGTACAACCACGTGCTGAAAACCAAGAATCCATTCCACAAAAGGATGAAGACCCCAAGAAGGAGGGCACCACTCAATATCGACGGTTACCCGAGAGGCAAAGAATTTCTTCCAACCATCTTCAGATAAATCCCGGATCAACAGCTTCCTCCTATGAACAGCAAAAGGAGACAAATCACCATCCGGGGAATAAATCTTGAAGTGTTCTAGGAGCCATATGGTCAAGAGCAAAGGGCTTCCCCGACACATCTTGTCCGTCCTATGTAACTCATCAAGGCCATGCAACGTCTCCCCTACAATAAGAGGGATTATACTAAATTGTTGCTCCTTGGCTTGCAAAATAATCTTAGCCAACTGCGCATCCGCAGTCCCGAAGGGTGTGACAAACAGTACTTCACTAAAGAGACAAGCGGCCATGGCATTCCTCTTGAAAGATTGAACCACCGGATCCTCCGAGTGTAAACTGAAGAACATCGGCAACTCAGTTATGTCAATCACAGTACCGTGCAACATCTTCCTCACGTCCTCAACAGGGAGATTCAGTAACTCAACCCAAGAGTCAATGGCACCACAGTGATATTTAGGGACGGCAATCCGACCGGCCAAAGGCATGCCAAGGATGGCCCCGAAATCATCAACAGTCGGCACCATTTCATTAGCTGAAAAGTTGAAGGTATGGCTATCGCAATCCCAGAAATCCGCGGCAGCTCTCAACAAATCCCAATCCGGTTTCAATGTCCGCAAAGTGAAAAGAATTCGGACTTCGTACTTTGCAGTATTGTCAACGAGCATGTCTATGTTTGGAAGAGGAAAATCATCTTTTGGAGATGCTTTGTTGAGATCACGAAAATCAACACAGACGCGGACCTTTCCATTTGCCTTGGAAACCTGCACAGTAGTAGCCAACCAGGTTGGATACTCTATTACTTTGATGAACCCAACACTCAGGAGTTTTTCTATCTCTTGTTTGACTTGTACCGACCACTCTGCCTTAATTGTGCGGAGTTTCTGCTTGATCGACTTTGAATCGGGAAGCAGCGGTATCTTGTGCTCAACAATCGAATTGGCTAGCCCAGTATATCTTTGTAGGACCAAGCGGACACATCTACGAATACTCATAGAAGCGCTATGAGGGCTTGTCGGTCTTCCCCCTTTGCCAATCTTGGTCTCTTTCGGATCATCGTCCGTCCCTAGATTAACTGTTTGCATTTCTTCGGCACCAATAGGACCATTTCTGCCATGAAGACCTACTTGCTTATTAATTTCTTTTAAGATTTGCTCATTTTCTTGATCTATCTCTTCATATGACTCATTATTATCTAATTCGTTAGAGTTATTAGTTAATTCATCATTTAGGACGCTAGTAATCTCGGGATACTCAGAAAGATCTATTTTTTCATTAAGAAATTAAGGGAATACATGTTCCGCGATGGCATCAAAGTCCTCTTGGGTGAGCTCATCGGTGGCGGTATCTGAATCTAAGGTAAGAGTTACAAATTTTCTTTCTCTATGGGGATGGGGAGTACATCCTAACTCTTTGATCAGGAAATCTTCACTTGCTATGGGTCCCCCAATTGTGTACCAATTCTGAATAGGCTTGTCACTCTTCTCGATGAGCTTGGTGTAGTCTTGGTTCGGAGCATCCCCCTTGTCTATTGCATTGATCTGAGTGTCCTCTAGCTTGCAAAGGTTGAGAAATTGGCGCTGTAGGTCTTCTCCCAACACAAAGTCCCACTCACTGAATGCTTCAGCCTTGGTACCTCCTAATTCTCGAGGTAGCCACGAGAATTGCATCGGTTCTATTTTAAGTGAGTACGGATAACAGTCAGTGAATATTTCAAAGCCCGGCTGAAGCTTCCCCCTATGGTCGATCCATAGTTCAGGGAACATGAACTATGGCAAATTTTCCCCCTCGCGTACAAAGTACCCATTTAGAGTCTTTTGATAGGGCGGTGCTAGTGGTACAATGTATGAGATCCAATCCCTTTCATCTTTAGGGATGCCCTTGAGTGGTGACACATACCCTAGACCATATTCTGGGGGTATAGAACGACAGGTGGTGGTTCTTTTATCCCTTGTAAATGCTTTCCAAGTCCAAGACCGGGGAAGTATCCTTCTTTTAGCATCATGTTAAGCACTGGGAGCATTCCGGAGAATGGAACTGCCTTGGAATAGTCGTTTTTATTGTGCACTTCTACCATCTCTACACTACTTTCTTTTTGGATTTCGAATCCATTGAAGAGGTGGTCAGCTGCCTCATGCTGAATTTCTAAGATCGGGCTAGCAGTGACTAGTTCCCCAAGTATGGTGACTATCGTGTCGTTGTGTTTAAACTTGACACACTGATGGAGAGTTGATGGTACTCCCCCTGTTTGATGTAGCCACGGGCGCCCCAGAAGAAGGTTGAAGGGAGAAGGGATATCGATGACTTGGAATTCTGCCTTTATAGTTATATATCCTGCTATAACTGTTAGAGTGATTACTCCTATAGGTGAGCGTGCAGTGCAATCAAACCCTCGTACAATAAGAGTCGACGGTTTTAGCTCTCTTGAGGTAAGGCCAAGCGTTACCATGACTTTCTTGGGTAAGACATTAATGGCGGACCCATTGTCTACTAGGATCCTGGGGATTCAATGCCCATAGACCTTTGCAGTTATGTAGATAGCTTCGGTGTGCCCTCCACCGTACTGTGGTAGATCTAAGTCGGTAAAAGTGATCACATTGCCAAATTGGATTTGGCCTACCATTTGGGTTAACTCTTCGGGAGTTATTTCTTTGGGCACTTCGACTTGGGCTAAAGCTTTAGAGATCATCATCTAATGCTTATGAGATGATCCTAAGAGATCCTATATGGAAAAGTTGGCTTGGGTTTTCTTTATTTGTTTAAGAAGTGGATCGTCAAGTTCAACGGGTTCGGGCTCTTTCGAAGATGATGGTTCTTCTACTCTCGGTCTTTGTTGATTATGACTCGACCGAAATGGGTGAGTAAGTTAACATCCTCCTTTGCTTTATTATTCTTTCTATCTAGTATTTGATCCCAAGACAACATGTAACAGAAAGAAATTTCATTATTAAACTTTGGAGTGCTCTCGCCTACATTTGGGACTAGGCAAGCAGTCTCCTCTTTCTCACTAGCTATTTCTATTACATGGATCCCTCCTCCCGCAGTTGGGAGAGGGCTTACTACTACACTAGGAACCTTTAGTTGCTTAGCGTCTATGAGATCTTGGATCACATCTTTGAGGTGGTGGCAAGAGTCGGTGTCATGGCCGGTGGCCCTATGGAACTTGCAGAAGAGATGATGGTGTAGATACCCAGGGGAACCACGGCTTGGCTACAGCGGTGAATTATCCTAGGATGTCTAACTTGTTTTAGATTGTTTAGAGTCGCCACCTATGTTTTTAAAAGAACATAAGAAAAACCTAGAAATAGCCTAATTTATGTACAAAACCAGAGATTCGGGAGAGAAGGGTTCGGGGGTTAGGTGATGGAGTGGGAAGTACTTAAACACCCACTCCGCCCCGCTTACGCGGGTCTTGCTACTATTGGTGTTCTAATATTTACATGTCCTTCAATTAATTAAATAGAAATGTGCTAACAATTGTGATGAGAAGAAAAGAGGAAATAAAGGGGAAATAAAATAGAATTGTTTTATTTATTTAATGATAAAGATTACATGTAACAAGTAATGTTAAAGAATTACATTAAGAGATGAAGAGAAATTAACATGGTGAATTAAAGTTAAGATTAAAATGTAGGGAGATAACCTTAACTAACTTCAATATGTGAAGTAGTCATGTTGGTCATGTCCCATTAATGGGGATTGCATACATCAAGAAGAAGAAAACAAAGGAAGAAAATGGAGTTGTACCTTGAGAAAGAGGACTTGGAACCTTGACTTGAAAGTGTTGTTGTTGTAATGAAATTGTTGTAGAACAATTTGTGTAGAGTCTTGTTACTAAGAACTCTTGTTGGGAGAATTTGTGTATAATGTAGTTGGTGAATCAAGGTTGGAGTCCAAAAAGAAGTCCAAAAAGAAGTCCAAAAAGAAGTCCCTTTCCAAGGTAGGAGATGATGGTTTTTATAGGTAAAAAAGAGAGGGAAATGATGGAGGGAAATTGGTCATCCATGTGAAATGGAATGATCCAATCACAAATAAGATAAATGAATAAAAGAAAAATAAAAGAAATAAAAGAAATCAAATAATAAATGAAAGAAATATTAGTTTTTGGGAAAAGGCTTAGAATTTGGGATTGGGAGTTAATGAGAAAAGGGGGGATGAATGTGGATGTAAAAAGATGGTTTTTGTGATCAAGAAAAGATGTTTGTAAATAAGAAAATGGAGGGAAATAAGGTGCAATCCGTTACTGCCAAAGTGGGAAGCGCGCGGGTCCGGCTTTTGGGGCGGGACGCGCGCGCGGCTCACTGGCAGTGCCGGAACCGCCCGCGGGTGAAAAATGACAGAAT
Organism: Campanula takesimana; assembly: GCA_026119855.1. Classification (NCBI taxonomy): domain Eukaryota; kingdom Viridiplantae; phylum Streptophyta; class Magnoliopsida; order Asterales; family Campanulaceae; genus Campanula; species Campanula takesimana. Next base: position 992,324 of record JAOWBW010000205.1, read on the forward strand.
GACAGAATGACCCTAAAAGTTAACTCTGTTATGCAATTTAGTCCAAAACTAACGGAATCAGTTAGGAACTTAACCGAAGTAACAGAAATTAATGAAAATAAGTTAAACAAAAATACTTTGTATGCAATCGGGGTGAGAGGTCCAAGGCGGGGTGTCTACAGAGCCCCTCGGCGACGTGGATTGCAAAGCAAAACGCGTCGACGAAAGTAAAAACACCCGCCAAGGACATCGACAAAGAAAAAGAAAGAAAAGAAAGCAAATACTCGATGAAAGCAGTAATTTGAAATTGCTAGAGATAGGGGTGCGCTCCCTGTGTGAGCGTCTTTTGCTGGAGTATTGTATTGGAGCTCATGGGAGCTTGTCTCGATATGGACCGAGTTGTTGAGTCGGGGCTCATGGGAGCTTGTCTCGATATGGACCGAGTTGCCGACTTGGAGCTCATGGGAGCTTGTCTCGATATGGACCGAGTTGCCGACTCGGAGCTCATGGGAGCTTGTCTCGATATGGACCGAGTTGCCGACTCGGAGCTCATGGGAGCTTGTCTCGATATGGACCGAGTTGCCGACTCGGAGCTCATGGGAGCTTGTCTCGATATGGACCGAGTTGCCGACTCGGAGCTCATGGGAGCTTGTCTCGATATGGACCGAGTTGCCGACTCGGAGCTCATGGGAGCTTCTCTCGATGTGGACCGAGTTGCCGACTCGGAGCTCATGGGAGCTTCTCTCGATGTGGACCGAGTTGCCGACTCGGAGCTCATGGGAGCTTCTCTCGATGTGGACCGAGTTGCCGACTCGGAGCTCATGGGAGCTTCTCTCGATGTGGACCGAGTTGCCGACTCGGAGCTCATGGGAGCTTCTCTCGATGTGGACCGAGTTGCCGACTCGGAGCTCATGGGAGCTTCTCTCGATGTGGACCGAGTTGCCGACTCGGAGCTCATGGGAGCTACTCTCGATATGGACCGAGTTGCCGACTCGGAGCTCATGGGAGCTTCTCTCGATATGGACCGAGTTGCCGACTCGGAGCTCATGGGAGCTTGTCTCGATATGGACCGAGTTGCCGACTCGGAGATCATGGGAGCTTGTCTCGATATGGACCGAGTTGCCGACTCGGAGATCATGGGAGCTTGTCTCGATATGGACCGAGTTGCCGACTCGGAGATCATGGGAGCTTGTCTCGATATGAGAGTTGCCGACTCGGAGATCATGGGAGCTTGTCTCGATATGGACCGAGTTGCCGACTCGGAGATCATGGGAGCTCTCGATATGGACCGAGTTGCCGACTTAGAGCTCATGGGAGCTTGTCTCGATATGGACCGAGTTGCCGACTTGGAGCTCATGGGAGCTTGTGTCACGACCCGAAATCTAGGCTCTATTTTATTAGTAATTAAATGATTTTTATTTAATTATTTGCTTAATTATTTATTTAAATAATTATTTATCTAAATATTTATGGGTGCAATTTTTGTCTTATAATAATTATGCCTAGCATTTTATTCGAGTTATTTGGGCTAGTGTGGAAGTGTTGAGTCTTAATTGTGAGTCGGGAGTGTAAGTAATTGTGTTAGTATGGGGAGGGGGTCTAGTTGTAACTTTTTAAATAATTCCCCTATTTCCCCCTCACCTCCCTCACCTTCTCCCTCACTCTCTCCATCCCTCCTCCCAGCACAACTCCCTCTCTCTCTAAGCTTTTGGGTAAGTTTTCTTCTCCTTCTTCTCTCTTAATTTCCTTCCTCTTCCTCTCATCTTCTCTCATTTCTTGAAACTTGAACATGGTTTAGATCGTCGATAGGATCGCGTAGAATCAAAAATATTCAAATTACGTCAACTTTGAGAAAAATCAAGTAAGTTGCTTTTCCCCCATTTTAATGCTAAAATGTTCATATCATGTTTAGATATTGTTTGATGTATTACATTTGAAGTTTGGATGAGTTTTGAATTTGTTTGGGATTTATTTGGGTTTTTGGTCAAAAATGGTGATTTTGGAATGTTGGGTTTGATTCTTGGTTTTGGGGTATAAATGGTGTGTTTGGATTCCCATTCTAGTTATAAATGATGTTGGGTACCATAGAAACCTTATTGGGAGTGTTGATTTTGAGTATTAAGAATTGGGTATGAAATGGTAAGGAAAAGTTATGAACCCAGCTGCTGAAATCCCTCCAATCCGTAGACCAGGCGCCCGCCTGACCCCCTCCAGGCGCCCGCCTACATGTCATTTTTGGAAGACCTGACTTTCTGGAAATTCAAGCGCCCGCCTGCCTCATTCCAGGCGCCCGCCTACCTCCTGTTCCAGGAATTTGACCTTTTTGCTTGGTTTAAGACATAAGGCTTAACTAGTTTAGGTTTAATCCTTCTAATTAACTTAAGATAACACCGTGGAACACTTTATTGTGTGGATTAGATTCTTTTGTGAATAAATATGATGTGAAATGTATTTAAGTACCGTTTTGGTAATGTAGTTCATCTTTGATGTGCTGTTTGCATTGGTTGACCTTTGTGGTAACTTAATTTGATTGGTTCCCTACTTTGGAACCTTAAGTTGTGCATTCATGCTAAACTATTATTACTTAACATCTATTTGAAAGTCCAGCTGGTATTTTGTGTGTGTTAGGGCGATGGGAAAGATTATAATGGCAAAGCCAAGTCCATTATAATGTTGACCATTGTTTTGCCCCCTTCTTTACCCCTTCTCCAGATTGGCCTTGGAAATGATAAGTCAGCGTTCCTTTGTGAATGTATCTGGCTAGCGGGCATGACTTTGTGTCATGGTCCTTGTCCCTTGTGACACTTTTATGTTATTGGTTCCGGTACCGGGGTTTTCTCTTCGGCTTTCATGCTATTATGAAGATGATGATTGGTTGATTATTGAAGCTGCGCAGCGATCCTTTATTTGGATGTTCCGGTTTGGAAAACCTTGGCTATATCCTTTGTTATGTGTTTATTTCCGCTGCTATCTGTTAAGTGATAAATGCTATGTGCTATGTGATAATAATTATTGTTTATTGCTTATTGCATCATAGCATGTCATGTAGTTGCATTAGTAACTTATTGAGATTTATCTCACCCCCTTTCTTTTATCTTTGTTTTTCCTTAACCCCCCCCCCCAGGTGCTAAGGATTAGTCTCGCTGATCACGAGAAAGAGGACGTCGAGTGTGGATCCGTTCTTTTGGGGAAGGTTATTATAGGTTGGTTTACATTATGTAAATGTGTAACCATTTTGGGATAGTTGTACCAAACAATGACGTCACTAAGAATTGTACATTTGTATTTTGTTGGGCATAAACTTGTGGAAGTTTATGATAGTTGTATTTAGTTTTTATTAAACTTGGTTTTGTAAAACTTTGGATCATCACCCTTTTTGGTATCAAATGAAATTTTTAACCTTGGTATTTCATAGTTTTGGTTTTAGAGTCGACGTCCAGATCGCGGTCCCGGGCCCGCGGGGTCCGGGGTTGCGACAGTTGGTATCAGAGCTATGGCATTAGCTCTAAGTATAAGTCTAGGTGGATTAGTATGACCTAGGTGGGTAGTAGTGTGCGGAGTGATTAACGGTTGATGTTTTATGCAGGTACTTGTTGACAATGGTTCGTAGAAGGAGTGGTGAAGGTAGTTCCGGTAATGCAAATCAGAATGATACAAAGGATGAAGCACGTGCCATGTTTCAAGGCATGTTTGAGGCGGCCATGAAGGCCATACATGATCAAGGTCCGAGGGTAGAACAAGCACCACCCCGCTATGGATTGGAGCAATTTCTGAAGCTGAAACCGGTTGAATTCAATGGGGAACCCGATGTTCGGAAAGATGAGTTATGGATTGAGTCAATGGAGAAGATTTACGATGTGTTTGGGTGTTCGGATCAAGACAAGGTCCGGTTCGCGGCTTACAAGCTTGTGGGAGCCGCCGAGCATTGGTGGAAGGGTGTTAAACTACTTGGGATGATACTCACACGGTGTATGCGTGGGAGTTGTTTGTGCGCAAGTTCAAGGAGCATTTCATTCCGGTTGTTGATCAAAACCGAAAGGAGATCGAGCTACTCAACTTGGAGCAAGGTGTGTTGTCTATAGCACAATACTCGGCTAAGTTCATAGAATTAGCCCGGTATTGCGACTATTTGGTGAGGACCGAGGAACAAAAGGCTATGAGATTCATTCGGGGATTGAAGACCTCCATCCGTACTCAACTTATTGCCCAACGGATAGTGACTTTTCAAGATGCGGTGGACCGAGCCTATTTGATAGAGCAAGATATTGGGGAGCATAAAAGGAAGGCCGAGGTAGCTAACCCGAGTAAGCAAGGAGCGCAGAGCAAGTCACAACCAAGGATTGATAACCGAGGTAACTTTGGGGGACAATCTCAGTTCCGAGGGCAACCGATCCCAAGGAACCCGGGTACCACTTCCGGGAACCAAGGGAGCCAAATTAGGAAGCCTTGTACCTTTTGTCAAAAGGTAGGCCATGCAGAGGATAGGTGTTGGAAAAAGCAAGGCTAGTGCACCAATTGTGGTGAAATGGGGCACTTTGCGAGAGAGTGCACGAGGTACCGAGGTCAAGCATCCGGGTCAGGAGTTGGTTTTAATCAGGGTCAGAAACGGGATGCCGCCGGGAAGCCCAAAGTTCAAGGGAAGGTTTATGCCATGAATCAACAACAAGCTACCGATGATCCATCCGTTATTGGAGGTATTGTTTCTGTGTCTAATGTGAGCGCACGAGCGTTAGTAGATCCAGGATCATCTCATTCATACATTTCTGTGCAATTTGCTTCCATGTTAAATGCTGCATTCGAGTCTTTACCGTACGTGCTAGAGGTGTCGACCCCTATAGGAGAATGCTTGATTTCTGATCGAGTCTTTCGTGCTTGCGATGTGGTTATTTGTGGTCGTGTCCTTTGTGCGGATTTGGTAGTTCTTCCTATCCAAGACTTTGATGTCATTTTGGGTATGGATTGGTTGAGCAAGTTTCATGCTTCCGTTGATTGCCGTAAGAAAACTGTTACTTTTTCTATTCCCGATGTGCCTAAGTTTGTGTTTGAGGCTAGTCCTCTGAGTAGAAAGGTTCGCTTAATTTCTTTTATAAAAGCGAGAAAATTATTGCATAATGGTTGTGAGGGGTATTTGGCTAGTGTTCTTGATACTAGGAAGGAGTCCCCTAGTTTTGATAGTGTTCGGGTAGTTCGGGAATATCCCGATGTTTTCTCTACCGAGTATGAGATGCCCCCCGATCGTGATATTGAGTTTTGTATAGACCTTTTGCCGGGTATGGCTCCGATTTCGAAAGCACCTTATAGGTTAGCTCCCGCAGAGTTGAAGGAATTAAAGGTTCAGTTGCAAGAGTTGCTTGATCGAGGGTTTATCCGCCCTAGTGTTTCCCCGTGGGGAGCACCGGTTTTGTTTGTGCGGAAGAAAGATGGTTCGTTGAGATTGTGTATCGATTACCGGAAGTTGAATCAGGTTACGGTGAAGAATAAGTATCCTCTACCGCACATCGATGATTTGTTTGATCAGCTTCAAGGGTCTGTGGTTTTCTCTAAACTTGATTTGAGGAGTGGGTACCATCAGTTGAAGGTTCGATCGGAGGATATTCCGAAGACTGCTTTTCGCACTCGTTATGGTCATTATGAGTTCTTGGTTATGCCGTTTGGGTTGACTAACGCGCCGGCCGTGTTTATGGATTTGATGAACCGAGTTTTCCATCCTTATCTTGATTCGTTCGTGGTGGTTTTCATCAACGACATTCTTGTTTATTCGAAATCTCGAGAGGACCATGAACAGCATTTGAGGACAGTTTTATCCGTTCTTGCGAGGGAGAAATTATTTGCGAAGTTTAGTAAATGCGAATTTTGGCTTGAGAAGGTTTTGTTTTTGGGTCATGTTATTTCGAAAGATGGGATTTCGGTGGATCCTTCAAAGATAGAGGCTATAGTGGATTGGAAGAGACCCGAGTCAGTGACAGAGATTAGAAGTTTTCTTGGTTTAGCCGGTTATTACCGAAGATTTATTGAAGGGTTTTCGAGGATCGCTACTCCGATGACGCAGTTGACCCGAAAGAATGTTCCGTTTGTGTGGACCGAGAAATGTGATAAGAGTTTTGAGGAATTGAAGAAGAGGTTGACTACCGCACCGATCTTGACTTTGCCTAATGGGAGCGATGGCCTAGTGATTTACAGTGATGCTTCGAAAGAAGGTTTGGGTTGTGTGTTGATGCAGAATGGGAAAGTAATTGCTTATGCTTCGAGGAAGTTGACCCCTAGTGAACAGAATTACCCGACTCATGATATGGAGTTAGCGGCTATTGTCTTTGCGTTGCACAAATGGAAGCACTACCTTTATGGAGCGAAGTTTGAGATTTTTACGGATCACAAGAGTTTGAAGTACCTTTTCTCCCAGAAAGAGTTGAACAATAGGCAGCGCCGATGGATGGAATTATTGAAGGATTATGATTGTACGATTTCTTATCATCCGGGGAAGGCGAATGTGGTAGCCGATGCGATTAGTAGAAAGTCTTATGTGGCTTCGATGATGGTTCGCGAGTGGAAAATGCTTGAGGATGTTCGGGATTGGTCTCCTCGTGAATCGAGACATGGGGCTATTTTTGCGAATATTAGGGTGTCTCCGACCCTAATTCAGAGGATAAAGGAAGCTCAGAAAGAAGATCCCGAGTTGGTGAAGGTAATGGGTAAATTGAAGGAAAAGAACTTCGAGGATTTTTCTTTGAGTTCGAGTGGAGTGTTGACTTTCCGTGGTCGTTTGTGTGTTCCGGATGTTGATGGAATTAAACAGAGAGTTCTTGATGAGGGTCACAAATCGGGGTATACTATTCATCCAGGCAGTACGAAGATGTATCAGGATTTGAAGCAACAATTTTGGTGGATTAATATGAAGAGGGAAATAGCCGAGTATGTATCGAAGTGTCTAACGTGTCAGCAGGTCAAAGCCGAGCATCAGAGACCCGCGGGATTGCTTCAGCCGTTAGAGATTCCCGAGTGGAAATGGGAGCATGTAACTATGGATTTCGTCACGGGACTACCTCGTACCCGTAGGAGGTATGACAGTGTTTGGGTAATAGTGGATAGATTGACCAAGAGCGCCCATTTCTTGCCTATTGACATCAGATATTCGATGGAGAAGCTTGCGACCCTTTATATCGATGAGATCGTGAGATTGCATGGGGTTCCGGTTAGCATTGTGTCAAATCGAGACCCGAGGTTTACTTCTAGATTCTGGAAGGCGTTTCAGGAAGCTTTGGGTACAGATTTGCGATTCAGTACAGCTTTTCATCCTCAGACAGACGGTCAATCCGAGAGGACTATTCAGATTTTGGAGGATATGTTGCGAGCTTGTTCGATGGACTTTTCCGATTCTTGGGATTCGCACCTACCGTTAGTGGAGTTCTCTTACAACAACAGTTATCAGGCTAGTATTAAGATGGCACCGTTTGAGGCCTTGTATGGAAGGAAGTGTAGATCGCCTATTTGTTGGGATGAGGTCGACGAAGCGAAAGTTTTGGGTATTGATTTGCTTCGGGATTCGGTTGAGAAAGTTCGAGTTATCCGGGATAGATTGAAGACAGCCCAGAGTCGACATAAGAGCTATGCAGATAACCGAAGGCGAGATCTTAGTTTTCAGACCGGTGATTTGGTGTTCTTGAAAGTATCTCCAAAGGTGGGTATTCGTAGATTTGGGAAGAAAGGCAAATTGGCTCCGAGGTTTATAGGTCCGTTTGAGATTTTGGGAAAGGTTGGACTTCTAGCGTATCGTCTCGCGTTACCGCCATCTTTGGATCGGTTACATGATGTGTTCCACGTTTCTATACTTCGGAAGTATGTTCATGATCCATCTCACGTGTTACCGAGGATACCGGAAGATATTGAGCCCGATATGTCTTATGAGGAACGACCGGTCCGGATCCTAGATTCTAAAGTTCAAGAGTTGAGGAGAAAGAGCATTGCGTTGGTTAGAGTCCTTTGGAGGAATCATAACATCGAGGAGTCGACTTGGGAGCTTCGAGATGAGATCGAGAGGAAATTTCCGTGGCTTTTTGTTTAAGGTGAGTTTCGTTAAAATTCGGGTCGAATTTTCTTTAAGGGGGAGTGAATGTCACGACCCGAAATCTAGGCTCTATTTTATTAGTAATTAAATGATTTTTATTTAATTATTTGCTTAATTATTTATTTAAATAATTATTTATCTAAATATTTATGGGTGCAATTTATGTGTTATAATAATTATGCCTAGCATTTTATTCGAGTTATTTGGGCTAGTGTGGAAGTGTTGAGTCTTAATTGTGAATCGGGAGTGTAAGTAATTGTGTTAGTATGGGGAGGGGGTCTAGTTGTAACTTTTTAAATAATTCCCCTATTTCCCCCTCACCTCCCTCACCTTCTCCCTCACTCTCTCCATCCCTCCTCCCAGCACAACTCCCTCTCTCTCTAAGCTTTTGGGTAAGTTTTCTTCTCCTTCTTCTCTCTTAATTTCCTTCCTCTTCCTCTCATCTTCTCTCATTTCTTGAAACTTGAACATTGTTTAGATCGTCGATAGGATCGCGTAGAATCAAAAATATTCAAATTCCGTCAACTTTGAGAAAAATCAAGTAAGTTGCTTTTCCCCCATTTTAATGCTAAAATGTTCATATCATGTTTAGATATTGTTTGATGTATTACATTTGAAGTTTGGATGAGTTTTGAATTTGTTTGGGATTTATTTGGGTTTTTGGTCAAAAATGGTGATTTTGGAATGTTGGGTTTGATTCTTGGTTTTGGGGTATAAATGGTGTGTTTGGATTCCCATTCTAGTTATAAATGATGTTGGGTACCATAGAAACCTTGTTGGGAGTGTTGATTTTGAGTATTAAGAATTGGGTATGAAATGGTAAGGAAAAGTTATGAACCCAGCTGCTGAAATCCCTCCAATCCGAAGACCAGGCGCCCGCCTGACCCCCTCCAGGCGCCCGCCTACATGTCATTTTCGGAAGACCTGACTTTCTGGAAATTCAAGCGCCCGCCTGCCTCATTCCAGGCGCCCGCCTACCTCCTGTTCCAGGAATTTGACCTTTTTCCTTGGTTTAAGACTTAAGGCTTAACTAGTTTAGGTTTAATCCTTCTAATTAACTTAACATAACACCGTGGAACACTTTATTGTGTGGATTTGATTCTTTTGTGAATAAATATGATGTGAAATATATTTAAGTACCGTTTTGGTAATGTAGTTCATCTTTGATGTGCTGTTTGCATTGGTTGACCTTTGTGGTAACTTAATTTGATTGGTTCCCTACTTTGGAACCTTAAGTTGTGCATTCATGCTAAACTATTATTACTTAGCATCTATTTGAAAGTCCAGCTGGTATTTTGTGTGTGTTTGGGCGATGGGAAAGATTATAATGGCAAAGCCAAGTCCATTATAATGTTGACCATTGTTTTGTCCCCTTCTTTACCCCTTCTCCAGATTTGCCTTGGAAAGGATAAGTCAGCGTTCCTTTGTGAATGTATCTGGCTAGCGGGCATGACTTTGTGTCATGGTCCTTGTCCCTTGTGACACTTTTATGTTATTGGTTCCGGTACCGGGGTTTTCTCTTCGGCTTTCATGCTATTATGAAGATGATTATTGGTTGATTATTGAAGCTGCGCAGCGATCCTTTATTTGGATGTTCCGGTTTGGAAAACCTTGGCTATATCCTTTGTTATGTGTTTATTTCCGCTGCTATCTGTTAAGTGATAAATGCTATGTGCTTTGTGATAATAATTATTGTTTATTGCTTATTGCATCATAGCATGTCATGTAGTTGCATTAGTAACTTATTGAGATTTATCTCACCCCCTTTCTTTTATCTTTGTTTTTCCTTAACCCCCCCCCCAGGTGCTAAGGATTAGTCTCGCTGATCACGAGAAAGAGGACGTCGAGTGTGGATCCGTTCTTTTGGGGAAGGTTATTATAGGTTGGTTTACATTATGTAAATGTGTAACCATTTTGGGATAGTTGTACCAAACAATGACGTCACTAAGAATTGTACATTTGTATTTTGTTGGGCATAAACTTGTGGAAGTTTATGATAGTTGTATTTAGTTTTTATTAAACTTGGTTTTGTAAAACTTTGGATCATCACCCTTTTTGGTATCAAATGAAATTTTTAACCTTGGTATTTCATAGTTTTGGTTTTAGAGTCGACGTCCAGATCGCGGTCCCGGGCCCGCGGGGTCCGGGGTTGCGACAGCTTGTCTCGATATGGACCGAGTTTTGTTGTATGTTGTTTGGAGCCGTATTTACTTTGTGGGGTGTGGGCACAGTTGACCACTTTCTGATGGGGATGAAGTGCCTTGAGTAGCGGGTGTTGTTGACTTCGTGGTGGTACCTGTTATGTGTGTGCTTGACAGGTATATGTGTTTGTGCAAGAAGATGCATGAAGTGTGATGATTGAGAGAAATTGTGCTCGTGGTGTGATGAGATTTTGGAACACCCTTGCAATGAGAGAGAAGTAAGAATGTAGAGAGTGATTTTGTGTGCGGTGTGATTTTGAGGAAAGCATTGGATGTATTCATACCTTCACTTACCATTGCCGATTGAGTGGAGATGGATTCCTGATGTCCGCGGAGGATGCTTTGATGGAGAATGTCCATTCTTTAGATGTTGATGAGAGAATGCCCTTGATGTTGGGTTGGCGAGATGGTACTCTGGATGATGGGTTGGTCGTGCCAAAAGGCTGCCTACGTATCTCTTTAAGAGAATCAGACCAGCGTAGTTCAAGGATGATGGAGAACTCTGGGGAAGAAGCTATGGAGCAAAGCAAAGTAAAGCACATATTTTTGCACATAGAAGGAGAAAAAGAATTTTTTTTTTTTTTTTTTTTTTTTTTTTTTTTTTTTAGAAAGGAAAGAAAATGCACACATGTGAGGAAAAGATTTTTTTTTTTTTTTTTTTTTTTTAGTCCGTGGGTGAACCATTTTAACCATTGTGTGCTTTTGAAGCCAACCCAAGATCAAGTCATGTTCAGTCGAAGTCCGGATTGCCTCGCTTGAATTCTGTTGTCGCCGGTGTGCCCAACGAAGATTGATGTCTAGCACCAAGAGATTTGTCGGTTATGGGGCTTCAAAAGGCTTTTGATGCCGAGATACCAAGGGGTTGCTGATTGTAAAGCCCCTAGAATGCCTTTGATGCCAAATTTTGAGGGACTTGCATAGCTCCAAGATAAATCAGCTCTTGGCCCATTCGAGTAAATCGCCCTTTGTTGTTGTAGTGAGCAAGCCCCAAGAGGAGATCGTTGATGCCAAGCTTCGAGAGATTGCAAAGCCCCAAGTGTCGTGGGCTTGTAGATGGCGGGATGTGAAGACCTTTCATTGTAAAGCCCAAATTATCTCGTGATTGGCTCGGCATTGAGAGCGGATGTACCGTTTGGTAGAATTCTTGATAGAGATCTCCTTCTTGCTCTTACTGGGGAGATGAATGGCCTCATTGTGGTCGATACCCAAATGGCTGAGGGCTTATGTCAAAGGATGCAGTAATGTCTTGCGGTGCCGTCGAGGTTGCAGAGGATAAGGTCTTGGTGTGATAAAGTCCCAAATAAGTATGCTTGCTTGACTCTTCTTGAGTTGAACTAATGACGGATCTTCGGATGCAACTAGTGCTGTGGCCCAACTTTATCTGAGCTGCACCTTGTGCTTTTGATCTTGGAGAAGGGGGTGCTGAATTGCAGAAACATTGGGATTGGCCGTGGCATTTCCCGCTATAACCCTGTTTTGATTAGAGTTTAGCATATTGAATCTTTTTCCTTTTCTCTAAGACTTTCTTCATGATCTCGTTGACAGTTCTAACAAAAATCATCAACTTCATTCATAACATCGGAGTCTTCATTTAAAACCAAGAGGCCTTTGACTTGAAGTGTTGAGAGACCCTTTGAAGCTTGATCCCTTTCATGGAGACTACTCCCAAATTGCGTTGCTCGAGTATTGTTGCCCAAAAGACTGTCGGTCGCGAAGCCCCAATATTGCCCTTTGCTCGGATTACTGTAATGCCGTAGCCCAAAATATTGTAGATTGCGAAGCCCGTTGAGACCTTCGGTGCTGAATTGAGGAAGCTTCCAATGTTGCACATGACTTGGCTGGGGATACTGCTGGGGAGTTAATTGTTCTTTGCCGAGGGAGCCTTTAAGACTTGACCGTAGCCCCTAGAGTGCCATCATTGATTGCGAGAAAGGTCCACCCTTGATTGGGGAAACGAGCACGGGCACACATGACAAGAGGGCTTTTTGACATCCCTTTTGAGGGACTTTGAGGATAGTCTCACACATCTTTCTTGAGCATAGCCCCTAGGGCGTATTGATTGCCAAATGAAGCAAAAGAATCCCTTGTTCTTGAGTCACATAGCCCCTAGGGCGTCACCATTTGTTGAGCAAAGCAAGAGTGACTCGTCCTCGTGTGAGGGAATAAACATGAGAGGATATGGTAAGAGCTACTCCATTTCTCGGGAGCCTTTCGGCGTACTTTAGAAGCACATACTTGAAGAAGCCTTGAAAACTGAGACACATGTTGTTGCTATTTGCTACCCAAGCTAATTGACTAGCTAGGGATTATTTGTGCAACCTCGTGCCCTTTTATGATGGGCTTGTTCTCGGATGGATCTTGGTAACCACGGGCCTTCTTTTCATGAACCAAAAAATGCACACTGCTGGAGAATGATGCCGATAACCCAAGACAACCTTTGATAGTGCTATATCTTGTCGAGCCTTTTGCAATCCCAAAGTTGACTCGGTGGGGAATTGACTTGCTGAGGAGATTCAATGTAGAACTTATCTTCTTTAGAGGCCGGGGATCTCCATTTGTCTTTCCCTTCTCTCTCTCACTCTCTCATTTATTTTTTTTATGACGCACCCTGTTTTTTGCCTAGACCGCCCTTTCGGGTTTTCAATCTAGCGGGCATCTCTTTTGCGTCTTCATTTTTTACTCGATTAATGAGGAAGTGTGCATTAACTCTAGCTGAGGATGAGAGACATGTGATTTTGTGGTGAAAACCTTTTGTCACTAAAGATGAGTGACATTGACTCGACTAAGGAAGTGTCCCTAGTATTGACATGTATTTTTTTTTTTATTGAATCGAATGACTCACGAAGGCAAGTAAGTCATTAAGAGAGAAGAGAAAGAAAGCCCCAATTTGATTGCAAGAAATTGGGAGTATGCAGAAAGAATAGAAGCCCTAGACTCGACAAGGAACGGAAAGTGATTCCAAATCTAGGAAAGTTGTTCAATATTGAGGTGATTAATTCATTGGCAAATGAATCGTACAAAGATGTCTTGACAAGTTCGAGATGAAGGCCGATCACCATAACGCTCTAGAGCTAAACATATCTTCTTTCTTGCATGAGACCGGACCCGCAGGTTGCCTACGTTCCTCTAGTGTAGAGGCTCAGGTCACCGTAGTTCTTGTCAATTCTCCATTCTTCGGGATGGAATTGTTGTTTCGTCGTGATTTGTTGTTGATGTCGGTTCGTCGTTCATTGGTGGAATGATGTTGATCTTGATGTGAACTTCTTTGATTGAGGGGGATTTTATTATTATTATTATTTTTTTTTTTTTTTTAATTTTTTTTTGTGCTCTAACTTTTGCCTAGGTTGATTTGAAGAGTTCAACCTAGCGAGCATTTTTTTTTTTTTTAATCCCCCTTTGAAAACTTTGCTTAATGTCTCCATGGTTGTTGCTCCACCTTTCTTTGTCGCTTGATGTCTTGGATTTGATGTTGTCGCCTTCGTCACGATGTTTAGCCCCTAGGCGTTCAAGTGATGGCCTTCGTTCCAAAACTTGTTTAGACATCTTTTCATCATTTTGCCAAGAATTAGATTGAACAACTTGGAAGAGTGTATGAGGACAAGAACGACTTTTTATTTGATGATGAGACTTGACTCAAAATTTCACATTAATTGGACAAAGAAAACTTAATGCACACTTAAGAGGACTTTGACTCTTTTTTTTTTTTTTTTTAATTCCTATTACTAGGTAGAGAAAGAGAAACGGAGATTGTTGTTGTAGTCCCCATTGTCGTTGTAGTCTCCTTGTGGCATGATTTCTTGTAGAAGCCCCATTTCGAAACCAAATCATTCTTCTTTGATGAGTTCTTGCATGTTGGCACTCTCTAAAGGTTGCTCTTCACCCACAGTAAATTCGCCGTTGTCGAACAAATCCTGGATGATGTTTCGGAGAAGGAAGCACCCTTCGGTAGTATGGTCACTATGCTTGTGGTAGCCGCACCATTCACCATGTGCATGATTCTTCGGTATCGTCTTCGGCTTGTACCCTTCCAAAGGCTTGACCTTCCCACTTGCCACCAAAGTTTCAAATGCTTCGGCTTGGGTTACTCCTAGGAGAGGAGTGAAAACTCGGTTGTTGGTGGTACCTTTGTAGCTTTTGAGGGACGGGCCACTTGAGCATGCTTTACCCTTAAACTTTGCCTTGTTGTTGGTGAGCTCTTGCAAACGGGCTTTGAGCTCGGAAACCTCTTCCTTGTGAATCTTCCTCTCGAGATCAAAACGGGCTTGCCACGAATTGTCTTTACAGCGGGCATCCTCGACAATCCTATCCATTTGTTCCCCCATGGCTCTTATTATGTTGAAGAGTCTTTCGTTGGACACAGAGAAGTACCCACCATTGTTGTTGTTGCCGTTGGAAGCCATTGGACCTATTGAAAGAACACGGTTGATCTTAGGTTGGCCCCACAAACACCTTTTGAGTAATATGATTAAACCCACAAACAAGGAAAAAGACTTAACCACATAGAGAAAAATGACTTTTTTATTTATTTATTTACAAAGTCGGAAGGACGGAGTCCTTTTTGGGGTTTCTAGAAAAAATAGTGGAATCGTCACACTAGTATATAGACCTTCTCGCGGTCACATATACTCATCGGATTCCACCACGCTTGTGAGCCCTACATGTGTCGGGATTAAACTAAATTAATGTAGTAAATCATACATGCGGGGACGGATTTTTTATTTTCGTCCAAAATAGCCACTTTTGGGGACGGAGTTTTATTTCGTCCATTGCAACAAATTGGCATGTATGATTTGAAGACATTAGTTTAGGGAAATCTCGGCACATGGAAACCGACTTGAGTCACGGAGTGTTAGACCCTAGACTAGAATTGTGTGGCTTGTGCTCGGCTTGAATATGAGGCTCAAAGGTCACCCCCGGCATGTAGTCATGAACTACGCCACGGGCTAAGGTTTACCGCTTCGAAAGAGCCAAGGTCGAGTGGAGCTTGAAACTTTCTAGGACGGGCCTCGACGGGTTTGGGGTTGGACTTGTGCGACTCGATAGTGAGCAGTTGATAAGAATATGTGCATGTAGTGTGAGGTCTAACATGTGACAAAACATTTTATTTTTTTCAAAAGAAATAAATAAAAAAACAAATAAGCACATAATTACAACTTTCGAATCACCCGTGTGACCGATAAAAATAAACAGAAAGTAAAAGAAATTGTATGCAGGCCCGGTGCCCACACACTGTCATTCTGTTCTGTTTCTGTGCACTGTTCTGTTCCGGGAATGCGCCCAGAAGCGCGCGCATTGGGTTGCCTATGCGGAAGGCGCGCGCGTGAGAGGAAGCAGGGCAGAGGCGCCCGCTTCTGGGTGAGAACCTGCAAATCAGTGGGTTCAAGGGATTGCCTTGACCCTTAATTAAGAAAACTTTCCCCTGCAGAATTTGTTAGCACAAAAATATGGAATTGAAGGACAAGAAAGGAGGCGGGCGATTCTGGTAATAAGGGTCGGACGCGCGCGCTTTAGGCCAAGAAGGCCGGAGGCGCGCGCTTCCTACCCTTTTTACCAGAATGCCCATAAAACAGAATAAAAGAACACCAAAAATGAAAATGCAAGTTTAACCCTCTATCTTCCCCAGCGGAGTCGCCACTGTAGATACCCCGGGGAACCACGGCTTGGCTAGAGCGGTGAATTATCTTAGGATGTCTAACTTGTTTTAGATTGTTTAGAGTCGCCACCTATGTTTTTAAAGGAACATAAGAAAAACCTAGAAATAGCCTAATTTATGTACAAAACCAGAGATTCGGGAGAGAAGGGTTCGGGGGTTAGGTGACGGAGTGGGAAGTACTTAAACACCCACTCCGCCCCGCTTACGCGGGTCTTGCTACTATTGGTGTTCTAATATTTACATGTCCTTCAATTAATTAAATAGAAATGTGCTAACAATTGTGATGAGAAGAAAAGAGGAAATAAAGGGAAATAAAATAGAATTGTTTTATTTATTTAATGATAAGATTACATGTAACAAGTAATGTTAAAGAATTACATTAAGAGATGAAGAGAAATTAACATGGTGAATTAAAGTTAAGATTAAAATGTAGGGAGATAACCTTAACTAACTTCAATATGTGTAGTCATGTTGGTCATGTCCCATTAATGGGGATTGCATACATCAAGAAGAAGAAAACAAAGGAAGAAAATGGAGTTGTACCTTGAGAAAGAGGACTTGGAACCTTGACTTGAAAGTGTTGTTGTTGTAATGAAATTGTTGTAGAACAATTTGTGTAGAGTCTTGTTACTAAGAACTCTTGTTGGGAGAATTTGTGTATAATTTAGTTGGTGAATCAAGGTTGGAGTCCAAAAAGAAGTCCAAAAAGAAGTCCCTTTCCAAGGTAGGAGATGATGGTTTTTATAGGTAAAAAAGAGAGGGAAATGATGGAGGGAAATTGGTCATCCATGTGAAATGGAATGATCCAATCACAAATAAGATAAATGAATAAAAGAAAAATTAAAGAAATAAAAGAAATCAAATAATAAATGAAAGAAATATTAGTTTTTGGGAAAAGGCTTAGAATTTGGGATTGGGAGTTAATGAGAAAAGGGGGGATGAATGTGGATGTAAAAAGATGGTTTTTGTGATCAAGAAAAGATGTTTGTAAATAAGAAAAGGGAGGGAAATAAGGTGCAATCCGTTACTGCCAAAGTGGGAAGCGCGCGGGTCCGGCTTTTGGGGCGGGACGCGCGCGCGGCTCACTGGCAGTGCCGGAAGCGCCCGTGGGTGAAAAATGACAGAATGACCCTAAAAGTTAACTCTGTTATGCAATTTAGTCCAAAACTAACGGAATCAGTTAGGAACTTAACCGAAGTAACAGAAATTAATGAAAATAAGTTAAATAAAAATACTTTGTATGCAATCGGGGTGAGAGGTCCAAGGCGGGGTGTCTACAGATGGGCATGATTAAGAGGGAATTCTCTTGGAATAGTAGGGGACCTTCTCGGTGTGATTTTACCGGCTTCCACGAGTATGTCAAATATCCCTCATTGAGTGATGCCTTCATACTTGTGGTAGGCTCTTGGCTTTGCCTTAGCTTTGGATTCAACTTCCATCTTGTAACACTCTCTTTGAGCTTGTAGGTGTTCTTGGAGTGTGTCGATCTTTTTCTCATAGTACTATTCTTGCATGAGTAGACCTTTTCGGAATGCGCCTACTTCCTCTTCTTGAGCTAGCAATTGACTTTGGAGAAATTTGATTTCTATGTCGAAGAACTCCTTTTGTGTCCATAGTCAAGTCATGAATTATTCTTCTATCTCTCTCTTGAAGCGTGCGTATAAGACTGTAGCGTACACCTCGGAGAATTGACCTACTTCCCCTTCTAGTCGAGCTTTGAGGTCATTGAGTTCTTGGGTAAACTTGGCGCTTGACATTGTGTTGGGAGTGTGGGGCTACCTTGCTGATCGGACGGACCTAGAGTTCAGAAACTGTGTCAAATCCAGGCTGGGGTCCCAAAAAGTCGGCTTTTATAAGATAGGGTTGACCAACACGGCAGATTCACAGAGAAGGAGAGATGTCTCGTACGAGACAATGGATGTCTCGTACGAGACATCTAACCTAGCAGTCAAATTGCAGATTTTAATCCTATGGGTCGGATGGAATTTAATTCATTTTGAGAGGTTACAACTCTAGTTCATCCTGGAACAGTGGATTCTGTCACCCTAGAATATGAGCCCCTTGTTTTTCACATGTATTGCACTCTCCGAAACAGACAATTTGGGCAAGGGTCCCATATTCTCATCGGAATCCACCATTCAAATTAACCAAACCTAGGTAATTACGTAGTTTTTTTACACTTTGTTAAACAACGCATTGATGAAATCAAACCTTGTTAATTTTAAGGGACAACCGAAAGGGACATGTTGAACGGTGTGGTCGAATCTAAGCCAAAATGGCATCCACAATCCCGCACAAAATAGTGAAAGTAGGAAAACACAAACTTGGATTTCCGTAGAGAGGTTCTCCATTCTTTCAAGATCCTTTGTTCGACATTTTACCGAAGGGACATTTGTCATATTCACAAGGGAGTATTATAGATTGTAAAAAATGCGTTATCTTGGGCAAAGATTAAAACAACCCTAAGAATCGAACCGACCGGTCTCGAGGAGAGTCTTATTAACTAGTATGTATGCATGAGGTTGATGCAAGGCTTACGGTTAAGGCTCCCCATGAACACAGTCTAGGAGCGTGTCACAGAGTGGGTATACCATCTTTGGAGAGACCGGCAAGGGCCATTCGTTAGAATGGGGGTGCTGACTGACATCCGTACTCCGAGCAATTATTCTACATGTGTGCACGTGTGTGACAGTCAAGATCTAGGTGACAAAAAGAAAATAGAGATTTTTTTTTTGAAAGTAAAAATAAAAACATGCAATGGCCGGGCCAAGTGGCTGCCTACTTTTCACTCTTGTGGAGGAACTCAGGCCGTCGTAGTTCACACATAAAGGCAAACATAAGCAAAGAAGGGAATAAAAACATTTAGCAAGTACTCCTGCAAAACAAATGTTAGCCTTAAGATATATTGGGAGTTCCTTTGTCGCTAGGAAGGTCCTAGGACTCAGAAACAGAGGGGGGAGCAGATCTGAAACCCTGCGTACGTGTTTGAACCGAACAAAATTCCTTTTTCAAACCAGAGAGTCAGATCAGCCGATTAGAAGTGAGATGTCTTGTACGAGACAAGTGATCCCTCGTACGAGGCATCTCAGTCTGGGAACAGATTACAGTACCGAATGCAGAATTTTGAAACAACGATGATTTCTTTCGACGCAGGTCTAACCCACTTACTGTGATCATCCCCAGCGGAGTCGCCACTATTTGCGCGTGGGTTTCGAGGCGAGGTTTTCGTCCTTCGATTTACCTTTTTATTGATTTGAGAGTTGCCACCATGTTGTTGTCGGAACATGGACTTAGATATCTGGATTCGGGGGTTAAGTTATGAATTGGGAAGGTCAAGGAGCACCCAATTCACCCAATCTAGGATTGGTCTTGCTAAGAAATCTTCATCATCGTTTCGGAATTATGCATTCACGTACTAAAATAAAAAGAACAAATAAATAATTGCTTATTTATTTGGGATGTCGAATCATGTGCTTCGAGACCATCTCCATGGATTGGAGAGGCTCTAGGCTGATCCTTTTGGTGGAATCACACTACTTTAAAGACAAAGAAGGAGATGAGAGGAAAGAAAGCAAGAAGTTTTACCTAAGCGTTCTTCAAGAATCTTATGGATGGCCTTGACTAAAGGCCTTGAAGATCCAATGATTTTGGCTCGAATGGTGTTGTGGAGGCTTGAATTTCGTGGGTGAGGAAGAGGGACTGATTATGAGGACCTCTTTGATCAGATTTTGAGTGTTTTTTGGGTGAATGAGGATTTTAGAAGCTTTTTGGTTCAAGAACCTTTATATTTATAGGAGTTCTAGACCTAGGGTTTAGGCCAAGAAGGTAGGTTGTGATGGGAATCCAAGACTTGATTTCCACAGAGGTATTTTTGGACTCTATGATCGTCCATTAGGTTTTCCCCGGATTGCTTAAGTGTTTGCCAAGAAAAGGGGTTAAGATCAACAAGGAAACTGACCAAAACCCGACTGTCGAGGGGGGATATCTTGTACGAGACATCAATGTCTCGTACGAGACATCCATGTGTTGGAATCACATTTTTGCCCTCTGCAGCAGTTGTAATTTTCATTTTGGCCCCTGACTAACGGAGTCAGTCAGAAACTTAACGAAACATGTCCAACTTAATGAGTTTCGACCCAAATCAAAGGCGAGACACAGAAGTAGTGTGACTATGAATGAATGTCCAAAATGGGGTGTCTACAGGTATGATTGGCATAATCAGATTCATGTAGGGAAGAATAATAAGCTAAGTTGGATTTGTCCCTCTTCGGAGAGATGTCAAGCGTGGGCCCCTCGTAGGAATGATGTTGATGAAATGTTTGGCCAAACTCAAGTGAATTGATTGGATCAATGTCATTTGGATTATCAACATATTCGGGATCGAGAAAGTATTGAACAAATATAAGTTGACTTATTGACCATGACTTGTGTTCAATGACATCGTGGACAAAGGGATTGTGACATGTTCTAAAGGAATGCGAACTTGTATCTAGTTACACCATTTGGGTAGGTATGACGGTTTGCTAGAACCTAATCATATCTTATGAGTTCATGTTTGAACCCATTGCCAACTTAGTGTAATCCTAGAGGGTCACACACAATAGAACGAATCTTAAAAGGACTTAATTGGAATTTGGGTCGAAGGACTTTTAAGGGATTTTAGGAATTTAGAGGAGAAAACAAGAAAATTGGAGAAACTAGAAGGGTCCGGTCGGACCTATGTAAGGACCCGGTCGGACTTTACATAGGACCCGGGCGGACCTCATTTGTGACCCGGGCGGACCTAGCCTATTTCGGCCAGAAATATTCTTGTTCCGTTTTCTTGCGGGTTTGGTCACTTATTTCCTATTTGGAATATGTATAACAAGTATAAAACCTCCCTCTAGTTTCCCTAATCAGCTCTATGTATTATGTTATGTTTGTGAGTGCCTCCAAGGGTTTGAGAGGGTTTATTTCTTGTTCTAAGATATCCCTAGATTGAAGAACAAGAATATCATATACATAATAATTCCATATAGTTCTATACATTATGAAAGTGTGTTTCATAATTTGGTCTAGCAACCAAGATCAAGTGTTCTTGATATTCGTTCGTGGTGTGGATACAGCTAGAGGGTGAAATTTATCATCTTCATAGTTCGTGATTCTTGCTTTGTTCGTGATCAAGATGTTGGTCCCAAAGGGCAACAAGGGTATGAAAAATAGCTAGAGGGGGGGGTGAATAGCTGTTTTAAAATTCTTTTCGTACCCTTGAAAAACTCAATTGCGAATGCGCACTTTATCAAGTAAGCGTTATGAAATGCGCCTAAGTGAGTGAGTGAAATGCACAGCGGAATTTAGTAATGAAAATAGGCGCAAAGTGATAAAGGGAGCGCAACACACACACTAAGTATTTTGGCTCAAAGTGAGTGAAATAAGGAACTAAGGCAAATGATATAACAACACAACACAATTCAGTTCAATCAATCTACAATGAGTAAACAAGCAAATAGTGAGTGAAAATAATAACTTGAAAGAAATGACAAGATAATAACACAAGCTATTTGGAGAGGTTCGATCAATGAAAGATCTACGTCCTCTACCAAGATGTTAGTCTTGGATTTCTAATCGAGATCTTATATAATGAGTGAGTGTTACAAATTACAATGTTTGAGCTTATACACTAACTCAAGATCTATTACTATGAAAGAACAAATCCAAAACAATAACCGGTGTATCTCTAAAAGATGAATCTAAATGATTAATCTTAAAGAGGTGCGTGTGTGTTCTTAGTATCAAGGCTCTTTAGATCTTTGAGATGGAGAGCACAAGAAACTAAAGTGTTAAGGCTTTGAAGATCTGGGCTAAGGATGAAGGTATGAAGATGTTCTTGAGAAATCTGGAAAAATGAAGGCAATCTTCAAATCTTCAACAAATGCTTTGAGAGAGAAATTCTTGAAATTCTTAGCAAAACTCAGCAACTTCAAAATGTTGAAGTTATGGGGTATTTATAGTGAACTTCAAAAAACTAGCCGTTGGAAATCCTTGTGGATAAGATGAGCTGTCGCTTGTTGATTGGAGCATGCATATATTATGGCCATTTTGACACTCAACATAAAAGTGACCGTTATGGACGCGTGTCAACAGATTAGGCGCATATGCATCTTTTAACCACCGTTGGATCATTGGCGTAATTTGAATTCTCTTCAAGTCTTCGAGTCTTCAATAAATCACTGAGTGTTGAAAAAATACTTTGAGGCGCGTTTGAGCCAAGAGGCGCATTGAGCCAATAGGCGCACAGTAAGCGTGTGCTTAAAACAAGGGGCGCAGAGGCGCGTAACATATCTTATGAAGAAATCCTTATGCGCGCGCTCTAAATGGCGCATGGCGCGAAAGTGGAAGGCGCGTGGCGCGTGGCGCGTGGAGGCGCATAAGCGCGGCTCAAACTCACTGAGTGATTTTTCTTGAAACTTGATCTTCTTGCCCTATTTCTAAGCCTATTCTATAACAATGGACAACCTAAAAAATGAAGTATAAATACTTTTTACATGTGGGTCTAAAGTCCATGAAATAAAACTTAGGTGATGGATCAATCAAATCTAATAAATCCTAATACATTAAAACTGAGATATATGTGGGCATACCCAACAATCTCCCCCTATTTGATTGATGCCATTACCTACTATATCAAGGACAAACATTATACTTGATAAAAACATGTCCAAATGAATGAAATTGGTAATTCATGTCTCAAGTTAATGTACACACTGGTCCAAAATATAGATTCTTAATCTATTCCAATAAGAATAAAGAGTTACATATGGAAAGATAAAAACAACAGTTTAACACATTCAAGATGATATATGAATTTAGTTTTGAAAATGTGTTTAAACCAAGTTTAAACTTAATGCATGAAAGTATGAAACAATTCAATATGATGCATATGGATTTAAACAATATTCATTGTTCTACAAACAAGGAGTTTGAGTGAACAAGGTTTGATAATAAGTGATGCATTGTTCTCATTAAAACTTGGGGTGTAAGAGTTACAAGTTACAAGTTTTGAATAGAACAAAAACAAAAGGTGCTAAAACAAGTAAGCACAAAATCACTATCACAAAAGAGATTGTTCTATTACAAAAGGTTCTAAAAATTTACAAAAAAAAATAATAGAAGCTAAGGGTTGGGAGGCGCATCATCTTCCTTCAATCCTTCAACGATCTCTGAAACAGAACGCTGAATTTGCTTTGCGAGCTGATGACTACGGTTCGCTAACCCTTGAGTGTCCGTGACACTGGAGTGAGTAGCAGTAATACCGTCGCTAATATAACTCAAGTGATTCACATTGATGTTTTGGTATTCATCAATGGAACGCTGAGTGATTTGCTGCTGCTGTGAAATGTTTTCTTCCAAGATTTGAATGTGAGCTTCAATGGCATTTTGAGCCGTGATAATATCTGAAGAAATATGTTCAGCGCGTCTGTCAGAGCTTGAGTGAGCACAGCAGTGAAATGAGTGACGACCAACTCTTTCAGGACATCCAACTTAGATACAAGCACATTCATATTTGATTGAGACGCAGCAGATTGAGGTATGAACGTAGGCGCAGAAGCGGTGGTTTGCGCCTGGTCAGTATGAGCTTGAACCTGAGTCTGCGCCGGAGGAGGAGAAGGAGCAGAAAGTTTGGCCTTGAGAGAGTTCATCTCCCCCTTAATGGCAGCAATCTCTTCAGATTGATCAGTGAGTAAGGAAGTAAGAAGCTCAAATTGAGACTTTATATGCGCCTGTCCTTGCTCTAAATGGCTTGCCCCTGCTGTAAAGAATGAAGAATGGAAAGTACCTCGCTCAAATCAGGAGCAGACGGAGGAGGCGCAGGGGTAGAGAGTGGCGCATCATCTTGAAGGGGCGCAGAATCTTGAAGGGGCGCAGAAGGAGATGGAGGCGCAGGAGGAGGTGAATGAGTAGGAGACTCAAATTCATCTTCAGTTTCAATTTCAACAGTTTCAACAACAACTGTTTCAACATCAAAGTTTCTTTGAGATCGGATCTGGTCCAGGTGGAGGCGCAACTGGAGAAGGAGTGCGCTGAGGGATGGTCTCTTGCTCCCCCTGAACGGGTTCCTCAATGTCTGAAAATGTCATCGCCGAAGAAATCAGAGAGGAGTTTGTACCCTTGACATATTGGAAGGTTGAAATTTGAATGAGGGCGCACGAGGAGTGGGGGCGCGTTGAGAAGGAGCGCGCTGGGAAGGCGCGGAAACAGAAGGCCCTTTCTCAATATCTGCGCTTGATCCGCCGGCGCCTTTCATGCGCTCTAACTTTTCTGACTCAGCAGCTTGTTGGCTAGAAAGTCTTCATCTCTTTTTCGTTGAGCCTCAAGCCTGCTGGCTTCCTGCGTAGCCCAGATCTCGCTCATCATCAGTTTCAAATCTAGTGCGTTTGACAGGCGCAGGAGTAGGCATCAACTACCCGTTTGCCTTTGCTTTTATCTGCGCCTGGCACTGGATCTGCGCTTTGTCTAGCGCTTGCTTTTTTACTGCGCTCTTTAATAATGGTGCGCTTTTAAGGACTGGCGCATCATCGGACTCTGTGTCTTATCTACTAAGCCTTCAACAGTCTTGATTTGGATTCCTTTTGCCGCTTTGTGGGCTTCTTCCTGCGCTTCTGAGGTCCAAACTAGCTTTACAACATTGGAACATCGTTGATCTTGTACTCGGATTCTCATTCAAAAACTTAACTAACTCAGGGTAAGTTAGAAAAAGTTTTTGGAGAATAAGGCAGTGTGAGCGGAATCGGGTCTTTCCATCACTTTTGTTCTTCACAAATTTATCAATTTGCTCACGCAGAGTCTTGAACAGAATATGAGGCCAGTGAAGCTTTCCTTGGCCATGATAGCAGTGTGTATTCCCATTGTTCAACCGTGAATCAGTTTACGTTCCCAGTTTTGAACACTATTGAAGTTCCCACCAAGTGAGCGATGTGAGTCAAGAGTTCTCCACCATCTCGAATTTCGGTGTTTTGATATTGTTTTGAAGCGTGGGAATATTTAGAAGTGAGGCAGCCATCTGTTCTGATCATCAATTGAGTAAGTCATCGGGCGCCCAATAATGCGATCTTCACCGGTAGATGGAAAACCGAGCAAGTGTCGAATCACAGATGATGAAATATGGACGTCAATCATTTGAACGCGCGCCTCAATCGGTAGTGAGTGCGCCCATTTACGTCAATTTCCACTAGAACAGCATTGGAGAAGAACTCATCCACGAGGAGCGCAGAGAAGAAATCTTGGTCCATGGTGAATAAAGGGAGCAGACCAGCGACGCGCAGAGTCTCTATTATTTCTCTTCCATCACTTCACCAGATAACTCCAATAGATCAAGAGTTTCTTCAAGTTGAAATTTGCAAGGTCCTGAAAAAAATGATTGATGTTAGAAGTGATATAGGCGCATAGAAACATAAAATGATCAAAGTAACATTGGCGCATGAAATATATAGGCGCATAATTGAAACAGGCGCACAAAATTATAGAGAATCAAGGCGCATGATTGAATTAGGCGCATAAAATATTGAAGGCGCATAGAGTTACAAGGCGCATAATATGGTTCTATGTGAATACTAAGGAAAAATTAAAACAACGAAATTGACTAAGTACGAAGTTAGGCGCATAAGGTTTTTAGGCGCAGAATGATTTAAGCGCATATACAAGTAGAGGCGCATAAATCATTCAGGCGCATAAAAAATAGGCGCATAAAGAAGTACATAGGCGCATGACGTGAAAATTTTTACTTAGTAAGAAAAACAAACAACAAGCATTCAAATGAAAGAAATGAAAATCAAAAAGTTCAAATTTTCGAAAACAAGTTAGAAAATTTTTAGAGACCAAAACATGCATAAATGACGAAGAACACGAAGAACGACCCTTGAATGCTCGAAGAACACCAAGAACACGAAAATCATGAAACTTCACCAAACTAGACAAATAATATATCAAAATGACCGCATGACGACAAGGAATCTAAATATGCAAACAAAAATAAGAACAAATCAATAATGAAAGCACAATGATCAAAAGAATGCCCGAAAATTTTGAAAAATTTTGAAAACAAAAACTCAGATTTGTAACAAACAGAGCATTGATCGTTAAAATGTTGGTTTTAAAAGATTCGAAATCAAGAATAGAACACAACCCAACAAACGATATAGAAAACGGATCATCGAATCAAGAGAAATCAAAGAAAATGAATCCGGGTTTTAAAAAAAAACGAAAAACATCACTGAAAATGACGAAAAAAAAACAGAAATATAAGGAGATTAAAGGTTGAGAATTCATACCATATCGTCTTGTGTAGATGTTGATGCTTTCTTAGGACCCATAAACTTATATATATGAATGTAAAATGAAGAAGAAAAATGAAGATGAAGAGAGAGAGACGAGTCTGGGAGAGAGGGAGTGAGACGGGGGAGAGAGAGAGAAATAGAGTAGGTAGGAGGGAGTAGGTGTTGATGTGTTTTATAGGTTAGATTAAAAACTTGCACTGATATGAAAAAAAACAGTCAAAAATTTAAAAAGATGGGAAGTTGAAAGGATTGCATTTATGAGGGATTTTGAAAATGGCGGCTCATCATGACAAAAGGACATTCATTAATGAGGGATTTTTGGGATTGAGGGCATTAATGGCTGAATGACCTAAAGTGTCATGATGTGACATTTAGGTTTTTGAAAAACTGCTCCACTTTCCCTTAAGTGTATGAGCAATTTTGACTAATTTTTGCACAAACACCAAAAACATCTATTTTGGTGTAAGTTTGGGTGCAAGAAATATATCCCAGAAAATAAAATTTTTCGAAAAGCGTAAAACGAGGGAAAAAATTTAATTGCACAAGTACCCTTGAACAATAAAGGAATGTCAAAAGACAGATTCCTATAATAAATGAACAGAATGAACATACCTGGTACTTGTGTATTTATTACGTTCAATCATTGAAATGAATTTTGAGAAATGATTGAGCCGCAATAGTTAATGCGCGCATGAAGAGGCGCATTACTTCAGCAAGGCGCATACTCATCTAGGCGCATATTCATCAAGGCGCATTACACATCAAGGCGCGCAAAGATGGTTGAGCGCGCGCATGAATTGATAGGCGCGCAGATATTGTGCGCGCAGAAAACGAGAGATGGGCGCGCAGTTAGTAAGGCGCATAGATGGCGCATAATTTCCTTGAAACTTTTGAAAAATTGATTTAATCATTTGTACCTAATATACTCATAACTCAACACAACATAAAATCATTAGTATTGACAAAACTATATTGAATTTAGTTGAGTTCAAGCATACCCATTTCACCTCTCAAAAACATGAACCGTTCGCGTCAAGTGCTTTAGTTAGAATGTCGGCGATTTGATAGTCGGTTCCCACGTGTTCCAAATGAATATTGCCTTTTCCACGTGGTCTTTGAGGAAGTGATATTTGATGTCGATGTGCTTGGTCTTTGAGTGCATGACAGGATTTTCAGAAACCGCAATTGTTGATGTATTGTCGCAGTAGATGGGACAATTTTCTTCGATGATATCATAGTCCACCAATTGCTGCTTCATCCAGAGTATTTGACAACAACAACTTCCCGCAGCGATATATTCGGCTTCGGTTGTTGAGACAGATACTGAAGCTTGTTTCTTACTCGCCCATGACACAAGTCTATATCCGAGGAAATGACAAGTGCCACTTGTGCTTTTCCTATCAATTGTGCACGCTGCATAATCCGCATCTGAGTAACCTACAAGTTTAAAGTTCGAATCTTTGGTGTACCAAAGTCCAAGGTTAACAGTGCCAGAGAGATATCTTATAATACGTTTCACAGCAATTAAGTGTGCTTCTCTAGGGTCGGATTGATAACGAGCACAAACACAAACACTAAACATAATATCGGGCCTGCTAGCAGTAAGATAAAGGAGTGAGCCAATCATACCTCGATAGAGCGTTTGATCAACACGTTTACCTTTTAGATCTTTGTCGAGTTTGTTGCCGGTGGCCATTGGAGTATCGTATGATTTAGCGTTCTCAAGTCCAAACTTCTTGATTAAGTCCTTTGTGTATTTGGATTGGTTGATAAAAATGCCTTCACTCATTTGCTTGATTTGAAGCCCGAGGAAGAATGTGAGTTCTCCCATCATGCTCATTTCAAACTTGCTCTTCATTAGTTTCTCAAAACGCTTGCACAACAATTCATTAGTAGAACCAAATATAATATCATCAACATAAATTTGAACAAGTAATTTATGACCATTATGTTTGGCAATGAAAAGAGTTGTATCGATTTTACCGCGAGTGAAGCCTTTTTCGATGAGAAACTTGGATAGTGTATCATACCATGCTCTTGGTGCTTGTTTGAGTCCATACAAAGCTTTCTGGAGTTTGTACACATGATTTGGAAATTGTGAATCTTCAAACCCAGGTGGTTGAGCACATAGACTTGTTCTTGGAGTTCACCATTTAGAAACGCGCTCTTCACATCCATTTGATATAACTTGAAGTTCTTGTGAGCGGCGTAAGCTAGAAATAATCTGATAGCTTCAAGTCTTGCTACGGGCGCAAAAGTTTCATCGTAATCAATTCCTTCTTCTTGCCTATAGCCTTGTGCAACCAATCTTGCTTTGTTTCTCGTGATGGTTCCATTCTCATCCATCTTGTTCCTGAACACCCATTTCGTACCAATCACTCCTTGATCATTTGGTCTTGGAACAAGAGTCCAAACCTTACATCGTTCAAATTGATTGAGTTCTTCTTGCATTGCAACAACCCAATTAGGATCTTGGAGCGCTTCATCAGCCTTCTTCGGTTCAATTTGAGAGATAAAAGCAGTGTAAGCATCAAAGTAGCTCTCCTTGTACGAACACCAACTTGTAGATCACCGATGATATTAGCAATTGGGTGACCTCTAACTTCACGAATTTCAGGAGGTAAGTTAGGTTGAGTTGTAGTAATTTGAAGGTCTTCAATTGGTACCTCTTCACCAGATTCAAAGTCATTGAAATTTGGGGGTTGAACTGGCTCAGAATTGAAATTTGGGTTTACACCAGATGCAGCAGTAGAAATAGGCGCGTAAGAGGAATCATGAGGCGCATCATTTGAGTGAGGCGCAATAGAGGATTCACCAGGCGCATTATACATTGAATTAGGTGCATTTGATGTAGATGGATTTCCTTGTGTTGATAGATTCTGATCTTGAGTGGGAGCAACATAAATAGGAGCACCTGTATCATTTAACTCAATAGAATCATCAGCAACATTTGGAGCCAAATGTGGCTCAAGGAGAGAATGTTCATCAAATGTAACATGTACAGATTCAACTATCACTAATGTAGTTCTATTGAAAACACGAAAAGCTTTAGAGTGTTTGGCATACCAACAAAAATACCTTCGTCGGCTTTGGCATCGAATTTACCTCTATGTTCGTTTCCGTTGTAGAGGATATAACATTTGCAACCAAAGATCTTGAAGAATGCAATGTTGGGAGTTCTACCACGCCAAAGTTCATACGGAGTCTTGTTGTGAAGTTTGTTGATGAGGGAACGATTTGAGTAAAACATGCAGTGTTGATAGCTTCTTCCCAAAAGTACTTAGGCAATTTAGCTTCAGCTATCATCGTCTTTCCCGCTTCAATCAACGTTCTATTCTTTCGTTCAACAACGCCATTTTGTTGAGGAACTCCGGCGGTTGAAAAGTTGTGATCTATCCCATGATCTTCACAGTATCGAGCAACACCGTTGTTCTTGAATTCTGTTCCATTGTCGGATCGAACACTAACGATGTCATCTTTTTTTGGGTTTGGAGCAGTCGAAATAAGGTAGTGAGAATATCATAACAATCATCTTTTGTAATCATCATCTCTACCCATGTATATCTTGAATAATCATCCACCACAACTAGAGTATACTTGTTTCTACGAATGCTTGCGGTGGAAACTGGTCCAAATAGATCAATGTGAAGCAGTTGCAAACATCTTGTAGTTGAAGGATTTGACTTGCTTGAAAATGACTGCTTCGGTTGTTTGCCAAGTTGACATGCGGCGCACTTTTTGTCATGATGATCAGCAACCTTGGGAAGTCCTTTGACAAGATTGTTCCTGCTGAGTTTAGATAGATACTTGAAGTTTAAGTGACTTAAGCGCTTGTGCCACAGCCAACTATTTTCGTTCACACTTTTTGCTACAAAACAAAGATTAGTACTAGAGTTCATACTATGAAAATCAATAATATAAATATTTGTCTTACGATATCCCGTGAGTAAGATAGCTCCAGTTTTGCCATTCTTGATAAGACATTGCGTTGAAGTAAAATGGCATTCTAATCCTTTGTCGCAGAATTGAGATATGGATAATAAGTTGTGCTTGAGCCCTTCCACGAGTGAGACTCTTTCAATGCACACTTTGTCTTTCTTGAGCTTTCCATATGCTACAACTTGACCTTTGTTATTATCGCCAAATGTTACGGAGGGACCTCTTTCTTCATGGACATCTTCTAATAAGGATTCATCTCCAGTCATGTGTCTTGAACACCCACTATCGAGAATCCATTCATAATTTCTAGCTTTTGAAGATCCAGCCATGAAACAAAGAACCTGAAATATAGACATTTAAGCAGGTCCCCTTTATTCCTTTTGGGTCCTAGGGTTAGCAACTTTTGACAACCCACTCTTGCTTGACCTTAGGATTTTTACGTCCTTTGGCATTGGGAGTGAATCGCAAAAGGAATTCCACGGCCTTGTGTCCTGAACAATCACAAATGGAACAATGATGAAAGCCACCAATCACGTGAGTTTTCACAAACTCTTTACTTTTCTTGGGGATGGCATTCTTCTTTGGGTCAGATGAACTAGACTTAACAAAATCTTTCTTTTGAAATTTTGGAGCGCTTTTTCTCGAAGGGCGCATAGGGCTAGGAGGCGCACGGCGATGAGGCGCGTGGCTCTTAGGCGCATAATGAGCACTCGGAGAAGGAGCGCGCCTATTTTCAAGAATGATTTTGCTAGGAGATGGTTCATCTGTAGCTATATCTTTCCCATTAGCTTTCCCAAATTGCTTCGTTGGGTAGACATAATGGAATGTTTGTCTCTTGACTTTTTCATGTCCTTTACCCATTGAATTAGAATGTTTTTCCTTGGGAATTTCAAGAGTTTGTTGGTTGGTAAATTCACTATCTCTTTCAGCACAGACATCACATTTAAAGTTGTCACTAGTTGATGAGAATCCCAAGCCACTTTTATCACCACTGACTTTTTGGGACTCAAATATATTCTCCATAGTGACACGAGAATTGGACCACTCATTTGTAATCTTTTTAAGATCAGTAATTTGAGCAACCAATTCATCGTTTTGAACTTTAAGAAGTGAGTTCTGTTCTGTTAGAAAAGTGTTTTTAACAGTAAGAGGAGTCATGCTCTTTATCTGCTCCTTAAGGAGGGTGAGTTCATATTTAAGTAGAGATTTCTCGGTCTTAAGCTGGGAAATTTCATCACATGATAGTGCTAAAGCTTCCTTCATACTATCAAATCTAGTGATTACCTTTTCAGCCTTCTTGAACAATTTTTCTTGTTCAGCAGTCACTTCATCATTGATTTTGGAGATTGGAGCAGTTGGTTCAACCTGTGGTCTAATGTATGCTCCTTTTCTCAATTTGTTCCTTGCTCCAAGATCACATCGTGAGAATAACAATCCACCATCGTTTTGAGCCGGAGTGAGAAATCCTTGTTCAACGAGCTCGCTGATGGTTGGTCCTTTCTTCTTTTTCGCTTCTTGAAAACCTGCAGATTTCTTGATAGGTTTGTTCAAGGCATTCATATCGGGAACATCCTTGGAGAAGTCATCATCAGAATCATAAGCATCAACTTCATCATCATTTGCCATCAAA
The DNA here is from genome assembly GCA_026119855.1 of Campanula takesimana. Taxonomy (NCBI): domain Eukaryota; kingdom Viridiplantae; phylum Streptophyta; class Magnoliopsida; order Asterales; family Campanulaceae; genus Campanula; species Campanula takesimana. The sequence goes on from JAOWBW010000205.1 coordinate 1,024,101, forward strand.
CAAACAAGTCCATCATCGGAATCTTCATCGCTCTCATCGGAGTCTGTTTCAATCCAAGTATTGTGCTCATTTGCTGGTGCTTCTTCTTCAGCAACCATTCCCTTGTGTCGAGTGAACTTGGGAGTGAATTTAGGAGTATGGCTGCTCTTCTTCTGCATATATTCAAATTTGGGGATCGGCAGCTTGATGCAAAATGTCCGGGTTTCCTGCAATTAAAACAAACAAGATCTTCTTTTCTTTTTGAATCACTGCTCCTTGAAAACTTTTGAGGAGCTTTGCTGGTAGATCCTTGAAATTTGTTGGTTGAGCCGGGTCTTGAGAATTTTCTGAACTTTTGAAATTTCTTCACAAATAAAGCGAAGTCTTCATCATCCATGTCTAATAGCTCAGAAGTAGAAATTTTGGGATCGGAGCTTTTCTCATCTTGTACAGGCGCAGGTGTAGGCGCAGGAGTAGGCGCGGCTTCTCTGTGCGCCATCATAGCCATAGATTTTGACTTTCCTTCAGTTTCACTGATTCGTTGGAGTTTGAGTTCGTAAACTTTGAGATTTGCATATAGGTTCCTTAAAGTCCAAACATCTAAAGTTCCAGCGTCTTCAAGAGCGCTAGATTTATGAAGGTATCTTGATCCAAAAGCTTGTAGAAAATTTACATTCAAATCTTTGTTGGTAAACTTCATGCCAAGTGAAATACATAGATTGATAATTTCACAGTAGCGTTCATAAGTTTGCCTTAAGTTTTCACCGGGGAGTTGAGAGAAATTGTTGAATCTCTTTTGAACTTCGTATTTCTTGTTCTCCTTGCAAACGGTGTCTCCTTCAATATGCTCTTCAATAGCATCCCATAGCTCATTTGCAGTAGCACAATGCATGACTTGTTGTTTCATCGCCGTGCTTAGAGTGCTTAGAAGAATGTTTCTTGCTTTGCCATCATTTGCGACTCTTCTAATTTCTTCCTCGGTCCATTCTTCCCTTGGTTTTAGGACAGTAGGTTGAGCAGCGTTGGTGCGTGGATTTGGATTCGCCTTCATCGGAATATAAGGTCCATAAACGACGGTGTCATGGAGCCTTTCATCGATTGAGTTGAGATGAGTCAATATGCTGAATTTCCATACGTCAAAATGATCTTCATCAAAGACCGGAACGTGAGTGTAGTTTGCAGTTGCCATAGGTTTTGAGTTTGCCATTTAGAATCGGCACCCAAGCTGTTAAGCTTGAAAAACGAAAAATGTTTTATAAAGGTGTTTGCTCTGATACCACTTGTTGGTCCCAAAGGGCAACAAGGGTATGAAAAATAGCTAGAGGGGGGGGTGAATAGCTGTTTTAAAATTCTTTTCGTACCCTTGAAAAACTCAATTGCGAATGCGCACTTTATCAAGTAAGCGTTATGAAATGCGCCTAAGTGAGTGAGTGAAATGCACAGCGGAATTTAGTAATGAAAATAGGCGCAAAGTGATAAAGGGAGCGCAACACACACACTAAGTATTTTGGCTCAAAGTGAGTGAAATAAGGAACTAAGGCAAATGATATAACAACACAACACAATTCAGTTCAATCAATCTACAATGAGTAAACAAGCAAATAGTGAGTGAAAATAATAACTTGAAAGAAATGACAAGATAATAACACAAGCTATTTGGAGAGGTTCGATCAATGAAAGATCTACGTCCTCTACCAAGATGGTTAGTCTTGGATTTCTAATCGAGATCTTATATAATGAGTGAGTGTTACAAATTACAATGTTTGAGCTTATACACTAACTCAAGATCTATTACTATGAAAGAACAAATCCAAAACAATAACCGGTGTATCTCTAAAAGATGAATCTTAAAGAGGTGCGTGTGTGTTCTTAGTATCAAGGCTCTTTAGATCTTTGAGATGGAGAGCACAAGAAACTAAAGTGTTAAGGCTTTGAAGATCTGGGCTAAGGATGAAGGTATGAAGATGTTCTTGAGAAATCTGGAAAAATGAAGGCAATCTTCAAATCTTCAACAAATGCTTTGAGAGAGAAATTCTTGAAATTCTTAGCAAAACTCAGCAACTTCAAAATGTTGAAGTTATGGGGTATTTATAGTGAACTTCAAAAAACTAGCCGTTGGAAATCCTTGTGGATAAGATGAGCTGTCGCTTGTTGATTGGAGCATGCATATATTATGGCCATTTTGACACTCAACATAAAAGTGACCGTTATGGACGCGTGTCAACAGATTAGGCGCATATGCATCTTTTAACCACCGTTGGATCATTGGCGTAATTTGAATTCTCTTCAAGTCTTCGAGTCTTCAATAAATCACTGAGTGTTGAAAAAATACTTTGAGGCGCGTTTGAGCCAAGAGGCGCATTGAGCCAATAGGCGCACAGTAAGCGTGTGCTTAAAACAAGGGGCGCAGAGGCGCGTAACATATCTTATGAAGAAATCCTTATGCGCGCGCTCTAAATGGCGCATGGCGCGAAAGTGGAAGGCGCGTGGCGCGTGGCGCGTGGAGGCGCATAAGCGCGGCTCAAACTCACTGAATGATTTTTCTTGAAACTTGATCTTCTTGCCCTATTTCTAAGCCTATTCTATAACAATGGACAACCTAAAAAATGAAGTATAAATACTTTTTACATGTGGGTCTAAAGTCCATGAAATAAAACTTAGGTGATGGATCAATCAAATCTAATAAATCCTAATACATTAAAACTGAGATATATGTGGGCATACCCAACACAAGATTTCAAGCCTCCATCGAATTCAAGTTTGCAAAATCAAAGGCATCAAGGGTTATTATTCTAGTATTCATTATATTGTATTTGACTTAATCATATGAATGGATCTATGGGCTTTGGGTTTCTTAAATTTTAAATACTTAATTCCGTTGCGCATGTTACGCCGAAACCCAACAAATCTTGACATTTTCCTCTATAAAAGGAAAACATTCTTTCGGTCTGCAGTCAACTGTGCCCGCACCCTACAAAGTCAACAGCTAGTGCAGCCCCGAATAGCATACAGCTTCGAGCAGCAATTTGGTCCATGGTGAACCGTTGAAATCACCACCTCTTTATCAACAAAGTCTACTCAACAAGCTCACATCCAACGGAAGACGGATTCTTGGATCTCGCCAAGTCTTTTCTCGACTTTAAATGTGGCAGATGGATTCTCGGATCACAAAGTCTTTTCTCGACTTTAAATGTGGCAGACGGATTCTCGGATCTCGCCAAGTCTTCTCTCAACTTTAAATGTGGCAGACGGATTCTCAGATCTCTCCAAGTCTTCTCTCGACTTTAAATGTGGCTGACGGCTCGACTTAAAATGTGGCAGACGGATTCTCGGATCTCGCAAAGTCTTCTCTTAACTTTAAATGTGGCAGACGGATTCTCGGATCTTGCCAAGTCTTCTCTCGACTTTAAATGTGGCAGACATATTCTTGAATCTCGCCAAGTCTTCTCTCGACTTTAAATGTGGCAGACGGATTCTCGGATCCCGCCAACCCTTTATCAGTAAAAGTTGCTTACACAGGAAGCGCACCTCTATCCCTCGTAATTTCAAATTCTTGTTTTCATCGAGTCTTTGCTTTTTCTTTTCTTTCTTGGTGATGTCCTCGGCGGATGTTTTGTTCTTTTGTCGACGCGTTTTGCTTTGCTATCCACGTCACCGAGGGGCTCTGTAGACACCCCGCCTTAGACCGCTCACCCCGATTACACGGTTGATCTTGTGTTTCTCCCTATTTTAAGTGTTTCTCTTTAGTTTCTGTTACTTCCGTTAAGTTCATGACTGACTTCGTTAAGTCTAGGGACCAAACTGAATAACAGGGCTGACTTTCTAGTCCACTCTGTCAAACATGCCATCTCCAAGTCGCGCGCCTTCACCCTTTGGGGTCAGAAGCGCACGTATCACGCCACCAAGGCAGGAGGCGCGCGCACCTAGGCGTCAGTTACAGATTTCTATCCAAGAATCCCTCCCTTGCTCATTTTACATGATTTGCCCGGGAAACTGATCTTTGTGACTTGGTTTTGGCACCAAAAACATCTTATTTTACAACTATATAAACCCTTCTAATTCATCTTTGAATAAGGACTTTTAGAGGGGATACTTTTAGTAGCTTTGATAATATACTTTCTTAAACTTCTTCTTTGCACTCTTCTCAAACTACACAAGTACTTGAAGATATTGGAAGTTTAGGTAAACAATATTCATTCTCCTCTTCTCTCTCTTTACTTCATCTCTTCTCTTTTCCTTTGATTTTGATCAAACGTGCAATCACCCCAAAACCATTTTGAGACATGACATAAAAGGCTATTTCATTCCATTGAAGTCAGCCAAGGAGTTATCTCCCTACATTTAAAACACCTCCTTTTCTCATTATTAAGAATAGGAAGAACATTTTATTTATGTAGACTTTGATCAAGCAAGACCAACATTAGTTGGGCGAGATGGGTGTTTAAGTACTTCCCATCTCGTAACCTAACCCCCGAACCTCATAACAAGAATCTCTGTTTTCGTATCAAACTTAGGCTAAATATTTAGGTTTTTCTTATATTCCTCTAAAACATAGGTGGCGAATCTAAATAATTAAAACACAAATAGACATCCTAGGATAATTCACCGCTCTAGCCAAGTTGTGGTTTCCCGGGGTATCTACACCGGCTCCTTCTGCACCTCTCCCTCCCCGTGCACCTCCATCCACTCAAGCAATAACTACAGCAACAAAGGCAACACTTGCGCCTCGTCCATTTCTCAAACCTTCTACTCATGCGCCAACACCAAACCCTACTCCTATACCGGTCCATTTCACTCCTCAATAGCAACAATTCAGAGGTAGACTATCTTCTGAACTTTTTGGTGATCTAGGAGAGAAACAAGCTCAGGGGGAGCCAGAGCCTCTCACCAGGCGCAAATCTACTCATATGCCCCCGGCTCCTGTGCCTCCCTCTCCTGCCATTCCCACTTCATCTGTTGACTCTCTAGCCAGACATATGATTGCAGATGCATTTGGTGAATCTAGTGCAGAGTATATGCCCTCTCCTCAGCACTCAACTGTTCCCTCACCTGCCAGGCGCACTACTGATGCACCCCAATCTTCTCATGCGCCTCCTCCACCAACTCCTGATATGAGTTTGGTTATTTCACTCCTCCAGCAACTTCAGCAAGGGAAGACTCGCATTGAATCTCAATTGGAACTTCAAGCTTCCATGATTGCTAATCAAGCTGATGAGATTGCTGCCATTAAGGGGGAGATGGAGCGTATTGGCGGTGATATTAGGGACAAACACTTCTTGACTCCTCAACAGTGGAATGATGCGATTGATCAAATAAACAACCTTTTCAAGCCACTCTCACTTCTCTCCATGACAAAATAGTTAGAGGCATCAGACTCAACAACAGTCAGGAATTCATTGATGCTATAAAAGAAGTGGAAGCGAGTATTGCTTCAGACATTAGGAAACTATTTGAGATGTTGGCTGGGGATAGCAATAAATTGCTAAGTACCCAAGGCACCTACGACTTTAGCGCCCACTCCTAGCGCAGACTCCAGAGCGCCTAGTGTTGAATTTAGTTCCTTTCTTTCAAAGATAGATGTTTTGAAGGAGCTGATTGTCACTCATTTTAGCGCAGCTTACTCCAGCGCAGACAGGCGCACTGAGCGAGTATCTGCTGACATTATCTCCATGCAAACTGCAGTTGAAGCGAACTTACAAGTGTTAGCCGAAAACTTTTCTCAACAGCAGGCTATTACTCAGTGCTCCATTGATGAGTACCATACTATCAATGATGAGCACTTACGCTACATCAGAGACGGATTTTCTGATACTTTTTCAGTAGTTAACAGGTCTACTCAACTTATAAAGTAGATTGCTCGGTCAGTGAGCGAAATAGAAGAGGGATTGAAGTATGACTCTCCAGTGCCTCCTAATCCTTAGTTTTTTTTATTATTGTAAGTTGTTAGGAAACCTTTTTGATGTTAGAACCTTTTTGTTCTTAAATGTTTTAGCACCTTTTGATTTTGTTCTGTTGAATACTTGTAATCGTCAACTCTTATATTTCAAGTATTAATAAGAACAATGCATCACGTTTATCTCAAACCTTGTTCACTCAAACTTCTTATTTGTAGAACAATAGATATTTTGTTTAAAATCATATGCATCTGTAGATACCCCGGGAAACCACAACTTGGCTAGAGCGGTGAATTATCCTAGGATGTCTAACTTGTTTTAGATTGTTTAGAGTCGCCACCTATGTTTTTAAAGGAACATAAGAAAAACCTAGAAATAGCCTAATTTATGTACAAAACTAGAGATTCGGGAGAGAAGGGTTCGGGGGTTAGGTGATGTAGTGGGAAGTACTTAAACACCCACTCCACCCCGCTTATGCGGGTCTTGCTATTATTGGTGTTCTAATGCTAAATGTCCTTCAATTTATTAACAGTGCTATCAATTATAATGTAAAGAAAAAGGGGAAGAAAAGAGAATTGTTTTATTTATAAATTTATGCTAAACAATTACATTAAGAAATATATAGGAAATTAAAGTAGATATTAAAATGTAGGGAGATAACCTTAACCAACCTTAATGTAGTAAGGTGGTCATTTGGTCATGTCCCAATTGATGGGGATTGCATACTAGTAATACTAGAATAAAAGAGAAGAAGAATAAAAGTACCTTTAGAAAAGAGGACCTTAGACTTTGACTTGAAGATGGTGTTGTTTGTAGAGAAATGGTTGTGCAACACTTTGTGTAGTGTTTGTTTGTAGGGAAAATGTGTTGAGAGAACTTGTGTATAGTTCTTGTAGGGAAGATGAAGTTGGTCCTTTTCTAAGGTAGAAATGAGAGGTTTTTATAGGTAAAAAGAGGAGGGAAAACTTGGAGGGAAATTGGTCAATCCATGTGAGATGGAATTGACCAATAGAAAATAAGATAAATAAAATAATAAATGAAATAAATAAAAGAAAATCAAATAATAATAAAAAGAAATATTTTGTTTCTTAATGAAAAGGCTAGAATAAAGGATTGGGAGTTTGTGGAACAAAAGGGGGATGAACTTGGATGTAAAAAGAGGTAATTTTGTAAACTAGGAAAAGGAGGGAAATAAGGTGCAATCCGTTACTGCCAAAGTGGGAAGCGCGCGAGTCCCGCTTTTGGGGCGAGACGCGCGCGCAGCCCGTTAACAGTTCCGGAAGCTCCCGCGGCAGAAAAGGACAGAATGACAGAATGACCCTAAAAGTTAACTCTGATATGCAGTTTAGTCCAAAACTAACGGAATCAGCCGTAGGAAGACGGTGGATTGAAGATTCTTAATTTAGTAGTTTTAAGTACGTTATTTATTTTGATGTAAGTTGAAGTACATTGATGGTGAGGGTTGTTACCTACCAAGACAAGTTTAAGTTACGCTTCCGCTATTGTTATGAATTTATGGTTTAAATAAGGGGCCGTTGTGAACCCTAAATTGAGGTATTTATTATTGTTATTTATTGTAATTTAATGCCATTAAATGCTCAGATATTATAAGAAAATTCGGGGTGTTACAGTTGGTATCAGAGCCTGGTTATTAGAGCTTAAGGGATAGGAACTCTTATATTGAATAGGTTTGATTGAGTGTTCTAGGAAGACTAGGGCTGCTTGAAGTCAAACTTTCTATTTAAGGAAATTTTCTATTTCAAGAAACTTTCTATTTAAGGAAACTTACTATTTTAGGAAAGAACCTAAGATAGAACTCCTCGAGAAATGTAGAGGAATATAAGTGAACACTTGGAAAGTGAAACTCGAAGGATTACAATAGAACGTTAATCCTATAAGTTACTTATGCAAATGATGACTGTGGTCTTATATCTTTAAGTTATATGACACTGATACTGGTCATGACTTAATCGAGGTTATGGACGGATATAGAAGAAACTCGAAAATGAACTTGAAGTATAGAATGGTTAAGCAAAGAGTGATTCAGAAGTATGTACTCCAAATCCTGAAGCTGAAAGGAGAATTAAAAGATGAAAAGGTCAAGGTGAGTCTTGCATTGGGAAAAGAGATGCGAGATACGAAGGCTCGGCTAGGTTCTAGCAGAGAGTTAGAAGAAGTAAAAGAAACTATGAGTCAAAATGAGAGGGACTACCATGAGGTCAGAAAAGAGGCCTATCAATGGTATTATGAACTGGAAAAGTTCAAGGAAGAAGAGGTTAGAGAGCTTAAAGCGACCACACTTATAGGTAATGAAGTACCAAATGAGGAAGAATTAGTAGCTGATGATAAAATCGAGGAAATAGATATCAATCTTGAAGGCAATAAAGCTAATCCAATTGAAATTGATAATGATGAACCGCCAATGGTATCGGTTCGTAGGTCCATAGGAAGACCAAGAGGATCTAAGAAGGCTTCAAAGGTGCCTAAGCGAAAGACCTAGGGGAAGGCCTAGGAAGGTGTTGTTCCATGATTGAAAAGTGGAACGTAAAGTTATTTTATGGAATTGGTGATTAGTTTTAGGCTAGAGGGAAACGCTAGAATTTTTGTTTTGCTTAGATTCATTCCTGAATATTCTCTGCAATAAAAGTTTGATTATTTTATGCAAATGACTTTGTTGACTGTTCGTTCTTAAATAATTAAGCGTGTGAGATAATCTAGAACGAGAAAGTATTGGTCGAGTGAAAGGACCATGAGTATAATTGGCGTATTGAAACGGCCAAGTAAAATTAGTTTTGGTCTAGTGAAACGATCGAAACAAGAATGAAGTGACCTATTGAAATGGTCAAGAGAAAGTATTTGGCTTATTGAAACGGTCAAGTAAAGTTAATTTTGACCCATTGAAGCGATCGAAACAAGAATGAAATAACCTATTGAAACAGTTAAGTATAATAGTAATTGGCTTAGTGAGACGGCCAAGTGTGAATGAAAATAGGTCTAGTGAATCGACCTGATAATAAGTAAAGTCTAGTGAAATGACTTCGTTAAGTAGAATTGGTCTATTGAAACGACCAAAGATCTAGTGAACCGATCTCTTGAAAAAGTTACGTCTTTTGGGGACGGCCTATTTATTTGAAAGTATTAAGCATAGTAGCAATGCTTGTATTAGCGTGAGTAATAGTGTTAAAAAAATGCAAGTTAACCTGGAACAAGTAAGAATGGTCTATTGAAATGACCGATGAAAATAGTAATGGTCTAATGAAACGACCAATAAGTCTAGTAAAGTTGACTAATTAAGATAGTGATGGTCTATTGAAGCGACCAGTGGTTTAGTGAATGACCTATAAATTGAATGTTAGTCTGTAGAGACGAGCGATAGTATGAGAGTGCGTGAAAACGTCTCGTATTCATGATAACTAATGATAGTATCATATTATCCGAAAAGTGTTCAAAACGCCAGAGTGGCTGAGTTATGATGCTAACTCAAGGAAGTATGACGGTGAACGACTATGGTGCTAGATTCACCGAATTGCTAGAAGTTGCCCTAACGCTCTTCGATGATGAAGCCCAAAAGGCTCGAAAATTTGAAGCTGGTTTGAGCAACCGAATAAAATACAGAATTACTCCATTAATGCTACCAACCTATGACCAAGTATTGGATAGGGAAAGGATAGTAGAGAAAGAATCAGAATAGTTATCGCGGTAAGCGAGAAGAGAAGAAGAGTCAACTGAGAAAGAGTCGACTGAATCTAAAGGATGGGAATAATAATAAGCGGACGGCTACTGACGATCGTGAAAAAGAAGGTAGTACAAGTAAGTACCAGAATAAAGACTGCGGCAATAGAAATAATGATAATAAGAACCACGCCAAAGGGCAATGTTCTGATAAGAAGTGCCAAATGATTGCTTGGCTAGGAATGTGAATTTAATTCCTGATGTGTTAAAGAATTCTTTAGTTATGGATATTCAAACTAGAGAATTGATCCCTATTACGTCTATATCTAGGAATTGTCCTTTGAAATTGGACGAGAAAGAACTTGAAGTTGATCTCATTAGTTTAGGACATTGAGGAATTTGATGTAATCTTGGGAATGGACTAGTTGGCTGCATGTGGATTGTTTTAAAGAAAGAAATCCACTTCTGATTACTATCTAGAGAAGAGTGATGTTCTCAAGGAATGAAACCTAGAACCCGATCGAACCTTATATCGGTAATGAAGGCGCGTAAGCTGTTAAGAAAAGGGTGTGAAGGATTTCTGGAATATGTGAGTACTACGGACCAGAAGGAAGTAACTATAGAATCACTTTCTGTGATTAGAGATTTCAAGGACGTGTTTCGTGAGGATTTACCGGGAATACCTCCATAAAGAGAAGTAGAATTTTCTATCGATTTGGTACCGGAGACTTCACCAATATCGAAGGCGTCATATAGAATGGCTCCGTCAGAATTGAAGAATTAAAGGAGCAACTGCAAGAGTTGTTGAATAAGATTTTGGTTAGACCGAGTGTATCACCATAGGGTGCACCGGTGTTGTTGTGAAGAATAAGGATGAGTCGATGAGGTTATGTATCGACTATCGTGAATTAAACCGTGTGACGGTAAGGAATCAATACCGTTGCCAAGAATAGATGATTTGTTTGATCAACTTCGTGGAGTGTATTATTTCTCGAAAATAGACTTGAGGTCTAGTTATCATCAACTAAGAGCGAAGAAGAATGGTATAGCTAAGACAACCTTTAGAACAAAGTATGGTCATTATGAGTTTGTAGTGATGCCGCTTGGGTTGACTAACGCACCGGCAGCATTCATGGAGCTTATGAATAGGATATTTCAGAAGTTCTTAGACAAATGTGTGATAGTATTCATTGATGATATTTTGGTGTACTCGAAGACAAAGGAGGAACATGCTGAACATTTGAGGATAGTACTAGAAATTTTGAGGAGACAGAAACTATACGCGAAGTTTAAGAAATGCAAATTCTGGTTAGAGAAAGTAGCATTTTTGGGACACGTAGTGTCGAAAGAGGGAATTTCTGTGGATCCAACAAAGGTGGAGGCAATAATGGATTGGGAAAGACCGACTACAGTAACCGAAATAAGAAGTTTCTTGGGTTTAGCTGGTTACTATAGAAGGTTCGTAGAGGGATTTTCGAAGTTATCAGGACCATTGACGAAGCTGACGCAGAAGGCGGCTAAGTTTGTCTGGTCAGAAGAATGTGAGAGAAGTTTTCAAGAATTGAAGAATAGACTAGTATCTGCACCAGTATTAACACTACCGACAGGGACGAAAGGTTTTGTTATCTACAGTGATGCGTCGTTGAAAGGACTAGGCTGTGTACTGATGCAAAATGAGAAGGTAATAGCTTATGCATCTAGGAAGTTGAAAGTGCATGAAAGGAATTACCCGACCCATGATCTGGAGTTAGCAGCAGTAGTGTTTGCCTTGAAAATTTGGAGACATTATCTGTATGGCGTGAAATGTCAGATTTGTACGGATCACAAGAGCCTTAAGTATATCTTCACGCAGAAGGAATTGAATATGAGACAACGGAGGTGGCTAGAACTCCTCAAGGACTACGACTGTGAAATATTGTATCATCCTGGGAAGGCCAACAAGGTGGCAGATGCCTTAAGTAGGAAGAATCACAGAATGTTGGCGACGTTGATCTCTAAGGGGGTAAGCATATGGAAAGATGTCAAGGAGATGAACTTGATAGTAAAAGTAAGCGGATACTTGGCTCGACT